>OY720642.1:60575170-61775170 GCA_963169105.1 Ceriagrion tenellum
GTCTTATCAGTTTGAGATAATTACAATCCACTGTAAAACTTATATATAGATGTACACGTTTCTCGCCCCTTTTTCTCTGCCCTTAACCCTGCTCGCATCCCAGTAGATTTTTTTTTTCTATTGATGTCCGTGAACCGTACCAACATATTGGGGAGAGTGGAGTGAGTAGACGTGCCTTGGAGGAGAGGGTGGAAGTGGTGCTTTGGGAGGGAGAAAAGAACTGAGAGAGAGAGAGACGCGGGTGACAAGAACGAGAGGCCAGTATGGGGTCGCTCTCCTCATCGAAGGGAATTAAGACAAATGGACGTGACTTTCGGAGTAGTAGACCGGCGAAAGGATTCAGGGAGCCGGGATCTCTTCTCGTCGCGTCGGTCTCTTCTCCCTCAAAGTGGAATTCGTGTTTTTTCGAAACTCGTAGACGGATCTGCGAGATCCACTGCGGAATCGTTTGGCGTGTGAATTCGCCGCTTCCTTTCCAATTGTCGTCGCATTTCAGACTTCCGTAATTCCGTCGACACGTATGAGTTTCATAAGTAACCAAGATGGCGGTTGCGCAGTGAGCCGTTTGGAGGATTGATTAATTGATAAAAGAGTCGTTATTTGACGAAAGGTAAAGTAATTTACCCAGACTGGATTTAAATTATATGCATAGATCAGTTTATGCATAATATAAATGAACATAAGTTTTATACAATGATAGAGGAGTAACCAAACATTGTAAGCTGTAACAATTGCGTGTTAGAGAGGGAAGAACAACGTTTTAGGTCACAAAGTAGCGGTTCTCTTTCATTCGGCAGTGTGGTCTTCTCGTTTCCCTGGTATATCTCGATTTGGTTAGAGGTGCAATGTCCCAAAATAGCTGTAGAAAAAATTAGCGTAGTGCTTTACAATTTGCTAACTGCTCATTTTGCAAGTTAGTGATGTTTCGCGTACGAATGATAACCACAGATTTTATCGGAAATGATACATTGTTGCCCAAAATAATGCGTAGTGTTGTGTTGAGTGTATGTTTTTGTGAAATACTATTTTTGTTTCTCGTGTGTAAATAAATTGTCTCAGAACTGCATCGTTTCTTCAACTAACGTGTCTATTTTCGATGCATCAACTTCATAAAATTCATTACATGTGGCCAAATGCGTATTTTTATGGACTCAATATACCCCTGAGGTGTTAAATGTTTTGTCTATTATTATCTCACTTGTTGGTTTTAGGCTGTTATTTTCGAGACAAATTTTCGTCTTAGAATTCGTGTATTTACCTTAAAATGTTTGGACCGTATAATGATGAAGTGTATGTCCTTCTTTGATGAGGTCTGTGAACTAGTGAATGAATTCTCGTGGCAGTAGAGCTCCACCTTGCGATGAAAAGACGAAGCTGTGTTTGCCGAGGAGAACGCTATAATTTTACGTAGTAATGGGTTGCTGATCTACTGTTTACATTCTGCAAATTAGTGTTCTCTACCTGGTTTTGCGTCGTCGATGATTTTCCACCCTTCAACATTGGTCGTTCAATCCTAAGATTGGTTGACTGCAGCCCTCCATCCTTCCCTATCGAATGCTGGGTCCCTTACTTCCTCGTAGCTCTTCCTATGTACTTTCTTTTTTATTTTGTCCATGAACTGTTTCCTCGGTCTTCCTCTGGGGACTATTCCCTCTATTTTACCTTGAATTATGTTCCTAAATCCATTGTGCCTAAGGATGTGTCCAAACCATCAAGCTCTTTTTTTGTATGGTGTTCCAAATGGTCGTTTCCTCTACTCTTCCTTAAACTTCGACAATTCTTATTCTGTCCGTCCATTTTATCTTCAGCATCCTCCTCCATTAGCAGCTTTCGAAGGCTTCTGGTCTGTTCTGGTCAGCCCCTATTAGCATAATTAGGTATGTGTTGAAATATCTCGCCCACTGCTGTGATCGTCGCTTGAGATACACAGTATTTCATTGACGGTGAATTCTTCAGAAAGAGTCATTTGTGATCATTGGAAGGGAGTAGGGAGTAATTAGATGTATATGAGCCTGTCTTATTGCTGAGTGATATTCTATTTGGCGATGCAATGAGTGAAACTCCTTTACTTAATATCCGGACGCCGAACCGATATGTGTATCAAACTGAGATTTGAAGTCCAAATTGAACACCTCTGCTCACGGTGAGTTTATAGAAAAAATCGGTAAATTTATTGGTTTTACAAATGGTCTCATAATTTATTTTGCTGGGTGAAATAGACTTAAGGAACACGTGTGAGTTCCTTAAGTAAGCAAGATGGAGGATGTGTAGTTTGCCGCTTGGTGGATTGATTTATTCATTGACAAAAGAGTTGTTATATGGCGCATGGCAAATTTATGTACTCAGACTGGCTATAAATAACGTGCGTAGATAATTTTATGCATTGCATATACGGATATAAATTTTATTCAGCGATAGCGGAGCATGCCATACGTTCGAAGCTTTAATAATGGTGAAGAGCCTAGGAAAGAGATCGCTCCTGTTATCCGAGTTTAGTGATCATGAGATTCAAACCTTGATGGATATGTCAAGCATCGATCTCGTTGCTGAAAGTCTCGTGCGACAGGCCATTAATGCGCTTTGCATCCCGACGGAGCATTTTCGACTGCGAAAGTCGTTGACCCAGATTTTAGAGACAGCCTTGAAGTCGGCATTAAGATCTGCCTGTTGCTCGATTTAGCCTCTCTCGAGTGATGCGAATATTTCAAGAAATGAAATAAATTGAAATCAGCGACTTACGGCGTTACGACACAGACGTCATTTTCTTGGAAACGCGGATTGTCTTCGAAATTATTATATATATTGCAGTGGGAAATTGTGGGTCCATTCCTTAAATGTTCCACTTTCACTGTTAAATAATTCCACAGTTAAATAGTCATAGGTAAATTTTACTTCAGCTGAACTCTGTATGGCGACCTACCTTCGTAATTCTGCTTGCGTCACACTTTCCATTCTTATGCATTCTCTTTAATTTCTCGTCATTTTCACAGCAGAAGCCTTTCCGGGAGCTCCCACTGGAACGAGTCTAGTGAAGCTGAGGTGAGGGCGCTAAAAATGGCTGTATGCATTTTGTGCCTTTCATTTAAATACGTGAGCTTCCAATGAGCAGTAAACCATTCTCTTGTCACTGTCGGTATGGTACTTATGTTGCAATCATCGGAATGGAATTTTTCTCTCTATTCACATCAATTTTTTTATGTGAATGGTTAAGTAATTGAACGAGGGGATTTTTTTGTGTACTTTTGACCGAATGTTTGCGAAAGATTGAAGGATAGACTAGGGGATGAACACGCGCGCAAGTGCTTGAAGTAAATTCGCAGTTAGCATCAGGAACTTAGAAAGAAATGAGTGTTTGTCTAAGGCTGCGTTTCCCAAACTGCTCCGCGAAGCCCTTAGGGCTCCGTAAGTGATTCTCTGCGGCTTAGTCCCAAGCAGTTATGAAAGTGACAAAAATCGCAAAAAGTAAATTTCAATTTCACATCTAGCATGCTTACCATTTTACTCTTTTTAATTATATTTACAGGGTGGCGATCGGAAAAACCTGGAATTGTCAGGGAATTTTGAATTTATGGAAAAGTCAGGGAATTCTCGTAACAGTCAGGGAGAAACTGGAGTAGGAATTCTCGATATTTTTTTACCATTACGTTTATCGGCTTGTCGGCCTGTCTTTCTCACCCTTTATTTCACCTGCTAAAACTAACGTCCGCCGCTGACGTGCTTGGAATAAGTACCATTAATTCGTGGAGTATTCAGTTGTGAATCTTAGTTATTTAGTTGTGAATCAGCCGTAAAATGTATCCCTCTTGTATATCCGTGTTGCGATATTTGCCTTGTTGTGTTAAAAATAAAGGTCACAAGGTATTACGCTCATCACAAGAATCCGAGGCGGCTGTTCGGAAAATTTTACCTCGCGTTTTTTTTCAACTTCCGAAACTCAGGTCGAGAAGTTGCTGGATGACACTAGCTTATAATGAATACATGCTTGCTGTTCAAAAAATACGAGACGATGAATAGAAAATTTAAAGCTGCCGTAGAAAATTTAATTCAGCAGAAAAAAATATTCCAATAATAATTTCGGCGATCGGTCTGGGAAATTGGTAAATCCATCAGGGAAAAGTCAGGGAAAGGTCAGGCAATTTTAAAAATTGGAAATCAGTAGCCACCCTGATTTAGATTAAAATTCGTACTCAGATGCACGTTTAGCGTGTTATATTCCTCTTGGAGCATAGAACAAAACGCTAAATATTCCTTGGGGCTCCACTTTTGCATTAAGGTGTTTCATGCGATTTTCTTCTTTGTACGGAATTTCGTGAAACTTTGCATACGAGTTCTTAGTAGTAATATGTATTTATAAATATGAAAAAAATTGCATGTTACCAATTTGGTTTCTTGTAATTAAAATGGTTAGTAATGAATAACAAGGTATAATACCTAACAAAAGACGTATTTGCTTACGATTTCCGCTTAAATTTCGAATTCCACGCCGCAAACTCAAGTCATAGCAATAATACATTTGAGACGAAATTTTGAAAGCATACATCTTACAATCTATCTTGTTGAAATTGCAACGAGTATGTTATTTCAGCCGTAAGAATAGATGTACTTCAGTGAATTGTGGTCTGTGATTTTTTTTACTTATATGAAGAATTATTCAAATGTGCAAACGAAACTGTTTCAGGCGTTACATTTGGAAGTTTAGATATTCATGATGATAAGGTATAACTTGGTTAATTCCACACTAATTTAAAATTAGTGTGGAGTAACCAAGTTGTATCTTTTCATCATGAATATTAAAGTGTGCGCTCCGACCGCCTTAAAAAAGGATTCGTGGATGAACAAGTGTGGGAACCGCTGGTCTAAGGAATCAAAAATCATATGTGTATAAAAGTGTGGCTGTGAATTGTGGGGTATGCCACGATAAACACTAGTATTGGAAAAATGCAACGGGTATGACTTGTCTGAAAAGTGTTTGCGGTGGAAAGTTGGAGAGATGGTGTTAGAAATGCGTGTATGATGAAAGAATGTTCCAGTAATATGTTATGTTAATAAGTAAAGTAATAAGTAAATAAAGGTAATAAGTAAAATGTTAATGAAGAGAGCGTGCTTCGTTGTAATGGTACTGCGTACGGAGAATGGGCCGACCGAGAAAGTCACGCGTGTGCGAGTGAAGTCTCTCTCAAAAGGAGCATTATTACAAGCCTCAAGGACAAGAGATGGTGTAAGAAGCAGTGCATGAATGTGGCAGAACCGAAGAATGTTTGCGAGGGTTAGAAAGATTGAAATAAATACTTCAAGTCGAAGCCAGTTTTCTCATTTTTTACGCCGAGAATGATCTGTTATGGAGCTACTTTTCCAAAAGGGAACGACATATTGGGTATGTATGTAAGATGTAATTTTAGTCGAGGTAAATTAACTATTATTGTGTTGCTACGAAGGCTTCTGCGGCGATTATTAGGTGATTCGAAGTTATTCGGGTGCTTTCCGCGTTGGTATGTACAGTCGGATTCAAATGTATTGCAAATAATTGAGCGGCGCCACTTACGCTTCTCAAGGAAATCGAGTTTCACTTACGGCGCTGTTATTCTTTGCTATACAACGCTATCTATTCAGCTGTTTATTTGCACGTATTTAAATTGTAACAGTTGAGCAATTGCTTGTTTTGTGCTAACTTGTTATTACATAATATGATCAGCTCGAATAACAATGACATGCTGCGACGTATTGATTAATTGAAATACCAAACTTTATTATTAAACACAGATCGTTCCTGGCGTACAATATACCTACGGCAAATACTACGTTATGTATCATTTAGAGTAACAGTTGTGATTAATAAATAATAATTATCCATGCTCAAATCGTAAATCCAAACCAAAACGAAATTGTTATAACAAATTAGAACAATATAGGAAATTAGTCAACTATTACCATTTGAATACGTGCAAATAAACAGATAAATAGATAGCGTTGCGTAGCAAAGAATAACAGCGCCGTAAGTGAAACTCAATTTCCTTGAGATGCGTAAGTGGCGCCGCTCGATTCTTTGCATTACATTTGAATCCGACCGTACATCCTAGAGAAAACAACTCGGATGAAAAAAGACAGCATTGTAAATATTATGACAAAAATGAGATCAATCTAGATGTGAAAATAATACTAAGCCATGTATTCTTTACAAAGTATATCATTGCAGAATAGAGAGAGTTTCAATTCAGTATAAGAAACATAGGCACCACTTACAAAAAAATATTCCTGTTTATGAGTTTCCAACTTCACATGAATGCAGGAAAACAAATCAAGATACAGTCAAGAAAACTCAGATCGGTCGATGTGTTACAAAACAAAATATTAAATGCCTTTAAAGTGCTGGAACAAGGGAATGAAACAACTGAATCCAAGCTGTGTATAACGTTTATTTAATAAATGATTTTGTACTTTCCCGGCGAATATTATGTGTGAAATTCTCTCGGGATTCCCACTTGGTTAAATTTTTGGCTGCTGTCAACGTTTCGATTGATAACACTTCCATCGTCATCAGAGTAGTGATGACGATGGAAGTGTTATCAATCGAAACGTTGGCAGCAGCCAAAAATTTAACCCGGTGGGAATCCCGAGAGAATATCACACAACGTTTATTTACATTAATTGAGCCCAAACATTTCACTTCGGGGTACATATGATTTTATGTAATTTATCTGTTTTAAATAAAACTAGTACACTTTATGATAATATTCATCATAGTGGTTGGCCTGTGGTATGACCTATAAACAATGACAACAGTTCATGCAACGCCTACGGTGATAACAACACGAATTCACCTATTTTGCTTGGGCAATGTAGATCGTGCTCGGCGGAGATATTGGGATCAGGGTTCGTGGGTATTGGCAGGCCACAGGCGACAAATTTGTGGCGACTAATGTCTTGTAGTTACTGCGCGGCTCATTACGTCAGCTATTATTATCAGGCATCGCGTGATGTGAACTTCGCGGTATGAGTTTATGTGACTTATGCCGTGGATATGTTTCATTAATCATAATCGTAAGTAACACAAGCTCCTTTGTAACTTTGTTGTATTCTATATTTCAAAAAATTTAATGATAACATTTACTACATCACATTCTTAATAAACTCACGACCCGGATTTCAACTGTTTAAGCGTCATCGTCAGGCGATGAAGATGACGCTGAAAGTGTTGAACCCCGGGTCGTGTGTTTTTCAAGTATATGTGGTGTGGTTGTAAATGTTATCATTAAATTTTTTTGAAATGATCATAAGTTACGAATGCTACTCTGAAACCGATCCGAGACTTCTAGAAGAGGTCAAGAACTCTAATGTTCCTCAACTATAACTGAAATATATTAAACTTTGAATGGCTTATTGCTAGAAAATCATGGCGGTTCTCCGCCTTCCTGCTTCTCCCCTCGGTAATATTGCCGCGATCGTCTAGACGCTAAATTTCATTTCCTTTGTGTGTGAAGAGTAATATTCTCATCTCAAGGGAAACGGGGAGAACCCTTCTGTGTGTCTAGGGTTTATCCCGATTGCTTTTTTTATTTCCGACTCTCGCGGCATTCATTGCTTTTGTGGTGGGAGGTGGTGGCTGTGCGTGTACTGGGATGCATAAGCTCAAGGATGTCTGTCGGTGAGGAAAGGGGGGAAGACCTGCCATTATTTCGCCCCATTTATTATTAAGGTACCCCTTCCTGCGCGCATACCCTTGGCGGAACCCTTTTTGGGAATGGCTCCGTTGAAGGGGAGGTAGGGGGAACTCGCTCTGTGCTCTGGTCGTTGATTCGGTTAGCTCGGAAGGGTTTTGCAGCCGAGTCGAAACACACGTTTTACTTTTTACTCTCGCTCCCGAGTCTCGTATAATGCTTTTTATTTTTTTTTACCTCTTTTGCGAGTTTTATCGGATCGATTGACTGTAACGTCTCGTACCAGTTCTGCGGTGTGGAAAAGTTCAAACACTCCCCCGTTACTGTGAAGAGTACAGCCTTGAGAACTCGGAGAAAACAAAATATTGTCCTGTAACTAAGGTAGGTCTGTTCTCCATCTTAACCTTAACTGGACTGGAAGTGTTCTCAACACGGTACTTAAATTGAAGAAAACAGTATAGTTTGCCACATTGCGCAGCATTTTTGCTATGCAGTTATAGAAAGAGTACTCTTCCAGCACTGTAAAACAGCACAGTTTCAGTACAGTTTATCTCTACAGTACACTTCCGATGCAAATTATCCTGAACAGTTCATCTACAGTACTGTCTAGTACTGTTAGGAGGACTGAAACTACTAGATGATGATTTTAGTAGTTTGAACTCGTACGTAGTACCCCCACAGTAGAGAATTTTTTCTCTGCGAATTTTTGGCGCAGTCTTTCACTCTCCTAGGGCTGTGTATGTATGTGCATTATCTTTGTATGTAACGGAAAAATATCTAATTGTAGATTTGTATGAAAATTAAAATTTTGTTGAACACAGTGTATTTTGAGGTACAATTTGCGAGAAAAATGGCACGGAAGGGTAGCATTTTATTATTCAAGTCGGGTAGAGCTCATATTTGTTGACAAATACCCTAAATTGGAATAAAATGACATTCATGTCCTTTCTCGGTGGAACCAACTTAAACGCCCGTATACTGTTATGAGAAATGTTGGTGTTGTCCTTCGCTTTCCTTACGGTTCTTCCCTTTGTTTGCGGTCAAGTGGATGGAATATTTTCTGCATGTTTGCGCTGCAGACTGAGGCTTAAATTCAACCCTCCTAAAACTGTGAAGTCCATGTTTTCATTTTAGACTCACGCTTGCTGAAGGCAAATATATTTTGGGCCTTAAATTGACGCCGGAATATATAATTTAAGCACTGGTGGTGCCAAATTTTTCCGATTGCTCATGTGTATCGCGTTGTGTGTTCCATTTCATGAGCTTAAACTTATCGCGGTCATCACTTGAATTTTATATTCCCTTGTTTTTGAAGATTCTCCAGTTTTGGTCCACTTGCTTTTATGGTTCAATGCCGACGTCTCGCCAAATTTTTTGGCACCTTCTTGTCTTTGAATTCACTTAAGTTCACACATAACTATAGCAAATTTCAGTAGAATTTCAGTGATGATAATGAAACTTTCATTATTGCTAATTTTATTTGGCTAAGCCCTGAAGATGCCAAAACAGTTGGCGAAACGTTGACATTGAATCATGTAACAAATTGACCAAAAACTTGAGTTTAATCTGTAGTATATGTATATATTGATCGAGAAAAGTCAGAATTGATTACTTTTTTTTAATGTCAAGCGTGTACGAACGTGAATGTAATTACTATATCTGGGACCTAAGTTAGTCCTCTGAATCGGAAGTTAGACACTCTTGTCAAACCATTCTAACGCCTTTTCGCTCGTCTTCGTTTGTATTATGTGATATAATGCTGAGCGTGATGAAGTGGAGTTATGAGTAGAATCGTGGAGTTCTCTTCCCATTGTTAACTTGACAATGTTTGATATTTCTTTGCAGGTTTTCTTGCCTTTTCAAATCGTTAATGAACAGAAAAACGCATGAAAAAATATTTTTCGTTTAACGATAGTGTGGCGACTGAAAAGGAAAGCATTAATGCCGCTATCGTGTGAAAAATGCCTTCGTGTTCGAGTACAACTCATTCTACTAGTAGTCAATTAAAATATATTTTCTCGATTACAGTGAAAATTTTACCTCGGAAAGCTATTTCGGGGAGATATTAATGGTTCGTCTGCATTCGGAAATTAATTTGTAAAGTAGTGTCAAGGGACGTAAGTACATGGGTATTTATGGCTTACTAGTAGGAACTTTTTTCACCCCCAAGAGCGGAGAAATACTCGTTATCCGATGGAAATTTAATCTCAGGAAGTACGATTATCATTTATACAAGGTACTGATGGAATACGAGGAAATTCCACGAAATCCATTTTATTTCCTCCCGTCAGTTAATGACTTTCACTTCTTAAGAATTCGTTGGATTCGGCCATACCCCAATAAACTTTACGTGATTGCAACGGCCATCCGGATTATAGCGTAAAAGAGTTGCTTTTAAAACATTTATAAAGGTTGCGTTAAAAGAGAAACGCTATTGAACGATTTATGGCACGGTCATCAAATGTCGTCCATGCCGACTCTCACGTAGCGTCGAACGCTCGTGGGCAGAATATGTGTGTGTGTTTATATATATATATATATATATATATATATATATATATATATATATATATATATATATATATATATATATATATATATATATATATAAAAGTTTGCCAGAGGAAGGCAGACGACAAACACAGAAAACAAAAAAATGATGAACACACTTACAAAGTTTCTTGATATTTCGGTGCCACTAGCACCTTGGTCGCAAGAGCGAAGACCAAGGTGCTAGTGGCACCGAAATATCAAGAAACTTTGTAAGTGTGTTCATCATTTTTTTGTTTTCTGTGTTTGTCGTCTGCCTTCCTCTGGCAAACTTTTATATATTCGTCACTTAAGTGATCCTAAGTGCAGTTATATATATATATATATATATATATATATATACATATATATATATATATATATATATATATATATATATATATATATATATACATACATATATATATATATATATATATATATATATATATATATATATATATATATATATATATATATATATATATATATATATATATATATATATATATATATATTGGCGAAGCGGTCAATATGAAATCTTTTTAAGTGACTTGTGTTGGAAGGGATCGATCAAGCGTACGTACCGTGCAAGTGTCTAATTATTTTTTCAGCTTGTTTTTCCAATATGAAATTTTGTGGACTGTGGTATATTGCAGGACAATTTCCAAGAAGTAAATGTTGCTCAATAAACTTTATAGGACTTATTGCTAGTATTCAATATATTGAGATCAGCCCCACCCTGACTTTTTTATCTCATATTTCTCAAAAACGTCCCTCTTCCACGTCCAACAACATCCTAAAAATAAGAAACAAAGGTGGAAACAAAAAAGATACTCAAATAATCGTGTAAACACAAAATATATTTTCAAATACAAGTGAAAGAAGCAAAAATTAGTTGGAAAGTTTAGTAATAAATTCTTTACAGCAGTCATGCGCTAGTATAGTGCTACCATTGGGGAGTATGGAGACGGCGCACTAAACACTTGGCCCCTTATATTCAAAGAGTTCTGATTTTCTCAGACTCTGGGTAACTTTCGTCATCGCTCAAAAGAGACGAAACTAAGGAGGGGAAATCTCTGTTTCCCGTCTCGGACTATTTCGTGACTCTAATTCCGCGACTTAGTTTTCCCCTGTAATTTCCTTTAGCAGTAGTCATTTTACCTTAAAATATTACATATGAAGTTGATATGGAATACTTGTATTGTTGCTGTTATTATTTTATAGTTTTCCTACGTTTCCCCATCTGGCTTTTCTCTATGTATCATATTAATGTTTGAATGTATACAACAGATTCGGTGAACTAATGTCAAAATAGTACTAAGTGGGTACATTGTACTTTGGATAGACGTTTTGAGCTCATTAACGTAGCTTCTGATTTTTGGCCAGCTTTTCCCGATTTGGGCCCACTGTGCGGCGTATCCTATGGCTATAGATGCTGTGACGTGGTCGTGGCCTGTTCGCCATCTTTGTTAATCCCGATTTTGCTTAAGCGCTACGGGCTGACGCGCTAATTTTGTAAAGTCACGATGTTATCCATCGATAACTGACAATAAATCCGCATGCATTTATTTGTTTAGTATGGATTCTCCTCGCATGTATTAGTTATTTGCTTGAATTAGCGACAAAAAATTCATCATAATTTCCTAATGTGGTCGTATCCGAACTGTGAAGGAAGCCACGAAGGTCCAAAGATCCATCCACACTTTGTGGTAGTTTTTCTCAAGCATAAAAGGCTCAATAAAAAAACGAGTATGTTATATTTCACGCTCTACTTAAGTTTGCCGTCCATGATTCCGCAATCTAATCCCATATTAGGGGAAAACTAATGGTTTCGTTAGATAATTAAATGGAGAATAGATGCGATTGTTTCGTAGATACCCGAAAAGTCGTCAAATAATCTAGTAATTCGCATCTAAAAGTCTAATAATCCGCATATCCGGTGAAAACTTGGGTTAAATCGAGTGGAACCCATAGAACCAAGTAGCCAATAAATGTTTCAAGATTAACTTGCCTTAAATTTCGAACAGATGGTGGATATTCTAGCTTTACATTCACTAATTCGTCCATTCCATCGTACTATCCATAGGCAAATTAAGGAGGGTTAAACAATATAGTTGCTGTTTTCGTTGTCGGCTCAGGTTTGATGGTGTAATGCCTTCTCCATCTCCCTCAATGGGTACTACTTATGCCAGGTAGGACGTTTCCGTTACCAAAATGGGTCCATTATGCGCATAACTTCAACGGAATGACGTCGGATACTCTCAATTCACATTGCGCAGTTTAGCGCACATCGCAATGGCTTGCATATGTACATGCGGGAGTGACGTGATCATTCGTGTGCTATTTTACTTCATTATATGTAATGCTTCACTTCATAATATGTTATACTTCGTAGTTACCTCGCATACTTGTTAACTGTTTTTAAAATTTGTATTGTATAATTTATATTGTGTCATCTGTGGAATTATCTACCAAAGCATAAAAAATAGTCCCTCTCTCTCAACATTCAGAATGATATATTGTAATGTATTACCCTCTGATTCTGACTGAGTGGCATAGAGAATGTTATCATGACTCCTCACTACATCTCTAGGTCTGACAGACGCGATAAAATAAGAGAGATACACTGCCAAACAGATAGGTACAAGAGCTCGTTCTTTCCGTGAACAGTAAGCGATCACAATAAAAATTAAGTTTGCTAAATACTCTCCTATAACTCATGTCACCATTTCATCTCCTAAAAACTTACACCTTTACACGGCTGGTGACCGAACACCCCCTGCCTCACGCCCATGCGGCGGCTCGCGGGGTATTATGTAGATGTAGATTCTTAATTTTGTAGTTGTATCTCTTATATCATGAAATTGTTTGCTAATTTCTAACTTCATTATATGTTATGCGTCGCACTTTACCTTGCATACTTGTAAGCTGTTAATCATTTGCATGGTACAATTTCTATGTAAAAATGTATTTTTTCACGCAACCTTGCCCGATTCGTCTTTGTCATTTATGCTTCTTATTTTTGTTCGCTAACTCGCATTGCGATGTGTATCATTTTTTTGTTCTTAAGGGGCATGACCCCACAACAATCAATATATATTCCATTCTACGTGAACTTCCCTGTCTCTTTGCGATGTAATTTGGCATATCAAAAATCGCGTTATATCGCGTTACAGGCTATTAATTGAAATAGCATTTATATTCTGATCATGGACTTCATTTGGCAGTGAAACTTGCGCGATAACAGCTTCCGAATAAAGAGCCTTCAAAGCGCTGGAATTACGGATTTTTAGAAGGTTGAAGACGGTCAAATGGGCGGAGAGAGTCGTCAATGAAGAAGCCCTACGAAGATTTAGGGGGAAAAAGCGTCGATGGAGACTCTCCGAAGGCGAAGAGAATTGTGGGGCACCTTTCAGGACACAACAGGTTTTTGAAAACAGTACTGGAAGAAGAAATGAGTGGCATGGATGATCGAGAATGAACAATGGTGGGATACGAGAATCAGGTGATGATATAAGTCTGACTGAAGACTCAATATGGGAATGGAACGAAATTGATCGCTTTTTCAGAGGACGTGGAAGATTGCGTTCCATTCCAATTTTCATCGCTTATCAAGTGTGGTATTACATCTTCTAGTTTTTCTGTACATTGCCCGCATTTATTGAAAATTCTAGAGTCACTAGAATTACAATGCATGTACACCACACCTTAGAATCGTCACCGAGAAACAGATGAGGATATCTCCTCGTGTTGTTTGTCACCGTTTTTGGTCGGCTGAACGCCCAATCTGATGAAAATGAAGATCTGTGAATATCCATATCAAATGCCACGGAAAACTCTGAATAACAATCATTTCGTCATTTTGGCGCATGGCGTCGTAGAATGCTGTTAAATCGCAAGTGATTAACATTCAAATCCTATACATATTGTCCATCATATCTTATCGCTTTCATATCTATATCTACATACTACCGTGCGAGCCGCCGCATGGGCGTATGGAAGGGGGCGTTAGGACACCAGCCGTGTAAATATGTAAGCGATAAGGTTTTGGGAGGTGAAATGGTGACGTGTATTATGGAATTGTATTTTGTGGAGCTCAATTTTTATTGTGGCCGCTTATTGTGCGCGGAAAGAACGAGTTCTTGTACCTACCTGTTCGGCGATTTGTATCTCTTATTTTATTGCTTCTTTCAGACCCAGAGATGTAGTGAGGCGTCATGATAAGATTCTTTGTGCCGCTCTGAAACACATCATATCACGTATTACATCGAGTTGTTAATAAATTATTTGATTAGCTAACCTTGCTCATTCTATCCGTGCGTAGTGTCTCACATAAAATCCGTGCATAGTGTCTCGCAGCGGAGCTTAGCTATGATATGAAATAGGATATTGTCGGAGGTTGTACGATATGAAATAGGATATACGGTGGATATGGATGGCGATACATTGCAGTGTCAAAAAGCGTTATGGGTGGCAGAATATCGATTGAGGGGACGCCTGAGAAGGCCGAGAAGAAGAAGACACCAGAATAATGGCGTTAGCGAGGGGTCGGGGAGCAACTATTGGTGCAACATTGGTGTTGTTGGCCAGCCTGGTCGGACCCTTCGAGAAGCCTTAAAAGCGATTCTTGTCAGAAGCGCTAATACCTTAGCCGTTCCTTCGGTCTTGCCGCTTTTCCTTGGTGACGAGAGCCTCCACGCATTTTCGATGGGTATATTTTTAATGATTAGCAGTGAGATTCTCCTGGAACAATAGAAGCTATGTTAATCAGTGGAAGCTGTCGCCCTATTGCGCCTATCACTTCCAAACGCAATGGCGCAGCTGCTTTCCATTCGCTTCAGACCCTGCGCAATAAACAGCGCAATTGGAAACCGATCAGGGGTTATGTCACGGTGCCTCCTTTCGCGTTGTCTTCATCGTCATCGATAAGTGATACCGTTCCCGAAGGGTGATGCTCATCATCAATATAATAATTGACATCATCTATTGAAACTATTGTCGCCGTAAAAAAAGTATAGTTCTGGACCTTGACTTGTTGCTCATGAATACTAAGTATGACTTAGTAGGACTTATTAGGCATCATTGGAAAGGGAATAGATTTGCCTTTGATATGATATATATTTTGGCTCGATGTAACCTCAACCCTTTTTAGATCCTCTTTAATTCTTAATTAATTCTGGGGTTGATTCAGCCGTAAATAAGGATGTATTGTCAAACTACACATTTGCTAATCATAACCGGTCGTATATGTTGTACATCAGTATTCAAAGACTCCATTCTGTCATTGTTAATAGTCAAATCATCAAAGCTTTCATCCATCATTCCTATTGCACCGTTTGCATTGCTGGGGTTCAATTACGGTTAAGATATTTATGGATGCATTGCTCTAAAGCCCTTGAAGATATTTGAGGCATGATGATCGACCTATCTCATGAATACATTTAAATATAACTATTTCGCGAGAGAACCAGCCACTCTCTCCTCGAAACTCGGCGTTGTTCATTTTATTCATAGACCTAAAACTAAAAGCAAAAATAATTTTTTGTTGGGAAGTAGATTGGTAGGCATTTGTATTAAGCAAAACTAGAGTTTCCATATAAACTTAATACTATTGTAAATGAAAACGACTTTGAAATTAGTCGAAGCTTGGTGGTAAAAAGGAGGTGTGGTGTACTCAGTAAACATTCGCCCTGCTAAACAGGCAAAGTTTTGCTTCCAATATCACTTTAAATATGTCATTTTTCAAATCGTCTGTTTCCCGGACGAGACCCCCAGACTGACCTTTTCCTGGGGGAAATCAATGCCCCCTGAGCCGCTTCTCTGGACCTCTGGTCCGGAGCCGCCCCTGGGGCTAACTCATTAGATAAAATCGTGATCGCCCCTGGGGAGGGTATTCTGAACATGTCGCCGAGGAGTCTCGTGGCCCAATAATGATCGATTCGAGATTTTGGTGTGTTTGAACCAATCGGATGGATGACAGAAGCGTCCCACAAGCGACCGACAGGGATGTTATTGTTCGTGCAGAAATGAAGTTTTTAAAAGGGTAAATACTCCACCACAGTTTTGATTTCGCTTTTAGGCCCCTTGACATCAGTCTTAAGTATCGCAATGCAGGGAAAATACTCGACACCTCTGGGTTATTCTTTGATTTATATTTGTTGTTGGTGTTTTTAAAATAAAAATTAAATTGCCCTGAAAAGTTTCTCTCCTTACGTAAGTATTTTCTGTGAATTATTTTCTGGTTTCTCGCCTAATAAACGTGAGGGTTTCATGGGAGATAATAAGCCAAAAGACGTAACAAAGTTAATGTAGAATACGGGACGGGTCGCAATCGATTTTACAGCATTGTTTCTTACTAGTTGTTCTTGACAAATCATTATCAAATTTACTTTGGTTTGGGCGGAATTAATTATTAATTATGTTAGATTACGAGACAGATTTCTCTGCATTTTTTCTTTCCATCATTATTGAACGTTGTTAAAGGCTTTTTTCATAAAATGATTTTATAATTTTTAGATTAATTAATGTTTTTCTGGCTTGAAAAATTCCCGTCTCTTTATTGAGGAATTCCTGATTTAAACTAGCCAAATGAATTTTTACTAGGCCTGATTTTCGGTTTTCAGACTCGAAAATTTAGAGCTTTGTGCATGGTTAATCCATTTGCGATTAAACTGTTGCTTTACAGACCTACTGATTAAGGAAACTGTTCGTGAAGAGTCAATCGGCAGTCGTGTTAAACGTGCATTCGTGGAAGACAACATTAAACTGCGACTGCCCTCTCAGCGTTCGGCATATCCTGGCGGAGTGTGACAAATACCGATGCTTGCGTAGCAGGCTGCAGTTAGCGGGAGACATAAAGTCGATCCTAGGCGATGACTCAGTTGTTCTCAACCGCGTTTTATCATTTTTAAATGAAACTGGCCTTTTTAACAGTATTTTATGGATGTAAAATTTATTTTAATTTTGACTAAGAGTACATATTAACAATTTTATTTTAATACCAATATATGTAACATATATATTTTTTTATAAACATGACGTGTAGTGGTGCAAAATGACCATGTTGTCGACGCACCCTATAAACCAAATACTACTATTACTACAACATTAAAACATCAGCGCCTCGCCGCTTGCTGGGATGACGCTTTTTTTGCGTTCTTTCCCCGAATATTGCAACTGCACTTTCGGCTCGATCATTCCACTATTCGTGTCTCGCTCTCCTCTGTCTTCATTTCCCCACCCGCTGGTACGAATTTTCGTCGATACTTGCGCCCTTAAACGAATGACTTCCGCCCGTATAAATTTCTCGCTATCGAGTGCACGTTTCGCCTCTCAGTCGAACACCAGGCGACAGATTCTCTTTGAGAGTCGACTTCTTTTTTTAGATTTATATATTTTTATTCCCTCCCTCGGAAAATATTGGCATTCCTCCCCATGACCCGGGTCGCTCTTTCCGTCGCTCGACTCGAAGAGAGGGGCAAAACAAACGGCGAATTCTTTCGAGTTCATATCCGTGACCCATTTTAAATCCGAATCAGTCTTGTTCATTCCTTTTTTTTTTCTTCTCGTTATTCCTCCCTCCGCCGTCGCTGGGAGAGGTTCATCCCTTAACCATCACGTATTGTTAAAAAAAGCGTTTTTTTTCACGCGGAAGTTTCAAGGAGATTCTACCTTCCATGATTTCATTACCAAGCGTCGTTATCGTCGGCAGTCAACAATTCGAAAATTATTGCTATGCTGCAGCTGTCCACTTTGCTCAAAATTTACTTTCTGTTAAATTGGCCCATCGTTAAATTAGCTGGATTACCTCATTATTCTGGATTAATAATTGTATATGTCCCTTAGATTTTTGGATGTAAAAATGAAAACAAACTGCGAATTCGGAGATAAGAAAAGTCTGGTATTTACAAAATGAAACACAATGGTTGTGGCATATCTTACATAGGTCAAACTGGTCGAATTTCATCACACGCATCAATGAACATCCCGGAAGTTTTAAAAATATAGATTCCACTTCTCAAATTGCCCAGCATCTACTTTAAAATAATCATGTTAGTGATTATTCCTGTAATGTGCGTGGAAACAGTATTTCACCAGGGTTCTCCAGTTGACTAGTGTGGCTTAACGTAACATAAAGGAAATATTCAGTTTTTTTACCATCTCTTATATCTTAGATTATTAAACAAGCTATATTTGTGTATACTGCTTTGTGTAGCTTCACGTATACTGCTCCTTCGTTTACTTTCGTTTGGCTCCCCTGCCCCGCTTTATTTATTTATTCATTTTACCTCTTCAGATGTTCCCGGGAAGACCTCTGGAACGACGTGATTATTGTTTTAGCAGACGATCACGATAAAATAAGTTTTTTTAACTAACTTTTGTCATTTTCGAGTGAGCCTATTCAGGTCATTAGTAATTGAGATTATGTTAATTTAAGAAACTAAACATGTTAAGGTTTATGAAATTTTTTTACATAATATAAATTTCCTCTAATACTTACAAATTAATAACACATATATCCCCCGGTACTCTAGTATAAATCACGATTAATTAGTCGATATTGGAAGTAATTTGCTTGCGATAAATCATAATGATTGTAATGTATTTGATTTATGTGTGTTAATTGTTAATAAAGTTGGTTTAAGTTGTTTTTAATATTTAAGTTAATTTGGTTCATTTTAGTATGTTTATTTATTTGTGTTGAATTTGGTTCGATTGCTTTTTGTTGTCGAACGGGACCGGACATTATTAATTAAGCAGTGAACCTCGAGGCAAGACTATTAAGACTTATTATCAAAACTTTACGGTGATGATTGTGCAAAAGGTTACCGTCAGTTTTCGATGGTACAAATAAGTTTTCTTCACCTTTTTTTACCGGTCGAATGAAGAAGATAAACTACTTTTACAACCTGGGTGGCCGTTTGTACTCCCGCGCCCCTTGCATCGTTTAAAAATTCCCCGCCGACCAACCCCTGACCCCTCTCCCCTTCATCCCTCCTTCGCCGGATGCTTCTGCGTTAACGAGTTGCGCAGTTGCTCGGGGAGGGTTGGGAGGGTCGAGGAAAATTTTTTTCCCACCTCTCATCAGGCGGCGGAATTTCGCCCGTGTTTTGTTTCAGGTGGAGGGTAGGTAGGTGGCTTATGTCCCGGTTCCCTATCTCGCGGGGGAGATGACGCGCGCGCGCGCAGGCGGGCGCGTGTGTAAATCAATGCAGCCGCCACGGCAGCGCTCGCTGCTTGTGTGTGTCTGTATGTCGGCCGGCGGCGTGACCCAGTCGCCACGACTCGGCTCGGGTGCTGCGTTGCGTTGGCAAGGGAAAGGAGGAAGCGGGGGAGTCCGTTTTTCCAAGGGGGAAGGTTTTGGTGGTGCGAATCCAGGCGTGTTTTCCTTGTGAGGACGCTGCGTGGAGAACGAGACATCAGGGACACTTTCCTTCTTCCCATGAGGAAGTAGCGGAAGAAGATAACGACGGTAGAAAATGATATGGGAACATTTCTTCACTTGTAGCAAAAATGTGTAGCAATGAACGAAGAGGGATGAAGTGATCGTGAAAGTAAAGTTTTATATGTTGGCCCTTATGGAGTATCTTTCCGAATGCAAGTCTTTGTTAGACCGTGGTGCGATGTTGCCAGTAGCAGCCGGAAGAATTAGCATAATTTTCAGTTGTATATTTACTGAACATCTAGGACTCTTCCAATATGCAAAATATTATCCTCATAGGTAACAAAATTATGTTTGGCTCGGTGTCAGAAACGGTTCCCTTCGCGACTGAGGAGTGAGCGCGCTGAGCGTAAATTTGGCAACAGTGTTCTCTATAAGGCTCAACGAATGGCCAGTTGCCGGAATGACACACATGCATTCCATAGAGTTATGGGACCCTTATGCCATAGCAGCCATTCAATAAGTGTTGTAGAAACATTCCATAAATTTATCGATTTCATTAATGGCTTCATAACTTTGGGAATGGAAGTATGAGCTCCATTAGCAGCCAAGATGGCGGACGCGTGATGAGCCGCTTGGAGGCTTAATTACTTGATAAAAGAGATGTTTTGTGATGGATCACCAGTTTATTTACTCTTACTGTCTAACAATTATGTGCGTGAGCAATTATACATGGGATAAACTGTCATACATTTTATCTAGCGGTAGAATATTAGATCAAACATTCGAAGCGATTAACTAATGATAGTAAAGTTGTGAAAGTGGTTATGTGTTCCTACAACTCGAATATTTTTATGAGGTCCATAACTTCATGGATCTCATAACTATTAATTCCATTACTAAATGTTCTTGCAAGCGGCCATAAGTGTGGAATTGGTCTATAGTAATTCAAAGTTTCTTGATTCAATGCTTAAGGCTTGATGATAATTTTTAAGGAAGAGGGGAAAATATTAGATCAGTTATGTGCTGGGTCCAGATTCCAGACCCAGGTTAGGCGGTCATTTTAAAGATAAGATAGATATACTCGTATATCAGGTCGTTACGATCATATCATCATTGTTACAAGGCTACTGCAACTACTGAGATGTGAATTGGTATCGGACCGTTGATTAAAATTTAGATTTAAGCCTTTTAGTTAGTTCCCAGCCGATCAATTTCATATCCACGACAGAAAACGTTGCACGCCATTTCTCATCAGTAATATGTATTGATAAATGTGATAAAATTCTGTATTAGGGATATGGTTACTTGGCAGTTTAATGCTATTTTAGCACGTAGGCTTGTGGCTCTTGACATATTTCGAAATAATATGAAATAATATGTATAAATTTTCTCCTAAACGCAAAGAAGAACATTTATCATTATTATAACGGTGGTAAGTATCAATGTGCGATGCAGAGTTAAAAACGTGTATTTACATATCATATTCGCGTAAATATCGAACTGCGCGCCGTATATGCAAGTCGTAACTGTGTTATAACTAACAAGGGGAGTGTCAGATAGCCGGGTCTCAGATTTTATTCAAACTTAGTAGTTGTACAGACTGCTGTATGTGGTTCATGAATCACTCCACATATAGGGTTATATAACCAATAGTTTAAACGAAAAAGGCCTTAAAAATTTCAAATTTCCCTTTAGACGGGCCACCCACATAACTGACAAGCTACGAACAATTTGAATATTATTAAGAATTATGCTTAAATAGTAAAAATATGAAGACAATATTATAAAATAATTATAGAAAATGGAAATCATGTGCATGAAGGAATGACGGAAATACGTTGTGCAAGGATAAGGAAGTGACATAATAAGAAGGCTACCTTCGACCGAAAAAAGAGACTAAGCCGCCGACTGATGTCGTGTATGCAAATGAAAAATTTGCCTCGCGCAAAAATAATATTTCGAGTAAAAATAAAAAAATCTTGAGTGCATTTTAGGATGCCGTAAAAGAAAAACTAAAAAAAACATACCCCGTATTGGAATCGAACCCGTGTCTCTAGACCGGAGACGAGCACGTCAGCCACCCGTCCAGCTTGTCAGTTATGTGGGTGGCCCGTCTAAAGGGAATTTTGAAATGTTTAAAGGCCTTTTTCGTTTAAACTATTGGTTATATAACCTTATATGTGGAGTGATTCATGAACCACATACAGCAGTCTGTGCAACTACTAAGTTTGAATAAAATCTGAGACCCGGTTATCTGACACTCCCCTTGTAAGACGAAACGTTAAAAATATAATTCTTGTACGTTTATATTACTACATGTATGGTTGGTTACCTTTATAAATAAAGTGGAGTTCGATCCTAGAATCTTTTTCTACTTCTTTGAAATGTTATTAAAATGTGCGCTTAGTGCCTCACGATTAGCGCTTCAATCACCTTAACCCTCTTAGTGCCACAGGCCGATATATCGGCTTTTGCTCCACTGGCGAAAAGTGCCATGAGCCGATATATCGGCTCAAGCACAAATTATTTTTCAAACTAATTTTGTTGTAATAATTACATTTATCTTGATGAAATGTGTCAGAATATTATAAACAACAATTAAGTCATTTTTAGCAAAAAATTAAAATAAATTACATTCATATCTAAAATAGTAACTTCATATTGTTTTTTTTTTCATAAGGTGCTACAAAACTCCCAAATTCATGCTGGCACTTTTTGCTGGTACCACCAAATTTCGGTGGCACTAAGAGGGTTAAGGAAGGATAATTTGATGAATTTTGTCGGTGGACGTAAAACTGAGGGTCGGCATAAGCCTTCTCTATCGTAAATAAGCAGGGTGGGCACAGTTAATAAGTTTGGAAGTCTCATCCGACGGGTGATGTGCTGTACCCGAGTTGGCATTAGGAGCTCGCTGCTGACGCGCTGAATCTCATTTACTGCTGAAGTGAGACCCTGGACCCTCGGAATTAAAATCCAGTATTCTATTCACAAAATAAACCTGATCCCGGCAAGTGGTTGGGTGGTTTACTTTCAGTGTATTGGATTCAAAATATTTCTAAGCTCTTTTGAGGCGTTGCCGACTTGTGAATCATATCAGTTCTGTTGAGTAGCAATGCAAATATAAATAAAGAGAACCATGTATGTATGTTATGTACTATCGTTGAAAAAGAGCAGAAAGAAATACGGAGGATTAAATTATTAAAATAAAAAATCTTCAACAAGTTCTTTTAGTGCTCGCGTAGATTAAGAGTACTTGCTGCGTGTATAGGACAGCTAGTGTTTATAAAAAATAAATGTTTAAATTTTTTGAAATGGATGACTTCCTCGACCTGAAAACGTTCGTATGGAGTGTTATGCTATAGGTCTCCGAGACTTGAATAATTGAAAGATGGTCGGACCTAGGCAGAGAATGTAGGCTTTCGAACTTGGTGCCTGAGTTGGTCGATAAAGATAAAATGGACGAATAGCATCAAAAACTTGGAAGCGTTTATGAAAAAAGAAAATCATATGAAGCAATATCATGACGACAAGGTCCAGGTGGAAAAGCCACTCTTTGTGCATCCACGACTTTGTCAGGATAATAATGCACAGGAAACCCCACGAGAAAGGCATATGGACTATTATGTTGGTCATCCGAAACGACATTGAGGCAGTAGGGCTATAGGGACACGGATGAGTTAGCTGGGTACAGGGTTGAATTAAGGGTTTCATTATACCTATATATCTCAAGATTGGGTGACTAATGTAGATGGTATAAAATCATTGGGTAATGCATTAAAGGAAAAATAAACGTGAAATACATATTGCTGCACGTTTGGCTGTGGTAAAGATTGAAGCTTTCAATACATGCGACTCGTTTAGAGAGAGGATCTTCGTTATCCATGGGATAACGATGGATTCTTAACGATTTTGAGAATTAACGTATGGCTTTCCACATTAAGTTGACAGTACGGAGATCGTTTCTTTAATGAAATTTCTGTACGCCGGATGTCCGATGTAGCCAGTTGCTGCAGGAAAGTGAACGCAGCGCAGTGTAGATTATTTTTTGCTTGTCTACGTATACGTGTAGGACCTTGCGAGTCGCCGCATGGGTGTGTGGCAGGTGTTGTTTGGACACAAGCCGTGTAAAGGTGTAAAGGATGAGGTTTTGGGAGGTGAAATGGTGATCTGTGTAATGGGAGTGTTTTTAGTGAAGCTCAGTTCTTATAATGGTCTTTTGTTGTGCGTGGAAAGAAATAGTTTCGTAAAAATCTGTTCGGCAATGTATTTCATACTTTATCGCTTCTGCCGGACCTAGAGATGTAGTGTGGTGTCAAAATGATATTCTCGGTGTCGCTCTGAAACACACCCCATCTGAATTTCTCAAGCAAACTAAACCTCCGAGTATCGGAGTCTTCCAGAGTACGAAAAATTGCTAAATTAATTATCTGAATTTCATGATTGCCTACGTGGCTTCCGGAGGGGAGCACATGGGACGTAAGTTTGGCAACAGCGCTTTCCATAAGCCCGATGCTGTCAGCTTAAGGTGGAGCGTTCTATACTCAGTGCTTGATATACCTATCCCCCATTGCGTCTCTCCATTTTTCCCTCCCCTCATTTTCCCCCTCCTCTCCCCCACCTTCCCCGCCTCTTCTGTAAACACACTCCCGGGCTCCCGGCTTACGCACACCGCCATCTGCGGGCGTCCACTGCATACTAATTACACCTTTCCGGCCGCTCGCCTCAGGAGTGTGTAAACGTCGAGATTTTCAGACCTTGAACCTCCTCGTTCTCTCGGTAAGCTGTTGGAAACCGTTTTTCCTATTAAATGTCACCCGCTGCTCCTCTTCTGTCTCCCTTTCCTCTCTCTTTGTGTATTCCTCCCCATTCACTCCTCGGTAGTTGGGGCGAGATATCGCTGCGCATAAAACTCATGAACTTGGCTCCATTTCAAAGAAAAATATGCCGTCTTTCTTATGCCACCAAAATATCAATTACGTATCCGTATTAACTCTACAGCGCTCCTACTAACTACTAACCTATAACGCTCCGTATTACTCTAAGATATATTTTTTAAAAGTCGGAATTCTTTTTTCATGAGATATGGTACAGTTTTGCGCTCCAAAGGGTCCTTTTGAAACAATCAAGAAAATTCTGACGTTCAGATCGCGTCATAAATGTCACGGGGAATAGCTAGTGTGTTTTTTTCAATTATGTTTTAGGTTTTTTTTTTAAATTTAACATTTACATTTTAGAACTTACCGCGTTTCATTTTATACAAATCGCATGAAGACACTTTCTGCGTTCGGCGTGTAAAATACAGTGAAATTGCAAGCTTAAAAAAGTATATTTTGCTAATTGATGAGAACTAAGTCTTATAAAACAGTTTTGGCGTCATTAATGTGTTTTATCAATAATTTTGTAGTTTTTTTTTAATTTAGCATTTACATTTAACAAATTACCGCGTTACAATGTATACAAATCGCATGAAGACACTTTCTGCGTTCGGCGTGTAAAATACAGTGAAATTGAAGGCTTAAAAAAGTATATTTTGCTAATTGATAAGAGCCAAGTTTAATAAAACAAAGTTTTGGGGTCATTAATGTAACGATATTTTTTCATCCTTATTACTGCAGCCTGAATAAAAAACTCGAACATGCTCTCGATTTTAAATTAGGGAAAACGGTGCTCAAAATATCTGAAGACGCGTCAGAGCGATTCCGTAATTTTATTTCTTTAGCGCAGTGAACTCTAATTTCGTTGATGACATGCCTTACCTTTTGAAAAACAAAATTAAGGTGCGAAATCTCCAGATTCTTGCCGGTATTATTTGAATGAACACTTTTTTCAGCCATTGGAGCTGACCATAGTGTCATTTCCATTTAATTCCCGAATTTGACTTGTGTTAATTCGGTAAATTGGTATTAACAAAAAAGCACCGTGTTAGACTGCTTTCATTATGGATATTTCTCTATTACGAGCAATTTTCTCGCAAATGGCATTTATATTTGTTAGAAAAATATCCTTTACACCTTGTTTCACCCATTCTCTCGTTTAACATCGTACAATTATAAATTGAGATGACTTTTGTGGAACCCCAACCATCTAGAATTCTTGTGAGAACACTGTTCAAATCATGAAATATTAATCGTGGATTTAATAAAGAATTGATCGTTTTGGATGTGCGTAAGTTGGTTCAATAATCCTGTTCATTTTTCTAATGCATTATTCTCTCTCCTTTTTTTCAGGTGAGTTCGTCTTAAGAATTACCTTGGTTGTCTCCTGTGATTTGCTCTTGGGCGGTGAGTCTTTGCCATCGGTCTGGTCTCTGTGTATTCTGGAGATGCTTTTAAGCTCCTGCTGTGGGCGCTCTTTGTTGGTTACTCCACGTATAGTGATCAGAGCGGTTAGCAATTCCAAATGCATCAATCTCTTACCGTAGTGATATCTCTGCTATCCTTTGGGAAAGAGGTTCGCCTACGTATGTACGGGTGTGGTAACATCTGCGCGCTAGGAGCTCGTTGATTTGAAGTTGAATTCTGCAGTGGTATTCTTTAAAATCATATTTAAGATAGTCGAAGAATTGACTTCGTGGAATTTAGACATAGTATAACAATGAAAGCTTTGTAATTCTCCACGCTATTTTATTGTTTAAAGAGCCTGACCGGTTTCAATGTAAAAACATCATGTTTCCCGTGTCCTCGCTTTGCTAATCCCCTTCCCTCTTCTGCAAGGATCCTTCCCCCCCCCTAAACTTCACTAAACCCCCTCCTTATTTCCTTCCCCGCATAGTACCCTGTTTATATATAAAGCCACCATCTCTGTACTTGGCATTCTGCCTCTGAAGATAATGTTTTTACATTGAAACTGGCCAGGCTCCTTAAACAATAAAATAGTGTGGAAAATTAAAAAGTTATAGTTATTAGACTAAATTTTATTCGTTAAACTGGCCACGAATATTTTGAAAAAACTTTGAAGAGAGCTATCCCTCGCTTTTTTTTCATTTACAATCTTTTCAGTTTACAGTACGACTTGTGAATTGAAGAATATGATCTCTTTATGTTCCTTCATGAAGGTATTGATAAAAAACATAAAAACAAAATCAGATCGTAGATGCGTTGTTCGGGGTCTAAAATCATCCGAAGTGTTGGAACTGTGTTTGGAATGTGCGACAAACGTTAATTGATTGTAGTCAGTTGTTTTTAGAATTTGTTGCTATTTTACTGAAAATCTAAGAAGTTTTTAAGCCGTGGTTTGTCTAAGTTTGCGGCCAAATCCTCGAATCATATACCTCATTGTCAGAGCATCGTCGCGTCTTCAGATATTATCATCCTTGTTTAAATAAGGTGAACATCCTTACTGTCGCTGTGAGTTGTGATATCTGTAGGTCGATCTTCATTGTGATTGCAAATTTTTCTTTATGCATGTTCGCGAAGACATTACATGTGTCTTGTAGTGAATTTTGGTGGCGTCGCTGACAATCACTTTGTCGCTAGTCCGCTAATCGCTCACTTCTCCGTTTCTCAAATTAGTCCAAGTCTCATTGTTTTAAGTACATTTTCTCATATTTTTAAGTCCTGAAACAATATCCTCTCAATCCAAAAAATGTCCGAAAAACCTCCACCTTGAAGACAGCTTTGATTCCCACGCTTTTTATGATTCGGCCCGAGCTTTCTTCTAGGATCACAATCAGATCTTCATTTTCCAATAAGAAATCCAGTTCTAGCCCAATACATTTGTCGGAAAGAAGACCTGCAAAATGGGTAACTCATCAAAATCATTAGTGCTCTTCCCTCAATGAATTTAACCCACGATCACTTCACTCAATAAATTTTACCCAGTATTATCGCTTATGATTAGTTTCATATCATGTACGACTTTCTTTGAGGTTAAAAAGCATTTATGCCGCTGCTGGAAGTAGGCCCTGATTGTTATGGTTCTTCGAATTACACGTCTGAATAACTACGTTCCTACTCTCCTCGATGAGGACTCTGAAGAGATGCCCAGTCTTGACCGTTTTCAATAGGCCTTCTTGCGTGTTACTGTTTACTGTATCAATGGAAAATAGCCATTATTTTCGAGAGCTCATAGGGCGTAAAGAAACTATAAGGGCAGATTTACACGAGGAACTTAATTGCCCGATTTGATGTACGAAAATTCCAAGAATGCGGGCACGGAATTAGAGCTGCCGCTATTTTCTCATCTATGTATTGCGCAGTCATTCTTGCAATTCACCACCTAACACGATGCAATTTTCAATCCACATTTGAACATACATACGATTGTGTACTATAGTGTCTCATGCAAAACTGTCTCAGTGGAAGGCGGAAACCTGAATTACTTTTGCTAAGTTTCTGAGCATTTTTCCCTTCGGCTGGATGACCGTTATAACTACAGAAGGCCATTTAATTAATTTGCTGAGTAATCCCAAACTTAAATTCGACAAACTGTACCGTAAGCTATCGGAAATCTCCAGTTCATAGCGAAATGAATGTAGTGCATTGTTTATTCCTAAATAGCCTTATTATAGTGATTCCGTCAAATGTTGAACACGGTTTCATCGTTTTGACTTTTGTACACGCCAACCTTCTACACTGGCAGCACACACATGTCTGTGTTGATGAAAAGGGATTTTGTGATGAAAACGTTGTTGTGGAAATGTATTGTTCGAATTTTATTTTTATGAACTTGTAATCAACTCAATTTCGTATCTGATGTTTTTCAACCCCTCCATAAAGATACCGTCACAGTCAAAACAAGTCGTCTTATCAAAAATAACACCCTGGAAAACACAAAGTTGTGTTCATGAAATCATGAAAGCATTAAAAAAAGGTATATCTTCTTCGTATGGTTTGACTTTTTCCACTTGTTGAAATATAGCAGGCCTGCCGTGGTAGAAGTTTTAGATAATCAGTCTGACTTCCCGAATTCTCCATCTATGTCGAGTGAAGCGTCATATCACATTGGATTCAGGAAAACGCGCTTTTGGGAGTAGCTTCCCCACATTTTGCCCTCACAAGATGGTGTTCAATCTTTCAGGAATAAATTCCCCGGGCACGCACGGGCAATGAATCAAATTCTAAAACTTTGGCCCGAAGTGTAGAGGGAAAGAGAGAACTCTTGAGATATGAGGTTAGCGGCACGCGAGGTCCTGCGGTGAGCTCGTGTTATGGGGCTAAATGCTTGCTCGAGTTTATGTTTTGGTGTTCGGAGCGATTTTCGTTTTTGTAAAGGTTGGCTTGAAACTGTGCATACGTGCAATTATTTGCAATATGCATGGATAAAAGCGATTATTGGCATGTTAGCGATGTGTTTTCTTGGCAATTTAATGCTATGTTAACCCGTGGCCTAATGACTTTTAACATGTATTTCGAAAAAGTTCGATGACAAGTGTACAGATTTACTCCTAAACGCGAAAAAATACGTTTAATATTATTATAATGGTTCCTTATAACTATCAAGGTATCACTCCGACTATTAAACTCGCATTTACATACGATATTCGCTTAAATAACGAATTCCGCGACCCAAATCCAAGTCATAACAATGTTTTAATCCAGACGAAATTTAAAAAATGTAATTCTTGCATCAATTATACTACAGCATGTGTGGTCATTTCCATTTGCATTGACAGATGTACTTAGGCGAAGTGTGGGCCAAGAATTGTCTTCGACGTGCTGGAAAATTTAGGAAATATGTGTACTCAATGACTCACGACTAACGCTCCAACTACCTTAACCACTATCTTTATGTGCGTAGTACCCCGCTATCCGCTTCGATGATGTGTGGCATTGGGGACTCTTCTCCAATCAAGCTCTGTAAGACATTTATTTATCCTGGAACTACTTAGAAATATTGGTGTTCCGAAAAGTAATCTTGGAATGCGAAACATGGAATTGGTAACAGTTTTTTTTAAATTTTTTTATTTATCTTCACTATCCCGAATACAGCACATTGTGCCAATTTACGTCGGGTGATTAACAGTAACAACGGACGACACACAAACACCCATGTCCGGGGCAGATAATATTCTACCCAGGCGGGACTTGAACCCGCGACCCTCGGGTTAAATGCGAGGACTTTACCCCCCCCACCGCCGCCACCGGGGCCGATAAATAGTTGCCGTATTTTAAAAAGATTTAGACAGCGATTGTGGCAACAGGGCTACCTGTCGAAGAAATTGTTTGGTTTCAGTTTGTATACGTATCTTAAAATGGCATCAAGAATTGAAATGCACGTAGAATTGAAGTGAATCACTATTTGCCGTTTAAGGTCAAGGTATTCGGCATATTCCTTTAAAATCATCTCAAATCGTCTATCAATGCGAAGTGTGCCGCATACCGTACAAGCAAAGGGTATAAATTTAAGTCGATTGTAATGCTTTTTCTATAGCCCACGTAATTACACGACAAAGGGAAGAATCTTTCTCAATCAAACCTTTTTGTGTTTGTCACGTGCTGCAAAATGGAAATAACCGTGTGGGATTTTCGAAAATTCTAAAATAAAAGTTTCTTTCTCTGTAAAGTTTCGCAATATTATTATAAGAGAATTATATCTGAATGTATACATAATTTTAATCTGTTGATTTCTCCGAATGGTGATAATTTTCATGGAAACGCTTTTTTTATATCATATGATGATAACTCAACTTACGTATCTGGTTCTGTAAAATTCACCAAAAACTTTCGTACGGATATATTGTCGCGCATTAATTATTACGAGATAATTGAGTCTATGAAAGGTTGATATCAAGTGGAAAACAAACCAAAAGCAATTCCAGCTCTTTATCTAATCAAACTGGAAGAGAATTGGAATCCGTAGGAAAGAATTGTTATTGAATTGTTTCTGCCAGGGTTCGTGCGAGTTGAGTCGTTTATGGGTCGGTTTCCCTGGAGACTAGGAAAAGTTTCTTCCTCGAAGTTGGATGAGAAACGTGCTGCGGGATTGCCTTTATATTACCACTATTTTGCTGTCTCTGGGTTCTTCGCGTTTCCGAAAACTTCGGCTTATTCTGTTGCCTGCAATGTATGTACTTACCCGTTCGCCTTAACTCATATTCAATCTCCCTTCCCGGCCCTCTCAATCTCTCAATGCTTGGCTATGTACAGTTCTTTTTCTTTTTTGTTTTTTCATAATGCATCTCGGAGCAGTTTGATGTTGTCTTTCTGTCCTGGAAGACGCTGCAAAATCTAAATGGCTCCTGTTTCTTTTCTTTTACGAATTCTTCCGAGCTTCGTCACTATTTTGAACATGTAACATTATATTTATCTGTGAAATCGTGTCTATCTATTGTACTTATCATTGAATTAAAAATACGCGATCTCTGAGAAGTGTGGTGTAACTTCAGGAAAATAATAATCTGTTGAATGAGTCAGTAGTAACACGGCTAACTCAGCCAAATTTGAAATACAAAAAAGTGGCGTAATTACTTTTACAGAACCGTGCGATGATATTTTATTTTCGCTTGCGACAATGATCACATCTTTAGGAGAAATGACTCTCAGAATATGAAACAAATGACATTTTAGTCATTTTACGGTGAAAAGATCTTTTAAGGCAGTTTGAGCGAGTTAGTTCCCTAGTCACACTAGAGACCATATTCGAAGTGAGTATATATTTAAATTTCACAAGATGTGGGACACATGAATTAAATATTGCATTATTAATGGTGCAATAACATAATTTCTTGACAGAAATTAAAGTAATTTAATGAAAATATCGATCTATAACCTGACTCTTTTTTTTTGCGACACTTATAAAACACCTTCATTACTGAAGGATCTTTGCAATCCTGAAAAGATGAATGCGGTAACAATAAGATTTATTTTCAGAAATAGTTGAGAAAAAATACTAACTACACAATTTTTAATTTTTGTACGAGATCTATATGTTAGAAATACCTCATTCTTTAAAATAAGTTTTCTGTGGAGTACATACGCGTACTATTTCCCATGTAAATGGGCTGGTATTTTTCGTCAAAAATTGCGGAAAGTAGTTCGGCAAATCAGACTGATATATTGGTATCATTGGAAGAGTGAGATATTTTTCTTTAAAATGGCCCCAAATTCTCTATATAGGTTAAGTAATATTTCGCTCAAACAACCTTAAAAATGTGAAATCTTTATGGTCTGTGACATCATGTCCACGACATTATCTAGGTCCAGTTCTTATTGTTATTTAGTCACTATTTTCTCCATGATACCTCTATTCTCTAGCATTTTAAAAGGTTATTATTAGAGGGAAAATATTTAATTTCTTTGCCTTTTTCGGAAACTCTCTGTGCATTGACTGATCATTTTATGGCTAGTGGGAAATAGAGAGGGATAGCAATAGAGGTAAAATGACATTTTCTGATCTGCTAAACAGACACAATCATAAAAGGATTGAAAAACTTTGAAGTCCTGTGTCCTAACCGGCTTATATTTCTTCCCAACTGCCGCATATTTGTTAAGGCTAGCGTGGAAGGTTGTGGACACAGGAATGGTTTCTACTCTCTTTAAATGCAATCGATAGAAAAGACATTTTTATTGGATATCAATGTAGGATATGAATATATTTGTTCCTCTGATAAAGGAGGTAATAATTGGGTGAAAAGAATAAGTTGTCGATAAATTTAAAATATTAATGTCGCTACATGCAGGCACCATGCATCTGAGTCTCCCATGACTTCAAATGATATTCTGTCGCTTCAACAATAAAGTCACTTTCCTAGGAGAAACACAGCAAAACATAACCTTACGAAGCGTATCTCACCATAACAGTGAGCAGAACGTATCTCGTTGCTCACTCGCGTTACAGCCTAAACTGAGAGTCGTCTTAAATGTTCGAGAATAATGTGCGGTGAGTTAGGGGTATTAGGGGAGTTGGATTGGCATTATCTCTATCCGGAATCCATCTTCATCCATCTTCGGAGAATCCTTTTGACTATTTCTTTAGTTCACTGGCGTCTTTAGGATTTGGTATCAAAACTATGGAAACGGAAATCCGAAGAATGGTACGAAGCGTTATTTTTGTTTAGTCCTTCGGGACAGCGGGATAAGTACCCCGAAAACTACTGTCCCGGTCCAACCGGTAGGTGTGGTCACTGTGTTTGAAGCGATTTTCTTTTAGCTACAGATTTGCCTAAAATTTTGCATACGTGTAATTATAAGTAATATTTATAGATACATGCGAAAAATATTAATGTTACCGATTCGGTTTCTTGGCAATTTAATGCTATTTTAGCAAGTACCCTAATGACACTTGACGTATATTTCGAAATAATTCGATGACTTTATGTTCAGATTTCGTCTTAAACGCGAAGGCATACGTTTCATAGTACTATAATGGTTCCTAAATAATATCGAGGTAACTTGTCTAATAAAAATCTCGTATTAATCTACGAGATATGTAAGAGTGAAATGAATGGTGCAAGAGGTAGAGGTAGGCCGAGAAAGTTAAGGTTGAATGTGACTGAGGAAATTCTTAGGAGGAGGAATATTAGGAGTCTGAAAAACAGGAGGGCGTGTATGAAGCTGTGTATGAGGGTGAATGAGGCAAAAGTAGTTTCTAAGGATCGGTTGGTATGGAGGAAATTATTGATATAGAATTAGGTGTACAAATATGTATTTATGAGTGAAACTTGGTGACTGTGCCTACTTCGGAAGGGAACGGCGTGATTAGTATGTATGTATGTATTTTTGCTTAAATTTCGAACTCCGCGCCGTAAACCCAAGTCATGACAAAGCTTTAATTGAGACTAAAACTTTAAAATACGACCCTTGCATCGTTAATATTACCACTTGTATGGCTATTCCCAACGTATGAAAAGATGTACTTAAGTGAAGTGCTGTCCAAGTATTTTTTTTCGAATTACTTGAAAATTTATGAAAAAGTGCACTCAAAGACTCGCGATTCGCGCTCTGGCCACCTTAAGTAGAGGCGGAGAAGGGTCAGCAGCGAGAGAAAAAAATTCTCCTTTCGGTAGGGACTAGCTTGAGATGCTAGAGCGGTATGGATGAGGATGGTAGGTGAAGGTGTTGGTGTTGGGGCGCGTGAAATGCTCTCGCTTCGCTGAGGTCATCTCCTAAATGGTCTTCCGCTCCCACCCCTGCCTGTGGCGGGATCATTCCTCCCCGTGAAGCTGCTGCCTCCCCCCCTGCCTCGCCGCGGCGGTGTGTCCGTTGCATTAGTAAAAGGCGCTGCCCGGGAGCTCTCCACTTTTCCCTCCCTTGATCGTTCGGTATGTGGGAGGTTGGTGGAGGAGGAATTGGATTGGATGATGGAATAGTTCTGTTCGAGTTAATAGGAGTTTTGGCCTTAGTGCTGCATGCAGGGCCTCGGGACTAGAGCATCTGGAGCTTCACATTTACGCTGGAGCCAGAGCTGAACTCGAAAGTGTATCATTTACTCGCTCCATCCATTACCACCGAGTTTTAGTTGACCCATTCAATAATCCGAGCACCTGTACCGCATTTCAGCAAAAATCGGACCTGATGACGCCGACTGAAATGCCGGCGAAACGGTTAATTTGCAGCAACGCGGTAAGAACCTGAAAATTTCCAAATTACCTTCCTACGTAGCCCTGCACGGCGTATGTCCTGGAATAAGAGACAAGTCTGGGTTGTGATTTCCTTAAAGTCTGTTTCTCCCTTGCGTTACCATTCTCGATGGTCCGCAAAGGCTCTACATCTTCGAATATAAGTCACAGTTTCAGGCTTAACTTTGTGGAAACGCGGCACATGAAAGAATTTCTCGCTTTGTACATTCCACACTTTGTTATTATACTTACCGACCATGGTTTCGATACAATGTCATCTTCAATGTGTCATCTTCACCTTGAAAATGACATTGTAAGTAAATTATTGTCGGTAAAAATAATAAAGTGTGGAATTTACAAAGCGAGAAATTATTTCTCTACATCTTGTTTCCCCGTTTCTTCCTAAATTGCCATGGGAATTGGGAAGCCTTAGTAGCGTATTGATTTGGGCATCGACTCGGCTTGCCTAAATTCCGTGGTATGATTCCTGGTCCCGGGAGACTTATTTCTCGTGCCGTTTCTACGTTATTCATCACCGTATTTTCGGCAGAAATGAATTCCTACCTTGAATGATCACCATACTGTAAACCATAATGTCAATATCTGTGTACCGGTCTATATCTATATACTGTATACCGGTCGATTGATTGTAATATTATCATTGGCAGGTACATCGTGTATCATGGAGTATGAATGAATTATGAACCAGAAAATAGACTAACATCAATCCTCTTTCAACCTCTCTGATTTCGAAGCGGATATGCCTAGCCCCTTCGGCAATGTGGAGTTAAAAACTTTGAATGACATGGAAGAACCGGCGCACGTCTTACAGCCCATGTCAAGTGCATTGAAGTCCGAGGAATCTTCTGCTAGCAATCCTCTTCATTTCTCATACAATGCGCCTATATGCCAGTTCATCAGAGTGGTGCTAAAGTTTCAAATTCTCTTTCCTCTGTTCGCCAACTTGTCTAGTCAGATATGAAGCAGCCTCCACAAGGCAATGGCAGGACTAGTTACAGCTTGCATGGCACTGTATCTGGAACGCAGACAGCCAGTTAGTCGGGCGAAAAATTCTGATATGCATCAGTCTTGTGTTGCAATTGATGACAGATATTGTCAGTATCCTGTGAGCTGCCTTCAGAATACCACTCTAGCCCGAGGAAGTGTTAATGGCTTCAATGGTATCAGGCTCAACTATGTGGAAGTTGATATTCACAAATGAAAAAACGACTTCGTTTTCTTCCACTGATTTATTTTTCCGGTACGACATGTTTCGACACATAGAGGTCATTTTCAAGTAGTTTGGCCTTTTTCGCTACATTTGCGTTCTTTATACGTTCAATGGTATCAGGCTCAACTATGTGGAAGTTGATATTCACAAATGAAATGTACCATTGAAATATACCAAATACCATTGAACGTATAAAGAACGCAAGTGTAGCGAAAAAGGCCAAACTACTTGAAAATGATCTCTATGTGTCGAAACATGTCGTACCGAAAAAATAAATCAGTAGAAGAAAACGAAGTCGTTTTTTCATTTGTGAGTGTTTATGGCTATTATTGTGGGCATACTTTGGAAAAAAAGACTGCTGTTGTGTCCACAGATGGTATGAGAATTAGTCTGGGTTTCCCAGTTAATAAGGAAAATGCATCTGTGTTCGAAAGCAGTAGTGCAAAGACTACTGGTCCTTCATTCTCTGAACCAATGCAACATTGGGCAGCAACAATATACGATCAATACCACACCAGCATCGCATATTGCGGACTATACTGAGCGATATATCTCAGCGGCAGTGGTGAAGGAGGGGGGGTACAGTTATGGGGATTTAACGCCTAGTTGAGCACTGCTTAATGCGGGCTGCCGAACCAGGCATAAGTCCTTTATCCCTCCAGCCGTCTTTTGGACCCCTACCACTCCTATTAGTACCCCTCAGCCATACGTCTCTCGCATCGCACCCTTTTACTCCCCTGGAGAAAAGGGTGTGGGGAAGTGCTTATTTATGCGAGCGCGTGCCTTAGCTCAGTAGTTTTTTTTGGCTCCCCTTCCTTCTCTGTTCATTTCTTTTGCATTTCCTCCTCACCCGTCTGGGTATTTTCGCAACGTGGCCAGGGGCACGTGATGGGGCGGGGGGGCACAACCCCCCACCCTTGCCTAGGTCTGGCGCATGAATCATTCTCCCGGATCCGCTTTACCCCCATACGCTACAAAATCCAGTGCTGGGAAAATTATAGGGTTTGCATGTACCTGTGAAAGTAAATGACTTTTCATGCGATATACGGTGTGGAATGTTTGGTAGAATTTTTTTTCCTCTCCTAAAAAATGTTTCTTGAATGAGGATGCCGTCCATTGGCATTGTAAGCACGTTGCGTGGGCATCATTTGTCACCTCTAGGTGCATTTTTGATTTGCTGGGAATGGTGTTTTTGCTAGCATAGTAGGAGTTTTGTCTTGGCGTGGGAGAAATACTTAAGAGTTCCCGAGGCGCAGTGCTGATTTGAGTTTATCCTGACATTTTGTCGGTAGGAATCCAAGCCAAGTATAATTAATTCCCAACAGTTGCATATTAAATGCCGGAGTGCAGATGTGAACCATAGAGGTTTGGTGGTGTAAAAGGCTAACGCACCAGACCGCCAATTGGGAGATCCGCGCTCGAGGCCTCAAGAGCCTCTTATATTCAGTGAAAATTTCATTATTTTTCAATCCGTCTCATCTCAGATAATCATAATGTATCATTAATATTACCTTATCGTACCGAGGAACCGTATTTGACACCGAGAAATAGACCTGATTCTTACCTGAACTTATAAACTTAATCTAAACACAAATCATAGCTTCTAAACTAATAAAATAATAAGTTCTAAACGTAATTTTCTCGCGACTGGTGCCATATATCTACCCAAAAAATGGAAAGATATGAATTTCACCCATTAATGAAATTTGCATGCTTTAAAGTTAACATCTATGGCACTTTAGCAACAGTTTTAATTCGTATTTCAACCACTTTCAACGACACTTAAACACTAAGTAATGCCAACAAGTATTTATGATTAGTTTTCTCTGATATAAGAGTAGTAAAACTATATTATACCATATACCATAACATAAAACCATGGTCAGATTAAACGATATGAAGTTATAACGCTTCCTTTTGTCGCGAAATACTTTTGTCAAGGGTACAACACCCGTGAAGATTCTAAACAAACAGGTTTGGTTGCCAAACAGAGGAAGAGTATAAAAATATTTTAACGTTTTTTTGGAAACTCAATATACTGTTATATAAGCTGGCAAAGAAAATCAGATGTGTCACAGATATTGAGTTCCGTTACCTATCATGATGTTTTTTCATTGATTTACCCTTGCATTTGTTGGCCAATCGAAGGTTATAGCGATAGCTGCCACAAGTTTGGTGTTAATAGAAAGATAAATGATTTTTTTGATTCGTAATGTGGCCAAATTCTTCGGACTGTTTTGTGTCGTCATATCTCGCTCAGACATCCTCGAACGTGATGAACCGACGTGATTTCGCGATGGCAATTGGTATGAAATGCCCATCGGCGGTAATTCCCCCTGACCAGACTCTCAGGGGTGCTCGAACCGTGGTTATGATTGGTGGTTGCCCAGGGTCGAGGATCTGCGGCTTCCGCCATATGTGTGAGGGTCAGTGCCCTTTCGTGGTAAATGGGTTTACCGCAGGAGGAATGTCGGAGAATTGCTTGTGGGAGGCGATTCGGCGAGGCAGCCAATTGTTGGAGTCAGGAGTGCAGAGGTATGAATCAATTCGCAGTTGAGCCTGGAAGAGTGCCAAGGGATTCCGGTACTTTTTTCACGGGCTGGAAAAAATATGTTTATGACGAGGCTTGAAAGAAAATGTATCCTGCTTTTTTTTCAGTGTTAAATTTGAATTACGTGGCGGTTGGATTGAATTGCAGTTACGTATTTTTTTCTTTTCATGACCACCATAAATTCCTGCTTACTCTTTACAGTTCTAAATTGCGCAATGGATGATTAATACAAGCACGAGTGAACCGAATGTGTGATGGGGACATAAACTGGCATAAAATGTTTCGCATTCATCGGCCCGACTTCTGGATGCTACTTATAATGTTTTTACATGTGTGCTAATTCTTGAGGAGGAGCTGGCGCTGTGAATTTCTGTTTTCTTTATTTATAATTTATTTGCAGTAATGAGTACGTTTAGGACTGGTGCTGCCTGTTATATTTTTTATTTGATTTAATTGTGTGTAAAATCTTGTGGGTAAAATCTTACAGGACGAATCACTAAACCGATTTTCATCTTACAGGACGAATGGGTGGGGACAGCGATTACAAATGTTACAGGACGAATCGCTTAACCGATTTAACCACACAACGAAATCCAGTAATTAAACTGACTCCAGCCTCTATTATTATATCGGCAGGATTGGATTTATTGATTTTTTTAACGAACCAATGGGAGAGGATAATTATCTTCAGGCCTGAAAAAATGTAATTTAAAAATAAAATTTAAATGTGTAAAATTTAAAAATGTAATTAAATGCTCTATTTTTATATAAATTTAAAAATAATTTGTTGAACATGGTAAACAGCAGAAGTTTCCCTTGGCAACGTTACCACATTCATTATAGCACGTCGGCCATGTTTTCCGACGAACACCTAAAGTCTGTTATTTAAACCTAAGTACTCGAGAAATACTATCGATGACGTAAGCTGAAAAAATTTATTAAGTGCGTGAATATACAATACGTGCGATACAATTTTTATATGCTGTCCTGTAGCTCGCTTTTCCCTGGATCCCTGGTTACCACTTCACTTTACCTTACATAGTTACCACTTCATTCAACTAAGTTAGAAGAGTGGTATAGTCTCCAACTTTCGTCCCGTAAGATATTCTGAGGGGTCGCATCGCGTGTACGTCCAAGCGAATTTGTTTTGTAATCAGTCGTAGTTTTTTTTTGTCCTAGTTAATATAATGATTACAAAACAACTTGTTTTTAAACATTTTATTTACTAGGACTAAATAGTAAAAAATAAAAAAATAAAATAAGAATTTTTAAGCATTCTTTCCCGTACTAGTATAAATTTTCATTCACTCGAGAAAATATTATTTTTTCTTTTTAGGGCGATGTTAAGATATTTCTGTTTTTTGTCTTTCTAGAAAAGCAAGCTTAAAAATTCTTTTTTATTTTTTTATTAACGATATTATTCGAGTGGAAATCGAGATGAAAAAATTTTTGTGAAAAGATAGTTTCGCACTACGATTGAAGCTATGCATTTTAGCTTTAACATTCATAATTTTTAAACCAACTAATCTTCTTTAAATAACGGGTGACTTAGTATTATTTTACTTCATTCGATGTTAAAGTCTTGTTTCATTAAAATTTTAGAATCTAAGTAAGTTATCAGGCATGCCTAAAATAAAGATCCCTGCTTAAATAATTACGGTCACTATATTTAATGTTTATATAACGAGTTCGATGAAGGAAATCACGTAATTACTTCCGTCATTTACACTGTGTGCGTTTTTGTTAATCACCTTTGGAGAAATTCTGGCAAGTGATTGGTAGTAAACATTCATCAAGTATAGAATGATGAATAAAATGTCCTATTCGGTGTGGAAGTTGATTGGCGTTATGCTATTTTGATTAGCATCGAAATTTTAAATTAAGCATTAAAGTAAAATCGTGTTGCTTATGCTGAAACATAGCGCCTGAGTCGCCTTTCCATGCGGTATAAAGGATTATAGTAGTTACGATTAACTCCCATGAAATATCACCTCACTGATTCCTTCGCCTTTTTTAAAGAAATTACCTAAGTTATACGCTGAGCCCTAATTTTCAGCGCCTTTTGACGTTAGTAGCTTGAAACCTAAAAGCAGAAGCGATTATCGCTCTTTACTCTGGAAGTCGCGGGAACAAAGGAATATTCCCTCAATTGATTCCAAAATATTGCCTCTATACGTCTGATGTTAAAGCAAGAATGGGAAACGGAGAAACGGGTAACCAACCGCCATACAATTAAGGATATAATGTACGTAATTGATACTGACGCGAGAAGGTTCACACTGTTCGATAATGTGGTGAATTTCACTGCACGCATGCAGTTGAAAATTGCACGAAAGTTAGCGGATTGGCCGTTCTGGTTCCGCATAAGTCTTTATTCTACAAGAGCGCAATTTATAGTATTTTATTCAATTTTATTACATACATATACTTACCAATCACGCAATTCCCTTCCGGGATAGGCACAATCACAAAGTTTCACTCATAAATACATAATTGTACACCTAACTCTGCTTCAATAATTTCCTCCATACTGACCTATCCTTGCTAACCTCTTTTGCCTCATTTACCCCCATACACTGCTTCATACACGCCCTCCTGTTTTTAAGACCCCTAATATTCCTCCTCCTAAGAATTGTTTGCCTCCTCCTATTGTTTCAATTTTATTATTATTTCATAAATTTATACAAATTTTTACTTTCCAACTTTCATGACTGTGGGCCTTACGCCCCGAGCCACACGCTTACGCGGCTCGAAGGGATGTAGCTGTAGATATCTTCCTCTCGTCAACGACGAAATTCGTGATTTGTCGTAGTTCAAGTTTATGGTCGCATTAATTCAGCCACTGCAGCCGTCTGCGGCCACATTTGCATGGAAGTAACGTCTTTTGACTTCAATTACAGTATTTATTCGGTTGGTAACTTCGGTTGGTTGGCGATAAGATGCCTATATTATATTTTTATTCAATATCCCAGGACTTTTCCCTTCCTATGAACAGTTTTAATTAAAAGAGGAAATATGCTTTCTCGTCCAATCAACATTTTGCTGCCGTAATCTGAGCCTTCTCCATTAAAGCCCAAGTGAAAATCTTCACTTTCAAAGCTGAATCACGCTAAGACGAACATGAAAACCCTATTTTATTTTTATTTCAGTTTATTAAACGCAATTCAAAGATGTTCTGTTCAAGTTTTCAGAAAATCTGGTGTTATTCATCCGATCCGCCTTAACGGGTAGATTGCCCTATCATTACTCTTTGTTTTCTGGCCCTTGTGTCTTCGTTTCCTAGTTAACCCCGGTTTTCAATTTCACGCTTCTTGCCGAGCAATTTTCATTGTCTCTTCGCGCGCGAGTTCCGGGGATGAGAGTGAAAATTCGTCGGGAGAAGCTGTTTTGTCTCTCTCTACGCCGTGACTGCGAGGGATGATCCTCGGATTTGATGGAAAAAAAACTTCAATTTTTCATCGCGAGGAGGCCATGTGTTTTTTTTATGTGCGGCAGCATATGCTGTATATGTATAGCGATGATCTAAATTGAAGCAGTGGGGTGTGTTTGAGGATGAAAATGGCTGTGCGAAGGAAGATGAATTTTTCTGAAGAGTGGGACGGTGGGATTGGGTTGCAGGAGAATGAAACCCATCCGGACGGATTACCTCCCTGCGGAAATTTCTTTTTTTTCCGTAGGTGTGATCAGGAGGGTAGAGGACCAACTACCCATCTCAATCCATCCCAAATCCTGCGGCTTGCTGAAAAGTCAGCGCCGATTGGATTGGTCTCGTAGTTATTTTTGCGAGAAAAGTAATCGGTAATACGTCTTTGTGACGGAAATGGGTGTCATTTTTTTTCCTCCTCGTCGAATGTCGTGCTGTGATTGGTTTTTGATATCGAAGATTATGTTCATTTCAAAATAGTCTAGATCTTTGGACTAATGGTCGGTTGCATGAACATTTGACTTCGTAATCGATTGTAGGGAAATCATTACGGTTGTGGATCTTGTCATTGAATTAGACTGGCAGGAATCATACCTTTTCTTACGTATCTCCTAGTAGTCATTGCTCAAGTTGTTTTGTACGCTTTCATTTCTCTTGATATCATTTGTGAATGTTTATTTTTTTGTTCTTATTTTATTTATGCACATTATTAACATGAGATGACATATGCACATCGGCCTGAGTAAATATACGTGTCATTTTCATGGTAACTCGTCAATTATAACTATTATCAAGTGATTAAGTATAAAAGTGTCACATCGCGCATCCGACATTGATTACTTATGAAACTCATGAATTTTATACTTCATTTCATCGAGCTAAAGAAAATATGAGACCATATATAAAAATAAATATCTCGCAATGTTTCTGCCACGTATTTCGAGCGAATTTATTGATTTTATAGATCTCATTACTCTGCTGTTTCCAATGTATTGTTTTTGTAAGCGGCATTTAGAGGGCAACGGCCTTCACGGTGGAAACAAAGGCTCGATCACCATAGTTCTCGAGCTCGAAGTTCGAGCGGCTTCGGCCTCGGCTCTTATTCGGAGGGTTCATCATCCAGCCCGCCGCTGTTTCTTTGCTCTTGTCTGCAAGTGGCAGACAGTGAATGCGAAGTGACTGTAGCTGTCCAAGTGATTTTAAAGTGAGAGCTGCTGCTCCTAGGTATTTGCGTAAGTGTAAAATCTTCTGGGTATATGTTAGATGGCTTGTCTTGCCGACTTGACGTCGATTGATGAAATTAGTGCCACTGGTATCCTGCAAAATCCAGTATAACGATGAAAGATGTGAAAGAGGTGTTCTCTTGCGGTAAAAATCCTTTGAGGAATATTGAAGCGAATCATTTTTCCCCAGATCAGTAAGCAAGCATCGGGTTGGATTTCACGAGTTGATCCCCGAAATAGCAAAAATTTTTTTAAGTAAGTCGAAAAATATTCTTGAACAAAATTTCGTTTCAGTGCATCTCTTACGTTGCTTTGGAACTCGCCGTAATTTAATGGAAATTATGCAATTGTATTTTAATTTTCCTTTAATTCATGAAATCGTGTTACTAGTAGATTTTCCGACGCAGTATTTGAAAGTTAGGCGAAATTATATAGAAATGTGTTTTTCTCGAATGTTCTGCTCAGCGTGACTCCTTGGTATTTTTAGCAACAATTATATTTATAATAATTGTATTTTTTCCTTTTAGAATAAGACCCGTACGTATGTATACTAATTATTACGAAATAAGGGTCATGTTTATACAAGGCTAAATATTAAAATAGCATGGAATTGCAAAAACCTGTACGTATCTGTCTGTGTAAATCTGTACGTATATCAAGTAATTATTACGAAATATGTCATGTTTCTCTAAGGATATGCTTTAAAAAAGCATGACAAATTTTAAGCTATCCGGGGCTAGCCACGGAGTTCCACTTTACGGAGTAACCCGCAATGCACAAATGTGCGAATTTCCACAGAGAAAAAATCCCGTCAATCGCTCGAAATCCCGGTCAAGGCGGATGATTTTTTCTCTGTGGAAATTCGCACATTAATAAAGCATGTTATTGCCAAAAACCAAATCGATATTTGTCAATTTTTTTTCACTTTTTACTGAGATCACGTATGCAAAGTTTCTTGCACAGTAATAAATGAATAAATATCGTTCCAATCACCTTTAGCGATCGTCAGTTTGTTTCTACGTGGCGCTCTTTCATTTTGACGCGTGTAGCTGTGAGGAGAGTGACAGACACTGACAAAAGCCGTTCGTGCCTCGCGAAATCCTCTGCTATCCGCCTTCCCTTCGTTCCTATTCTCGCCAGAGGGAAAGCTTCGCCAGTCGTTGACTCTACGTCGGGCGTTTCTTTGTCCATCACTGCCAAATGGAAAACTTCAAACGGTAACTCCTCGAATATTCTCTCTAGAGAACTTTTCTAGCTAGAAGTTGTGGTTTTCTCCGGCGCCTTGAGTGAAGAAAGGAAGGCATGGGATTAATTGAAAATGCAAGCTTCGTTTCTTTTTTTGTGGGAGCAGTGATTCCCTTGGGCGGCGTTAATAGTAATGGACGAAAAGACTTTTTCATTTGTTTTTTTTTGTCTTCCAGCAGTTTTTGTTCGGGGAAATTTAGTAGAGCATTTTCTTCTAGTCGTGAGTTAGTTGCTGCACCATTGTTAATGTGAAATAATCCATTCCTAGAATCTTCTGTATTAACTATGTTCCACCCCGACTGTGTGAGTCAAAATAAATACTGGCTTTCAAGTTTTTCAAATGTTTTTAAGTACTGCTTTCGCTTAAGGAATGCGTTGGCTATTGAAAACCAAAGTTTCAGCAAAAAAATGTGAATTATTCCTGGAATGTATTTTTAATGAACAATATTTATAGCCGTAGACGCGGAATACTGCGCTATTTCGACCTCAATTTCCGGAGTCATCATTTTATAATTCAAAATATAAGACTGGAAGAAGTATATATTGTTTTATTTTTTATCAATTTTATTTTTATATCAACTTTTGGCTACTTTGAATTAGTAATATACGAAAATGGCATTTATCATACATTGAAATATACTGTTTTTACACTTGTTTTTCCAATTCTCCCTTTAAAGTACATGTAATTTCAAGTGTAATTAGCGAATAAGTTTCACTGATCCAGTCGTTATGTAGTGGAAGTTCGACATAATGAGAATAACTATCACAATTTTTTTATTGCCAGTACTACGCGTTTCGACTCTCAGGTTCAAGTCATCATCAGGTAAAAGACCTTGTCATCACATCACATCAGGTCTGGTGATGATGACTCTGTGAGTCGAAACGCGTAGTACCGGTAATAAAAAATTGTGGAAATGCGCAAATGTTGTTCTCATTTTAATTTGCGAGAAAAATAGTACGGAATGATGGTTAAATTTTGTTTTGTCGGTAACATAATGGAGGATTTTTTTCTCTAAGTGTCCATAATTTTGAATAAAAGGACACCTTATGCCCTATCTCGGTGGCTCTACCTTTAGGTGTTAGCCCTTTATTCCGTACCTGAAGGTTAAAGAGTAATGAATACAATAAATTTACCGCACGAGTGGATCACCAGAATTGGTCAATATAGAGTTTTAAGGTAGTGCGAGCGAGATAGTTCCCTAATCATAATAGAGAACATATTTGAATTATACGTTTTAATTTCACTAGTTGTTAGACACGAATTAAATATTGTATTCTTAATGGAGCAATAAAATAGTTTTGCATGACAGAAATTGTAAGTAATCAAATGAAAATTTCTGAATAAATCTTTCACTTGACTCATTTTTTTCACGCGGTGCGTGTGAAACTCCATCGAAACGGAAGATTTATTGTGATCCCGAAGAATTTACTGCGGTGACAATATGATCAATTTTCAAAAATAGTTGAGAAAACATAAAAACTACCCACAGTTGAGTTTTTGACGAGATCTATGTATTAGAAATTCTTCATTTGTTTAATAAGGTCTCTCTGGAGTGCATACACGTATCATTTCCCATGTAAAAGGGCTGGTCTTTTCTGGCAAATATCTCAGAAAGTAATGCGGTAAGGGGATCAGTTTTTGGTGTCAATGGAAGGGTGATATATTTTTCTTTAAAATGAGACCAAATTCATCGATTTCTAGGTAAAATGATATTTCGCTCAAACTACCATAAGTGAAGGTTTACAAAATTAAATCGACTCATAGCTCACGATTGTAGAGTGAGTGGAACGACGACGACACATCTGATCGCACGGTTAATGTCAAACGGCAACTATCAGATATTCGCTTTTCCGGAATAAACGAAATGAATTATTTCTTTGAAGGCTTCCGCGACTCTTATAATTGTTAATATTCCTCTTTTCAGGTATTGTAATGTATGAGGGAGTCTATGAAATAAAATGTAGATGTGGTAAATCCTACATCGGCCAAACGGGGAGAGCAATTCAATGTAGAATTAAAGAGCACCAGAGGGCCACCGAAAAGATGAGATTCAGCCTCTCCGCAGTTGCAGAGAGTGGTTCGAGCCAGGACATCAGATTGCCTTTGACCAAGTGAGAGTACTCTCAAGGGAAAATCTTTATTTTCCCAGGCTGATCAGAGAAGCAGTAGAGCTGGTTAAATATCCATCAAATTTCAATCGGGAGGATGGATACCCACTTGTCTCAACCTGGGAGAGAGTGGTCAAACCACAGCGAGGAGCGGGCAATGGAGACACCGTATGGTCCTAGATGAACTAGCAACGAAATGCATAACAACGGGAAATAAATAATAACAATTACAAAATGTCCAACGGACCTGAAGACGCCCCCAAGAAGAGGGGAGAAACTGTTGTCAGAAAAACCAAACACGCGACGGGAATACCTGAAAAGGGGAATATTAACGAAATGAATTATTATTTCTTTCGCCATCATTGCAGAATGGCGAAAAGCTTTTATTTTTATTTCTTTCCGGCAAGAATTTTTTCTCGTGACTTTCTTGAAAAAAGAATTTGCCTGTATATTTTCCACTTGTGTGTATTTTTTTGCCGCGTGATTTTTATTTGGAAGAACTTAAACTCATTTAGCGTGCTTATTTATGAGAACAATTTTTCCTCGTGACGTTCTCTGGGAAAAATAAAGTTTTGGTGCATTTTTTTTCATTAAAAAAATTGTTTTCGTGGTGTTAGTTTGATAAAATATACTTAAAAATTTATTTCTACTTAAAGAAAAGACTCATTTTTCGTGTTATTCATTATGTATATTTCAAGCGTGCTTTTTTTTGGCAAGTTGCTCGTCGTTTTCCGTAAATGCACCCATCTCGTCACGAATTCACGCATCCTCTTCACTGCATATATTGCACTGCCCGTGTCTCCTCCCCCGTGCATTCATCCACCCCCCCATCATAGCAGCCTCTCCACCTTATTTCCATTTCCTCTTAAGGCTTCCCTTCTTCTCTCATCTCGGCAGCGTCGCCCTTTCTGGGCTCTTCTTAATCCTCCAACCCGCCCACTCGCCTCCTCTCATGTCATCTCATCTCATCCACATCTCAAGATCCCCCCGCACCCCTCTCTCTGTCTGCTTTGGATCCGCCACCAGGGAGCAGGATGAGCACACGATCCTGCTTCCTTGAGGCGAGAAGGGAGGGAGAAAAAGTTCCCAGCCCGAAGGGGAATATGTTTTGTATTAGGGGTGGTAGAGTTGGGAGAAGAGAGAAATTTTTTTTTACGGGAGATGAGAGCAAGCCTTGAGATCTCCCCGAGCTCCCGTACGCAGCCCGAGTCACATTTTCATCTCCATATTCCACTCCCTCGTTGTTCATCCGGGGATATTTTTATGTTTATCTAATAATATTAAGTGGTTGAAGTTCTTTTTTCTTATCCCTTACACCAAGCCATTTGATTATTACTTCGTTGAAAGGTTTAAAAATTCAATTCTTTCGTCCCGGGAAAATGAAAACCCTCCCTTTCTTCATCCGTAATTTATTCAGTTCAGATTTACACGCATCCTCTCTGTATTGCCATCCCTGTTTATCCTTAGAGAGGTACATTTGTGTTTGTAAACTGAGGAATAAATGAGGTTGTTTTTTATTCCTTAGTCATTTCATTATTACTTCATCAATTGAGTTTAATTGAAATTGATTTGTTCTCTCCTCGTGTTTTATTCAGTTTCCATGCCGTTAGTATGGAGATACCATTATATACTTAAGTTTTAGATCCGAAGTGTAGTATGATTATTACTCCGAGCGTTATTATTTTTGCTTCTTTGAAATAGTTTAAAATTTCACTTATTTCACGCAGAAATATGCGAAATCCGCGTTTATCTTCCTTCGGATCTATATCAGTCTACGCTCAGACTTTACCTACCACATTCCCTGGTTCCTCGTTGGGATTATGTTCGCCTTAATTAACTGAGGACGATTTTTTTTATTCTCGACTTCGAGTCAATTCATTATTGCGTCATTATAGGAGTTTAAAAATTTCATTTCCGTAGTGATGAAAAAGAAAAAGATCCGTCTTGTTCCACAGTAATTGAGTATGCATGAGACGACACATTTCTTTCTCCCAGGGTACCTTGATTCTTTGTTGCTCATCTAGAGATCATTTTTTTTTAATTTTACTCCTCCGAGGAACTGAGTGGTTTCTTTTCTATCGCTTGGGGCTCTTTAATTATTTCATAATAATTACTCCAAAAATTCATTTCTGTCGTCCGTAAAAAAATATATATTATTTCGCTTTAGAATCTTGTTTAGCTGACATTGTCTACTCACTACGTCAGTCTTTCAATTATTTTACTCTTCTTAAATCCACTCCCTCGCTGTTCGTTTAGAGACGTAGTTGCTCGCCATCGTTAGGTATTGGTTTGGTGGAGCTGTTCTTATTTCCTACTGCAAGCCTTTTCAATATTACTTGATTAACAACGTTTTTAATTTCAGTTCTATCGAACGCGCCGAAAAATCACGGATCATTTTTGTTTACAGTAGGATTCTGTCTACATTTAAACTCTTGCCTCTCTTTACTTCGTTCACTCGAAGTTTATCAAGGTCTTTACATTGCCCTTGATAACTATAATTTAACGGCTTATTTTTTCGCTCAATTTTCCATCGTTTGTACAATATTATTAGCGTTTATGTTTTCACATTATCATTGTTCGTCGCTCAATGTATTTATCTACGCTCTGTAATTAGGGATCTGGCGGCGGAGTTACTTTTAATTTGTTGCTACTAACTCAGTGATTCCAAATAATTAATAGCGCTTAAGTTTTCATTTCTGCTCCTGAACCGATACACTTCCTTCATTACGTTTATTCAACGAAGATTTAGCCGCGCATTTTTTTTTTTACTCGTTAACTTCAAGCTGTTTCTTTTTTATCTTGACCAATAGAGTTTTTATTTTCATTTTTAAACTCCGCAATACAAAGGAATGCATTTTCTTCTGCATCGTAATGTGATTCAGACTGCATTCTATGATACTTATGCATAGAGTGAATCTGTATCATTGTGTTGTGTGCAAAATGTTTCATTCTCATCTTCGGGAAATATTTACCCGTTGCTATAGGTACGTTCATTATTGGAAACCTACTTACTTATGTCAACAAATGGAAAAGTATTATTTTTTTAATTTGCCTTCCACATTTGGAACATGCACTACGTCTGTTTTAAAAATTATTCGCTGATCTCTCGTGTACTTAATCCAAAGGGATGCGTCCACGATTTGATCTCATTAACCGTAGAAGATATACGTGGAGCGTTTGCTTAAGAGCTGTACATCACCAAGTCTTTCTACAAATAGTCGGTTATGAGATATAAAGCTGCGGAGGCAGACGCGGCTTTGTACATTAGTCGACGAGCTAACCTATCCAACCAGCCGCACCCCATGGTACCTCTTTATCATTTCCCAGTCCGAGAATCATCCGTAAAATTTTGTATAAAAATACTTCATAATTCAGTGAAATATCGTGTGTTTGTTACAATCAAAGCTGTAGCCCATGTATTCATGTGTTTACAATTTTTGTGCGATGAGCATGGGAAAAATCATCGGTGAAGGAGTCTTCCAAGAAGTTGGAGAGAAGATATGATCTATGAAGACTCCTGAGGGAAAGACGGGACAAAATTATTGGGCACATTTTACGACGCTACTTGCTCTTGGAAACTGTAATTGAAGGAGAAATAAATGGGCAGAATTATCGAGTAATACCGAGGATAGAATACGTCAGGCAAATTAAGGACGACGTCCAAGTGAAAAATTGTGTGGGAATGAAACGTTTGGCTGGTCGGAGAGTGGTGTGGAAATCGCCAGCAAACCGATCTTCGGGTTGATGACTGCTGATATGGTAGTCGATAGAATTATTTCCATCGATAAAAATTCAATATTTTTATTTCACTGACCGACAATTGATGCATATTTATTTATAATATCCCGAATACAGCGCAATTATGCCAAATTAATCGGGTGTATAATAAAAACCTAAGACGCACACCAACGACCATGCCCTGAGCGGCGAAAATTCCGCCCAGGCGGGACTCGAACCCGTGAGCCTCGGTTTTGAGGGCGAGGACCGTCTGACGAAGCTTTCCAGGCGAAGACTTTGGCCACCGGGGCCGGCGAATATTGTGGGAATACAGTGCACTTCGACTCGAAGTTAAATTCAGGTAACTCATTACCTTTCGTTAAAAAGTCGCACGGTCTATCAAAGGGTAAGATCGATAAAACCTAATACTTGTGTTCTTTGCTAAAATAACTCTTTTTATAGGACCATAGTTTCGACATGGTGGAAGTATGTTTGCACTTTCATGATGATATTTTGCTAGAATTTTTTGAGTCATGAACTTCGTCCTTAATTAGTAAAGTTCATTTTTTGAAGCTGAGGTGCATACATCTCCCAGCGTTCCCATTGTGAGGGACGCAATATATTCTTGAAGACAATAGTGGATGGAGAAATTAATGGAGCGAATTCTTGAATAGATGGATCGTAGTCGGGGTAATTATGAGGGACGTAAATTTGAAAGCAATGCAGGAATGAAGCGGTGGGCGGAGAGGAGTAGTGAGCTTTAGATGACCAATCTTCTGTTTGATGACTTCGTCTCATTCCTCGGACTGAATCTTCTTTTTCTTTGTGCTTCAAGTTAAAAAGTTCTTCCAGTTAGGTATTTGTATCTGTCTAAAATTTTAAGATTTTTCATAATCGTGGAGGACATAAAAATAAATCTTGTCCCCTATCTACCAAGCAGAGAATTAATCTTGAGTCTAATAATTGAGAGAATTAATCTTGAGTGTAATAAGTCTCTTAATTCCTAAACTTAGCGTTGACGCATACAAACATGTTTGTAGTTTTCTAGCGCCAGAAATGTATTCTTATTGTTAGCTACCACAATAACTATTCGGTTGTAAAAATCAAGTATTGTTTCAATAGATTTTGGGTGCTTGGTTAGTTTTATAAAAGATGTTAAAAATCTATTTTAAATCTATTTCTACATCCTCATTTAAGGTCCGATTTTACGTTTTCAGGATGTATGTACCTTATTTATTGTAGTTGTAATAATATTTATATCCCTGTGATAATGATGTAATAGTTATATCATGCACACTAAGGGCATGTTTAGTTAAATAGCCTCTTTTAAATTTGTTTGTATTTTTTGTGACTGCCGTTCAGTGCCATATCAATGAATGGCTATCCCATCGCCATCATGAGAACTCTTTTTTTTGGGGTGCTTAATTCCACTCGTTTTGCGTATATTTTTTGTATGTATAGTAGCTGGAGCGGAATAATTGTGTTATTATCATGTTATTATTTTATGAGCTCATCCTTTTCGTGACTTATGTTCTGTCTTTAAGTGCTCCGCAGATGGAATGTTTAGCGTGATTTTATTTCAATTCTGTCTTCTAATATCGGAATGCTGGGATAAATGGTAAGAAGAGAAGAAAATGATAGGCGTATAGGGCTGAATGAGGAGAGGTAGGAAATATGCCGGGTTGTATGGAGAAGTTATGGCGGGAGAAGGGAGATTACAAGATATTTTAGCGAAGTGGAGGCGATTTACCCCCACTACAGATAAGTTTTAAATAAAATTTGGTGAAGTTTCCTATTAAAAGTGCGAAACCAAAACATTTTCCATCCCTAGAACACCGATAGGAAAAAATACTATTGAGCCAGTGCAGATTATTTCGGCCCCCCACTCCGTTACTTTACCACGTTTGATTGAAAGTTTTGTTTTTTAAATGGTGCAATATGTCATTAATATTTCAATCAGTGGGATATTTGGTCACGTGACTTAATCTCAACCTCATTTGGTTGACTTTTTGGTGAAATTTGTTCAATTTTTTATCAAACTTTTGACTATAGCAAATTGGGACTCTGAAAGTAACCATTTTGGCTTCAACCGAGCAGGATATTTGGACACCTACTGCGAAACTCACCTTCATTTGGTTGATTTTTTAATGAAATTTGATCCAATTTCGTATTAAACTTTTGATTAGAAAAAAGTGTCCGTGGGACACCGAGGGTACTATTATGGCTGTAGCGGAGCAGGACATTTTGCCATCTACCACGCTACTTACTTCATTTTGTTAAATTTGGTTTTTTATGACATTTGGTCCAGTTTCTTCTAAAACTTTTGATGAGAAAAAAATGTCTATGGGTTACCGGAGGTAACCAACATGGCTGAAACAGCGCGATATTTTTGCACCTACGTACCACAATACTAGACCTCGTTTGGGTTAAAGTTTGATAAAATTGGTCAAATTTCGTATTCAAATTTCAATGACTATAATCTTCGAAGGGACACCGAAGCTGACTAGAATGGCGGAAACCGAACAGAATATTACGGCACGTACGTACGTCCCACAATACTGGACCTCGTTTGGGTTAAAGTTTGATAAAATTGGTCAAATTTCGTGTTAAAGTTTAAAGGATAAAAATTGTACTTGGGATAGGGAAAGTAACCAAACACGGCTGAACCACAGCAGGATAATTCCCGCCCGGGTCCTCAATTATGTATTCCTCTTCCTCCTGCCTGTGCTAAGGATGGAGAATAACATTCGTGCAGCCGCCGGGTCAAATGGGGCGGGGTCAAGTGGGGCGAAAAGGTGAAGAGGGAACTTGTGTGAGCTCGGCGGAGGATGGCAAAAGGTTTAACAGGGTCCAGGGGCCGAAACCTTCTGCAGAGGTAAAAAGGTCACGGAACGAGGGAAGAGGGTAGAGCACACATGCGAGGTGGTGAAACATTAAACGTGTAATCGAATAGCGAGCCCTTCCGTTGGGTGTATGGGCGCGTGGGCGGGGAAATGGCGGTGGTGCTTGGCTCCCCCGGTTCACCCGAGTGGAGAGAGATCAGACTTCTCTCCGAAAGCGATTTTGCAAATTCTCCCTCCTCGCGAAAGTGAGAGAAGGAAACGGAGAAGTCTCACGGGTGGGGCAAAATGTCAAGCCAATCTTTAATAGTACAGTGGAACGTGGCTAATTCGAACTTCTTTAATTCAAAATCTTCTTTAAGTCGAATTTTTTCTCTGGTCCCTAGACATTTGTATATAAACAATGTAAAATAATCGTGGTTAATTCGAAATTAATCTTGGATAATTCTAACTTTTTATAACATGATACAGGTACCATCGAACTACGTTTAAACCTATTTAAAGTCAATAACGTCATACATTATATGCATTTTAAATCAAATATTATTAATTATTAAATATTAAATACAAATTAAAAATTTTACCCAGACAAGCCAGTGAAATTAAATTATGCTTTTTTAAAAATATAACGCACGAGAAGGTGTTCCCAAAAATTTCAATGCAAAACACCAAGTAGTTTCGAATTTCTTGAAATTTTGCGGTACTACATGCATGACCATCATGTGATTCCCTTCCGGGATTGGCCAAGTCAATGTTTAGTTATTGAAGCCAATCCTAGAAAAATTGCTCCCTTTTATTACTTACATATATACGTGCATAACCAATCACGCTGTTCCCTTCCGGGGTAGGCACAGTCACAAAGTTTCACTCATAAATATATATTTGTACACCTAACTCTGCTTCAGTTATTTCCTCCATATTGACCTATCCTTGCAAACCTCTTCTGCCTCATTTACCCCCATACACTGCTTCATACACGCCCTCCTGTTTTCAAAACTCCTAATATTCCTCCTCCTACGAATTTCCTCAACCACATTCAACCACAACTTTCTCGGCCTACCTCTACCTCTCGCACCATTCATTTCACTCTTATATATCTGTTTCGTTATTCGAATCTCATCCGTTCTCTCAACATGGCCAAACCAACGAAGCACACTCATTTCCTACATGTCCATTACTGGGGCATCTAACCCACATTCATTTATAACCCACTCACTCCTGACCCTATCCATCCTACCTTTGCCGCAAAAACTCCTCAGTTAACTCATACCCACGGCGTTTAGTCTACTCTTATGTACATCCTGAAATACCGTTGTTTCACTTCCATACAACAAAGTGGGGAGAAGTACACTTTTGTACACGGCGATTTTCGCTTCCTTAGACAGGCACTCATTCCTTGATATGCTCCACATGCTGCCTACCACTTTCCTTCCAGCATTTGCACGTCTCTTTATCTCCTCATCCATCCGTCCATCTTTCGCAGACATCTTACCTAAGTACACAAAATTATCCGCTTGTTCAATTTTTTAAAATTACTTTATTTGTTTAATTTGCAGCATTACAATTATGCGCTAGCCTGAAGGTAATGATTATTACAATGGGTCAATACGCCATTAATATATTCTAAATACCCCCGGTATACATCCAACTCCCTAAATGTATCAAATACCTGCATATGTAATCGCACATAAACTCACCCACAGACGCGAGCCAAATATTTTAGGCAATGTTTACATTTCCTTTTTCATTTAGTTAAAAACCCAGGTAAGGGCTGAAAGCCTTCTTTAGGTATCTCAGGGTGAAGGTTTACGTTAGTGTTTCTGGGGCTGATATTTTTGTATCTTTGAAAGAGTGAGATATTTCTATTTAAACGAGTCCAAATTTATTGATTTCTTGGTGAAATGATATTTCGCTCGAACTTCAAAGTTTGTGAAAAAACATAAGCCTACAAGGCTGGAGGACGCCTCGGAAGCTTAAGGTAGTATGAGCGAGATAGTTCCCTAGTAATAATAGAGACCATGTTCGAATTATACGTTTTACTTTCACCAGCTGTGAGACACACGAGTATAATATTGCATTATTTATGGTGCTATAATGTACTTTTGCATGACAGAAATTGTAAGTAATTGAATGAAAATACCTAAATAAGTCTTAAACTTGACTCATTTTTTCACGCGGCACGTTTGAAACTGCAACCAAACGGAAAGTTTATTGTGATTCCGAAGAATTTCCTGCGGTGACAGTATGATTAATTTTCAAAAATGGTTGAGAAAACACACAAACTACAAACTGTTGATTGTTTGACGAAATCTAGGTGTTAGAAAGTCTTCATTTGTTAAATGTGGTCCCTCTGGAGTGCATACACGTAGGTACCACTTCCCGTGTAAAAGGGCTGGCATTTTCTGGCAAATATCTCAGAGAGTAATGTGGTAAGGGGTTGAATTTTTGGTGTCATTGGAAGGGCTATATATTTTTATTTAAAATAAGACCAAATTCATTTATTCCTAGGTAAAATGATATTTCGCTCAAACTACCTTGAATGGGTGAGACAATTGGCGAAATCGAGGGGTCCGGGCTCGAATCCCGGTAAAGGAGAATGATTTTTCTTCTGTGGAATTAAGCTCCAACGAAAAAGTGGGATGATTGTTTCCAAAAATTAAAACAAGCGTGGTTGAGCATCGTGATCATGTTACGTAGTTTTAACGTAATGAAATGTGATTGAAAAAGATGGCTGGTTTGCAATCTACATTTTATCCGCAGCAATTTTTTTCAATATTTTGTCACACTCGATTTCTTTTTTTTTCATGTTTCAATTATTGCTGATCTTTTTTTTACCCAACAGGCGTTTGATACATTACTCAGCCATTATTTTTTTTTAAACGTCGTTTGCCCTCATGTCATCCTTGTGTGACGTGGGAATTTATTTTAACCAAACTAACGATTTGGTGGAATTCATTTATGCAAAAATTTTGAGCGGGGAAACACCAGCTTTTACGATCCTTGAATCTTTAATGTCTAGCGGGAGCCCAGCTGAATACACCTCTCTCAACATTCCGGCGAATTAACCCACTGCGTTTGTAATGGTGGTCGGCTGGAAATTTAGTGCCGGGTGGACTGTTCGCCTCCCACTCCGATGCTATATTTTACTCGCGCCGGGTCGACCAACCCTTTCGCCCACGCGGTGAATTTCTCCACGTTCCTAAGCGTTCAGGGATTTTGTCCCAAGGGGTAAGGGAGAAGGCTTTGTAAGGAAGTGGCCTAAGGGGTTTGAATGCCGCTCCCAGTGGTGTGTAGTTTGAGTGGAGGCGCGTGCCTGCGGTGGGAACGTGAAAAACTTCGGGTAAACCGAGTTTAAAGTATCCCCTTAGGGCGAAATTTTGACTATATTTTCCCCCGCACACACTATCATCGTACCCAGCAATGCTGGCATCGGGTTGGTGTGGTGGCTGGCTTCACATCCAGAGGACACGGGTTCTAATCCTTGCAGTGGCAGAGACTTCTACTTTGCTTTGTGGGGAGAACTACGAGTACAGTGCTCCGTATGTTCGATTGGACGTTAACCTGTGGTCTTCCTCAGAGCGTTTCGTTCAGATTTCTGTCCGCCTTTCCTCTATTCCCCAAGTTGCAATTCCTTTTCCTGTCTCATACTTATTTATATTTATTTATCAGCCAATTTAATTAGTCGCTATGCCTTTTTCGGTTGTGTAAGATATATATATTTTTTTTTGCTTGCCGGACGATTCTGTATGTACCTGGAATCCCGATAGGCTGCTGAGCCTGCCATCAGGTTTTCCTGGGACCGGACCAACAGAACTAGACACAAATCCATGCCCTGGGTGGTGAAAAACCCACCCAGGCGGGACTCGAACCCGCGACCCTCGGATTAGCAGGCGAGGACATTACTCTGCCGCCACCGGGGCCGATATAAATAAAATAAATAAACCTGCCCACCTATCCTTCATGTCACTGTACAATTACTTCCTGGATCGGACGTAAGAGAGGGTCTGAAATAAATGAATGACGATAATTAAATGAGGCAAATAAAATGGAGAAGCCAGTTCCGATGAATAACCATAGACTAACAGTAGTTTTACATTAATAAATCCCGGTGGAAATATTCACTCTCTTTTTTATTATAGTAGCTAATATGGGTTTCCACGTAGTTGAGACTGAGAAAATCGAATAAAGAATGGAGAAATGTCGATTGCTCTGAAAAGGTAATTGCAAAACACATGTTACAAATGGGATATTCCCACTCTTTAGAGGTTATCTTATTTTGTACCCGTTTCCTTGCGAATGGTGGCGTGGGTAACTCGGGGGGGTAGAACAAAAAGTTGTTTAGAATGCATGTCGATTTTTTTCGTTGGTGCACGCGATGGAAGGGTAAACGGAGCATTAAAATGTGTTGCGCAACGTTACCCGGAGGTCATAAGGAAGAGTTCGTTCAGAGTCGATTGTGAAATTGCGAATTTCCGGCTGCCGACTACGGCTGGCCCTTTTCTGTGTATAATTTGTTTCACCGTTATTTTCTGCATTTTTTCCTAGTGCTTTAGGGGTAAAATTAGTCTTAGTTACCGAAATATTAGCAGTGGCAATGTTAACCATCTTTGCGGGCGACTGCCAGTTTTCTGAATAAACTTACGTTTCCATCATCTAGAAATGTATTGGAATAGACTGGACCATAAACTTTAGGAACGGTGTGAATGTGAAAATAGTTTAGGCAAGCAGGGCAAAAAAACAATATTAATGAACTCCACAGTTTCGGGCTCCACTTTGTGAAACTTCTTATTCAGAGACGTAAATGAATACTTTGTAAGCTTCATATAATTTATTTCTTGATATATATTTTTTTTTCTTAGATATATTCTTTCTTAGGTATTTTATCTTATTAGATTTTATTTTCTTGACCTCTATTTATGAATATAATCTTCTCTGGAGACAGGTCTTATAATGAGTTATGGCACGTAATTACTTTATCGGCGGACATTTCACATATTTATTACTGAGTGTTAGTGCTGAGCCCTGTAGTGTATATTAACTGTTGATGAAGTCAACCTATCAACAAGCTCTACTTCGAAAGTGTATTCACAAAGGATGACACAGTACGTAATTCAGACACTCATGGCATTAATGAACCGATGAATGACATAATTATTCAACGCGATGGGAAACTAAACTACTGCGTTCAATTAAAAGTAACAACTCCCGAGGTCCAGAAGGAATAACTGCACGCGTCCTCAAAATAGTCACCGCCACAGATTGTTCCATTCCTAGAAATTATATTTAGCAAATCATTATCTTAAGGCAAGGTTCCCAAAGACGGGAAAATAGGCAAGATATACGTGTTTCGTGTAACGTACTGTTGTATGCAAAGAATAGCTTTACGAACAAATGGTTCAAAATAATTGTTTTTAATTTCTATTTCATTATCAGAATCAAGGTCATTATTTCGGTAAATGATACGCTTGCTAACTTTGCGCGTCCCTTTCAATATACGCTTCAATAGAGGGTGTAGCAACTTCAACACAGTCTGTTTTAACGCATTTACTGCGTCATTAGTAGTAAGATACCATCGATATAATAATCAGTTCAAGGGCAAAATAGTATTTAACCAGCATTAGCTGTCACCTTCGGTGGCAGTTAGGCCTGCGTTTGTATTTTACTCTTATATAAAGGTTCGCTTTCTTTTCCCTTTTCATTACTCTTCGCTTTTGAATAACCTGAATGCAAGTTGCCTAATTGAAACAGTTGGCCAATTTACATCTTCCGTCGTCACTATTCAGAAAACATTTTTGAGCTATACCACAAACATTCTTTTCCTAATTGCTTTAATGCCACATCTTCATTCTAACCCCTATTTTAACCACTCCGCCACCCACGCCCTGGCCACCTTTGCTCGACTTCTAATTCTTCATGCATAAATCAGGTGTTGCTAGATCTCGGTCACCTGCAACTTTGTACCTATGTGAAATCCCAAAAATCGTCCACCCTACGGCTCAAAACTAACACATCTTTCAAAAAAAATACTGTAAACACTGACTCATTCGTTACGTCTCAAGTCTGCGCGCAGCCAACGCCCAAATACCATTATGTGGATAGTACGTGGTTGACCTTTCACAAGCATGCCTATATAATCCCTGGAGTGAATCGGCATACAATTCAGTTACGCGTGTGCGAATTTTTGATCGTTGGAAATGTACAAGAATATTTACCCGGAGGCCATAGAGATTGTTTCAAAGCCATACCGAATCGGGAGTGAAAGGGCACGTTTCCGCCCACTCAGCCCATCCGTCCATCTCGTGTTTGTCAAATTCGTTTTGCCGTCATTTTCCATAATTTCCCCTCGGAGTGCTTCATTTCTGGCGAGGGGGAGGGTGGAATCTGTCGTTTCGGTGGCTGGTGTGGTCATTTGCCTCGGTTTTGTAAACTATTTCCTCTCCTATCTCCCTCTCTTTATATTTGTATGTATGTACACGTCCCCAAATCTCTCCCATCTCCTGTACATTCTCCCCCACGCCCTTGAAATCGCCCCGCCCCCCTGCAAAATTAATGACCGCTGGGCGTCCATTTGTTGTCGATGGCCCTGCGGAGTGTCAGCGTGGTATCCGCAGCCACCGCAGCGGCTTGTATCGACGGCTGCCCTTGATGTATGTGGGACTGCTTGCGATGTTTTTGCTTTGATTAAATGCCGTTATTAAACTGGTTATTTAAACTCTCCCTTAATATTATTTTCTTTGAATTATTTGTACGTTGAGCCAGCAGGCAACAGAAAACATTCACCCGTCTCTCGACGATAGATATTTAGCGTACTCATAGTCTTTTTTAGTGATTGGTCAGTTTATACCTTCGTTAAAAACTGCAACGAGCGTACATATAGTGTCTCACAACTTAAAGAGGGATTTAGGTAGGAGCCCCTAGCGACTCGGAGGCTACACGCTAGGCTTAGGTTGCATGAGAAATTCAGAACTGACATTTTTCAGAGCGACACGGTGAATATAATCATGACTCCTCACTATATCTCTAGGTTTGACAGATGCGATAAAATAAGAGAGATACACTGCCGAACAGATAGGTACAAAAACTCGTTCTTTCCGTGCACAATAAGCGACCACAATAAAAACTGAGCTCCACCAAATACCCTCCTATAATACATATCACCATTTCACCTCCCAAAAACTTACATCTTTACACGGCTGGTGACCTAACACCCCCTGCCACACGCCCATGCGGCGGCTCGCAGGGTATTATGTAGATGTGGATACCTATTACTTGCAAAAACATTTCTAACGTTTCGAGGTATCTACGAATTCAGGGCTAGAGATGTCATACAAACCTTAATGAAACGCTAGAGTGTCGTCAAAGATAGCATTCATGAACAAAAGTTATAGCAGTACAATATACAATTGATATTGTATACAAATTATACCACAGGACAGTTTTCCACTCATCTGTTCATCATTCAACGTTTACATGACTGTGAAGCTGCAAATTGTGGTGAATGTACAAAAACTGGACACAATCAATATCACTGGAAAAAACTATATAGAAATAGCTAAAAGAACTGCTTAGCCAGGAACCTCTCAACTCCTCTAAAATGTGCTAATTGAATGGTAAACAAAAAATGTTTATGAAGGAGTTTGGAAAGATGAAGATACGTAATAGAAGTTTCTCCTCAATTCCTGAGTTCTTTCTCCGTGGTACTCATTTGAATACCAGGTATTGTAACGGGAAAGTACCCGTAAGTTGAATTGGAATAGGTTAACTTTTTGACGATGCTCTTAAAGTACGTATTTAAATGCTTTAATGAGTTTTCCTGGGAAAGCTTGTGGACCTATTGCAGTGTTTCTATTTTTATTTTCTTTGTTTTTTTTTGTTTTTTTTAATTTTTTTTTATTTATTAATAATAAGTAAACAAACACGGTCCCTCTAAGCCATATGGCTTGTCAGAAGGATCCAACACATATACATACAATGCGGCAAATAAAAAAAATGGTGTATACAAAAAACACAAAAAAAACAAGTTACAACAATTTATAATATTACAACTTGAGAACATTAAGCATAGCCAGATTTAGGCATTCCACATTTTTGAATACACAGGTATTCATGCCAAATATATAGAACATAACCAATCAAAAATGTTTAATTTCATCAAGTAACCATGCATGTACATTTTCCTTTACTACTGCCATACCTTTAAGATCATCAAGGTGTTTTGGCATGCAATTAAAAGTGTGTGGTACGTAGTATTTTGCTAACCTTTTACCGTATGAATTGCAATATCTGCACTTTTCCAATACAGGGGAATTTCTTTTTGACATGCAATGTGTGTTTTTACGTGGAATTTTATACTCTTTTTTGTAATAATTGTCCAATATAATTACCCATTTTCTTAATTGGTCTGCGGTTAACACTTTATATTTTCTACACAAATAATTTAATTCAGAATTAGCACAATATTTATCTCTATCTACATCAACCAATTTTAATATTCTCTTCTGGTTCCTGATTATTGAGTCCAGCAAGGTATTAGAAGCCATTCCCCAGACTGTTATTCCAGATCTCAAAATACTTTTTACCATTGCGTTGTACATCAAAAGCTATATGGACGGAGAGGTGCTATATCTTTGAGCATGTAAATTTGATATGCAACAATTCTCATTTTTTTATTATTTTACCAATATGGTGTGGAAATTTAAAATGTTCATCTATAACAATACCAAGGTAACAATATTTCTCTTTTTTTTCTGTTAGTTAAACTATATTTTTTGTGGAAGATTTCGTTATATTCGAGGAACAGAATAGGACTTTTATCCGATCTTAATCCGAATGAATCCCTTAAAAAAAGCAAATGAATTCAATGAATGGGCCTTATTGTAAATATTTCCTCTGTATACAATCAGCTATTCACATTGTTATGAAGAGTACTTAATTGTGTTGTTCAGGATGAAGATTACTCTGATCGAAGGCTTTCCCGGCGTATGGTGTCGTGGAAGGTAACTCGCATTTTCCACCGGATCAGGTTCTCCATTTTCGCCGACTTTTCGATGAACGAGTCGTCCATCGTCCTCTGGGCATGAGGACGATGGACGACTCGTTTATCGAAACGTCGGCGGAAATGGAGAACCTGACCCGGTGGAAAACCCGAGTTACCCTCCATGAAGATTGCTCTGTTAAGTTAGAGATCATCACAGTTTTTAGTTACTCGTGAAACTTTCACATAATCTATTCATGTGGATTATTGTCCATCAATTCCACTGACGAATTAATGATTATGTGCACTTTTTGGGTTTCAAGACTCTCAACCGCCAAGTTTCATGTATTGTTATTTTAAAACATGCTTAAGAAGTTTACGTAAGGCCGACTGTGGAATGAAGTTCATTATCCTATTTACAAATTATCCACCAAAAATATCTTTAGCTCCTTGTTATTGATAAGCATGTGTTTACGCACGCTCAAGCTTGGAAGGAAGGAGATCTGGAGGTGAACGAGGATGCGGGGAGTTACATAGAAATAAGTCCGTCTGGTGACAGACATGTATGAGGGAGCCCACACTGAAGTAAGATTTTGTGTCGGAGTTGCGGACAGACGACTGTGAGCTTGCACCAGGGCTCTCAGTCTTGAGCCCCTATCTCTTCAACCTGGTGATGGATGTGTTGACAGAGAATGTCAAGGACCTCTCTTTTCGGGCAGGTGCCTAACAAGTATGAAGGTATCATGCCGGGTAAATACGCGTCTTTGCGTACAGTTTTTGCTCGAATTTCGCTATCTGCGCCGTAAACCCAAGTCATAACAATGCCCTCATTGAGAAAAAAAAATTGTAACATATAATTCTTGTATCATTTCTGTTACAACATTAATGGTTATTTCCATCGAATAAATTGTTTTACTTCAGTGAACCGTGGTCCAATAATTTTTTGTTGCATCATTTCTGTTACAGCATGGATGGTTATATTCAACGAATAAATCGTTGTACTGTAGAGAACTGCGGTCCAATAGTTTTTCCTTCGACTTACTCGAATTTTATTAAAATATGCACTCAGCGACTGCCAATCCGCGCTCCAACCAGCTGAAGAGATCCGACTTGTATCGAATTTAATTTCACTCTATTTTTGTAGTACTTACGGACGTTTCTGTCAGAAATCGGCCCCGGTGGCGGCGGGGTAAAGTCCTCGCCTGCTAAATCGAGGGTCGCGGGTTCAAGTTCCGCCTGGGTGGGTTTTTCACCACCCAGGGCATGGATGTAAGTCGAGTTCTGCTGGCCCGGTCCCTGGAAAACCTGATGACAGGCTCAGCAGCCTATCGGGATTCCGGGGACATACGGGCCAATTTTTTTTATGAACAGTAAATACTGTTATACAACTTTTGTACTATTTATGAACAGTACATACTGAAAAAAAATCCCACTCTTTTGTCGGTACTGTTGTTGTCTTTTAGGTATCGTAATGTCATCGTTGTCTGGAAAGACGCCTCATTTGATAACTATGTTAAGTCCTCCACCCGCAATGCTATGTAGAAGAGAGGCCAAGAAGAAAGCCATATTCATAAATTGGAAAGAATTCGTGTTCTCCCTCCCAAGATACTCTTCCAAGGTGGAGGGAAGCGTGGGGTCCCTTCCCAGTGGATTCGTTGCCTCTGGGGAGGCGAGCTGCTGCAAAATATGTTACGAAGATTAGTGGGCGCGCGCATTTTTCACTTAAGCCCCGACATTAAATTTTCATGCGAGAGGCCTTGGGAAGGGGGAACTTCACCTTCCCCCCCATTTCCCATATGTTGTGCTTAAGGGGTCTCCGCACGAAGTGGGAACGCTCTCCGACTCTTGGGTGATATAAGGACTGCCGCCTTTTTTCCGATACGCTTATACTTATTGTTTTTTTAAGCATCCATTTGCTTTATTTTGCTTTTTATTTTGCTTTATTCTGCTTGTTATTTTGCTTTATTTTGTATTTTTAGAGGTTTCCATTGGCCCAAGTGCTCTGCTCACCTCGTTACGCAACGGCGTCATTCTTTTCTATCGGTTACAGACCGTGCCCATTGGGCGGTGCTCTTACAAGTAGATGGGAAGAAGAGTAGATGTGCTATGTGCAGCAAATGAACTTCGTTAATCGCATCCGAGATTGTTGTTAACGCGTTGATTTTCAGTTAACTCATCGCACGAAAATTGTGAAAATTATAAGAGGAAAGCATTTAAAACGTTTTGATTTAGGTTAATTTATTTATTTCTTGGCTTTCCTCCTGGGAATTTTCCCACTATTTTTCATTCCAATATATATTCCTATTAGAAGAATTTTCAAATAGGAGGGATTGGTGACGGGGGGGGGGTCTGAGTAGAGACGTAAAGAAAAGGCTGGTGAAAACTCTAATATGGAGCGTGGCGCTGTATGGGTCGGAGACTTGGTCCATGCGAAGGGAGGATGGATATACGTAGACTTGAGGTGTTCGAGATGTGGGTGGTGAGTAGGACGAACGAGGAGGTATTGGATATGGTTGTAGAGGAGAGGAAGCTGGTGGCGGAGGTTCGGAGGAAGCAGAAGTGATGGATGGAGGACGTATTGAAAGGATAGGGAATGCTGAAGCGGGAAATCAGAGGGGAGAAAACTGGGGAATCGCGGTAGAGAAAGGAAGAGAGGATACATTGCACCAGCTTACCTTGTGTCTCTCATCGTCCTTCGTATGCGCTGATGTGTTCTGATCTGCTGTAATTCAACTGCTTGATTGGCAAGCTCCTTCAGTGTCGGTAGTTCACACCCGGTAGATGCGCTGTTGTTATCTATTTTTCTAATTCATTTCAAAACAGTTATCGATAATTTGTTGAATTTTGAATTCTAATGTTGAAGGTCTCACATGGTGGAAGGTCGACATTGTAATAACACAAACTTTGTTACTTCCATTATTTATTTAAGGAATGAGATACCGGTTTCGGCTGCTATGCCATCAGAAGGTACGCTGTCATTGTCATCAGGCTGTTATGTATCATCAGGTACTTAGTATTTGGTGATGTTATTGTACCTGATGATGGCTTAATACTGGCACCTAGTACATTCTATACTAAGTTAAGGAATTACTGAAGTTTTTGTCAATACATTTTTCAGTTTTACTGCAGCCTGCTCTTATAATATTTTCATTTTCTGCCAGACGTAAATTCATTTCCGTCTTATGAATGTGTCGCCTTAAAAATTAAAACTATATGGGTACCTTTATGGATTGCTTGCTAAATTTTAATTGCATTATTTCCTTTCGGTGAATATTTGTTGATTTTTTTAATTGACCTTTTGACAGTGAAAAAAATTGTTTCCCTCGCTCAATTTTATATATAATGGTGCTTATTCTCTCTTTTTTCAGGTGAGGGCTTCATGTACATTTCCTTGGTTGTTGTTGTTGTGTGAGCATTGTCTCTTGAATGGTGAGTGTTTCATCTTATTCTCATTGACTGTTTGGATTCGTCAAGTATTTATTGCTCTCCCCTGGCACTTATAATAGGCCACTGCAATCCACATGGAAAAATGGGCTTGCAATCGCCAAATAAATGAAAGTTTACATCATGGAAATACCTTCCGTTTGTTTGAATAAGTTTCGTTTCAAGGTATTGTAGTTGGCACATATGTGTTCCTCTCTTGATCACTTCAATGAACTTAATAGGAAGGTCGTACTCTTAAGGCCGTCGACCCACGGACGGTGTGCGGACTGATTGACGTCCGTTTTATTTCTCCTGAATATGATTTCAATGACTTTATCTTAGCTACCTTTTACTTTTTTTACACATGCCCTCATTTACCAAGTAAACAAATTCAGCTACTTCTGCAGGATTTATTCTTCACTTATGACCATTAGCAGGAACGACACATATGTATTCTATAAAGTTATGGGACCCATAAGACATGGCAACTATTCAGTAATTGTTGCAGAAACATTTTATAAATTTATTGGTTTCATTACTTACGGCATGGAGTTTTGAGTTCCACAAGTAGCCAAGATGGCGGATGCGCAATAAACCACTTGGAGACTTAGTTACTGGATAAAGGAGTTGTTTTGAGACGAATGGCTAGTTTGTTTACTCTTACTGACTAATTATTATGTGCATTAGCAATTATTAATAAGGTAAACGTTCATAAATTTTATCCGGCGGTAGAAGATTTGATCAAATATTCATAGCTGTTGACTATTGGTAAATTAGTTATCTAACAAGTTGATGTGTTCCTGCAACCCGAATATTTTTATGAGATCTATAATTTTATGGATCTATAATTTTTTGCAACTGATCATTAGGACGGGATATCTTGATCGACCGTTAGTGTCTCTATTCCTGCTCGTCTATATCCCTCGGGGACGTTTCAGTGTCTATCACGAATGACTTTGTTCCTGTAAATGCTCCAATCGCCATGCTATCACGGCTTCCTCTCATTCCTTATCTCGTTTTTAATTTCCGGCAACCCTGGGGATATTGTCTGGCCTTTCACTACCTCACTCTCCTCCAGAGGACGACTATATGCTCCTCCTTAAGGGCGATTCTCCTTGTTGGGCTATCTTTCATGTCCCTTTGTCATGTGGGGCCCTTCGCTGTGAAGATAGGTAATGGTGATGAAGGACCCTAGACTTTCCCGGAGGGTGATTTGGATGAAATATTCTCGGGGGTGACTCCGTGTTGGGCCTTCCGAGTCTCTTAACGGCTCCCAACCTAGTCCATTAAGCTGTATAACACTTTCTGTTCGCTCGTAGCAGTTTTTGATGAGGCGAGCGACTTTCATTCGTATTTTATTCACTACTCGAATCAAATCTTTCCTTGCAGAGCCCTAAAAGCCTCTGCGTATTTGAGATGTGACCTAACCAGAGCAGAGTAGCATATTTGATTTTTTCATCTGAGAATATTAATTCTATTCGTTTTATATACCATAGATTCTGAAATGCAGCGCTGTAAATGATTTTCGTGTTTCCCCCGCGCTAGGTGATTCCAAGGTTAATAACTTCATCGGACTCATTAGTATTTACCCCTCTCGCTCAGTTGGCACATAGAACAGTTTCTAAAGGTACACACGAAGCACTTTTTGATAAGTGAAGCAAGTGATCCCCGTTAGTCGTATTCATTTTTCTTAATCCCTGCGGGAACTCCGCCGCGTTTCTTATATAGCACATATCCTCTCTCCCGTATTACCCGCTCACTCAACCCCACTGTACTGCTCAATGGAAAGTTCCACATCTCGTAAAGCCCTGGTTACACGATACATTAGCCGGTACAAGTTAATGTGTGAGTGTATGCACGCTTGAATGAACGCGAAAATTCACCTTGTAACCACACCAACTTGTACGAATGCATGAACGCATGAACAACGAAATAGAACCTGCTGTATTTGGTTCATGCATTCGTACATGAACTTGTACATGAACACGTACAGGTTAATGTATCGTGTAACCAGGCCTTAAGTCTGAGTTGACAGATTGGGCCTTAGAGCGTACAATGTTGCCAAACTTACGCTCCTTGTCTTCATCTTTATGCCACGCAAGCAACCATTTCCAGTACCTACCGCCCTAAGTTAGTTATTATAGATCATAATATTTACATCACATGAGATTTTTAGATATTCAATTACCAGACAGGAATACACTCTGCCAATTTTCTCGCTGTTATTGGATATTATTATTATTATTGTTTCGTTACTTTGGTAACTTTCCCGTTCCGAGTCCTCGGCAAGCATCGGGTTTCATTGCCGTCATAATGGCCGAGAACTCGAGAGGGGCGGTGCAGAGTTCGTAGCCACTTCCGAAACCGATCGGATCAGTGGCTACGCTGCGTTATTATTATTATATTATTATTATTTAGTTGTCCCCTGTTGACAATATACATAGTAAATAACACTAGGCATTATACGCACTGTAACTGCATAGGGTACGTCAGAAGATTTTAATGATGTTATCACCACTTAAAATGTAAACATAATACAAACTAATATATACATGTACCCACCTGCGTTATTATTATTATTTAGTTGTCCCCTGTTGACAATATACATAGTATATTACACTAGGCGTTATACGCACTGTAACTGCATAGGGTACGTCAGAAGATTCTGATGATGTTATCACCACTTAAAATGTAAACATAACACAAACTAATATATACATGTACATTAAGTCCTTAACACCATCAATATTATACACATGAATTTATATAGTCATTTACAGAGTAGTAACATTTTTCATTGAGGTACAATTTGAATATAGCAAGAGAGTTAGCATTTTTTTTACTGTAGGTAAATGATTATACATCTTGATACACATTGCACGAGGCCCTTTTGCCATTATTGTCTTATTTGCGGATAATACGGATAACGGATAATACGAATATTGTCTTATTTGCGGATAATACGGATAACGGATAATACGAATACATCGCACCTTCAACAATGTGAAGAATTGCGTAGGAAGCGAATCCCCATATTTTCATCTAACTGTGGAATGCTCTACTGTAGTTTCGCACCCAACACGCCTGTCTCCTCCCCCTCCCCTTTTCCCCCCCCCACTCCATTTCAATCCCTCGTCTCAACCCTCTGCCAAACACCTTCCCCCTTCGAACACACACACACCGTCATGCGTGGATCGATACACACGCTTTAGGTGTCCTGCGGGCCGGGGATAGAGTCTTCTCTCTCCCCTCTGGAATAAGGGGGAGAATGAAAGGGGGGGGCGGTCCAGTTCCGATGCCTTGGCGATACTCATCCTTTCTCCTCGTGCTTTGGCCCTCTTTATTCTTTCAGGAGACGGGCGAAGAAGGCCTATGTGTGGGGGGGGGGGGCACGGGGTGGGCCGGAGTAGCCGAGGGAGTAAGTACGGCGCAGAAGGAGCCATTTTCTTTTCTCGTTCGTTTCAGGAGGCCCATTAGTTGCCCTCCAGTCGCTTCCAACCCACCCACCTGTGCTTCTCGTCTCCTTTCCTTCTTCGAAATCTCTCTCTGGCTGCTCCGGCGTCATCCTCCCTTCTCCATGCCTATCCGTCTCCATTCCCTCCTGCCCAGGGTTGTCATGGCTTTAACAGTTCAGAACGCTCGATTTGAATGAGTTGATAACATTCATCAGCAAAGTGTTTTATTGAAAACTTTATGAATTTAATCCTCCGAACGAGTTTAACTAACTATTTCAAATTTTAAGGACCTTCTTAGTCATATTAAGTTAGTTGGAGTGAAATATCATTCCCCCTAGAAATCGATGAGTCAATGAGTTTCATCTCATTTTTAAGAGAATAATCTCACCTGTGCAATGATAACAAAGTATCAGCCCCTTACCGGACTACTTTCCGAGATTTTTGCCAAAAAAATACCATCCATTTTAGGTTGGAAATGGTACCTGTATGCTCTGAAGAGAGAGATTATTTTGAAAATGAGGATTTACTAGCAACTTGATCTCGCAAAAATATAAACAATGCGTAGTTTGTGCGTTATCTCAATTTAAAAAGAAATTAATCATATAGTTATGGCAGTTATCGTTTACCGGATCGCAGAAAACGATCCGTTGTGAGGACTTTTAAACTTGCCGCGCGAAAAAAATGAGTCAAGTTAAAGACTTGTAGATATTTATAGTTAATTATTTAGAATTTCATTCCTATAAAAGTATGATATTGCACCATTAATAATGCAATATTTTATTCATGCTTCCTTAATCTGCGGAAAGTAAAAAATATAATTCAAATATGGTCTCCATTATGACCAGGGAACTATCCCGCTCAAACTACCTTAATGTATTCAAGAAATAAATGAAACTGTGGTAAAATATATCTTATGAAACTAGAAGTCTCATTATATAATTCGAGATCGATTCATCGCATGGTCGACGTGGTGTTGCTCATCAAAATCGACCATGTTTGCACAACTTTAAATGGCAAATAACGAAATGCAAGAACTAAATCTGTTTGGACTGAAGAGATATATGCAAAATACCTCCAGAAAGCCGTATAAAAAGAGATTAGACACACTACAAGCGAACCTCGCAATTTGTGGCCGATTGACCGCATATTTATTTGGAACGAGTGAATATGAGATTAACCGTAGGCGAAATAATTGTTAGCAGAGTTCGAAATACGGCTTTACTGCATGGTGCAGTCGAAATACTATTTTTTAAGTTGTTAAATGAAAGCAATATATTTAATTCAATTCTATATTTATTTTACACTCTAAAAATGAAGAAATGAATTTAAAATCGATTAATGAGATTGATATTTTTGCTTCTGATTCTTGCAGTTTTTAAAAAAATGATTTGCGTAATAGGCTCTGGACTATCTTAAGAACTTTGAATACATTTCATCGGTACACGCACTCATTAAAAAATTTTAATATGGTAAAGTCTTCAAGCAAATTGATTTTTAAATGTTTTAAATGTGGTTTTAACAAATACCAATGAATGTCTACGTTCTTTACCAGTGAAAATATATTTTTATAACGAAAGAAAAATAGGTAGGTAATATTGAAAACGTTAAAAGGGATAATCTCAATTACATATTCAAGTATGGCACAATATCTGTGTACCCATAATTGGAAGTGGGATTTTCAGTTTCAGTGCCACATGCGATATAACTGGACATCTGCAAATAAAATCATTGTGTAAATAACAAAGTTATTATTGATTCAGTCGGAATGTAATTTGCCCTGTTAGGACTGAAATTATAGTGTTCACATGCAAAGCGGTTCCTGTCCGAATATCGTGCCATGTGCTTTTGGACAAATAAGAGTGTACAAAATGCATTACTTATCTTATTATAAATCTACTCAGAAAAAGTACTGTCAATCACATTTTAGAGTACTGCAACTGCACCAACAGCCGCGTTTAGTATGTACAGTTTCTACGTCAACGTTCTACCCTGCGAGCCGCCGCATGGGTGTGTGGCAGGGGGTGTTAGGACCCCCAGCCGTGTAAAGATTTAAGGTTTTGGGAGGTGAAATGGTTGACGTGTATAATGGGAGTGTATATAATGGAGCTCAGTTTTTATTGTGCGCGGAAAGAACGAGTTTATGTACATATCTGTTCGGCAATTTATCTCTTTTTTTTATCGCTTCTGTGAGACCTAGAGATGTAGTGAGGCGCCAAGATAATATTCACTCTGTCGCTCTGAAACACACCAGATCTGAATTTCTCAAGCAAGGTAAGCTTAAGCGTGTAACCTCCGAGTCTCTAGGGGCTCCCACCTTAATCCCTCTAAAAGCTGTGAGACACTTTATGTCAGTCAGTCACTCCATGACAGCATATATATTTGAAGCTTATGTAGAGTGCACCAACCGTAGAGATTTTTCTCTGGGCTGTTTTGTCGTCCTCTCGCCGCCTCCTTATACCTTTCTTAGAGACTGTGCTCACTCCCCGCAGTTCCCTCCCCATCTCCCTCGTGATCCAATTGTAAGGACAAGTCGTCGTGTTCCCATTCGTTGCTCATGCCTTCCCGGGGATTCCAACGCTTCCTTTACCTTTCCAGACTTCCTTTCCTTTTTTATTTTATTCGCCTCCGCCTTTCTCCCTCCGTCTTTTCTTACTTTTCCCCCCGCCTTATTTCTTTTTTCATTTCTCCGGTTGCCAAAAGCTGCTCCCCTTTCTCCATTGTCAACCTCCCTTTCGCTCGTCTCCTGGCTTAAGGGCGACGTCGACTTTCAGACCAAAAGGCAGGTATGAAGGAGTTTTTTTTTAATATTCTCTCGGCTCGAAACGCAACGTGACGGTCGGGGAAACTTGTGAATTTAGTTTGTTGTCATAGCGGGGTGTAACTTTCTAGAAGACTGTGATATCTTGCTGCTTTTCCTTTTATTATTGAGATTTTGTCTGTTTTTGTTTTCACATCGATAATATGCATGATCAAAGGCTGCGTGACGTCTCACCCCATGTATATTGTCTGATTGCAAGAATGATGGAATCATTATTTATGAGATCCATAAGTTATGGTCCTCATTATAATATTCGGGTTGCTGGAACACATTACCAGTTTCATAACTTATCTATCGGTAGTCGATTGCTCGGTCTAATTTTCTTACGCTGGATCAAATTTATAAAAGTTTAACCTGTGTGTAATTGCTTATGCCAATAATAATTTGTGAGTTTGGGTAAAAAAACTGGTCATTCGTTGCAACACAACTCTTTAATCAAGTTGTTAAGTCTCCAAGCGGTCCATTGCGCTTCCGCCATCTTGGCGGCTCATGGAGCTCATGCATCCATTCCGTGAAGCAATTTATGAAACCATTAATTTCATCGAATGATTTTCGCAACACAGATTGAATGGTTACCATGGCTTAAGGGGTCCCATTTAGGAATACAAATATGTCTTTCCTGGTACTGCCCATAAGAGAATGCGTTTATCGATGTAATCGAGTTACGAAGTGGAAATGAATTGTTTTTTTCGAGTTTCCTTTCGCCTTTTCGCGAGGGACTGCTTTTATAATAGGAAACGGATAATGTTGGCGTGGTCCAAATGGGGCATTGCGTGGGAGATTACGTAACAGCTCTTGGGACTTGGCGGATATGTTTTTCGGCGCAATAATAATTTTTCGATTTGTGCAAAGAATACTCGCTAGGGCCAGCTGCAGGAACGGCTCACATATATTCCGTAGAGTTATGGGACAGGTAAAACATCCAATAAGTGCGGCTGAAACATTCGATAAATTTATTGCTTTAGTTATTGACTTCATACCTTATGGAATGGAGTTATGAGGACCATAAGTAGCCAAGATGACGGATGCGCAATCAACCGCTATTAGACTTAACGACTTGATAAAAGAGTTGTTTTGGGATGACCGACCAGTGTGTTTACTTCTACTTAATTATAATTATGTGCCTTAGCATATATACATAAGATCGTCTTTCGTGATTTTTATCCTGCGGTTGAAGAAGAGAGGAAGTGAACACCATAATTGGCCAAGATGGCGAAATGCGCAATGAATCGCTTGGAGCCTTAATGACTTGCTAAAATAGTTGTTTTGAAACGAACGACCCGTTTGTTTACTCTTACTGAATAATTATAATGTGCACTTGTATTCTACCTAGGATAAACATTCACAAACGTTATCCTGCGGTGGAAGATAAGATCAAACATTCGAAGTAACCAACCAATCGGTAGATAAGTGATGAAATTGGCAGATGTTCCCGCAACCCGAATATTTTTATATACATAACTTCATGGATCTCATAAATATCGATTTCATAACTAAATGTTCTTGCAACCGGCCATAAGCAATACTAATTCTCAATCACCATTGGACACGCGTTCTATCAGATACCTAAACGAAAGAATGAAATGACGAATGGTGTAGAACGGAACTCAGTGGAGAGAGTAAGGTGATGTGCCGGTACGAAACCTTTTCAAAAGTATAATGACGTGCCGGAATGAAAATTTTTCTAAAGAATAATGTTTCTCTCCGGTGCGAAACAAAACAATTAGTTCTGTTCCGAATTATTTATTATGTCTCCGCTCATGAAATTCAGCGTTGTGCCCGTAATGCTCGCATGCCTACTTATGCAATGAGATATTAGGTTTATTATATCGTATAAACTTTTTGTCTCGTGTTTTTTAAATATCTATCCTATACATGATGGGGATATGCGGTCCAAATCGAAATTTTTAAAAGCAAAAAAATGTGCAAGTACTGATGCAACAATCGCGTCAGAAATGTTACTGTTGGTAGTTCATATGTTTCCTCATTTCTTTTAAAAATTGAATTTATTTCTCAGCTTTATAATTTTGTTAAACCGCAGAACAAAAAAATTAAGTGATGAGGGCTGTTAAAGCTTACTTTTTGTTTGCTATGAGGAGAAATTCTTGAATTTTCTGAATATCGAGGCCTTGCTGGAACTCCCTTATGGATTATGAATGATTATGATGAAGATTATGGATTCTACTGCACTAAAGAAAAGCACGAAGTATTGAAGTCATGCGCTACCGGCCATATTGAATGAATCTGTTGTTCCGCTGATACGCCGAGAACACGGGTTGTTTCGTGAAAGCGAAAACAAAGCGACATTGTTGAAGAACCATAATGATTTATGTAGTAAATTGCGAAATAGAAATAATTAAACAAGACCCTGCATTACACGTAATTATTTGGTAAGTCTTTGGACGAATTATGGGCGATAGGCATTGTTTGGTGGACCATTTTTTGCATGAAAATAAAGTTTCACTTTCGCGCGTAATGGCACACTCAATTTATGAAATACCGTCAAGTGTCTGTGCTCTTAAATCGACTTGCTAGCTTGTTAATGAGCGTTGAATACACAACCGATTTTCGAGGCTCTCGGAAGTTCTCCGCATGACTCACGGGCTTCGGAGCATTACGTAGTGTTTCCTGTGGACAGGGGAGGATTTAAAGAGTCGTGAATCTTCTTTTCAACAGCATCCAAGCGGAAGAAAAAATTGCAATTAGTGTTATTCTTTGGCTGGCCGTGCGTCAAGGCTAATTAAATTCTTCTAAATTCCGGTGACACATGTTGCTTCAAAGCGGCGGTTCTGGCAGATTTCCGTCCAATTTATCAATCGGATTCCTCCGCGTTCGCCCGCTTAATTTTAATGCCGGAGAGAATGCAAGAAGTTGTGTTTTTTTCTGACGACCCGTTTTAATTACCCGTTAAAACTTTCTTTAATTACCCATGTAAAACCCGCTTTTATTAACCTTGTAATTCTTAACGTATCGAGCAATGGAAACAAGAATATATGCACGAATGAGGCTTTGCTTCCAAGTCTATAAGATGACTTGTTTCCGCAATTGCATACTTGTACTTATATGCGCATACTACCCCGTGAGTCGCTGCAGAGGTGTATGCGAGGGGGTGTTAGCAAGCTGTCTGGAGCCTAAGAAGTAGAAGAAAACGAAAGTGTATTGCTTGTTAACATTCACCTTATATTTTTTTATAATATGCATTATTTATCTAAATATATCTGAGATTACACATAGGACGCTTTTACATTACAAAAAATATGGATAAATTAGGTATCCACTGTAGGCATTGCCTGCGCGTTGGATACCTCAAAGATAGTGATTACATGTTGAGTTGAATGAGTGAAAAAAAAACGGATAATAATAATAATAATGTTTATAACTCCACAAATTGAAGTACCCCACAATTTTTCATTACAATTTTTCTAGAGCTTTAGGCAGCCTCCAAGGGGTCAGACCTACGGGCAGGCTGCCTTCTCTAAATTGAATGCATTGCCGATTTAGAAAATGAATAATAAACATGGTAATGCATACCGTTCTTATGAAATTATAGCAATCAAATTGCGTCAGAAAAATAATAACAAATAAAGTGCAAATATTTCCCGTAGAGATTAAAATTGAAATTACATACGACGATTAAATACAATAATGCAAGAGATAAAATAGTTACGGATTTATTTTATGTATCATAATATATTAATTATAATAAATCTAATTATATATAATAGTCACATATTATATTTTATTAGTAAGAAATAACCCACCGTAACGTAATAATGCACAGAAAAGACATGTCTCCAGTCTCATTCGTCTTGTACTTAGTGACGTGTACGAGTAAAACCCGTTAGATGGTCAACTTTCACTTTTCGCATACACGGCGTTCATGGAAGACCGATCAGAAGCTTTCAGATATGCGTGTCACTTGAAGATCAAGGTGGTGACTGAAATCGCTATACTATAGGATGCATTGGGCTTTGGTGGGACCCTTACCTCTCCCATTCCCAAAATAATCTCTTCCTCTCCGGCCTACCCACCTGTTTAAAATGTTGCTAATGATCTCATCAGTCTCTCTCCTCCCGTAAATATAGCCATGACTGCTTTACCGCTGAAAATAGAGAGGTCTATGACTCGGCAACCTAGGATGTCCATGGAATCGTTTTTCATCCCTATCAGTTCCATGTTATTTTCTGAGAAACCTTTGCTAACAGATGGGAGAAATTAATACACTGTATCCCTTGTTGGAAGGCCAACTCTTGAAGGAATTTTGTTGAAGTATTAGCCTGCATACCATGCTTCGTAAACTTTATACGCTCTTTATACTACGCTCCAATTGTCAATCATGGGAGCAACAAGAAAAGGTGGCAGTCGGGTGATTGCCTATAGAAGTGAAAGCTTAAATTAGCGAAGTTAAATCATTGGTTTATTTAGGCTAAATAAAGTTACTGATCTCAAAATTTGTATTCATGAGTGTTCATTGTTGGGTTGTATTTGCCAGATTATATTACGGACCTTAAAGCCTGGATATTGATTGACAACTGAGATTAAAAAAACCTTAAATTTTGCTCCTAGGTTCGCAGTGGATCATTTGGGCCACTATTCCAAGTGTCAATTTTGCAATTCATAGTCGTATTTAATGAATAATCGGATATAGTACTACAAAATAATGCTACTGTCCAGTTGTCTATATTATTATATTTATTCAACAACATTCCACTTCCTCTTTGTCTATAAAACCTCGCCCAACATTCACTAATATCCGTATTCTTCTTGAGAATGACGGGAATGTCGAAACAGGTCGTACTTAATAAAAAAAGGTGTGGAAAGTACCAAGTGTTTTTCAATATACGTGCTCATCTCATTGACCTGAATAGCGTGGCCCATACCAAGACTGTCCGTGCAACAAATGGCCTTGCGACGGAAGTACTTGAAAAGTAAGTACTGCTTACGATGACAGTTGGCATGACGCCCCCCTACTCCTGTACCTATTGTGTGACCTCCTATTGCCCTCATCAGTGTACGCTAACAGTATTCTTGTCCTTGATCTTTCATGGATGAAGGAAACCATTTTGGAGTGTAAAAACGTAAAATACCATGTTGTGTCGCGAAAGACCAGCACGTCAGAATATCAGCGCTCTTTAATTGAGTTCGTACGTGTATTCCACTTTGCATTCTTTGCTGCAATAGTCGGCCCCGGTGGCGGCGGGGTTAAGTCCTATGTAAAAGGCCTGTGTTGTGCTGTTTGTGGTTTGGTTTGCGGGATAGTGAGAAGAAATAAATGTGGTCCGATAGAGTTGTATTGTGCGAGAGTACGTTTCAAGTTATGGTTGAAACTCAAAAAGGCGTAGACAAATATGAAAATAAATCATCTGTTGTTGTATAGAACCATTTCAAAACTCATTTTCTTCACGCAAAGGTCCTGAAAACACGCGATGGTAAGGGTGGAGAGGAGTTTCGTGTTGTGCGTGGACACCTCTGACAATGAGTGGTAAATTACATTTCCACAGGGCACGCACAAACAGGGAAAGGAATGAGAATGCTTGGACCGCGGAGACGGGTAAAACTTGTTCAATAGAGATCACCACGACAGGCTTACGGTTGATGTGTGGTCAGAGGAAGCGAAGGTCGTTCGGGGCGACCTCTGGAGGGACCTTTATCTGTTGGTTGCATTTAAGCGTACCCTCCGAGACGTACAGGCCTGAAAATCACAATTACGATCGTCATCTGTTTGTAGGTTCATTGTCGGCCTAAAATTTTCAATGCCCTAACGGTGCTGAGGAGAAAAAATTGGAATAGAAGGTTATATTGACAGTTAAGACTTCGATAATACCGTACATTTTCTTCAAATAAGATTATTAATCGTATCATCGAATCGAGGCCATTCGCATTACATTTAAATGTTTATTTACATTGTATTCAAATATTCTGTAATAAAATCGAAAAATGTGAAAGCAATGTGAAATTATGAATGATGTTCTATTTCTTGATTTGACAACGTCTTGATTTTGTTGCTAAGAATTTTATTGTTTAAGTTAATTTACATATTCATGTAATGCGAATGGTCTAAGGATTACTTATAAATTAATGGAAACGTGGGAGAAGCTGGCTTGGTTAAAGTTTAATGTTAAATAAATACCTCAATAATATATTAACAAGAATAATTGATTAGTGTTCGAGTGACTAAACAGGATGTAGGTTATATAGGTAATAATTATAAGTTTTTTACATAAGTAGATTGTTTTTTTGTCCCAAAAGGTCAATATATTCAGCAGTTTTTTTCTGAGATATATTCTCTCCCGATAAAGTACTAATGTTATGGATTTAAAGGGCTAGAGAAAGTATTATGGCCGGTTGCAAGAACTTTTTGCTATGGAATATATGGTTATGAGATCCATAAAGTTATAGATCTTTTAAAATATTCGGGTTGCAGGAACATATATGCTAGTTACATAACTTATTTACCAATAGTCAATATTCGGATATTCGATCTATTCTTCTACCGCCAGGTATAATTAATGAAAGTTTAGCCTATGAATAACTCCTGATGCACATATTAATTAGTCATTAAGAGTAAACAAACTAGCCATTCGTCTCAAAGCAGCTCTATTATCAAGTAATTAAGTCTCCAAGCGGTTCATTGCGCATCCGCCATCTTGGCTACTTAGGCTGCTCATAACTCCATGCCATAAGTTATGAAACCAATAAATGTATCGAATGTTTCTGCAACGCTTATTGAATGGTTTCCATGGCTTAAGGGTCCCATAACTTTATAGAATAGATATGTGTCGTTTCTGAAACTGGCTATTTATCCCTCATCTGGATAAATTATTAAGTTCGCATCTTGGGAAAATTGAAATAAAGAACACGGTGTCCATTGACCTGTAAAATCGGGAATTATTCGTGAATTTTCAGCACCGGGAAATGTTCGTGGATTAGTCGTGAATTTCTGGTGTGAGTCGGGAATTTTAAAAATGATCATTTCAAGACAAAGAAATCATTATTAACTCTTTCAGTGCGACATGACGTGTTTCTACGTCACGGTTGTCTTTACGCTGGTACGGATGACGTCAAGGGCACCGTGAGTGTACCAGCCTTCTCTAGAGAACTTTCACTAGGTCCCCTAGTGAAATCTGGAACACTCACGGTACCCATGGCGTGTTAATACGTTATCAGAACCAGCGTAATAATACCATGACGTGATATCACGTCATGCCGCTCTCAGAGGGTCAATCATAAACTCAACAACGTGACTTTTATATATCAGTTATTTGATAACTGTGCATGATGTATTGTATTGTAACTGTGCATGAATTACCGTTGGTATGAATAAATAAATCAAAGACGGAAACGTAGTAGAGAAAGTGAAGTAAAAGAAGTGAAGTAGAAAAACTTAGAGTCAGCCCACTTCTGTTTTATCGTCTTAAAACCAATATAAAAATTATAGACGATAAGACTGCGTATTTGTTTACTTTATTATATTATTTATTTCTTATTCAACTATTTATAATTATTAAATTACTCTATTCTTGGGTTGGGGTTCGTTGTTCTTACTCGTGGGTTTAGCTAGAAAAATCCATATTCTTCAAAATTCTTGAAAAACATCACTTTGGCTCATATATAAAAAACGCGATATAGTAATCTGGAATTTTGTTTGAATTTAGCCTTGAAAACCTTGAATTATGCTTGAATTTAATATTTTGAGTTAAGGTTGTGCGAGCGAGATAGTTCCCATAATAAAGACCTCATTTGAATTATACCTTTTAATTTCACCAGCTGTGAGACACACGAATTAAATATTGCATTATTTATGGTGAAATGATATGGTTTTACATGACAGAAATTGTAAGTAGTTAAATGAAAATATCAAAATAAGCCTTTAACTTGACTCATTTTTTTCACGCGGTACGTTTGAAACTCCATCAAAACGGTAGGTGTATTGTGATCCAGAAGAACTTACTGCAGTTACAATATGATTAATTTTCAAAAATTCGTGGTTCGCACTCGCAGCATTTCCAAGAAAATGGTCGCATCGTTCGTAGCCAAATCAGGGCATGCAGCGACGATTAATCGTGAAAATCAAAGAACAGTTAATGCTCAATGGCATACGACCATTTGCTTGCCAGAAGTGATCGCCGAGCTTCGGAAAGATAACCCAAATCGACGCATTACGCTCCATCACGACAATGCAAGCTCACACACCGCTCGAGTCACAAAGTCGTTTTTGGAACAGCAAAACGTCGAAGTTCTTGATCATCCTCCATACAGCCCGGACTTAAGCCCCAATGATTTTTTCACATTCCCCAGAATCAAGAATATGCTACGAGGAAAGCGCTTCCAGACGTCTGAAGAAGCGGTCGATGCCTACAAAACAGCCATTTTGACTACCCCTTCTTCGGAATGGAATAAATGCTATAACGACTGGTTCCAACGAATGTAAAAGTGCATTGACTATCGCGGAGAGTACTTTGAAAACAATAAAAAAAATTGCGTTATTGTACCTCTTATAGTTTTCTTCATTCCCGACACTTAAAAGGCTACCCTCGTATAAGGTCTCTCTGGAGTGCATACACGTACCATTTCTCATGTAAAAGGGCTGGTATATCCTGGAAAATATCTTGGAATGTAATGTGGTAAGGGGTTGAATTTTTGGTGTCGATGGAGGGTAGGGTGGACCAAAATTTCAAAGTGTCGAAAATGTCAAGTCTTGAAACTTAAATTTTTTACTTTTGATACCAACGTCACATAAATGAAATTTGAAGACGATCAACCCCTGGCAACCCGTGCCGCAGGGGTGCCACAGTTACGAATTTTATAAGCGTGAATAGTTGTTTTTTCTTTATAACTCTGTACATATTGTATAGATCGATGCTGATTTCTCGTGAAAGGTATATCATTATATTATTCAAATTTTGCATTGCTAAAATATTACTGTATTTCTGTTATAATAGCCAAAATAAAGGTTTTAAAAAAATGACGTCTCCTGATTGCTAGGCAGCACGCAGGACACACTTTTCTTTATCTTTGACGTTGCGAGCTTTTTCCTGAAATACTCCTCATTTGTCGGGTTTTTCATATGTGAGATAATCAAAACAACAGAAGGAAATGTGTTAATTCAAAGATACTTAAATTTTAATTATGTTGTGAACACAATAAATATAACACAACATATTGTAACCCCACTTCACTGATTTAAAGGTCAAGGGGGGGAAGAAACACAGAGCGAGAAGTTGAAAGGACATCGTGAAAAATAATATCACACGCACTCGGGGAAGTTGCTTCCAAACGAAAAGTATATTTAAACAAAAAGTACGAGCAAAAAGAAATACAATACTCATCCGCCCTCCGGAACAGTCTTGAAGCACAAAAAAAGATGAACAAAAAAACAAAATCAGTTTACACACTTCTGCGATGTCATCTTTTGATACCAAGAGTAACCTGCTCCTTTCGATGCACGTCCTTTTTGTTCCTTCCCCATCCGTCAGCGCCGCCAGTATCCAGATAGGCAGACGAACATAAAACAAATGGTGTGCGGTCTCCGCTGCATGACGCCACAATATGTCATATACCAAATGCAGATGATACATAACAAGTTAATATGGCGCTTCATCGTACAATAGTTTGCATCCGGTTGTTTTTCTAAAATCTTTTTTGACCTGATAGCAATACTGCTTCTGTTTCTCATCTTTTATTATTTTAAACTCGATTAATTCTGGCTTAACATTGTGAAAATCCATTCTAAAAAATTCAAATGCGATATGGTACTTTTTCACAGTTTTTTATTTCTGTCCAACCGTTCCCCCCCCCCCCCCCCGCCCCGCCCCCCCTGCAAAATGATGCTTGTTCCCGCGTCCTCTCACATACCTTCCTTCCCCCCCCCCCCCCTTCCCGTCACCCTTTTCCTGCCTCTCCCCCCCCTCCCCCTTCCAAATTTTTGTATAAATTCTGCAGCATTCTAAACTTATGTACCTGATGATGTCGCCTATGTGACGAAACCGGTCGACCTGAAATAAAAAACTGTGAAAAAGTACCATATCGCATTTGAATTCTTTTATTATTTTGTTAATCCATTGGAGTGGTGATATTTTTTTCTTTTAAATGAGACAGAGTTCATTGGTTTCTAGGTAAAACGATAATTCGCTCAAACTACCTTAAATGGACACCCAGAGAATGTATAAAAAAGAGCAGCGATGCTTTCTACGGTGTCTCGAAAGAAGAGAAAAGAGCAGGGCTGCGGGAGGATGGAATGGGAGGACGAGGCGATGCTCGGGCGACCGTCGGGGACAATAAGAAAGCCGGCGATGAATAAAACGTGCTCTCGGCGAATGTTCCGAGAAGAGACCGCTCTCTCTCGCTCTTTCCTTATCCTTGCATTTCGTGTGCTTGCTCACGGGAGAGAGAGACTCACGCACATAAACGCCGAGAAGGCTTGGGGTGAAAGGGGGGGGGGGGTCGGGTACCGTAACAGTCCCCCCTCCACCCGTCTTCCCCTGGCCGGAATAAATGTAAAAGAAGTTTGGAAGAACGGTGGTGGGGGAAAGTCCGACGAGTGGGCGGGCTGGGCGTTGGCCATGAGCCTCCCCGAACACTAGAGATCGAAATCGAGGGACGTTCGAATAGTCGAATTCTCGAATTCCCCGAATAATGAGCTATTTGCACTATTCGATATTCGAGAACACAAATTTATAATTTCACCCTCTCAAATATATTACCCGAATCGACTGTAATAGTTTTTTTTTTAATTCGCGGTCACCGGTTGGGTCTTACATGTTACACAGCGTTTGGTCTACCAGATTTGGCTGGTACAAATTCATTAATTAATACTTCAAACAAAATTTCATCTTTCAAGCTAATGGTCGGTTGCAAGAAAATTTAGTTATGAGATCCATAAAGTTATAGAACTCATAAATATATTCGGGTTGCATGAATACATCTATTAGTTACTTAACTTATATACCAATAGTTACTAGCCTCGAATATTTGATCTAATCTTCCACCGCCGGATAAAAGTTATGAAAGTTTAGCCTATGAATAATTGATAATGCACATTATAATTAGTCAGTAAGAGTAAACAAACTGGTCACTTGTCTCAAAACAACTCTTTAATCAAGTAATTAAGACTCCAAGCGGTTCATTGCGCATCCGCCATCTTGGCTACTTATGGAACTCATAACTCCATGCCATAAGTTATGAGACCAATGAATTTATTGAATATTTGTGCAACACTTATTGAATGGTTGCCATGGCTTATGGGTCCCATAACTTTATGGAATACATATGTTACGTTCCTGCAACTGGCCATATAAGTCAGTATAAATATATATAATCCATAATAACTTCAGGGGAATTACATGAAAAAGCAAATGAATGAATTTTCAAACGCTCGCGAGATTGGTTGGTCCTTTTTTTTGATTCCTCGTTGCATGATGACACATTTTACAAATTCAGTTTTTAAAATAATTGTGATTTCTTTATTTAATTAAAGGTTTGTGATTAACGTTGTAAAATACTAATAACAATTAAATCTTTAAATATTCCACATTCTTATAATCTTCTTTAAAAACGCCCATGTAGTATTTGATATTCGAGTGAGATGTTCAAAAAAATGTTAGATATTCGGACTCGATATTCGAATTCGAGAAAAATGCTATTCGACCCATCTCTACCGAGCACACGACGAGTCTCTGCCGAGACGGAGTGAAATGAACTCTGGTTCATTAACGGGACAGGAACTCTTCATGTCGTGGTCGAAAATGTCATTTCCACTCGGTCCAAGGTTGACACACATCAAAACAAAAACAAAATTTTTCAAAACGTTTTTTAAATGTTGTGAGCGAGACAACATCAAAATAAAACTTGTCCAATTGCTATGCTTTTTTTTTCTTACCTAATATGCTTTAAAAAATATAGATTCACCAATTCAATAGGTATCCCGCCTGTGTGGAATCATCCCCACTCAGGGTATGGATGTTTGTATGCGTCTATTTCTGTTATTCACCCGGCATAAATTGGCCATCCGCGCTGTATTCGGGGTAGTGAAGATAAAGTAAATTTAAAAATAAATAAATTTATAGTGTCTGTACATGAATTATTTTTAATACGTATGGAATAAAGCATAACTCATGCTTGAATAATCATTAAAACTTCTCCGGTGATTTAAAAGTAAAAAATATTAATATTTTTCACGATTCAAGTCGCACAAAACGTAATTCATTTTTTGATAACAATAATGACTGTAACATCATGGATCTCAAATTGTAAAAACAGCACTAAAATGTATTTTTTTTCTGATGGCTGGCTACTAACTCGACCAAAAAGTTCTTGTTGGGCCAAAATAACAATTTAACGGTCTAATGTCCCCATGTTTCTCAAACTATGTGAAAAACGGGAGTCTATCACGTGTTTTTAAGGTCTGCAAAATAAACAGGCTTTAAAAGTGAATGCGGCGAATACATTGTGTCTATTTTCTCCTCTTATCTCATAAGACTAACGTATATATATTGACCAGTGATCGCAAACCTGATTGGTTAGATATTTTGGTTCCACTAAAATGATTGTTTATGAAACGTAGTCATGCTTTGATAACATGTGCATTATGACCAATGGTGAAAATAGTTGACGAATTCATTTCAAACTCCCATTCCGGCTCGATTGTTGTTTATTTTTTAATTCCAAACCTTTCAGTCCTCTGCGGTTCTGCGAAACAAAGAAAAAGACTTGGTGAGTGAACGCCGGACGAAAAACAAGTGACATTCAACGGATCACGAGGGCTTTCGAAACTCCCTGGGCCAAATAAAATAAAAATAAAACTTGAGTGCTAAAGTGAACTCAACCAAGAGTTCCTTTCATTAAACTCTTCAGGACTCCACAGTTGTATAATTTTGAAAACTTTACGCGCAATTGAAATGGGCCGTCGAAATGACAACCCTTGAATCTTCTCAAGCATCTAACAGTGCAGATGAACTGGACGTAATCCGGCTGATAAACGGAATGAAATTATTTTGAACTGTCAAGCTATACGCGTGGGCTCAATGTAGTGCTTGGATCTTTTCATGGAACGTTATGACGAAAAAAACTGCCTTTTTTATATCAGCATGCAACACTGTCGATGGTTTCAGATTAAATCTTGCCGAAAGCTGCCAACACAGTTCAACGTCCTTAAAGTTTCAATCTATCGTTGAAAATCAAGTAATTACATCTTCGCCGCGATGATGTCAATAATTGCTGCAGTTAGGAAATCAGTCACTTTATCCCTTGCTTTCTTGCGCCTATCTTAGGCTGTTTATTCTTACATATTGACGAATACGTATACTTGCTCATGTAAAATAGTATGTTTTCGGTTGAGTCTAGTCTAGATGTTAGTCAAAAATTAATCAACTGGACAGTACAAAATTGAACACTGATCACAATATACCGATTTAAAAGGCATACTGAAAAAAATTCTGAATACTAATGCAAAAGTGATCATCGATGAACCTCCGAACGTTTTATTACTTCTTCATGTGTTGTCATTAATCCGAAGATTAATTTTCCGCAGCTCTTCACTCTCATCTCCGCCAAACGCTTCAATCCTACATAATTCTTCATTTTGACTTACTATGTAATTTGCCTGATGTATTTCTATTCTTCCGCCGTAATTCTTCCCTCTCATTTCCTATTCCAATATTGTTTACAATAGGCTGTCGTGTCTCAAAGTGAGCCCCGTAAATTTATCTCTCCTTCAGAGTGTTTTCATTGTACTTCTTATCCGTTAAGGTAGTTTGATCGAAATATCATTTTACCTAGATATCAATGAATTCGGTCTCATTTTCAAGAAAAAAAATATATCACCCTTCCGTTGGCACCAAAAAATCAACCCCTTACCAAATTACTTTCCGAGATATATGCCAGAAAATGCCATCCCTTTTAAATGGGAGATGGTACGTGTATGCACTCCAGAGAGACCTTATATTAAAAAATTAGGCATTTCCTACGCTTACATCTCGTCAAAAAATCAACATTGTGTAGTTTGTGTGTTTTCTCAACTATTTTTGAAAATCAATCATATATTGTCACCGCAGTAAATTCTTCGGGATAACAATAAACCTTCCGTTTTGATGGAGTTTCAAACGTACCGCGTGAAAAAATGAGTCAAGTTAATGGCTTATTTAGATATTTTTATCTGATTACTTACAATTTCTGTCATGTAAAACTATATTATTGCACCGTTAGTAATGCAAAATTTAATTCGTGTGTCTCACAGCTGGTGAAATCAAAACGCATAATTCGAATGTGGTCTCTATAATAACTAAGGAGCTATCTCGCTCGTAATACCTTCAACTCTTTTGAAGGCTTTTTCGATAGTGGTTCTCTATGTCCATTTGATCCCCATCACTCTTTGGTAACATCAAATCTCCATATTTCTTCTTATCTCTTCTGTATTGCAGCTCTTATTGTCGAGGCTTCAACTTCCATGCCTGCTTGCAATATTTCTGCTCTAGAAAAGGATACGCGCCCGTACTTATGACCCAGTTACTAGGTATAGTGGTTCAAATGTGCCCCAATAGATGGCGAACGAGCTTCCACATACGTATAGGCACTGTATAATCCAGTGCCTTCATCCATCCTAATACAGTGCCTCTACACATACGTTATTCACCGACTGACTCGTGGTGCTGTCGTATTCATTTATCAGAATACACGCATCACAAGGGAAACTGCTTTTGAGCAATACGGCCTGCTTCGCCAAAAATGTTATGAACAAATAAATCTTTGACATTAATATATTACGCATTCTTTCACCATATTTTCATATATTGTTTACTTTGAAAATTAAACAAAAGCGTTTGGTTTCTATTCAATTTAGTATTTACTTTAATTAGTACATAACTTTCTACAAATTAGAATTCTCTTACTTCTTTAATGTACATTCTTCTGGCCATGTTCATTTATTTAAATTAGAAATAATTCCCGATGAAAACTAGGCTAAAATCGTGTAGAGTAATTGTAATAAGGTTATACGTTTCAATAGTTACTTGCCTTAAATTTCAACCAGATCGTTGATATTTTTGTTTTACATCCGCTAATTCGTCCGTTCCATCGTGCTATTCATAGGAATGAAAGGAGAGTAGGGTTAAACAAATATGGTTGTTATTTCGGTTGTCAGGCTTCAGTTTGATGAGGTAGTGCCCTCTCCATATACCTCAGTGTGTTCAACCTATATAAACCAATGGTTTAACTTCATTAATTTAGTTTTCACTTCTGCCGGCGGTCACCCGACCTCCACCTTTTTTAATCCATGATTCGGTCAGCTGATGAAGAGGAAAGGATTGGAAATTACGACTAATATCCGTCCCGAACTGTAAGCAATTCGGTCCATGCCCGAGTTTTGGACGGCTGAATTCCCAATTTTCAGAAGTTCGTCTTGCTGACCCGGCCAGCGGATTTTTTCGCTCGCCTTCCCTTCCTCCATCCTCTCCGGAGATCGTGAGACAAAGGTTTTTTTTTTACGTCTCGGAGGACACTGGCCACATTGCTCCACTCATGCATGCATGCATGCATACATACATACATACCTTCTCACATATTGTCCTTTTCTATTTTCTACCGCTCGGGAGAATGGTTTTTCACGAGTTCGTTGTCCTCTTGTTCTCCTTTCCCGAGCAATCTCCCCGAATGCACGAAAGGGCCAGTGGTCCTTCCTATCCCTCTCCCTCTCTCCCTCCCCTTAATCCACTCCAGTCAGATGGAAGTGACTTTCTCGGCCGTACTGTCTCCTTTTTCTCTTTCCCTTCCTGTCGTTATGCCCCTGGACATGCCAATCCCTGCTGGGGAAGCTCCGTGCATTGTTTCCCTCGTCTCCCTCACTATTCCCTCCAAAAAAAAATAATATTGAATATTTGCATGTAACCGGTGTCCATAGCATTTGAGGTGAGGGAGGGTTGAAATATAATGTATTCATGTCACATGATGTAGACAAAGTTCTTTTTCTCACGATTATTCCATTGTCATATTACGCTTATGTCGTTTAATTCGAAGTCTGGCTACTTTGAGATAAATATGCCTTATGATTGGTATAAACGTCAATATGAACTGTCATGTTTTTTACTCGAATTTATCTTGTAATTGCATGATGTGAAATGTGAAAAGTGGCTCAATATAGAGAAAATTGTGTTTCTCTCTCTAATATGAAAGCCAGTTTCGGAAGAAAAGCTGTTCTTAAGGAGCTATATCTCCTGGGGAATTGAATAAAAATGAAACGTAGTCATCTTACTACTTAATTATCGTGGTTATTAGCAAATTACTGCAGTAAATGAATTTTAAGTGCTGTAATTCGATAAAAATGGGGCCGAAGTTGGCTACTATGGTTGAAAATATTGTTCATTATAAATATATGCGACGAATAATATGCGTACTCATACTTTATGCCTTAACTTTTGTGTTTTAACAGCTAAGGAACGCCATCAGTGATAGCTAGGGTTATTAAACGAACACACGACCCACAACAACGCGGTGAAACTTACTTAATTAGAACGTATCAATCAAAGATTATAATACACAGGTATCAATACCGTGAAACGTTGGACGTATAGCCAGTTGCAGGAACGACACATATCTATTCTATAAAGTTATAGGACCCATAAGCCATGGAAGCCGTTCAATAAGCGTTGCAGAAACATTCGATAAATTTATTGGTTTCATAACTTATGGCATGGAGTTATGAGTTCCATAAGTAGCCAAGATGGCGGATGCGCAATGAACCGCTTGGAGACTTAATTACTTGACAATAGAGTTGCTTTGAGACAAATGGCTAGTTTGTTTACAATTAATGACTAATTATTATGTGCATAAGGAATAATTCATAGGCTAAACTTTCATAAATTATACCCGGCGGTAGAAGATTAGATCGAATATTCGAAGCTATTAACTATTGGTAAATAAGTTATGTAACTAGCATATATGTTCCTGCAACCCGAATATTTTATGAGATCTATAACTTTATGGATGTCATAACTATTGATTCCATAACTAAAAGTTCTTGCAACCGGCCAGTAGTGATAGAAATACACGATTGTATCGTAATTTCTTCTAGAGAATTTGCGGTAGTGTTGTTGCATTTGATCATATAAGAAAGAACGAAGTATGATGACCCTACTTATACTGGTTGACGTATTTGTGAAGAACGTAGGAAATTATTTGAAGCAAAGGAACGGCTTTTGCGATCCTTTAAAAAAGATGTGAAGTGAGATGTTTTCGAAGTATTCTTGCAATCAATGCTGACATTATTGTTATTCAAGTAATCTTGTTTACATTGACATAATATAACATTCTCAGTTAGCTCTGATATTTCTGTTTAAAATGCTATGTTCCGCTTGAAGTTTTTGTCCAATTTAAAGATAATCTCCTTTCATCTAATTATTTTATATTATTTTAGACAGCAAATATCCTGTACACCGATGTGAAAGCCGAAAGATACCGCCGCGGCGCGCCGGTACGAATTAAAGCGTCTTCCTATCGTTCTTTATATGTTGCACGCATTGAAAAAGTATCTGAGAAAGCTGATTAAGGTATTTGATAAAGCATTTGAAAGATCATCCTTATTGATTTATTTGTTCTATAATTAAAGAATTGTATTTAACCGTTTTGAGAAAGTGCTGTGTTTCCAGTCGGCAAAGGTATGAACATTTAAGATTTTAAGGCGATGAAAAATGAACCTGCGCGAAGAAAATTTAACTCCATGGTACAGTTTTTTAAAATGGTTTTTACGATGTTATGACTAATGTCTTTTGACTCGTTAATATGCGTATTAAAGCATGTGCATAGTAAGGACCCTCGTTAAATCCTACGCGAATTGTGAGGGCTAATAAAATGTTCCGTCGTGTGGTCACGTTAGAAAAAATTGCGTCCTCCGCTGCATTAAATACCGCACTCAGTCTAAATAAAATTCCCTATCTCATTTAAGAACCGTGCAGGAGCTTTGAGATCGTAAATAGTAATTGCTATGGCCTATAAAGATTGTGGAATTACTAATGGAGGCGGGTAGGCTTTAGGGTACTTTAATTACGTTAACCGAAATCTTATTGCGGTTTTTTACGTGGAAATAATTTGCGAGTATTTGCACAGCTGCGTAAAGTAAACAGTTTGAAATAATAAGCATGCGCATTAATCTGTTGCCGAGGTACGGGTACTATGCCTATTGCCTTGGTCGCTCCGTGTCGGTAATTTTCCCTGCACTGAGGCGTCTCCTGCCGATGATTAATGGTCTATATGTGCTTTGAAACCTCTGTCACGATATCATTCCTCAGTAATATCACCGTTCTCTGTTACAAATTAGTAAAATGCCTGTCCTGCCTCTTTTTTATTGATAATTGATAATAATAACGTTAGATCATAATATGCCGTTATTTTTTCCACGGCTGTAATTCGTTACATACTGAGCCAATTCGCGGTTTCCTTTCGGGATTGGCACAGTCTCAGTTTATTTCAACTGCATCTACTCATTACGCTGCAAGCCACCTCTAGGGTGTTTGGTAGGGGGTGATTTATCACCAACTTGTACTGTAATATACATGTAACTTTCACCCACAGGAACTACACTACAGGTATGCAACCTGTATCACTACAGGTATGCAACCATTTCTACAGAAACTTGAATTAATTTAAAATGCAACTACGTAAACGAGATACAAGATTCATGCAGGGATCTTGCGAAACATGATGTTAGTGCTACAAATGGTAGCAGAATAAGAAACGAGCATTAGGGAGCAAATCAACTAATCGGCTAGACAATCTGTGGGAGTGTCCAATCCATCTGGTCCTCTCCTCCTCTACTTTTCTGTACACTTCATCTTCTCTTATTTTGTCCGTCCATTTTATCTTCACCATCCTCCTCCAGCACCAGGTTTTGAAGACGTTTAGTCTATTCTGGTCCGCCTGTACCCTATTCCTGCCTTTTTTAGCCTAATTTTATGCTTATTCTGGCGTATCCTGTTTTCGCTGCCGTGTAATAACACCGGGAGCGGAATGTTTTTGTAAACAGCGATTTTCGCTCCGTTAGACAAACACTGGTGCCTTGATATGTTCCACGTACGTCTTTCCTTCCGGCGTTCGCATGCCTTCCAATCTCTTCATCTATCCCTCCAGAAAATGGAATTTTCGTGAAGAACTGTCTAAAAGAAGCGAGTTCTCGCTGGGAATATAATACTAAGCAAATTTAAGCATCTTTACTTCATATTTTTTAAACTATTTGTCGGTGACTACTAAAAAAAGAAGTTAAAAATGCTATTCGCCCGAATCCAGTGGAATTTGCGCTTGAGTGGCTCCAATTGCAGGAGAAGTTGTGTGTGAAAACATTCATTCTTCGAAAATTCTCTATATTCGGTGCTCAAATTTTGTGTTCTAGTAGTTAAAACTTTTCACCAGTTAAATAAATATTTTTTTAAACAATCCATACGAAAAGGCGGCGTCCAGTATTAGTTTTGACCTTTATTGTCGCGGAGGAAATTTTCCAACTCGGGTTTTGAATTCGGAATACTTTTGCTGTGCTGTTGACTCCATGAATGCCATGTTAGTTGCAGGTATTCCGCGCTGGATCAATTGTTCCAAACCGTGTTAGCACTTCATAGTATGGCAGATTTTATTCATTATCGCCATAAACCACGTCTCACCTGTAAATCACTCAGTGTTATATAGCTGCTGGATGTTTTTGTAATTTTACGGTCAAGTTGCCTCTTTCATGTCGACTCCCAAGTTTTTCAGGTCTATAAATTTCACCAGCTTAGTGTCTGGATACTTTAGTTTGTTCATTACCTAAATTTTCGTTTCTCGGTGTTCCCGCCTTAACCCCTTGACTTTTTTGCCAACGAAAAAAGCCCCCTTGCCTCATGGCCGCCGCCGACTGCACTTCAAGGCACTCACTATTCCCTGGCGGTCGAATGGGTCTCGCCGCTGCTTACATCAAATGGACTTCGTGCAAGAACGCACCTCGCGGAAATGTATCAAGGTATTTCGTCTTAGGGCATGTTGTAATCTTTAATGCAATTCTTACTCCATTGTGGCAGAATTAATGAACTTCAAAAGCTGTGTCTGTCTATATTTGATTGCTGTCGACCCTGTCTTGCCTCAGTCTTTCCATTTCAACTCGGTGATCACGAATTCAGATTCGTGCGTCGCAGTAGTCCACACGACGGTAAAGCCGCGGGTGCTTAAGCTTAAACACCCCTGAGGGTTGCGATTCTATTACGCCTCTCTCAGGTGTTGCTAAGCGACAACCATACCCTTGAATGACATTAAACGCCGTGGACCCGGCTTATGCGCGCAATCCTGGCTCAGATCTCTCCACAGAGTTTATAAGCCTTTGTGGATTCGAGCGACACAACGGTTGCGTTCAATCCCGGCAAACTGGGCTTAGCCTCGTTGACCGAAAGATATTAACAGAATAATGACTGATTTTTTTATGGTTTTGGCCGGAAGCCAGAAAAAACTGTAATAACCTGATCTCATTAGGGTGGCTTCTAGTAGATTTTTTTCGTTTCCGCTTATGGAAGTTTTGCCCCTTTTTTTTGGCTGATCCGTAACAGTTCAGAGATATCGACAATATCCCTTTTACGGTATACGGTTCACTGTTATGGGTATCAATGAATATAAAATAATTAGCTCATGCCAATGTAGTGTTATAAACACTTTGTGATAGTTGAAATTGTTGAGCTATGATTAAAAGAAATGGTTTGAGAAGATGAGCCGCATGAGAAATGATTTTAAACCATTATAGAAAACATTTTAAATAGTATCTAAATTCTTGAATTAATTTGCGTATTATACAATTGTTGTTGATATACTTCTGTAAACGCACCCTTTTAAGCTGAACCCTGTCCTCATACCTTTAAGCACAGTGTGGTGGCTTTTTTCTCTCCCTTGCTGTTCTTTTCTGCAATGTTGGAGAACCTCAGGAACCAACTTCATTTTCAGGTTAAGACTTTTTCTAGTTTACTTAAAAAAGTGATTTATCGTGTATTTATTTCATATTGGTCATAAAACCCTAATTTTCATACGTAAAAAAGCATTTACAGTCCTGCCACGGTAATTTGTTTTAAATGGTGAATTTGCATTCGAATTTTGCACCTTCGTGCTGAGGAGTCACTACTTACAGTGCTTTTTTTGTGGCGCTAAATAAACGTTTTTTTGTTTGTTGCTTATTATTTTACTCCTCCGTCTACGTTGGAAGGAAAAGTGTGGTAGGAAGAAGCAAGACGGACATGTTAAGCGCGTAGCAGCCTTCGTGAGATCGCCGTTAGTATTGTGAGAGAAAATTCCTGAAGATATCGACATACAATGGAAACCATGTTGGAAGCCTATGAGTGTTCCGTGAAAAAATGCAAGTGGTCGAGAGACATTTGCTATTGACGTAGAAATCTAAAGAAAATGTCATTAACTTTCTAAACATGTTGTTTAAAGTGGTTGGAGCAAAATATCTTTTCACCTAGAAGTCAGTGAATTCGGTCTAATTTTAATAAAATTAAGACTTAAGACTTTTAAGTTAGGTTAAGTACTTTTAAGTTTAGGTTAAGACTTTTTCTAATTTACTTTAAAAAGTGATTTGACGTGTATATATTTCATATTGGTTATGAAACCCTCCTTTTCATACGTAAAAAAGCATTTACAGTCTTGCCACGGTGATTTTTTTGAAATGGTGAATTTGCATTCGAATTTTGCACCTCCTAGAAGTCAGTGAATTCGGTCTCATTTTAAAGAAAAATATCTCACCCTACCAAAGATATCAAAATATCGGTCCCTTACCTAACTACTCTCCGAGATTTTTGACGAAAAACATCAGCCATTTTACATGGGAAATGGTGCATGTATGTACTCTAGAGAAACTATTTTAAAAATGAGAAATTTTTTAACTCTTAGATCTCGTCAAAAAAAGAACAATGTGTTATTTGAACGTTTTCTCGACAATTTTTTTAAATAAATCATATTGTCACCGCATTAATTTTTCAAAATCAAAAAAATACCTTCCGTTTTAGAGTAGTTTCAAACATACCGCGTGAATAACATGAGTCAAGAGACTTATATACATGTATTTTTATGTAATGCCTTCGAATTTCATTCATGTAAAATTAAGTTATTGCACCGTTAATAAAGTAATATTTAATCCATGTTTCATACAGCTACTGTAATTAAAACGCATAATTCGCTTATGGACTCCACTATGACCAGGGAACTATCTAGCTTAAACTACTTCAATGGAATGGGTTCATCTGGATGATTTGAGAGAGATTATATGTCATTATGAGCAGTCATCAGTCCGGTTAATTACCTATTAGGGAACCCGTATTCGCCGGAGGGAGACTAGCTGATGCAGTGAGCTCAGCGGAAATCGGATATAAGATTTCACGTTTTCCCGGCGAATTATACTGGTAAATTCTTCTCGCGCTTCACACCTCAAGGCTTTGGATGTGGGTTCCACAGCCTTGAAGATGACAGGTAAGTCTCCAGTCGAAACATCAGCCGTTATGGAGAATCTAATCCGGTGGGAAGCCCGAGAAGAATTCATCAGCGTTACTGGCGGGTACGATAGCCAGAAGCAATGCAGAATTCTTGTGGAGAAGGACCAAAGGGGGAAAAATTGTTTAGAAAAATGACGACCGATTCAGGAGTAGTAGAATGCCCGGGCGCGAAGGGGTAGCTGCGTTATTAGAGAAGGTTGTAAGGATGGCACTCGTATGAAAATGGAGAGAAAATTGAGAACTGCAGTTTCTAGTCTTCGAATAGGAAAATCGAAAATAAAGGACCTATGCTCGGCTTTTCTCCGTCCGAAATGGGAAGATCGATGGTGGTAATCTCTCTCGGTCGTTCATCACTGGCTGCGACTTCGGTTTTCGATGCATACTACCCCCATACGACAGCCGTCGGATCGAAATGGGCCTACATTGCACTTGAGGGCGAAATTACTCAATTGCAGTGTTTCTAGCTGACCGTCTTTTCGTCGTGGCCAGTTTCCTGCAAGAGAAGTTCCATTCTCAATTCTACGGCTAGGTCCAGTTGGAATGCTGCGAACACGGTTGGGGGTGCGGTAACTTACAAAAAAAGAACTCAAATGCGTGCAACTTTTGACCACAAAATGTACTCAATTCTTTTGGAGGGGTAATCTTCGTATAAACATATTATTTACCTCTTTCCCTCGCAAATTTTATTTTTTGCATCATCTGGTCCATAAAATGCAGCTAGTGCAAGTTAAATAAATTTTAAAGAATAATAAATGTTTGAAATACCGTTTGTACCATGAGGTTTAAGTAACTGACATGAGTGCATGGACAAGATTCGTTTTTGTTACCATATCTAAGTGTCTGCTCTGTCCATCCGCTCATGTTAATATTTTATTCCCTGGGTAATAACAGAGTTTCAAATATCTTGACATTTTAAAAATGCCATTTAACTTAAACTTGTGTGTTATAACCCTGCTGATGCGAAAGAAAAATTGCGAAACGTCAGCAAGAGGTAATTTAAGTGTTTATTGGAAGACCAACTCTCCAGAAGAATTGCGCGTGAAAAAAGAACGCGTAACAAACAATTATGAACATTTTTTGTTGTATTTGTTTATAGCTCGAATTGTAAAATGTACCTACTGCTTAACTGTTACCCCAGAGCAATCTTTTTTTTTTAATGGCCCATTATTCATTTTCCATGAAGAATTAAATTTTTTATCGGTTAACTTTTGAAATTGTTTTACTTACAATTTTTTTAATACCCACTGGCAGCAGAGCAACCGTGTGTGCAGGGAAAGTCGTCAGTGGTTGGTGATTGTCTAAATACAAATGTAAACGTTCGTAGTTAAACATGCAGAGGAAAAAATATTGAATTCTGACGACTATCGTCATAAAGTAACGTACTCAAGCGAATTTTTTCCTTCATCTAGCTTGTTGCTGCTCGCATTGTCATTGTCTTAAAAAAATTTACGAAATAAATGGGTGGACCAGGGTTTTTCAATTTCTGTTGAACTATAAATAAGACAAGTTTTACGGAAAGATTCCATTGTTTGGCAGCCCTGATACTTAATGGTTGCAGTTTCACAATCGATGTGAATATATTTTTCGGAAAATTATACCTTGAGTCAACAAGGACACATGAGGACACTGATCACCAGGAATGGATAAATTCATCAGGTATGCAGCACGCGACACTTCTATATCACTAATCATCTCATCCACATAGCGTATTCTTTTTCTTTCCTTTACCCACCTATCCAACATCCTTCCCTCCTTTATTATCCTAATGTATAATCCCTTGGCCTTCAAAATCCTTTCGCCCCTTATTGCCTGTTCCGACCACCCACTAAACTTCCTCCCAGCGGTTAGGATAATTCTCTAGATATTTACCTAGTCTATGCTCTACATATTTCCTTTCTTCATCTCAGCTCTTGTACACGGAGGAGGTTACAAGGAGGAGTACGTATAAGGTTGGGTTAGGTTGTATACTCGCCTCCAAAAACACTAACTACCTCGGAGCCGAAAAATTACTAAGTCCCGAGTTGACGTCGATGTTATACCAGGAGATTGAAATGAAATTGCGGAGACATGACCTTGAACACTTGTGGGCAAAGGTGAAGGAAGCATGGGGGTGCATGGGTAGGATTTTGCGCCGAGTAGGCGTGGCCCACCAGTCGCAAAATATCGTATTACGTGTGGATTTCGACTAAGAATTGGCGTAAATTAAACGCCACCGCCGCAAACTTAAACTAGAGTGAGATCTAAACTGTGTCGACTCAAATGGCGGAATTGGCTTCGAGAATCTTAGAAAGTCGCCTCCATTTCTTTTCTAGACTCTTTGGGCACGTAATACGTTGACGCCCTGCCCACGTGCCCTATTGATTTCAACATATTTATCTTAATTTCTGATAATGAAAACAAAAATAGCACTTTTCCACAAGTTTTAATAACAATACGCCGCGTTTCAACTCACAGAGTCATCATTAGGTGCTAGACTCTGAGCAAATGGAGACATCTCAGCCAAATGATTGAACCCAAACCTTCTTTCAAATATATAACAGTGATGTCTCCATTTTCTCAGGGTCTAGAACCTGATGATGACTCCGTGAGTTGAAACGCGGCGATTTTTGGCTTCATTATTATGAACTTCCTCTACGTTTCGTCTGAATCTGTTGAATGTAATTTCTGACATTATGTTAGGATATAGGCATGTGGAGCATATCAAGGAATGAGTGCCTGTCTAAGGAAGCGAAAATCGCCGTGTACAAAAGTGTACTTCTCCCCACTTTGTTGTATGGTAGTGAAACATGGGTAGGACAGGATAGACATAAGAATAGACTAAACGCCGTGGGTATGAGTTATCTGAGGAGTGTTTGTGGCAAAAGTAGGATGGATGGGGTGAGGAATGAGTGGGTAATAAATGAATGTGGATTAGATGCTCCAGTAATGGACATATATGAAAGGAGTGTGCTTCGTGGGTTTGGCCATGTTGAGAGAATGGATGAGAGTCGAATAACAAAACATATATAAGAGTGAAATGAATGGTGTGAGAGGTAGAGGTAGGCCGAGAAAGTTGTAGTTGAATGTGGTTGAGGAAATTCGTAGGAGGAGGAATATTAGGAGTCTTAAAAACAGGAGGGCGTGTGTGAAGCAGTGTATGGGGGTAAATGAAGCAAAAGAGGTTTGCAAGGATAGGTCAGTATGGAGGAAATAATTGATGCAGAGTTAGGTGTACAAATATGTACTTATGGGTGAAACTTAGTGACTCTGCCTACCCCGGAAGGGAACGGCGTGAATGGTATGAATGTATGTATGGTAGGATATGTGTAGAGCTCCTCTAGTTCTCTATTCGTCCGTATTGTCCATTGTGCGCCCTCCTTTGTTGTTGCGAAAATCGTCCTCAGTACTTTCCTTTCCCATATATTAAGAAGCGCATCTTCTGCGGGGGCCATGGCCCATGTTTCTGAATTCTCATGTCCTCGGACGAATTAGAATTTATGTCGTCCCCACTTTGTTCGGGAACTGATCTTTCTCCTCCGGGTAGTCCCGAGCATCCACGTTGATTTCGTCCCATTATGCTCACCTTCTCGAATGTTCCGTGTCCCTCCCTACCCTTTCCAGGCATTCCGGAGGATTGAATTACCCCTTGTCGTTCCTTCGGTCTCCCATTATCCCTGCCAGCCGGTGGCAAAGAGTGGAATATTGGGAGAGGGATCAATAATCACCGCACCGGCGAGTTGCGGCGCCCGGCGTGCGACAAACATGCGCGATTGTTGATCTTGTTTCTTCATTTTTCATTCATCCATCCGACAAAAGCCATCGTCTGTGCCGCGGGCGTTACTCACATGGTTTTGGAATTAAAAAAGTCACTTTTTTATTTCGCTGCCTCGCAGGGCAACTCCATTCCATGAGCGCAATCTCTTACTAGGGATGATGAATGCTTTTGTATGTGTGGGTTGAATACAGTGATTGGAAAAAAATGCACAAAAAATATTTTTTTTCCGCAAAAATATTAATGGAGTCCACGAAACGTTGACACATTTTGATTTTCTGCTTACATATTTGTCTCTATGTTTTCGATGACGAACAGTTCCAGGTCTGAGCCTTATCGTAGCTGGAGGTCCATTTCACATTCTTTAATTTGCTATTTTTTTAAATAATAATAATAATAATTCTTTATTGATCTCATATTGAAGTACATTGGTCACAAAATAAAAGGAATAAAAAAAGAATAAAGACATACGGACTATCCATTGTACAAAAGATGTAATAAACTTCACTCTATATGACATACACACCTTTGCATTAAAACACATGAAAAAAAGAAGAAAACCTCAAGCAGAGTAGATGGTTTCATGAATATTTTTAAACCTTAGGAGACCCTCTGAGCCACAACAGGCTCATCAGAAGGCACTCTCTAATGTCAATGTAAAAAATTAAAATAAAACAATAAAACGCTCACATTGCCATATTCGCACCGAGCGGTAAAAATATGTGGCCACACAATCAGTCTCTCAACCTCCCTAGATATCAGTCCTCCAACAAATACTCCCAAAGTTTCCGATTAACCTAATATCACATTCTTTAATTTGAAATGATACTTTTAAAATATTAAAAATAAAATTAAAATAACGATAAGAAAACATTTCACTTTTGAAATTCCACAGTTTTTATTTAAGCCCACCAAGGTTTCCACTTTACTAAGTCATTATTAAGACCTTTAAGGTTTTCAGTAAAAATGACTTTGTAAAGTTCAATTCTTGGGTCGGTTAAAAAAAAACTATGAGACACGTCATCGAAATGTTTTGTAACCTGCCTGTAGGTACCATTCAATGAGAAAATAACGGACTCGGCTGAATGTTTCTTATAAAGTTTTGTATTGCTTTCAAAATAATTGTTTGATAACGTTAGCTTTATATAACTGAGTTATTATAAACTTAAAAATTTACATGTTTGACGGCTTTATTGAAAATAATAAGAGTTGACTACTATCATATGTGCCATTGTGGACTTTTTTTATTGTTGCTTATCGCACATCTACTCTGCTCCCGATCTTTTGAAGTGTACCGCTTAGTGAAAGAGGCCTGAAAGGAATGGAAAGCAAGAGCGCTGTTGCGTTGTGAAGTGAATTGCGCTTAAGAGTGAATGGAAAGCTCTCATAAGTATTTATTATTTTTGTTACTACTCCGAGAGAGCCAGGCGTGGTGGGTATTTATGAATGTGTTTTTGTGCCTTCCAGCTCTTTTAACTCGTCGTTTCTAAATTGTGTAACCCGAGTTTAAAGCGTAATATTTCAAAAACCACTGAGGCTATTTCTGTGATCTTCTCATAAAATTAATGTTTGTTAAATTATTCGTTGATTAGTACTTAACACTTATGTTTAATGCTGATTATGTTCGGTATTATTTGGTTTAGAATGGAAAAACGACCCATTTTTCGCGCTCCTAAACGAGTGCAGAATGTTTGGTGCTACATTGTAATCAGTCTTCGGGAGTTAAGTGTAGTTTCATGTAAAATCCGAAGATTCTTGCGAAACTGATTGGAATTAGTACATTTCGAAGAAACAAAACGTGCATTTTATACACAAAAATAACTACATTTCAATCAGTATTTACTGTAACTCCGTATAAAAGCTCGAGATTATTGCGAAATTGAGTGGAATTAGTAGGTACATAATAAAGAAATAAAATGTGCAGCTTTCCTCGAAAATAAAATTTACTTCGACTCGTGTTTCAATGTTTTATGCATCATATTCAGGTGACGATATTGACGTATTAACATATAAACTCGGGTCGGAAGTGATATTTATTTTTGTGGAAAATTCCCCTTTTTTATTTCTTCTTTACAGTGTACTTTCCTTGTATCCTGATCGTGTATATACGATGATTTCAATCGTTTCAGGCATAACCTTGTTGAATGTTTCTTTTTTCGGGATTCATTCCGCGATGTATGTTTTGTGAAAATAATATTTCGCTCGTCCTTCTGCCAGCTTCATCTGGTTAACTGAACTGATTTCTTAGTCTCGCTCGTCTTTATATACATGAAATTTGCTATTACCCAAGATTAATCAGGGAGGCTATAGAAATTGCGAAGAGACCGGAGAACGTCAACCGAGAAGACGGTTACAAGTTTAGTAGCAGTCTTAAACGAATTTTTTCAAATTTAAATTCCGGCAAAAATGAGAGTCCACACTCATATGTGTAGACCCCAGAAGTCAAGGGGTCTAAGTGACATTTTTGAAAAAAAAAATAGGTTAGGTAAAGGAATGGGATGTGAAAATATTAATCTTTTATGTGGTAAAGGGATCCAAGTGATTTTATTGACAGGTGCTGCTATCTAGGGTAATGCCTGAACTACTTAGTGGGTTGTACCAAACATTTTCAACTTTGACTTAAGTTTTATCAAAACAATGGTTTTGTTACTTAGGCCCCTTGACTTCTGGGGTCCTCGTATATAAAGACGAGCGAGACCAAGAAATCAGTTCAGTCAACCTGATGAAGCTGGCAGGAGGACCAGCGAAATATTGTTTTCACAAAACATACATCGCGGAATGAATCCCGAAAAAAGGAACAGCCAGCACTGCATCCGCGGAAGCCTACGAGCTAATCTTGTGGAAGTCCATTTTTAATAAATGATAACACCAACTATGTTTTATTAAACGTGTATATACGCTTTATCCGGGCTTCCACTCCTTTCCTCCTCCTTTTTGGAGACATTCCGGCCCCCGAGTGCTCTCCCAGCACGTGTCTTCTCGTCCCCCCCCTTTCACCCCTTCTACCCTTCCCCCCCTTTCCCCTCCCTCCCCCTGGCGTTCACCCCTCTCGGCCGCCAAACATCCACCCCTTCACCCCACTCCTATTCCGCCCTCTCTTTTTAAGCTTTGGCAATCGATGGAGCGGGTTCAAAGTGCCCTCCTCCTCATCTCTATACTCCCTCCGTTCCTCCCGCCTGCCTTTCTTCCCATCTACTGCGTCCCTTCCAAAAACCACTCCTCTTCTCCGTGGCTCGCTGCTTTCAGCGTCTATACGCGGTCTCGCCTCTTCCGTGGCCCGTTTGAGGCGGTTACAACCACGCCAGTCCGCCACAGTATCTCACGCTTTCCCGCTCACAAGTTCCCACAACCATATGTTTCCCTGGCGTTTGCGCGGCTCGAAATGAAGTTAACGAGATGATGGATGGTGTAAATTGGTGTTGTCCTATTATCAAACAATCTAATGTACCTATAAAGGTACCTACACGAGGTACTTCACTGCACAGTTAGTACATGTGGATGGATCTGCAGTGATCATTGCGTCGTGTGAATAAGGGACTTACTCGAGTGACTTCACTTATTCATCACAAAAGGCTGATAAAATTATCCCGTACTTATTAATTCTGTGATTGTTATCATGCAGTCAATCCTGTGTCCGCGCCCTCGCCATTTCTAAGCTTCCAACTGCAAAATTTACTGTCTTGAATAAAGCGTCCTTCAGTAAAGGTATTTTCAGCGAAAAATCACCTGTTTGATGTGTTTGTTATTAAACCATCTACCAGTGAAATTCGTACTAGATGTAATTATGAATTTTTCTATTTTCCCAGTCATCGCTCATTGAAGTTCTATATTTCATTTAATAGTAACTGCGTGTCATCTCTGGCATACTCTACCTAAACACACAAAAAACAATTCTTCCCTCACTTATTTCCAAATGAAATATTGTAACGTATTGCTTTCTGATTCTGTATGTTGTATTTCTATAGGTAAATCATAAATTTGTACATATGAATTTGTAATTTAATTGATTTATTTATGGAGTTTAACGTTTGCCCAACAAAATAATTGCAGGACAAACAAAACAAAAAAGAAGAAAATACAACACATATTGGAATCAATTGAATTTTACAGAAATTTCGAAACATATCAAGAAACTATATCATTTATCAATTTCCCAAAGAGACTTCTTTTTTGACATAAATCACTTACTTCACAGTGCATGTTAAAAGATCGGCACATTCTACTCAGTGGTGAGTTTTCACAGTAGTTTGACTTTACCATGCTCAACTTAAATTTCCTCGATAACCTCACATTGATACTAGGCACTACAAAATTAATTTTTCTAATTAAGTCACTATTTTCTCCAGTATTAAGTAAATTATATAAGTAAGATGGATCACACATGATTCTTCTTTTTTGCAGATATTGAAAATCAAACACTTTTACATAAGTTTCGTAGCTAACATAATTTTCATACATTGGATAAACATTATATCGGGTATAATATAGATAACGTAAAAACCTTTTTTGTACCCTCTCCAATATTTGAACATGTTTAATTATCTGTATTACTTCGTACTATGCCATGCATACTTATTAACTTTTTATTTGCACTGTATATATTTCTATGACATTTGATGTCAGCATTACCAATCACTATCGTCTTCGTTTTAATACTTTTAAGCTCATACAACTATGTATATTGTTCGTGCTCTTAAGGGGCATGCCCCCAGGACAGTTAATAAATATTCCTTTCTATTTTTGTTGATAATATTGAGTAATGTTTAGCTCTCTGGACCCTGAATCGGGCGATCTCCGAGTTTATATCTCGGTGGGACCTTTGTTTTTTTTTGCCGGCACCAATGGCGACATCTCTATAATCTTCCGATGAACTCGTCTAGATCTAGTTCACTTTAGTGGTAATTCTTATTTGATGTCTCAATTTATCCATTCCTAAACCGTGAGACTTTAATTATTGCAAATAGGTCGTTTCGGAGAAATCCAAACTCGATGTAACGTGAGCACGACAGGGCACAGAAGTGCCTCTTTCCTCCCACATAACAGGGCAGAAAAACGAACTTTCCGTTCATGTGAGGCACAAACATTTTTTGGTGTACTCACTGAAAGGGAACGGCGTGATGGGTATATATGTATGCATGCGTTTTTGTTATCTATACGATGAATTGTTTTTATTCATATATTCTTCTACTCTTTTCAGCGTCTAAAAACGTGCGTGAAAATGCAGCTTTCTACTTGTCTTCGATAGTCATAGAGTCATCGTCGTTATATTACGTTTGGCACGAAGTAAGAGAAGCGTGGTAGATTCCATCAGCTACTGTATTTAATAAGCAGCCAGTCTCCTAATGTTGTCATTTAACGGATATTTAAGAAACTACCAGTCACTTGATGATGTCGATAATCAGGCAAATTATGTGTGTATTGCTTTTGCATTCGGTCATAAGAAACTGTTAAATTCCTACTTTTAACTTTTCATTCTTTTACTTTTTTCTCGAGTTCCTTTTTACGACTGTTGTCCCTGCACCCCATTCCATACGTCCTGATGCTGGCTCGTAGAGTAGTATTAGATAGTAGTATTAGAGATGTGGCGGTCGTATTTTTCAACACCCCGAGAGTCACAGCGGAGGTTTTTTTTCCGACGTTTTCATAATTCGTGCGCCCTACCGTATTTATTTTTTTTACGTTCAGGTTGCCTTCCATCTTCGTTCGTTATTTCTTTCCTCTCGCGTCCAATTTGAGCCGAATTAGCATCCTCACTCATCTCTCCTCATTTTTTTCATCCCTCCAGTGATGAATCTCTCCCCTGGGGGCTCAAGAGCAGGGGGGAGGGAAAGTTCTCGCCAAAACCAACCGTGTCTCTCTCTCTCTCTCTCTCCCTCTTTCTGCTGATTATTTCTCCTTTTCTCGAGCCTTCTCCTCTCGAAATTGTAAATGAGATCGCGCGCGGTTTATCGTCCGCGCAGGGTACGCGAAATATTAAAAAAATAAAATGAAATAAAAAAATTAGCGTCCTCAGCGCGGTAAAGTCTGGGGGCATCAGCGGAGATGATGAGCGGGGAAATGAGGGTCGTAAATTACGTAGGACGCGTGACAACGTTTAATTGTGCCTGGTCCTCGTTTCGGTTGTCGCTGCATGATTGGTGCGATGTTTTTGAATTACGTTCGCCTGAACCGTTAATTGAGTGCGTCACAGTTTTCCCAGTGTAATGATCCTTGTGACCCTACTCTAATTCACGTTAAAGTGTACTACCGGCAAGCTTCTAAATATCGGCTGTTTACGCCAATGGCCATTAAACCGGTGCGGTGCTCCTAGAGAACCGCAGCCGGCAATGCGTTGCACTTTAATTTATTGCTTTGGAGCGTATCGACCGGTGTATCTGTCGTCCGACAGAAATATCGGGCCACCACTTAACAGTCGGATAAGCCCGAATTATTCTAGTTACGGATTTGTTCCTAATTTCTGGTCACTGAATGGGCTGTTGAGCACAGTGGCTAGGAAACCGTCCACCACAGCTAGGAAATCTAGGATAGCTATCCACGCATGTATTCCTTAAAATTCAACGGATCTTAGCCCTTTTCTTTATCACGCAGAGGCCGTACAGTTTAACCTGCTACAATTACTGCTACTTTTACAGCAGTTTTAGTGGGTTTTAAGGAGATATACAACAATTTTGTCCAGTCTCTTCGACCTTTTAATATTCCTAAGTCGTGAACCCAACTCTCCTTAATAAATATACAATACTACCTTAAGGATCCGATTGGAAAGGCCTTACTTGAAGTTTTAGAGGTTATGGTGAAAGTATGCTCTGATACTTCAAATTGGTTTCTCCGTATGCTGTGTAATGTATTAATTACTGAGCGAATCTGCCATATTCGTAGCAAGGTCCTTCGATGCAAAGCTAAAAATTCCTCACCGTGTGGACCGTCCGATTTGGCGAATGATATATGTTTGGTGTCTTTTTCGAAAGGAAAGGAAACTTTTGGGCAAGACTTATATAAGGCATTGATTTACGGAAAATCGGCGTTAATAAAGGTGGCGGAATTAGCCACGCCCACATTATAACTTCTAGCATTGGCCTCCATCTACCTCAATGGGGTGAAACATGCTAAGAATATGTCGGAATGCGCAAAAAATAAATACAAGTAATTTTCGTATTTGAGCTCTATGCATATACTTAAAATGTATTCTTTTTGGTAAAGGTAAACGGAAAGTAAATAAAACACGATAAACCTTTTACCTGGCGTTGTAATGCTGGCGCCCATTGTTCACCGTAGCCTATTTTTGCGATTATATCCGTGGCTCTCAATCGGTGATCTGGACCGGGTCCCGTTGCTCTTTTGTTTCCCTCCGGCGGTGCTTTCATTTCATCTCGTTCCGTTCCGATCTGCCCCGTGCCATCTGCCCCCGTCAATTCTCATCCTCTTTCTCTCCACGCCCTCCCCCTTCTCTCAAACCATCCTTTCACTTTCCACTCCGAATCGGAGGGATCGTTTCTGCTGTTTTCTTTTAACCATATTAAACCGACGAGCCATCGTTGTTCCTCGAGCGTCCAATTGTTCCCAGCTTGTCGCAGACATCCGGAATTTGTTTGCCTCTTGACGGCTCTTCCCTTTATTTCCCCAGACCTAATCTCCCTAACCCAAGGTCCTTTCATCCTTTCAAAACCCCAGCCTTCGTGGTTTGTTTCGATCCTTTCCCAAGCCACTTTGGCGCGTTCGACGTAAAAGGAGACATTAATTCCGTTCGTCGTGGCCTTTGATTCCTGGCTGACTCTTTGATCTCACAGTTTTCGGGGATAGTGGCGGTTTTCAACGTCGGGTCTCGCACCTTTAAGGGTTTAAAGTTTCCTGAGAGAAAATCAGTATTTACGAGGAAAATGTTTCTGTTGTGGGCGACACGGGATTTCCTTAAGGTCGCTGTGGCATGAGGGTCACTTATTCCTGATTTTCTGAATACTTTAGTATGGTATCTTTGTATTTCGTTTTCTAATCTGAGATAAAATAAAATTGGGTTTCCTGATTAGTATGATTGTAACTTTGATCAGCTTTGCAAGTGGAGATTTACGTGGGCTTTAATGGAGATTGCTCATATTGCCTCAAAAAACGTCTTTTAGAACGAGAATTCATATTCAAGATTTTGTAAGATTTAAGGCCTTCTCGGCGAATACTTAGAATGTATAGTTCTCGGGTTTCCAACCGGGTGATGGTAGTTTTTGGCACCGACGTTTCGAAGGCGTAGTCTGCCATCGTCCTCAGGGTGACGAGGGCGATTGCAGACTAGACTATGCATTCAAGATGTTGATTTTATCTGTTTTTTATAGGGAAATGTCTTGGGAAATTGAATTAAAAACATATCGGCATCTTACCACCTATTTTTTTAAGTTATTAGAGAATTACTACCTTGGTTGAAGTCAAAATAGTTTCATACAAAAGCAGTCATGCTCGTAGTCGGCTCTTATGGCTGGAAAAATGTAGTCATTAAAAATGTATTCGTGGAATAATATGCATATTTAGTACATTAGTTTTGATTTTTCACTCGGCAACCCATTTCATCCCCGAAACCGGTTCCCTCCCCCCTCCCCCCCGAATAAATGGTGTTGGCCCCGAATAAATTGTCGGCCCCGGTGGTGGCGGGGTAAAGTCCTCGCATGCTAACCCGAGGGTCGCGGGTTCGAGTCCCGCCTGGGTAGAATATTATCTGCCCAGGGCATGGATGTCTGAGTCTCGTCCGTTGTTGCTGTTGTTCACCCGACGTAAAATGGCCAAATGTGCTGTATTCGGGGCAGTGAAAATAAATAAATAAATAAATGAAAATGTGTACCTTAGTATTTGCCTTGACTCATGTGGTCAAGCAAGGGCCACATTACGTTGACTGGGGCGATTTTCGTTTGTGTACAGAGTTGCGTTAAACTTTGCTTGCACGTACTTATTAGTAAAAAGTATGGATTGATACGAAAATATTGCACGTAACCGATTTATGCGGTCGACAGTTGATGTGTGTACGCGTGTCACATTTTACGTATAAAAAATGCCGAATTCACGTCCCCCAAAATAAAGTGCATGCATTATCGGAGAGTTTAAGGTGGTTGGAGCGTGAATCGTGAGTCATTGAGTGCAAGTTTTAATCATTTTTAAGTAAGTCGAAAATGATTCTTGAGCCACACTTCGCTTATGTGCATCAATATATGTCTTGGAAATGAACGTACATGTTGCAATATAAATGACGCAAGAATTAAATTCAAAAATGTTCGTCTCAATCATAGCATTGCTATGACTTGAGTTTACGGCGCGGAATTTGGTATTTAAGCGAAAGCCATTTATAAATAGTGTTTTTTATTCAGCATGATGTCTTGATATTAAATAGGAACCAACATAATGAAAAGAAAGGTACGTTTACGCGTTTAGGAGAAAATCTGTACATATTTCATCGAATTATTTTGTGCCAGTTAGCATAAGGCTTCATGTAAAATTAGTATTCAATTGCTAAGAAACCAAATCGGTAACGTGCAAATTTTTTCGCTTCTATCTATACATATTGCTTATAAATACGCGTATACATAGATTCACGTAAATTAGTATATAAACGGAGATCGCTCCTACTAACTTACTTTATTCTTCGTTTTCCTCGCGTGCCCCTGACAAACCTATCGCGTGCGGTCCTGGTGTCAAGCGTTCCATCGGTTGCCGATTGCAGGACTAAGCCATTGATCGGAACGTGGCATTGCGGCACTAGTCGCTGGGCGTCTCGTATTGAGAAAGAGGGTTTTGTCGAAGTAAGAGAATAACTGTCTAAGTAGTCCTGAAATGTATGTTGATGTTATTATTTATTGAAATACGTGTTGCGAAATAATAATCCCTTTCAGAGAGTATTTCTTTCAGCTAGCCTCTCGGTCACCGTTAAGGTGGTTCCATGGTAACTGCGTGAGTCAAAAGGTATGCTAAATTAAAGCGTAATGGTTAATTGGTTTTAAAAATCTTGCTTTTGCTTATGCCATGCGTTAGCCATTGAAAACCGTAACTAAGGTGAAAATTATACAGATAACTCCACGAATATATTTTTAATTGACAGTTTTTTTTTAAGCTACAGACCCCGACTGCAGCACCATTTCTGAGGAATTGCCACATTGCGACTTCAGTTTTCGCCGTGATTAGCCAATTATAAAAGAATGACGGTAATATAGATTTGTTTTATTTTAAATCAATTTTCCGGGACTTTTCGCTCCACAAGAATAGTTTTACGTAAAAAATGGCATTCTTACTAGGTAGATAAATACTAATTTTCCTCAATTTCCCCATCCCTCCATCGAACGAGAATTCCATTTCAATTTGCGAGAAAATTAGCCCGGAAAGGTAAAGTTGTTCATTTCAGATATAGATCACTTTTTCTATGTATTTTATTATTTGAGTTTTCTACCGGTTAAGGTAGGTTATACTTTTTTATCCGAGTCTCGCATCCAAATGCCAATGACAGGTACGTAGAGCGTTCAAAGGAAGTACTTGTGCCAGAGGTAGTATCAAGCAAGTATTTTTGGAGTATTCTACCGGTTAAGGTAGGTTTTATTGAATGTCAGAGAATTTCCTTCCGGTTTTCTACATTTTCAGCGGCCTAACCATCTCCTTTTTCGCCTCAGCATACGATCTACCCTTCTTCATCCCGTCCATGAAACCTATTCCCTTTCTTCCCCTTCCTCGCTTGCCCAATATCCTTCCCTCCATCACACTCTTGAGCAACCCCTCGCCCCTTATTTCATCCTCCAGCCACCTACTCTGCCGATCCCGAATTGCATTCAAAAGTTTCCTTTCCTCGCCCGCCATCTCCAGCAATTCCTCGTTCGTCTTCCTCTCCGTCCACTTCACCTTCTCCATCCTTCTCTACACCCACATCTCAAATGCCTGCGGCTTATTCTCGTCCTTCTTTCTGAGGGTCCACGTTTCTACCCCATGCAACGCTACGCTCCATATCAAGCTCTTCACCAGCCTCTTCTTCACATCCTTACCCAATGTCCCCGTGAACAGCTCCCTTCTATTGTTAAGCGCCTCCTTAGCTAGCGCTATTTTCTTCCCTATGTCTTTGCTACTATTGTTTTTCCCATAAGTAAGAAGAATATGAACAAAATGACCTGTGACGTCCCACGCCGAAATCCTCCTCGAATGCCACGTATGCTGGAACTGTGTACTTACTACTTACAGAGTGTGTGTCGCGTGAACGTGTTGATAATGTGGTGCCGGATCGTATATTTCATAGAAACCTTCCGAATATGTGCCAAGACTAGTCCGCTCACCCTGTGTTGTTTTTCCTGTTCTGGTCATGCCATCTGGATTATGGCCACAATATTTCCTCATATTAGCGGCGTATTCTCTAAATAACGCTTACTTGTCAGCGGATTGGAATAGCTACGAGGGCAAGTCAATAAATTACTCGAAAAACCGGATAGATGCTATAATTATCAAAGTAACTTGCTGAAATTTATTTCACTTTTCTACGTATTCACCCTGTACATTCAGACACTTATCCCATCTCTTTAAAAGTCCTTGATAGCCGTCAGCAAATAAGTCTTTAATTTGCTGTAGCAGCCAACGAGTAACCTCTTGGACTACGGCATCATCATTTTCAAAACGTCGGACACTGAAATGAATTTTTTAGGGGCCGGAACAGATGAGAATCACTGAGGGCTAAGTCGGGACTGTACGGCGGATGTTCCAAGCGTTCCCATTGAAATGTTTAGGACTGACGCTGGTTATGAAAGGCTGACGTTTGCGACTTATTTATTGTCTTTGAATTGCGTATGGAAAATAAAACTGGCCAGTTTGTCAATCTCGCGCTCACAGTCTTAAGGTAGTTCAAGCGAGATTTTTCCCTATTCATAAAAGGAACTGTATTCGTATTGTATTTTACATTCAAGCAACTGTCAGGAACATCAAGTCAATGTTGTACCAGTAATGACGCGTAAATATTGTGCCCGTAATGACGCGTAAATGTTGGGCCATCAATGGTGCAAATTTTTGTTTTAAATTGCTGTTATTCTATTCATTACAATCAAATAAGCTGCGAAACAATGCCTAAATATACGAGGGTGAGTCAATAAATAACACGCAAAACTGGACAGTGGCAATAATAATCAAAGTAACTTCCTGAAATTTATTTCTCTTTTCTTCATATTCAACCTGTACATTCAGACACTTATCCCACCTCTTTGCAAGTCCTTGATAGCCGACAGCTTAGAAGTCTTTTGTTTGCTGTCGCAGCCAACGAGTTACCTCTTGGACTACGGCATCATCATTTTCAAAACGTCGGACACCCAAATGATTTTTTTAGGGACCCGAACAGATGAGAATCACTTGGGGCTAAGTCGGGACTGTACGGTGGATGTTCCAAGCGTTCCCATTGAAATGTTTAGGGCTGATGCTAGTTATGAAAAGCTGACGTTTGCGACTTATTTATTGACTTACCCTCGTATAAAGATTGGAGTTTCATCCAACCCTTTATGATAAATTATCGCGTTTCTGAATGTTCGTGTGTTGGCCAATGATGCTGCGGTATGCTAGTGAAGGTAGGTTTCTCATGAAAAAGGAAGATCGGAAGGGATAGGCATGCTTGAGTGAGGGAAGATAGATATGAGATATGCTGAGCTGTAGAGGTGAATGAATCTTTGGGGGATCCGGATGGAGGGGAAAGAAGTGTTCAGTAATTTATCTACCCTAACTGATAGATAATGTTTAATAGATATATTAAAACTGTTCAGATATCGAACGAAAACTATTCAGATGATAGATCACTTATAGGAGGGAAAACGGAACAATATGCCAGAAATAAGGACGTTATTATAACAAGTAAGGTCCAAAAACTTCCATTCAGCTCAAGGAATACTAAAAAAACCTGTTTTCCATCGAATAAAAATATTGTGTGACTCCATTATCGTTCGCGAATGCCCTGCTGCGGGTGTTAGTGGATCTTGACCCCGTGATTTTTCATTCGTATCAACGCAATGTAATGAAGTGGGTCAAGGCCCGTGAGAAAAAGGTTCTTTTTTCGCAAACGCGTTGGATATAGCGGGGAGATTTGTTTGTTCCTTTCTTCTTTCCCGCTGCACCGAAGGACACTCGGAAAAAATATCATCTCTCCCCTCAAGCGGCCCCGGTGTTCGAAATAAAATGAAGCAAACATTGTTTTCCTTCCCACGGTACGAAAATGGGGTGATTGTATCTCGCGGGAAATTGGCGCTTACGGTATTCGTGGCCGATTGGTGGCGAGGCATATGAGATTCTTCGTGTGTAAATTCCCAGTGTTGGCAACTAGTGGCTGCTGAACGTAGTAGTTCGCTTTGTTTTATTTTTTTCGTTTTTACGAACTATTGTCTTGATTTTGCCCATGTATTCATTCGTCGGCGGTCTTAAACTATCGCCTCGGGACTGAAGTGGTGCTGCGAACCGGAGGCAGTTCTCCGCTGATTGAATCGGAGAATGCGATTACAGCGCATTCTCCGGATGCCTCCGGTACTACCGATGGATGGCGGCGGCAATCGGTGGCAACGCAAATTAACGGAGGTAATCGGAGGTTTTCGGAGCTGCAACTCAAACTTGACTGCTGCTGGCGCTAACTCCTAACGACATGCTATTTCACTGATTCGCCGTGATTTCATCGAAACGTTGAGTGAAAAATTATTTTAAGCACATATCATCATTAGTATTAAAAAAAGGAAAAATTAATATTTACCGGTATAAGTATTTTTTTTTAATAAGCCCAGTTTCCGAAATTACTCTTAAATACAACCACATAATGGAGCGAAATTTGACTCATTCCTTTTGACTATAGAGCTTGTAATAATATTTTAGTTTAGATTATTAAGTTATATAACATGAACCGTCCATCGTGTGCCGACGACGATGTTTGCAAGACTCTGTTTCTAATTTGAATGCATTAAGTCCGTTCGACTTAAATAATGAATTTAGAATGCCTTGTTTAAATAACTTGCTTCGCACCAGGCTGCAAAACAGGGTATGCATCTACGAGGAGCCAAAATAAGAGGCTTGGATTGAAAAATAAGAATCTGTTCAAGGCGGCGCGGCGGTTAGTGCATTCCTTTTTACCTACTCCGCAATGATGGCAATTGGGAACACTCATGAAGTCACCTCGCATTATTATTAAATTTCCGTATAACGATATTCACGAAGTGCTAAGACGTTAACTGTGCATTTGTGTAATTAAATTTGGAGAGGAATTAAATATATCTGTAGACCGGACGATATTTAAAAAGTGTATAATTACGTCCCGCGTGTATTACTACATTTTTATCCACTGTATTATGATTACTTGTAAGTAAAACCCATGTACATTCATGGTAAAACCGGCAAGACGTGTTTATTTACAATCTGTCGACCGTGTTTACATTTGAAATTCCGTCTTTCATCACTAAGTGATTTTCCAAAAAGTTATTTATTTACGGAATTCTAGACAACGGTTTTTGGCTACGTGATCACAATCCATAATATATATTCATGAGTCGGAGGCTCCGATTGAAAGCGCGGCAAACAATCGCTCCGAAATCCTCCGCTCCGTTCTCATCACTAGACTGAAGAGAGCCGGCGGCATCCGACGAAGGTCTTATCCATCACCAAGGAGATTAAAATAGTTGTTGGGTGCCTTTAAGGAAAAATAATAATTCGTCCTGCCCACTGAGGTAGATGGTTGATTGGTGCCATGGTTGGTTGATTGATTATGGCTGATTTATGGTTGATATGGCTGATATATGGATTGGCTGATAATATTGGTTGATTGATGATTGATTGAGATTGCGTCATCAAACTGTAGCCTGACAACCGAAATAACAACTATATTGGTTATCTCTGTTCTTTTTCTTATTTGTCTTTGGGTAGAAAGACGAAATGGACGAATTAGCGGTTGTGTAGCAAGATTATTCACCATCTGTTGAAAATTTGAGGCCAGTAACTCTTGAAAAATATGTACAGTAAGTGCTCGGTATGCGTCGTTTCGATTTACGTCTGATTCGATGTTACGTCCATGCTGATAAGAGTTGTCGGAAAATTTTCCCATTTTTAATGCTAATAAAATAGACCGTATATGCATATGCTTGCGTTTTTTTATAACTGTGACATTATCATCCTATCTGAAAAAGCTATTTTTTCCTGGTTAAAGGCAAAAAAACGAATTTTGAAATTAACGCCTTGATTTATCGCGGAATTAAAGCGGTCACGAAAATCTGGATCCGTTTTACGTTGGTTCGACGCTCTTCTTCAGCACGCATCTCCGACGTAAACCGAGGACTTACTGTATTAGCTATTATGGTGATGGATTCTACTCGATTGTACCATATTTTTCAATGGAAATGCGAATTATTATAAATTTAAATAAAAAATATTGGTACATGTAAGGAGTATGCATGTTAAAGAAGTGAATGCATGCTGATTTCTCGTAAATTATCGATGGAAAAATCGGCATAATCCGTCTACTTCATTGGTCGTTCAATCCTAAGATTGGTTGACTGCTGCCCTCCACCCTTCCCGATCTAATACTAGTTCCCATACTTTCAGCTAGCTGTTCCTGTATGCTTCCCTCTTTATTTGGTCCGTGAACTTATTCCTTGGTCTTCCTCTCGGGACTTTTCCCTCTATTTTGCCTTCAATTATGTTCTTCACAAACCCATTGTGTCTCTGGGTGTATCCAATCCATCTTGTTCTTCATTCCTATATGGTTTTCCATGTGATTCTTTCCTCTTCTACTCTTCTGTAAACTTAAAAATTTCATATTTTTCCGTCCATTTTATCTTCAGCAATCTCCTCCAGCACCAGGTTTCGAAGACGTGTTGTCTGTTCTGGTCCGCCTATACCATATTCCTGCCTTTATTCCTTTTTATCCTAATTTTATGCTTATTCTGCGTGTTATGCGTTTAATAATTGAGGGGAGCTGATTACGAGAGCCTTGGGTAAGGATGTGAAGGTTACTGAAGGACGCCACTGAAGATCTTGATACGGAGAATAACGTCGTATGATATGATCCTTCCATCTTCTACTCTTCTGTACACTTCATCATTTCTCATTTTGTCCGTCCGTTTCATCTTTAGCATCCTCCTCTAGCTTCAGGTTTCGATGGTTTCTGGTCTCTTCTGTTCTGTTCATGATTCCGATACGTAGAGTGCTACGCCCCACACGAATTTTTTCACATACTGTTTCATGGTTTGTAGTCCTATCTTCTTCGAGCACAGAAGTTGTCTTTTACTCACGAACGCTTACTTAGCTTGGGGTTTTCTCCGCTTGATTTCTGTTGTACTTCTTCCGTCCCGTGTGAGGAAAACATCGTAAAATTGCATAATGAGTCGGCCCTGAATCTTTACCGAATACGATCGCTATCGAGCCTGAATATATTCATTTTATATATTCCTTAAATGTATAAATGACTCTTCCTATGGATCATGACGAATTGGGAGGGCTTAAGGTAGTCCGAGCGAGATAGTTCCCTAGTCATAATAGAGACCATGTTCGAATTATACGTTTTAATTTCGCCAGCTATAGGACACGTGGATTAAATATTGAATTATTAATGTTGCAATAATATAGTTTTATATTACAGAAATGGTAACTAATTAAATAAAAATATCAGCGTAAGTCTTCAATTTAACACATTTTTTCGCGCGGTGCGTTTGAAACTCCTTCACAACGGAAGGTTTTTTTGTGATGCCCAAGAACTTATTGTGGTGACAATATGATTAATTTTCAAAAATAGTTGAGAAAACATACAAACTACACGCTGACGGTTTTTTTACGACATCTTAAGTGTTAGAAATTCCTCATTTTGTAAATAATGTCCATGCACGTACCATTTCCTATGTAAAAGGTCTGGCATTTTTTGGCAAATAACTCCGAAAGTAATGTGGTAAAGGGTTGAATTTTTGGTGTCATCAGAAGGGTGAGATTTTTTTCTTTAAATGAGATCAAATTCATTGATTTCGAGGTAAAATGGTAATTCGCTCGAACTACCTTAAGCGTTCCAAAGGTCTCCTAGAGTGGAACATTGATGATTGGTTGGGAAGTTACACATCACCTCATTACCCCGTAAGCTGTCTTAAGGGCTTAGTAAAAAGTAAAGTACCGTTTTGCAAATTCTATTCGTATTATTAATAAATGGTGTTTGTAGCGATGGGTCGATTCTTTGGTAAAATTGGGTCGTTCAATTCGGAAGTTCATTCAATCGTTCACGTGAAAAATTAGATATGCCGAACGTTTATATTCTTATAATTGTATTTCGTTTGAAATTAGAGCTTCGCTTTCTGCCTGTGAAGCAGTAGTAAACTTTTATTGTCATTTCTCATTTGGAAAATTTCCCTTGCCTCAGTAATGAAATACTTGCATTATTTTCTGCTTGTACTCGGGCGGTTCCCACCCCTTTTGGCGCGCGAATGTAAACTGTTAGTGTTTTTTACTAACATGTGTGAGCGTAGTCCCTGTGGACTAACCAAAGAGGCTTCAAGACTTACTTGAAAAGTTGTTAAAATGTGCACTCAACAACTCACGATACGCGCTCCAACTACCGTAAGTTCCAAGTATTGCTAGTGTTGCTGGAAATAAAAGGTACTTGTAATGGCATTGGGAAAAGCAATTGCTATCCTGCCCACGATCGTGTTGACAATTTCAATGAACCGCTGTTTGGCCGAATGCTGGCTTCCCTTTTGTTCCCATTGGACTGAAAACCTCTCAATGTTTTAACGTCCTTGATGTCCAACATCCCTTGAAATTACTCGGGAGTAATCGCTTTGGTAGGATTAATTCGAGGGATCGCTCCACGAGCTAGGAATCCAATTTCAAGAACAAAGGATGCCCTAGGGAAACATCTCGCATCAAGCTCACCCACATCTAGACTGCCCTAGCCGAGCCCCTGTCTACTACAAATGATCATGACAGTACCCTTTGTGTTGGTGACGCGTAGCTGATTGTGACTGGGGCACTTAAAGTGCCGTATGCCCCTGAGTCGGAAATCAATTAAGGACAAGAGTTAGTTACGACATTAATGGCGGTGTTTTTTTCCAAAATTAGACCCGGTCACCGTCAGTTTACGGTGATGAAGTTTCGTAACGACGAGGTTTATGTGTTACTTCATTTTATCTTCCTGTCATCATTATCGTCGGCGTCTGTGCGTGCCATCAACCCTAATCTTCAGAAAATTACAGATGAGTGGTGGATCATTTTCTGGGAAAATTGAAGGAATTTAATCATGAAATATTTTCGTATTTTTTTACCTCTTTTCAAGCCATTGCTCTTCCCTCATGTGACACGCAATACTTCACATTTTTTTCAGTAAAAATAAGTGGAATCGACGCTGCGGACTGATCTGTCCTACGTATGCATGTCGATGGTTATTGCGGGAAGTTTTCAACTACAAGCTTCTTAAAATACGAGATCAGGTATCATCAAGGTTGTCTAGTCCGTCTGATTCATGTCCGTCTCTGATACGTGTCTGTTGAACTCTAGAAGTAACAGAAAGATTTTTTTTGACAATTTTCGTTTTTGACAAGCCATTACTTCTGACTTAATCGTTCCAGCTTTTACGAATTTCTTGACTTCTAATTGTTTGTGAGTGAATATAATGTGAAAATAAGAACCTCCTCGCACCAATATTTTTAAATGCACTCATAACCGTCTACCTGTTTGTACCAGAGGAGTCATCATGGCCAGGCATCTGGTCATCATGGCCTGGAGTCATGTTTACCCCAGGGTATCTCCCCCCTATTTAATTCGAGTTCAGTCATTATTGAATGGAGTTTCATTGCGTTTCGGTGAAATATTGTAGACAGTCCGGTGGGCAAACGTTAATACCCAAGGGTGAATCTCCACACGAAGACCCGACAGAACCTGACTTCGCATGTGGACTTGGACACGGGGCAGAAGTCCCGGGTACAAGTCCTCATGCGCCGCATCCTATATGTTGAAATGGCAGATTATAGTACGTTGATATCAACCTTTATTCTTTCAATATAATGCACAATATATAAATAAAAGATATTTTCGAAACAATTAGCATATTATTTCAATTTAAACTGAATATTTCCATTGGAGATAAAATTATTTCTATTGGGTCAAATAAACCCATGTCGGTACTTATAGGTATGCAGCAAAGTCCGGTACTTCTAGTGTTGAGAAGTTTTTCGTGGTGAAGGAATAAAATTTGTTTCAATCTATTGGTTGTTTTTGTACAACGAATTTCACCGCTTACCATTTTCTTGTCTTGCGGCCTAGACAAGAAATTTAGATGAATGGATTCATGGTGAATAGGGTTTCATGGACGCGACGGAATATGCATGAAGTGCTGATGGTTGTATATGCCCAAAGGTTATGGATACGTTTCATTCATCGGAGAGAACTCGGTATATTGCATAATCAACAGATATACTCATGTAATGAGCCATCCCAAAAAATTACTGTGGTGTGTGTAATGAGCCATCCCAAAAAATTACTGTGTGGACCATTTCAATAACATATCTGAAATGGCAGTTGTATGAAGGTATCCTTATCAAGTTTCTGCGCATTACTACCTAGCTTGAAGTATACTTTTTTATTGGTGGTTCGAAAGGGTTTAACAACGAATTATGAGGTATATTCTCCTCGCACGATTTTTACTTGGGAGGGACCTCAGGTTGAAGAGATTTGATTTAACCTTTTTACTTGTGAACAATATTTTTCTCGCCCAGAATTCTCGAAATTCATATTTTTAAATCTCGCGGAAGGGACAGAAGTCCCGGGTACAAGTCCTCATGCGCCGCATCCTATATGTTGAAATTACTAATACAGAACTTTAATCCACCCCGGACAACATCGCCACTGATGGCACCGTGTAAAATGCATTGCAGAGGTTCGTGAGAGTGTTTACTCTGACTTTATTCTGCGTAGTTTTCAATATTTTGATGATTCTCCATAGAGTTGAAGGATTCTGACTTAAGTGCAAAGAATTCTAAAATACAAGTCGTACGCGTAATGGCGATCACCTGATTTTCGACAAATTCACTTTTCTTCCACGTTCTAAATTGCGGTGTAAAGAGCAAAAAGTGAAAATTTACAAGACTAATTGTAAATATTATTTCTTATGATTGAGCCTCGTCCAAATAGATTTTCTTTAAGTAACAGAACAGAGCCGTAAAATAAAAGCACGCACGCGTCTGCAGAAGCATTAGCGGCAGTGGTGTACAGCCCTCTTAAAGAGTTATAATTTGTGAGCTTCTTGATTCACCTTTAGATCATATGTGCCATATTCCTAGTTTCTTGAGATGGAGGATAGGAGTTCTTGTCCTCATTGCACTGGGCGGAAGGACCATTAATACAAAATAAATTCAATAGACAGCAGAAGACAAATTACGGAAAAACTCATTCCACAATCAAGGAATTAATGGATTTGCTTAGTACCAGAAGAAATCTTTAAGCCCTTGCCTGATTCTATAAAAATATTCAAAGGGAAGTGTATACTTTACTTAAAGTAATTGGCTGGTGTATGTGTGTGCATACTTATGTATGTGTATATTATGTGTGTGTATGCATTCATATAAATTTTTGTACCGAAGATGTTAAGAGTATGTTGGGTGTTGGATATATGCTTGTAATGGATATGTTTGGGGTGTATTGCTGTAAGAGTAATAACTATAACCAACGGGCCAGCACCTAATGTATTGCCTGCAAATTAAATAAATAAATTAAGTAAATACTAGCAGCCAGCTAGCCTGCTCACTCCATAAGCAGGGGTGTTTACCCTCCCCAGAGCTTAAAGCTCTGGGGCTCTTGGGGCAAGTGTCCTAGTCTAAAAATAGCTCCTTGGTGAAAATGTTTTTTTTTCATTCACTGTTCTCCTTTGTTGTTTTTAAAGCCATTTGAATAGGAGAGCACTGCGTTTCTTTTTTTTTCAACCTTAACACTCTTCCACTCTCCCTTTTGGCCTTTCTATATTGTCACTGTGTTTCCCAGCATCTGGTTGTTGCAACCACAACCCAAAAATGATCCATATCATCTCCAAATAACTTACACCTTTGCACGGCTGGTGATATAACACCCCCTGCCACACGCCCAGGCAGCCGTTCTTTTGGATCTTATTTAAACTAACTAAATTCACTCCTTTTAATTCATGTCTCCATTTCATCTCCAAATATCTTACACCTTTGCACGGCTGGTGACCTAACACCCCCTGCCATACGCCCAAGCAGCTGCTCTCTTGGATCTTATTTAAACTAACTAAATGCACTCCTTTTTATTCATGTCTCCATTTCATTTCCAAATAACTCACACCTTTGCTTGGCTGGTGACCTAATACCCCCTGCCACGCGCCCAATCTATCGTTGTGCTGCAAAGTGTGTTCAATAGAGTTCCCCGAGAGCTATCTATTCCACTTTGCAGCACTCAAAAAGCGCTTGAGTACAGCAAAATATAAAGGTTTTATTATTTACATACACTTTTTGCATAGGTAAAGTGAGGACAGACTGACAGACACGCTGTAGAAATAATTATATCAGATGGGCTGGAGTCAATGGCAAGAGGATATTTTTTGAAGCTATGTTTCTCCAAGTCTTCTATAATTTGCCCTGCTGGTGAAGCATAGTATCAACCATAAGTCAATTTGCATCTAGTTGAACTACTTTGTTTGATCCCTTTCAATTTAAGTGTCATGTAGCTTCTTTAGAATCTCCATTAATGGAGGGAATGGGAGTGGCTACTTGCTCAGATTACTGAAATGTGTAAATCTGGAATAATTGGCAGTTCTAAATCAATAGGCTCTCTCCAAGTTTTAACTATATGTGTGTGCATATTTTATGAAATTTAATTTATTCTCATCTGGAACTAAATATGCCACAAACAACCTCAACAATTCACTATACTTCTGTTTTCTGGTATATGGGTGTCTAGAAAGCCTTGTTACAAATTCAACTAGCATTTGAGGGAAAATTGGATGTGTTTTTATAGTTTATGATGGAATTTAAATAGAAATGTTTCAGATGATATTCCTGAGAAAAAAGCTCGTACGTAGCTTTAACTAGTTTGATTTTAATTTTATTTGATTGGTAGGAGCTATTGTGACCCTATTGTTTTTTTTCTCGTTTCAGATATATTTGCATTTAAGATGGCACACCAATCCTGCAGAGCAAAGGTGGATTGTCAGGATCTTATTCATCATTCCAATTTATGGCTTCTATTCTTGGGTGTCTCTGCTTTTCTTCAATTCAGAATCTTATTATGTGTACTTCTTCACAGTTAGAGATTGCTATGAAGGTAAGTGAAAACTTGTGTCTTATTCATTCAGTTTGTTGTGCTTACAATGTGAATGTTTTTTTGTGCATTAAGTGTTAACTTAGAAATATCAGCCTGATTTAGTACTGCCAATGCTTATGGGGAAATTCTCTGTAACTGGATTGACTTCTGAAAGTGTTCATGAAATTGTTGCAATGTTTTTAAGAATATCTTATATGATATTTCAAGTTATAACATGAAATACACTTTCAGAAGTCAATCCAGTTACAGAGAATTTCCCCATAAGCATTGGCAACACTAAATCAGGCTGAGTCAAGAATAGGAACTACTTAACCCTTGTATGTGTTTGTCTACTAAATTTAAAACATCAATTTTATCATATCAAATGTTAATGACCATTAAATTCCTAGCAATTGCATGTTTTTGTGTGCGTATCAAACCCTTACAACAATTGGCTTTAATTTGGATGCATTTTCTTTTATAAGGCTTTATTTACGGAATGTATTATCACAGTTTTTTGTTCTTTCACTGTAACCTTATCTGAAGATTTTATTTTCTATCTCGGACTCCTAATACACTGGTTTTAAGACTTTTTTTTTCCTTTAGGTATGTTAAAATATTGGAATTTTCATGCTGTGGGTAAATATTACTCCTGTATTTTTCTATTTTGCAGCCTTTGTGATCTACAGCTTCTTGAGCTTATGTTATGAATATTTGGGTGGAGAAGGAAACATAATGAGTGAAATACGTGGGAAGCCAATCAGGTCAGTGTTCTTCATAGTGTTAAACCTTTCACTTGTCATCTTTTGCACTAAATTAGTTTTCATAAACAGTGTTTGGTAACTGCCTTTTTTCTCACTGTATAATTATTTCAAGAAATCAAGCTAGTTGGTAATATGTATTCTGAGGAAATGATGGAATGATGTTGAAAATATTAAAATATCTAATGAGCTCTTAAAGACTTACTTGATGGAAGATAACTTTGACAAATTTAGCCTGGAAAAAAAAATTATCTAACGTATCTGCATGATATTTTTTGTAGTCTTGTCTATGTAAGTCGACATGTATGTGGGTTATATTTTTATTTTGAGACACTTTGAGGATATAGTAATTAATTACGTATTAATCATGGCATAAATAGTCTGCAATCGTGATGTGAGGCATGGATGACGGAGGTACTGCGCCAGTTTGTTTTGATTCTTCCCCTAGCATTGTTGCCAAACTTGTTTCAATATGGCGGCTATAGAACGGAAGTTGGACTCTTCATCGTTTTTCAATCATAAATAATTGTCTTGAATGGTCGATAAGGCTACTTGAAAAAAATATATTTCATCCGTTGATTATTTAGTCACAATGTATTAGTAGTTTTTGAGATAGCCTTTTCGGGGAAAATATTAAGAAATAAAATGTTTAAGAGAGGGACGTCACCATTCCTCCATAAGAGCTATGTAATTTGAGGCTGAAATTTACGATTTTCAAATCCTGTAATTATCGTTAAATGGCCGATTACCCCCAATTATTTTTTCACAAATTGAGGAAGAAATGATTTCTCTATAACATATTAAAATATCAAGGCATATTAACGGAGGTACTTGTAGTAGATGTTCTACCTTATGTTATTCACCCAAGGTCATGTGCATATTTGTGTGTAGCAAGGGGTGGCTGTGGTCCCTGCAATATTTTGAAGGAAAATATATTTTTATAATTTTATACAAGCATTGGAATACAAATTTACCAGCCTTTTTTTGTTACTCAGCTTAATTTGGCTCAATTATCTTATTAATAGATTTAATAGAAAATTAAATATCCAGATGAATCTTTTCAAGACCTCCTAATGTAATATTTTTTCTTCTGGAGTTAAGCACTAAGAATATATAATCATTTATTTTCTCTTCAGTGAATGTTTTGAATATGTATTTTCAATGTTTTGCATTTTTATGAATACATCCTTAGGGCTCTTAGAGAATTCCTTGTGAGTTCTAAACTTGTAAACTCACAAATTGAAAACACTAAAGTTGTTAATGCACACAGAACTCTCTCAAAGCCCTGAGGATGCATTAATAAAAATGCAAAATATAGACTGAAGAGAAAATAAATAATTATTCTTGGACCTAAAATCCTGAAGGAAAAAAATAGGATTATTAATGGGAAAGTTAGCTATAATTCTAGGGTCACAAATTACTCTAAAAATGCTCCAAAATCTACCTGTGTACCTCTATACAGGAAAATTTTGCCTGGAAATGTCTTGGAATTTCTTAATTTTGGGTCTGTAGCCACCCTGACAGATCCACGAAGATGAAATTGTATTAAAAATCAAGAAAGATATCCTTCATTAACCCCATCCAAAACCCTTCTTGCATCTTTCATGGCATCCAAAATCCTATCTCTTTTTCAGCCCCTTCTTTTCTTTTCCAAAATTCGACCATAAATCTCTGTATTCCACATTCCATTGCCCTACTGTACACCTTACAGCCATTTCTTCTGCCTCCAGAGAATTCCAATCTATAGCTTACATCTCTCTTTGACTCGATTCAGCTTTTCCTCCACGTCCTTGTGTATCTTCCCTTCCATCCTTTTCCAAATCCACATCTTGAAAGTCCTCCAACCTATCCTCATCCACTTTCCTCATTGACCAAGTTTCAGAGCCATACCATGCTACACTCCATACAAGTCTCTTGTTTAAGTGGGGAAATTTTCTGAATGCCTTGTTCAACCTTTTTTTCATTTTTATTCCATCAGATCAAGTTGCATGTATGGAACATGCTGTCTCTCTGGGAAAACTTACACCATTGGTTTCCTCCGATTCTTCAAGCAAGCAACTCTGCAGTTCTGCATTGTGAAGCCCATTATGGCATTTGTGGTCATTTTTCTTCAGTCTTTTGGGAAGTACAGGGATGGTGATTGGAGGTAAGAGTAAAAATATTCTTTAATGCCAACATTCTCTTTTGAGAATTTTACAATTGTCATTGAAATCAAACAGAAATAGCAAAATTAAAAGTCTCTCCAATGGCCGTAAAAATGGCACCTCTCATCAAACATGCAACCACACAACACTTATTGTGGTTGCATGTTTGACGAGTGGTGCCATTTTTACGGCTATTGGAGACTTTTAATTTTGCTATCTTGAGAGGCCGTAGAGCTCAATTTCCTTTGATTTTAACAGAAATGATGAACAAGAAATTATTTTATGCTAGTCTTGAAAAGCTTAATAATTGCTTAATAATTAAAGCTTAGTAATTAAAAATTAAAGCCTGTTTAATAAATGCTGCACGTTTTGGACTTTGTGGTATACACTGTTTTTTTACCTTGAAATATGTTATTTTAAAAATGTCATGAAAGGATTATTCTGGTTGTTGTGTTTGTTGGAATATGCATTCCTCCCTCAGGAATTTTGAAAAGTAACTTCAGTATTTTAGCTGCATTATTTTTTATAAAATAAACTGACACAAGGTACATTAATGTTGTTCACGTTCCAAAGATGAAGCGTTGTGGTTAATTCTTTGATGTCTAAAATAGTACTTTTGTGCTTGGACAAAATTTTCAGAATTTGTCTACTGTATTATTAATAAAGTATTACTCTTGTTAGGGTTGATCATCAAATACTTTTTCCTCTGAAGTTATTCCTTCAATTGATCTCTTAATGGCTATCAGTAATTGTATAATTTATTGAAATTACATGTGCACTAAGAGATATTGTTTTCATTAATTAGTGAATGTTTTGACTACAGGGTGTTGTTGGCTAGACTATATTTTATTGAAATATCAAAGGAGAAAATAAGTCATTCATGAAAATGTTTGCCTGAAAGGAAATTATATCAATCGTCAGCGAGCCAATCATAATCATGAACAGATGTAAAATACTAGCTCTACTTATACAATTGAATTTTTTAAATCAAAGATAAATTGATTATAATAAATGATTCTTGGAATGAATATGATCTATGGTATGCTGTTTGAGGTTTGCTTTATTAATTTTTGGATACTTAAAATTGTATTTGTTTTCTATTTATTACAGTCCAGATGGAGGCTACTTGTATGTCACACTGGTGTACAATGTTTCAGTGTCATTAGCTCTCTATGGACTGTTCCTCTTCTACTTTGCAACAAGAGAACTCCTCACCCCATTTGAGCCTATTCTTAAGTTTTGTACCGTCAAGTCCATCATCTTTTTGTCTTTTTGGCAAGGTAAGCTGACTGAAACATGTTTAATTAAGAATTTGTTCATCATGTTAAATTTATGGGCTAATGTTGGTCTGAAATTGAATGGTTAATTAGGAAGTCACTGTAAGCTCTAGGGTTCCAATATTTGATGACATGGTAGTTAAGGTAGCTTGGGTGAAATACCTTTTTTCTTAGAAATCATTGAATTTGGTCTTGTTTAAAAGAAAAATGTCTTACTCTTCCAAAGATACCAAAATATTAGCCCCTTACCAAACTACTTTCCTCGAGTTTTGGCGAAGAATACCAGCCCTTTTACATGGGAAATGGTGCGTGTATGCACTTCAGAGAGAATTTTTTAAAATAATGAGTTGCTAATACCTAAATGTGTTACCTAAAGCGTGTAGTTTCTCTGTTTTCTTAACTATTTTTAAAATAACTCATATTATCACTGCAGTAATTTTTTTCAGAATCTGTGGAGGAATTTTAAACGCACCGCATCTCACAAATGAGTCAAATTAAAGACTTATGTAGATATTTTCATTTAATTTCTTAGAATTCCAGTCATATAAAATTATATTATTGAAACATAAATAATACAATATAATTCTTGCTTTCTACTACTGCTGAAGTCAAAACGTATAGTTCGAATATGGTCCCCATTATGACTAAGGAACCATCTCGTTCAAACTACCTTAAGGCGCTATACTTAGCTGAAAAGATAACAATGAAAAATATACAAATGAATTTTCCGATTGAAATATTACCCTAATTATTCCCAATGTATAAAAAGAATCTTTTATTGAACTTAAAGTTTTTCCACTCCATGTCTCAATTCACTTTAGGTTGACTTACTATTCACTTATAGGTGTTCATAGTGTATACTTTTCATGAGTCTAATCAAAAGATACATAATCTTCCAGGGTCCAACATGTTGTCACCTCTCAGAATGAGTAAGTAAATCTTATTTTAATTCTGACACCCGTCTTCTTCAATGTTCCCTGTAGGCGTTCTGCTGGCTGCCCTGGAAAAAGCTGAAGTGATCGCCCCAATGCCTGGTGTGAGTGCAGGAACAGTGTCTGCTGGATACCAAAACTTCCTCATTTGCTTAGAAATGTTTGTGGCAGCTGTTGCTTTAAGATATGCGTTCCCGCATCATGTGTACTATGCCCAGGGATGCAGGCTGACCGACTCCAGAGGAAGATCGGTCACGATGCAAAGCATCTCCAGCAGTCTTAAGGTAGAGTGATGGATTTTAGTGGGGTTTGGGGGTGGCAAGTTTGGTGAATACCCTAGTCTCCGGACCTAGAGATGGACCATTCAGAAAATAAGCGTAAATTTCAGTAATATTCACCTGTGTAAGGTATTTTTATACCCATATATTCCAAACTTATTATGTTAAGCCAAGTTTATATATATTTCATACAATTTTAAATATAAATTAAGGCGCGTACAAATCATTTGTGGAATATTTTTACGATTTGTACGTGTGGAATATTTGTGGGGCTATCTTTTAACGGTTTGTACAAACATTTCTCATGCCGTGATTAAAGAAACTGTACAAAAATTTCTTATGCCATGACTAAATTGCCTCAGCCAAATTGCTACTGTATTTCTTTTTACATTTCCTTCATTTATAATACATAAATGTTGCAATGGGAATGGTTTAAACGTCGATAAAATCTTGCTAATGCTTTTGGTTTTGCTATTAAATCCTCCGTTAGCTACCAATTCCATAAAATCAAAAATTACTGGAAAATTAAGATTATTTTCAAAAATTGCCGTAGCTTACCACAGTATTTTGCTTCAAATGAAAATTTCAGTAATTTGCCCATCTCTACCCTTTATTCTAATCTAATTTAATCTTAATTACCATGGTAAAATAATGGCAATTTTCCAGTAATTTTTAATTTGCACAAATTAGTAGCTAATTGAGGATTTAATAGGATACCCAATAGCAAAGTAAGGAATTGATGTTGTGTAACCCAGCATATTGCTACTTTAATTCTTAAGAATGAAAGCAAATGTAAAAAAATATGGCAGCTCACGCACACTTTGGCTCCCTTTTGTCATGGTATGAGAGATTTTTGTTCATACAGTTAATTATGAAAACTACCACGCCAATCTACGAAAATTACCATGGTTAATATCCGAATGGCCCATCTCCAGTACCAGATCCCTAAATAATGCTTTGCACAAGGAATTGGTGTCTTTTGAGTATTAATTAAACCATTTAATTATCTTTACAGGAAACAATGAATCCAAAGGACATAATGACGGATGCCATCCACAATTTCCATCCTCAGTACCAACAATACACTCAGTACAGCTCAGGTAAAATTTTTTTGCTATTCTTTTGAAGCTACATTTTGTTTCAACGGTGCTGTCATCATATTAGGTACACTATTTTGTGTTGAAAACCTGCAAATTTGTACTCAACTTTGTTAAACCCCTTTGCAGAAATTTTCCCCCACATTTGCCTTCTGCGATATTTCCCTTAACTTTCATGTTTACTTATTTGGTGTTAACTTCAAACCTGTTCAGAATATTCAAAATATGATACATGGCATATCACGATTTTATATCTCTTTTTATCCCTTCAAATAAGTTTAAAATCTTGTCCTTCCAAGAAACAAATATTTTTTTATTTGAAATTATTCTCTTATTTTGTGAGATGTATTTACTGTGTGAAATATGATTGTTCGTACACATTTCATATGCTTATGCAGGTCCATGAGTAATAATTCTCTTACATGCTTATTCACTCATTTATTCACTTAAGGTCAGTATTTACCAGATTTTTTATTTCTCCATCAAATTAAGTTATTCTCATCTTTTTCCCTTACTCCTTTTTTCTTACTTTCCCTTTTCAAGTACTGGTGTTGTCTCAACCCACAAGCTAGTGCTAATGCAGCATCTTCATTTGGGGTCAGCATTGTTACATTCACACCATGATGGTGGTGATTGGTTTTAGGCATTAATTGAGTCAAACAATGCATGGAATGTAATTTTCAAATGTTACAAAACATGCCTATTTTCTATCAATATTGATTTTCTGTCCATATGCTCTTCTGCCATAATTTCATCTCTATCATCAACCTATCATCTCTCATAAACTTCATTTCTTCCTTTTCTTGCCACCCAGAATCGTCCCAGCTGTATGGTCATATTGCCTATGGATTTACATTTTGCCTGCTCATTTTGACCCCTTTTTGCCACGTATTGCCCTCAATTTTGAAGACATCCATTTTTTTCCTACAACTTATTTTGTTCCTACTGTTCAGAATGTTCCTATCATTTCTCATGCTTCGTCATGAAATTCTCGAAATTAAGGCCATGCAATGGTGTACTAAATGTTAAATTCATCACTACTCTTCATTCATTAATTAGGATCACAATTATCGATTCTATCCTCTTGTAAAATTCTTAATTTGCTAATGCTATTTAGATTCCATGCCTGGCGTGTTTTTGATTTTTATCCCTTGTAAATGACTCACATTTTTTTAATTCATGGCCCCTAACAAAAGTTCCTGGCTTATGGATACTTGATCTCAAGATCTTATTACTTCAATTGCCTTAAGTCGTCACATTCCTTAGTTTTTCACTATTCCATTGTGCTTTTAAATCACTGCAGCCTCAGTTGTTCATCTAATTTTCTAGTGATTTTCCCATCTTCTCCATGCTGTTCTTTACATGCATTTCTCACTTAGGATTTATATATCATGCTCTGCCCACTACAGACAACCCAATGTTTACTATAATTGCCCCTCTGCTCATGATACAAAAAGTGACTATGGTGTTTTCTTTAAATCTCTCTTGAAAGACAGGGCATGTGGCAATATCCTGATACAATTTTCAGAGGGTGTCCCAATCTCTGTGGTGACTCTCAGATTCTGACAGAATATAACAAAGCCCTGCTGCAAAGAAATTTTAAACATATCATAGTTTAACCCTTCAGTGCAAGCCTCCATGAGTGGGTTCATGCTAAAAATGCCAGGCCTTCTTTCAATGAAAATGTTCCTCTATAGATGAAATCTGGCAATTAAAGGGTTGATTCAGCACATACAGATTTGAATCTGCGAGCCAGGCTCTGAAGGCACCTGACCCTTTGATATACATGCAACTTTTTCTATCATTTTTACTAGAATGGAACCATTTTATATTCTTATTTGAGCAACGGGAGTTGCCAAACACCTGGGCTTATGCTAATTATTTTTTCTTTACGTACAATTTCTTGTTTTTTTTAAGCTGTTGTTTAACTATCTGAATGATATAATTTAATTTCTTTATTTATTGTTTGCTTAATTTCATTCACTTTGTTTGATTACCCATGATTGATTTCTTTTGATGATTGATTTTATTATTTATAATATTTTGAGATTTTTAAACAAATTAAATAGAATTGAAGTATTTTTCACATACTTTTTTCAGTTTATAAGAGTATGTTACACCTTTATGGAAACATTTTATTGGATCTTTTTGTGTTATAACTGTTATGTATAACTTTTTCTCTTAACATTTTTAACGAGTATAGTCCATTTTGGGTCTCGCTCAAAAGAAAAAATGGGTCCGTCATTTTTGTCTTTAGTAATGAATGTGCATATTGTTATGCCTCATGCATGTTTCAGAGCTTAACACCAGTCAGCCGTATGAGAAGCTGTGAGCACAATCTAAGGGCAGTGAATGGGATGCCCCAGTGAAAGCCAGACAGCAGGCTCTGGCTCGTTAACGATCCCCGAAAGCTTCCCTGTCCTGCCACCCTTGCTGCATTTTAGGCCTGATCCTGCATGATATCATCTGAATCATCCTGCTGCATTCCCATTGTTTGTGTTATCTCAGCTTCCCAGTAAACAAGCAATTCTTTTGAACCTTGGTATATCCATTGAGAATGCTTTCTGCAACCTGCTGCTGTGACAATAATAATTGAATGCCTTATTAATGAGAAATGTGAATCAGGTGCCAATGAAAAGGACTGGAAGAATGCATGGATTTTCATCTCTCCCACCTCTTGATTACATAAATAGCTTTTTTTGTTTCATTTGTGGTATATTTTTGTTTTAAAGTATTTTCCTGAGTGGTGAGATTTATGTTGTGTTAAATGATATATTTTTATGTTTATTTATAGATAACTCAATTCTCTCCTGCAATGCAGTTGTATGATACAAGGTTTTTTTTATTATTCACTTATAAAGAGCATTGGGCATTGATGCAATGGACATTTTTTGCTTACTAATTTGTTTATGACATTAATGTAAGGGACTTGTGTAATGTCCAGTCATGAGGATCAGCATGTTTTCTGTAGATACTACTTTGCGCATACATTTATAATAGCACTTGATGTAATTTTAGAGATGAAGTGTGGTAACTCTGTGGTTTGTGTGTGGTTACACTTGAGTGTCATTGGGCCATTTTTTATTATTGCTATCAACAATGTTTGTTCAAAAACTGAAAGTGGAAAAGGACAGGATATTTTGGTCTCTTAAATAATGAACAAAAATATGTGAGACTTCATGTTCTCCTTCTATTTTGCCCTTGGCATTAGCATGTGATTAGGGTTCTTTGCTTTTAGTGGTGCTTCATGTTTATTGAAAATTAAACAGAAAAGGACCATCCCTTATTGTTCAAGAAAATGTTGCTATGAATGAATGAGCCCTTTTGAAGGGAGTGGGTAATGTACAATCCCTATTCTTCTTTAACTATCGCCCAAGTAATTATTTGCATAGTATATCTTTCTAACTCCAGCTAGGAAAATGGAGAATGGGTTACGAAATTCATTGAAAAAGGAAGCAGAGATTTTTAATAAATTGACGCCAATGTTCAGAGTTACAACCTGAGATTTTTCTGTCTTGTTGAAGATTTAGTACTGCTTATCTCAGGAAGTAAAAACCACGGGTGATGTTAATTCTTATAAACTGCCGTAGTTAAAATTATTGTCTTGTACTTGCAGTGGAGTTCACAGATATTGGATGGTCCCAGCATTTCACGTATGAAACAGGTCAGATGAAGTTAATTCTTCGTAGTGAAGTTGTGTAAATTTTGAAAATTTTAAAGCAGTAATTGCAGTGCTGTTGAGAGAGTAGTTAATCATTTGTTTAACCCTGTTGTTAATATGTGTTTTTGAATCCACCCTAAAGTTTTTAGAGATCCCTGTATTTCTTCCATACAAAAATGCTGACAACTTTATTTAATTTGTTAGCCTATCTTAATTTAACTCTTGTGTAAGTTTTATTTTCACTTGCCATCTTAACATCCAGTTTTGTGATCCGTTAGTGATACTTTGTTCATATGTAGTGATTTTTTTAACCTGGAGGTACACTTTTTTCATTTGCATAAATTTAGATGGTGCATACTCTCCCCTTGACTTAAGTAGATGTAGTGCAAAATTTTTATCGTAAACATTCCTTTATGCCCTTGAAATTGAATGAGAGGAATATGTGGAGAAATAACATGGAAGGATTTTTGTGGTTGCACCGACAGCAATCCTGGGCGAGGATTGCTCTGTCATAATGAACAATAACCGTACGTTTGGATTTTGAAGTCAGTCTTTGGTGGTCTGCTGATGTTATTGCCATTTTCTGAGCCTTGTTTAATTCGAAAGACATGGGGTGGAAATCTTCTCAACTTGCCTTCTGCTCGGCTAAAATCTGGCAGCGTAAGCTAACGTCACTTGGATTCACGTCAACTTCCTGTGAAATCTCTAAATGGAAGTGTCGAAGCAGTCAGCATCAAATCTCAGATAATTGTTTTTATTTTATCTACCTTTTCAGTCTTCCAGAGTTACCACGTGAGATAACTCTTACTGAATGCAATCAGCTTAAAAACTTTCAACCTTGAGCAATTTTCAGGTCCACTTAAATTTATTGTGATACCCTGAGGATGTTGTAGTTTTAATGATCAAATATTTGTGGCAGTTGTTTGAACATTGAAGGATGAGATACGTTGATCCTTGAAGAAGACCTAATTGGTAGACAGGGTTCATTTTTACTCAATTTCTCCCTTTCTTTGCATTAGAGATTATTCCTGATCACCTTACTAATTGATGTGGATAATAATTATCTATCACATGCTGAACAATCTCTATCGAAGGTAATCCATTTGATGTGCCATTTGCAAGTAGTTCAGCAGGAGAAGGGAGAGAGAGCCATTCTTGTGGGAATTGGTTGTGAACTGTCGATTTCAGACATAAAAATGATTTAATAGAGAGTGAGTGAGATAATATTTTCATTAGTTGTGCCTCATGAACATCATGACAGTGTAAGCTATATTTTGAAACAATGATTGTGATATAATTTTAATTTGATTGTTTTATATTTTTAAGTTTACGTGAACTAGAACGTGTGTCATAATGGCATTAATAGATGAATACTTAAGAATTTATGGTTGAAGATACATTTTTTCTATGAAGGTTTTTTTTTTACTTTTGAGTACAAATTTATTTTCTTGTACAGGGAAGTTAAGCTAGTTAAATACTATCTCCTGTTGTGTGTACATAAATTCAAAGTAATATTAATTGGTGAAAATTGTCACAAGAAATCTAAGACTTTTGTTTACATATTCACCAGATGCCTTTTCATTATTTTTTCTCTTAAAACAATGCTAACAATGTCCCCTAGGCTTTTGGTTTTATATAATAATTTTCAGTTGATCTAATCTTGTTTGCAATAAACACATTTGATACTGGCCACTTGTTTAAAACAAGATATGTTTAGCTGCTGTAATTTGCAGTTTTTTTGGAGAAATAAAGATATACTTGCCAAGGGACCATGCATACTTATTCAGTATTTTTACTTATCTTTGGCAGAAGAAGATTTAATGTGGTTGCCACATAATCCTCTTTTGACTCATGAAAACGGCTGTGTTTTAGTGACGCACTGTCTTGTATAAGATCACAAGTCAGTCTTTTAATTCTAAACAGTAGGAAGTCAATGGTGCAGAGATAACCTTATTTGGTCCATAGATTTAGTGAACAATGACATAATTTGCTGTGATTTAAAAAAGTCAGAATTAATTACTGCATTGCTGATAAAGAAGAAAACTACCAAAGCTCGATATGATGAGTGCTGAAGTAAGCACAGATTGAAACACACCAGCTCATTCTTCACATATTAATGACACTCAATGGAATGATGAATGCAAACAAAACATTTGGTGACATGCCAGTAGCTAGCGTTCAGTGGGAACTCAATATCTACAGCCAAATGTGTCGTATATAGTAGTCAAATTTGTGCAAAATATAATGTAATATCAACAAGTTTTTACTGCAGAATAATTGAATACTTCATATTATCAGTATTGGATTATTAGACTGAAAATCCTCATAAAAACAACCACTGTATGCGTTTATTGAAATTTTTTTGTTGTTTTATGGTCATCAACTTTGCTCCTAATCTATTTTGAAGTGCATCATGTATACTGGATCTGAAGCAAATGTTTAGTGCACAGTTGTGTTGTGAAATGAGCACCGAGCAAGAAACAATGGAAAGCTCCCTACACCTCGGTTGATACCGCCACAGAAAACGCGCTCCACAAGTCATAATTTTAAATGCCTGCTAATGGTGAATTGGGAGTGATACTAAGTTTCAAAAAACTCTACGATTTCTAAGATTCTGATGATAAATAAAAGCTGTTGGATTTGTGGGGTATCTTCCACATGGCATTCTGCTAGGTTCTGACTTTAGGGACTTTTCAGACTTTACATTTTTACATTAATTTTATTTTCCCTCTCTTTTTTTTGTTAAGGGGCCCAATGTTTGGTTTTGTGCCTGTGGCCCCAACTGTCCTTGGGTGCTAGGATGAATGGGGAAGTGTTTTCACTCATGATCTCCATTTTCTTGTGAACATATTTAGTTTTTTGATGAAAGACTATATACAGGAAATGAAGTCAAGTGTATTTTAACCAAAACATTTATGTACACAATTCATGATACATTATTATATTATGTATCTGTCAATTTTATTATCAATTAATGGCTCCAATACATTAGTTACACTACGAGATTTTTTTGTCTGAATGTAGTAAATTAATTTTCCCCAGAAATATATGTTGGTAGAAGTAATGTGTAAGTCAAATAGAATTAACTGGTGCTATGTTCGTAATGCTCAATAAAAATAACTAAATATTAGCATTGCATGCTCCCTTTTAATAGTGTTCTGTTGGTGTAACTTGATGTAGTGTAATGAATGTTAAAATTAGTCATTGCTCCCTCTTGAAGAATTAAATTTTGGCATTACATGCGAGAAAGCTATTAATTAGATATGTCAAATATGTAGGCGTATGAGTCTGTAAGGTAATATTCTGCGACACTATAGTTAAAATAGACAATTTATTCAAGTAGCCAAAAACCTTTGGTCCATCATTGTTAGACATAACATGCATGATTTGTCAAGTATCTGTGTAATTTTTTCCAGGAATAAATACCTCCTGTTCCATTTCATTGTACATCTTGTTGAGGAAATTGTCCATTAAAATTGTGGCTACCGTATGTAATTTTCTGGAGCATTTTGAATTATAATGGCTGGGAAGATCCTCCACAAAACTGATGTCAGAATTAATGCCCGGTTAATGCTATATTATAGGCCAGTGGTGAATGAACTTAAATTGCATGAGATGCTTTGAAATTACGGCATGCCAATTAAACACTTTTTTGGTTTGGTTTTTTGGTTACAGGATTATAAGCACCTTACAATGGTGGAGGTAAATTTCATAAATTCAGTATTCTCGGGATCTAGCATCCTCCTGTCTGATGAAAACCATGCTGCCTGTATCAACTGAGCAGTATGTGCTGTATGTTTTTCTGGAAAGCTGCTATGTGCTCACAGTCATATTTAATGGCATATTGAAGTGAATGCAAGTAATGGATTTATCGCATGCTTTGGCATCTCTTCAGAAAAGTAACTGTGCTAAATAGAGAAAAACGATTGCTAGATAAAAATCTAAACAACAAATCAATAACTGAAGACCAACTGATCAGTTTTTTTAACTCTTGCCAGTTAGTGGTGACAAAATGCATTTGCCACTGGTGAAATTTGAATTGATGAAAAAATCTGACCAGTTTGTTTGAAACACCTATCAGTGATCAGAAAGAAAATTCATCTGTTACTGGTGAAAATTCACTGGTTACTATTGCGAGAAAGTTCAGTGCTTACTGGTGAGGTAAGTCATCAGTTACTGGTGAGAAAATCTGTTCAATTTTCGAACCACCTATTGGTTACTGTGTAAAAATCAAAGTCTCCAGTTTTGGTAAACATACAATCAGTATTGGGTGTATTGGAGAAATGTTTGTCAAATCTGGTAAATGGACATTACACTTGCAACCAGTTAATCTATGTAAATACAGTAGCAATGTTGCTAATTGCATTTAGAGACATGATAAAGTGTAATGACTGGATTTATGAAGTTTTTCTCTACTTTACCTTGCATGATCAGAAATGGTAGTTGCTTGATTCCATAGTTCAAGATTGAATGTGTTTACAATTTATATTTTCTTATTGTTATTATGTAATGCATGCATCAATGCTTATGTAGGAGTATTTTTAGCCACATATTGTTATCAATATTCATGGTAGCTTTGTATTAACTAATGGTTTTTTACATTTGGTTTGTCACTTTTGGTTAGTTCCTGGTGTCTTCTCTTTCTAATTTACTATCCATTTTGATGCTTCTGTATTGATAAGAAGGGAAGTACAAAAACTGTTGCAAAAGCTTAACTCTTCAGTGAAATTCCTAATGGTTTAATGTAGAAACTCCTTCATCCTTCAAAGATCACCATGAGTTATAATCATACTAATTTTATCATGACCTTTTCATTTGACATATGTTTAACTTTTTCTTAATGGTAGGTCTTACAAATTTTGCATTGGAAATCTATATGGCCTACTGAAATATTTGTATTTATGGTAGACCATCTTGTACTGTGAAGGTGTAACCTAATGTGTATACATTAAATGGGTGTTTTTTTCCCCCCTGAATTAAGTGAAAATTAAGTACTTCTATTTACTTTTGCTCATGGAACTGTGGTGATAGTTACATGTATATTCGAGTGCTAATTAACAATTGCACCCAATGAAGAATGCACATACTGCTCTGATTTGATGCCTGTAATGTTAGCTATTGTCAATTCTTGGTGAAGAAATACTCTTTGAAGTTGAAGAGAAAAGTAGAATTACAGGGATGCAAACCAAAATGAAACTAAATATTTTATTTTATTTTACATTTGGGCAATACTGTTTTTAATTTTTGAAAAGTGTTCCACATTGGAGTTGAAAACATTTTTTTTAAGTGTTCCACCAGTTAAGGTAGGTTTTATTGAATGTCGGAGAATCTCCTCCCATTTACTACTTTTTCAGGGGCCTATCTCGCTCTCTAGTATATCCTTTTTTGCCTCAGCATACGATCTACCCTTCTTTATCCTGTCCATGAAACCTACTCCCTTTCTTCCTCTTCCCCGTCCGCCCAGCATCCTTCCATCGATCACATTCCTGAGCAACCCATCACCCCTGATAACATCCTCCAGCCACCTACCTACTCTGCTGATGTCGAATTTCATTCAGAAGTTTCCTTTCCTCGTCCACCATTTCAAGCACTTCCTTGTTAGTCCTCCTCTCCATCCACCTCACCCTCTCCATGTCAACAAACAATTTTGTCTCACTCCAGAAGTACATCTATTTCAGTGGACTAAAATGAAATTCAGACTTGGTTTTGTAATATCTGTTTTTATATTTTATTCCTTTGAAAACCAACACTAACAATTTGCTCCCATCAATAATTTTCACTTTAGTTTCAATTTGGTTTGGTCACATTGAAAGTATGCCTTTCACTATAAAGCTTCAAGAATCACTTCTTTTACTTTAGGGTACATTGTCATTATTGTATCAGCTTATATCTTTGTTGACAGAAGCAAAGAAAGATAAGCTTCATTTTAACCCTTGGGCTGCCAGTGTGACAATCTATTGATCCTTTTTGGTTGTGCTAAGATTGCCTAAATATTTGTGAGAATTTTCGTTAACATGTATGAATATTGATTACTTCCTTTCAATAACCTGCAAAATGCATTATTTTTCACCATTCTATCCCCTAATCTTTTAAAGTTTGACCACAGAGGAACAATAATTTTTAGTGAATCCCAACTAAATTGGAACCCGAGCAAAACAGAAACCTGTCTTATCTAGTAATAGTATTGGTCCCAGCAAAGTGTTTTATGGCTATGATTCATTATCACCTGGCCTTAAATTGAAAGTCTCGTATGGGAACATATTCCAATCCCATAAATGTGAGCCAGGGTAGTAGCCAGTTGAATTCTACAAAAGATTTTATCTGAAGTACACACACACAAAAAAAATATACTGAAATGTTAGAAACTTGTGTGGATTTGGTATACTTAGTTGAAACATAGATAGCTATGATTAACATATTGCATTAGAAGGGACATTTGATAATCTAGTAGCTTGGATTAGGCAGTAGAGGAAAAATAGCAGACGTACCCCATACCTGTAAAATGTATCCAATTTGAATAAAAATTTTTTTCTGTAGTGTTCAAAACTATGCAACATTGCTCTCTTGTTATATCTAATGTATTCCATTTATTTTAGGGCTTTCAATCAAACAGCATGCACATTGTGTCTTACTGATGTGAGGATTTATTTTGTAACGTTCCATGCTGAATTGATAGAAAAAGTGCCTTAACCTTTACCTTCCTGAGTTTTTCTGTAGTCGTAAGCCTTGCTGGTCGGGGTTTTTTAAGTTACCAGTGTTTTTTAAATGTCCATCAATGTGCCAAACGAACTCGCTCGGCAGTCTAGGGACACAATTTTTGTGCCGGAGAGACACGCTCGGAAGATAAAGGTTAAGAAGGAAAAAATATCATGGGTTCTAGAGATATTAATAAAGACTGGTTTCACTGTTTAAATATTTGTTTTTTTAAATACTGAACCACAGCATTGGAGAAATGCTAAAAAAAATTGCATTGGCAATCATAGCACACCCTGCCTGAAATATTCTGCTTGCGCAAGGGTTAAATAAATAAACAAATTGTCATGAACTAATTTCCTTGAAAATTTCTCTCTCGGATCAAATCAGCAGGAGGTGCAACCAACTCAATTCGTGGAATGAGGGTGGCCAGCTATGATCCAGATGACCCGACTCAAAATGGTGGTGGTGGGATTGGGAATGGTGGGAATGGGACGGGCATTGGTGGTGTTGGTGGCGAAAATAGGCATCAGAGATTACTACTTCCCAACCAAAGAGTTTCGACCATCAGCAATCACTTTAGCGAGAAGACGATGCTTCTGAGCTCAGATGATGAGTTCCAGTAGAAGAGAGCCTACTTCCCTCACCACATTCTTTCTACATTGCCCATACCATTTGCTCATCCTCCCATCTTATTCTGAATTCTCCCTAGTATATTTCCCATGGAGGAGTTCGAATGTCCTATAGGTAAGCATTATCTTTTGACAGAAATTTGAAAGATTAGTGTTGCTTTTGGGACAGAAGTTGTCGTCTCATTTATGCTGGAAAGTGTGAATTAATGTTGTGTATATGCACCAGGGTTGCAATTCGCTATGAAAAAATCATTTGACTTGACCGGGATTCGAACCCGGATCTCCCGATTGCCGGTCAGGTGTGTTAGCCAGTTACATAACCAAGCCATCTTCCTTCAAGGCGAATTTCTAGGGGGGTTAATGCAAACTAGATGTTCAGGCCTCAAGTCTACGTTGTAGCACATGAGACGAAGTCGTGCTTACAAAGCCACTGTCGCGGTGGATAAACCCAACACTGTGTAACTGGCTAACACACCTGACCGGCAATTGGGAGATCCGGGTTCGAATCCCGGTCAAGTCAAATGATTTTTTCATAGCGAATTTCAACCCTGGTGAATATGCACCCGTGCGAGTGACTTCGTACCACATCATTTGTTAAATGCAATGTTTGGAAAGTTGTGTATATGGTTTTGATATAACACGATTGAGAATAAAAATGATATAAATTGGTCATTAATAACTCAAAATACAGTGCCATGAGAAAGTGTATAGACAAAATGAGAAAATATGTAAGCTGTACGATGGATATCCAAACATTACATTATTTCAGTCATTAGAAAATTATTTACAGCAGACAGGGATTAAAATGATAACCAGGAATAAAAAATAGATTTGAAGTAGTTATTTTTTATGACGCTGGTAGATGGCCTAATGATCTGGCTCCTATGTTTGGTAAAAATTTTTGTGTCATCACCAATATGTATTTGCTTACAGATGATATTTTGATTCTGTGGAATGATCATGGGTTTTAAATCTAGCTGATAAGAAAGAGAGATTCTTTTGAACATGGTCAGGTATCTTGCAAACGTATAAACTGTGAACTCAGTATTTTAAGTCTGGTGAATGAATACCTGGGGGGCTCCGAAGAGGATGCATGAGATGTCATTTAGTTTTCGTCAGCCAAAAGTGTCCTGAGATGTTTGTAAATCATGTGTGCTCATTATCTTCTATTGAATAGTATAGAATAACATTGCCTAATCTTTGATCTTGGATTTAGTTAAATGGGTATTTTCTGACGTGTAACACATACTGCATACACTTGGGTGTAAAAGGAGAAATCGCTACACTCTTTCTGTTTATGAAAACCTACCTTTGATTTATTTTTGATCCACTGAATGTGATTTTCTGTGGTTCATATTCCCACATGTGGGCTGTGTAAAACCATGTATCTATAATACGCATAAGTAATGGTGAATGTTCCCTGGGAAACGCGTTAGATTTGTATTCTAAGTTTTTTATGAAGAAGGTGAAAGGTCCACTTCGAATTACACGCTGATTCATTTCATTGGGTAGAGTATAAATATTGCCTAACCAAGCCAAAAACACTAGTATTTCCAGATTAGCTATGGGCGACCCCTGAGTAGTAAATCTGTGAATATACTGATCAATTTGTAGCAGCTAAAGATATTATCCACGACTATTGTGTCTTTCTTTATTTCAATAATGGTCACTCTTTGTTTCAATTTTCATCCATGCCCCTGACCTGCACTGGTTTGCTTTTTTAATTGTGAAACAAGGATATTAAGCATATTTTTCATCTTGACTTATTCTTTAGTCCTGATTTTAATCCACATTAAGTCCTGATTTTAATCCACATTTTGGCCAAAAAGGAGAATTCAACTTATACTCGAAGCTCTACAGTATGTAGTGAAGAGTAAGTAGGCTAGTGATAACACTCCTCCCCTGGCAGTAGCTTGTTTTTCAGTGGTATCCCAATCCATCCTTGGAAGTCGAGTGTCAGAACTTTAAGTGCAGCTCATCCTTCAATACTTCCTCATATGACCATTAATGCCATAAAGGATAGGTGAGTTGGTTGCTAGGGAAGGATTTTAAGGAAGAACCTCTATTTTAGATGTGCCTGTCACCTACCTTGATTTAAATACATATTATAAAGTAAGACTTCTGCTATTGAAAGAGTAAAAATATTATGAATTTGTATGCTGAAATGGTGTCTTAATGGCAGTGAGATGGCATATATTCTCTTCACATAACTTTTTTTAAATCTCAATTTCCATCTGAATAATACTGTTCAAAAACTTGTACCACATGCTCTTGATATTGAGGCACCTAATTTATATTTTTCAGCTAAGGTCATTGATAATGTAACACATGCATTCAGATTAATGGTGTACATGCATTCAGGTTTAAATAACTGACTTTCGGCTTATGTTATTTAATCTTACAGAAAAGTAGTTGAGGCTGGAGTCATGTAATTAATGGCTTTTGTTTCGAGGTAAAAGCAATAGTTTTAATGCTTTGTCAAATAAGATTTTACCCAGAGGAGTATTTACATGAAATTTAAAAAAATTAAAAGGCAATTCTGAGCTTTAATTTACGATTTACTGCAAATTTAATATAGTTAAAGGAAGCAGTACTTAGAAGAGCAGGCTCCTCTTTAAAGGGTTTTCAAGGTAGTGTGGAGGGGAACCGAGCATCACCATTAACCTCTACCTGGGAAAAGATGCTTATTACCGGTGGCAAGAACAGTTAGTTAGAAATCAATAGTTATGAGATCCATGAAGTTATAGATCTTATAAATATATTCGGGTTGCAGGACATATCTACTAGTTACATAACTTATTTACCAATAGTTAATAGCTTTGAATTTTCGATATAATCTTCCACCGCCGGATAAAGTTTATGAAAGCTTAGCATACAAATAATTGCTTTTGCAGATAATAATTAGCTAGTAAGAGTAAACAAATTGGTCATTAGTCTCAAAACAACTCTTTTATCAAGTAATTTAGTCTCCAAGTGGTTCTTTGAACATCCACCATTGTGGCTACAATGGAACTCTGTGCTATAAGTTCATCATTGGTTGTTCAACCCTAAGATAGGTTGACTGCAGCCCTCCACCCTTCCCTATCTAATGGTATTTCTGTTACCTCCTGATATCTCTTCCAATGTACTTTTCTCTTTATTTGGTCCGTGAACTTATTCCTGGGTCTTCCTCTGGGGACTTTTACCTTTATTTTGCCTTCAATTATGTTCCTCACAAACCCATTGTCTCTCAGGATGTGCCCAATCCATCTGGTTCTTCTTTTCCTTATGGTGTTCCATATGGTCCTTTCCTCTTCCACTCTTCTGTAGTTAAGTCTCATCTAGTAATTAAGTCTCCAAACAGTTCATTGTGCATCCGCCATCTTGGCTACTTATGGAACTCCCATTACTTCATGCCATAAGTTATGAAACCAGTAAACTTATTAAATGTTTCTGCAACACTTATTGAATGGTTGTCAGGGCTTATGGGTCCCAAACTTTATGGAATACACGTGCCATTCCTGCAACTGGCAATAAGTCAGCCACAATTTAACATCCCATCCAATGAATGGAGTATGTACTGCACTTGACGTTCTCTCCACATAGCACCCCAGCAGGGATGAGAATTCCTCTGAAAATCATGCACTGCTGCCTAGATTTAAGCTGTTTTTATATTTCAAAAGTTACTAAAAATTACGAGGTACACTCTTAACGTCATTAACCAAATCAATCCCAGGTAAAAATATTTGGTGTAACTCCTCTGAAACTGGTCTGTGACTTCTCTGAAAAACTGATATCTGATCTGAAAGTGGTCTGTTACCGGTTTGGATTTGAAAGACCTATAAAATCCAGACCAGTTCAGTCTAGTAACAGACCTCTTTCAGATCATATATTAGTCTTTCAGAGCAGTCACAGACCAAATGTGAATCAATGAATTTATATCCAGTGATAAATATGGCTACAATTTAAAATAGGCTTGGAACTTTACTGACCACGTTTTCCAGTAGTGTGGTCAGTGTACAATAGAAAATCTTTGTCGCACAAAAACGAGGTCATTACAGAAAGTAAAAAATTCAAATGAGTTTAGTCCTCTTTACATAACTCATGCTACTTCCTGCAGTGTTTTTAAATTTATCATATAACTTTTACTATAATTACGACAATTTTTTACAAAAATAGCATCATAAACAATATTATAAACGAAAGTGAGACGTTGATTTTACGTTTAACCTAGAATGTCAACTTAAAATTTTTTTTGCATACATGTTTTTAACATATTCTCAAAGTTTAGTGGCCCAGTATACTCTCAATTATTATAGTTTTCATAGTACTTATGTAATCTTTGTAGGAAAGATTGTGTATATTTACTCAGCAATGTGAAAATTTTTATGCTTATTTTGGTCTATGCTTTCATGTGTGGCCATAACGGAGAGAGCAGAAGAGGTTAAATTCGACTTGTATAATTATCGGGTGGTCTCTGAATGAACTGTCCTGACTCATCTTGAAACCTGTGATCATATTATGTAGTAATACTAGTAGCATCAATGGATGATTAGATATGAAAATTAATCATAGGAGAAGCAAATTGGTTGAGATAATTCGTGACCTATAATATTGTAAGCAAGGTATGCCGATGCAGTGTTGTTATATTCAATGGATTTACCCTATTTGTAAGTCATTATATGTATCAAATCCATTATCTATAGCTTAACACTTAACCATGGGCAGTGACAGCATAGAAAAAAATATTTTGCATTTTGACCAAAGGTTAACTATTCTGAAAACCTACAAATGGTGAGTATTACTGGCTTTTTTTCAGATCGTAAAACATTCTTGTTATCCTGGGTTACAACCAGAAAGTTTCCTCCTATGTTAAGGTCATATCTTAGCCATTTGATCTTTAGAACCTTCTGTGTGATGATTCAAGCTCTCACAAAAGTAAATTAGAGCAGACCTAAAAAAGAATATCCAAGTAGGTTCCGAGGAAAAGTTACCAAATATTTCCCAAAATGCTCACAATCAGTTTGCTAAGAAACAGTGCTCGTTTGCAAATTCTTATTGACAGCTAAGTTTAAGCAGACAAATATGAAACACTTAAGTATCCAAAAGACAAACATATGAAGAGCTAGCAATGAGATACATTTGAACCCACAGCATAAAACATAATAAAAGCATTTTGAGGCTTGTGTGGGAAATCTCTATTGCGTTCTTGAAAGGGAATACCCAGGTATCCATTTCTAATGCACGCTATTATTGCACATTCACCCTGTTGAATAGATGTGTACAAGTCTGACTTGAAAATGATGAGAGGATCCCTGGATGGCATATCTGTGGCATAGAATTATGGGGTCATGGTCCCAACTCAAAGGGTGTTTTTAAGATGCAAAAAAAGGGCAATTAGAATTATTTCAGGTTCGCACTCAATGGACCATTGTTAACCCCTTTTTATAAAACTGGGTATTATGACCCTCTATGGTCATTATATTTAAAAAGGTGTATGTGAAGTGAAAGAAAATGTAAGCTCATTAGAGACAGGAGCTAGCTATCATTACCACTTCACAAGAAAAAGGGACAATTTAGTGGTGCCTCACTTTAGACTATCCAAAAGTGCCAATTGTTTTAATGTACTTAAACTTTTTAATATACTGCCCCGAGAGGCTAGGTTTGTCAGTCTGTCTAGGTTCAAATTGACCTTTAAGCGTTGGCTTTTGTATAAAGCATTCTATTCATTGCAGGAATTTGATGAGTGTGATACTTCTGACCTCAAATTTTAATTCCTTTTATAAATGACGATGACCATTGCATTTTATTGCTTAATGTCAAATAAAAATGATTATTATTATTATTGAGGGCTTTGGACACTTTTAGTAGATATGTAAAGACTCTGTGGAATCCATTGCAACTAGCAATCTTAATTCGAGTCCCAGCCTAGGCAGATGACATATTTTTTTCATTGTGAAATTTGCTTATTTGTGTACATCTACCATGTAGTTGGCATCCACTAGAGTTCATTTGCTTTAAATTTGATCAGAGTTGGTTACTGACTACGTAAATGAAAATATCATTCCAATCATCACATTTTTCTGGAACTGGACTCATATACTTAACGCTTTGAGTGCCACCAATTTTTCGGTGGGTACTCCCAGAAGTGCCATGGTTATTTTGATGTATGTAGGCCTTTATTCATACAATTTTTATTTGTTTATTACGGCAAATTAATTATTTTTTTTAACTATTTTTACATGATCATTTCAGTATTTGAAAAAGAATACTTTTTTGCTAATGAATACGAAAAAAATAATTTTTTGTAAGGACTCATTGTTTAAACGGGTCTCCTCAGACAACAATATATTGTCATTGGCACATTCTGCAAATGACGATATATCGTCTGGTGGCACTCAAAGGGTTAAATCAATCAAATAGTTTATTAATGTGTATACATGAAAAAATATAGTCAAATCGAATTGTGTAAACTGGTACATTTTTCAAATAATATCAGGGTTATAGCTAAATAAAAAATGGAAATATAATTTTCACGTTTCAAAAATACTAATTCCAGCTAAACTTTAGTACAAGGTCCCTGTCCTAAATATTTTCATCAAAAAGCCCAAGTTGGTAGTTACATTTTCAACCAAAACGATCTTATTCATCTGTATTTTTTCATTTACTTAAGTAATGCGCACACAACTTTTGTGGCAACTAAGTAAAAGTCTTAAGAGCTACGCACAACAAATATTTTTCATCCAGTAGGCTTATGGGAGGGTCAAGTAAGATCACCTTTACTCCAAGTATTGTGGCCATATTTGTTGCCATAGGTACATTTTACATGACCACATCGATGAATTGAGGTATGTTGAAAGACTCAAAAAATTGGAAGATTCAGAGAGGGCGATACTTCAACATGTCAATCGAATATTCTAATAGATCAGCAGATTATTAACTTATTTATGTAATAGATATCAATTTCGTGTATTTATAATCTAAAATTGTTTATAATAATTGACACCCTCTATTTGAAACATCCACTCCATCTTGAATATGATTGAAAATGTTTGATGGAAACTTTTCTTCCAGTTTTTAAAACTAAAATTGTGTTTTGTGGTCCCCATACATGTTAACTGCAAAGATAATGCAAATATAAGGTCAAGCAAATCTACCCTTGGGGCTGTAGTGCAGGCTTCCATTGATATCTGGAATTTTAGTGGAGTGGTAATATCACCATTTGTTCACAATCCTCCCCCACATATTAATCAATTATGACATAACACTGCTTAGAAAGTTGTATGAATTGATGTAATTTTGAAAATCTCAGTAGTTAAAATTGGTTTCTTCAAATTTTCAAGCCAGAGCTACTACATGACATATGATTATTTACAAGTTTTGTGTATGAAACTTTCATTTACAAATGTTATATCACTTTTACACGGTACGATTTGATCAGTTTACTGTCCAAATCCCAACTCTACTTTTAAGTTTAAAGACTATGAAGGACTTAAGATTCATCGGTTATAAGATATATATATATATATATAATTTTCCTAGTGATTGCGTCTTGTTTTATAGACAGGTTCAGCATTTCCATGGCATTACTTGCAATACCCAACTAATTCTCATTTCTTTATAGGCTATTGGTTGCAAGACACAGGATTCATCTATAATGATGAAGCCACTACTTTGGCTTTTTTGAATTACCTAGTGAAAGTACATCACAGAAGATGGATTGCAATCTTTTGCAAATATTTTTGGACATTCTCTTTATTAAAGAAATTTTGCAGCAAAAGAAAAAAGCTTCGTCCACCCCATCTACTTAAGTTTGTGAATGCTTTGCCAAAAATAATTCGGTAGCCAATACTAGATGGTTGATGCACTGTTGTTTCGTTGAATGAATGGATACATATATTTTTAATGGTTTGGTTGAGTGGATCAGGAATTTTGTGTAAATAGATGTTTAACTTATATGTGACTGAACATGTTGATAATTGTTGGATGTGATTGTTGATCTAGAAAGAATTGTGGGCCCTGCCAAAAGTGAAAATATTTTATTCTATAATGTTAATTTGACTGTGAATATGTGATTTTGTGAACACAAGACTCTGTGTTTGCTGTCTGCTAGAAGTTTGAGAGGCAGTTTTTGTGATTATTGTTATGTTTAGTGTCTGTGACAGTTATTAACTTATAAATAATGTTTGGGTTAACTTCCCAATATTCTACAAAAGAGTACCGACTGAAGCAGCTTAAAAAAATATTATTTTACTGAGAAGATATATTTAACATGCTGCACTTTAATGCGATGTATTGTCACTTGCATGACCAAATTTGTGGTGTTAAAGGGGAAACATAACAAAGAGCAGAACTGGAAGAGTGTCAATTAGCATACAAAGTGAATTAATGTCGAAGCCTGAACTTGCTTCTGGGAGGTTGTGGAATATTAAAGTGCCTCTTATGACAGGTGCCAGTGGTAACAGTTTAAAATACTATTGCATGATGATGATTAGGAAGAATTAAGATTGATTGTAATTAGATGAGTCACCGTAATTGCTTGCCACCGGAATAGTAGCTTACGGTAATTGCTTTGTGCTTAAAAGAATTATAAGTGTGTATGGTTTAGCATTTGTAAAACTGATGTCCGGAATATTACTTAAACACCATCTATTTGGATTTTCATCTGTAATTTGAACGCTTTGAAAAAGCTTTTTGCAGTAAAGACCATTTTTGTTGAAAATAATTTTGAATGGAGTGACAAATTGCAACATTATGGGAAGAATTGTATACTACAGTTGAACTACAAGTCACGATTACAGTGGCATCATTCATTTTGTTTAAAGTAACAACTATAAAAAGTTACCACATTATTACCACGGATTTCACAATGAAAACCCGATCGAGTGATTCCAAGCAGTATGGGTTGTGTTATATAGCACTTCGTAAAAAATGCAATTTACTGTCTGAATTCCTTAAGTTAATGATCACAAGTGTTTCAAATGGGTACATAGTTTATTTTGTACAAAGTGTGAGTGTTGAAATGCTGTATGAAAGTGAATTTTCCTGTAAAAATGTAACATTCTCATGTGAAATATATCAAAACGGTAACGAGTGTTACTTTGCGTAAGGCTTCATTTCAACTATACCTTTAGATTATATCAACTTTCCTATGTTAGAAACAAAACTGGTGAACAAGAAAACCGTTTACTAAATTCCTCCCAGCTAAAACAGATACGTGTAATTTCTTGATCCCCGAAAACTTAGTTAACCACACTCGCAGTCCAAGTTCAAATTGCAGCACAACCAATTTGTTCCGCATATCATCACTCATTGGAAACAAATGAAAGGGAGCGCCTGACCTCGCAAGAAGTGTTGGTGAGTATATTATTTGCGCTTATCTGAAGAAACGAGAGAATTATCGAAGGAATAAGAGCTCAGCGCTTGACCAATACACTAAAGGTATTTTCTCTATTTTATGATCCAATTTTTTCAGTATTATGTAGCCGTGAATGTTAAGCTTAGCATGTGTGACAATTCAATACATTACATTATTTACGATAGCATGAAAATGGCGACCTGTTAGGAAATATTTTGTAAAGGCTGTTATTTTCGTCATTAAGTATATGACTTATTGCTCATTCTTATTGCATTGTTTGTTTTCGGTCAGCAATTAATACTGTAGACTAAGATTGAACATCGACAATTAGGGCTTACAGGTTTTCTAGGATGAGGGTGAATAACGGGTTTGAAGTTTTTCGTTGGGCACAACCAAATTTCGGTGTAGCTGTGTTTATGTAGTGATATTTTACCACAATTGGTTCTTACAAGCATTGAGATGGTGTAATAGGACTTACGTATGTAAAATGGAGCTATGAAATGGTAAATATCTCTATCGTAATATCATTAGTTTTATATTAATAGTATTAAGTCTCCAATTAGTGTCATAGAATTACAGTTGAGCAATGTAAGTGCACTAATACGCGAAAGTTTTACGTTTTTGAAGATTTCCTGAGTTTTCTTTAATGCTTGAAGTTTTCATATGTGTCATCATTTTCATTTTTCCAACTTGCTCTTGAAAGAATTGTGAATGAATACTTGCTTCTTTGCCCCCTTAGCGTACCGCGGGTCTTTATGGAAATTAGTTAAGAGGTTATAAATTCGTCGTGGAGCGTTATTCAAGCATCTAACAAGACATTATCTTACGCATAAAACGGAGCGAAGCCGTTGTTTCAGTGCATGTTATGGAATGTGTATCTGATGACATGGCCTTAACGTTTTCTGTGCGGTATTTTTTGGAGAATATATCGCAATATATTGCATTTCATAGACAACTAAATAGTTATAACTATCAAGTTGTCCAAGAGAGTCTAGTTTGGCGCTTTTCTGCTTAAGCTAAAATGTATAACGTGTGTATTGGGTTTGTGACCTTTATGTTATGCATGTAAATATTGATGTTTTTCTTGACTCGCGAATATTTCTCTTCCTTGCGGAAGCGGGTGATTTTTGTAGTCAATGATTTTATCAGTACCGTGCATCATCATATTTCCTAGCATGTCTTTTTGTTCCATCTAACACAATTGTTGCTATACACCTGGTTTGAATTTAGCAATATTTGTGAAAATTGGTTGGTATTTTGCGGCAGAATGTTGAATTATTAGCTCCAAGCTTAGATGGCCGCTCAACATTTTCAGACAGATGAGTTATTTCCGTGCTATTGTTTCTTTACTACTTGGACTTAACTTATATGACTGAAATGGGGAATGTGAATGGGTAATTATGTGACTGACTTAAGCAATACATCCTCTTGTTGCTTTACGTATTATTTACTGCTAGCTTTTGGTGTGTTTCTTTTGTGGATATTTTGCTGTTATTTTTGTTCTCAAATATATTTTTTAAAGAGTGTCTCAGCAAACATACTCTCAGTTTCTTTGCAAAGGAATTATCCCTGGTCATTGAGGAAACAGTGCGTGGAAATTTTAACGTGCATTAACTTAATGAATTTATACTGCGAATCATAATTGGAATGCGAGGGCAACACTGAATGGTATGGTGATTAGTGGAAATAGCGGAATGAATTATTATATTTTGTGTGTAGCGTTTTTAACTTTCAGGCTTCAGTGTTTCAGTTATGAAAGATCTGTTATTATAGGTTGGCCACCACAATGGTAGACGAGAAAAACGCTGTCTTAGTGGAAAAAATACATTTTCCTTGTTCTGTCTTTATGTAACAATTGGCAATGTTTGCCCAATTTATTCTTGATTTTATTTGGAGCATTGGATTTTGCCTCTATAATTTAGAAAAATTGTGAAATAAATTTCTTGATTTCAATTGCCTTTTGTGTCGTCAAAATACGTGTCCACCAAGATTACAAAGTGTTCCAATGGTAACATATGTTCCAAGGACCTGGTAAATCATAGGAGAAAAGTATGAGAAAGTTTAATGTGTCAAAAAATACAACAATTGTATTTGATAAGAAGCATTTAATAATAAATAAAGTTAATTTGATAAACATGACATGAGGTCGTAGAGCTTGAAGAGACTACTGTAATTTGTTAAGGTAAATGTATTACTGTACTACAAGGTTTGGATTTGTTTGTCATGTGGTTATCTTAAATGCTATTTATGTGCTTAATATTAGTTGTAATGAGGTATTTGTGAAAATTTGCTCTCAATTTATTTTTAAATGAAGCATTTGGGCCAACATTTGATATTGTGTCCTCAGAGCCTATGCAGATATTCTTTTTTAGCTGTTCTCATTCATTTTTGCGTGTGATGGGAACATGGTAGCTCTTTCTTTGATAACATTTGGCTCAATTTTCAACATGGTTACAGGTATTTCTATCACATTAAAACTTTCATACTAGTCAGGTCCTTGTTATTATCTAAGTGGAAAAAAAGGTTTTCTAAGTTTTACCTGAGTTTATTTATCCTTTTGAAATATTTCCAATCTATATTCAATAGGTTTAGTTGAAAAATCCATATCGGGAAATTTTTGGGTGGGCAGATCAGTAAAAGGAAGGTGCTAATTAGACTTCATAGTGTTGCTGTGTTCGGAGCGTGTAGAATTATCTCTTGTTGCAGTGACATTCTTTTGTTGTGAAGTGAATGTTGCCATGAATAGTGTTCTCTAATTTACAAATTTATGTTTTGGTCATGGTGATGAAACTGCTAGCGATCTTCCTCTTGTTTGGTCATGTGGTTGTTTGGAATGTTTTTGTCCTGCTGCCTCCTTTATCCATATAGTGGTGCAAAAACATCTTGAACTATTGATACGACAAGAAAAAAATAAAAATCCCTTTCGCTCACAACTCATAAAACATGCATAAGTATATGAGACTGCAATATTCACTTTACTCATGCTCCAGTGCTAGAGAAAAGTTGAGCTGAATGTACACCAACCTCAGATACACTTGGAAGGCACATCAGAATCTATCAAAAACCTCAAAAGCCTGTTTACAAAATTGGAAGATGGCTAGAATTGGCATCATATTACCCTGTAATCCATAGAAACCTCTTGAAGAAAACCACTTTCCTCTCCTGGACAACTTCTGGGGATGACCTCTCCTTGATTTTGAGATTAGAAGTCCAGTTGTCACCCTATATTATTAGTCTCACTTCATGATTTATGTGAAAAGTTTATACATTTTGTATTAGTTTAAGTAGATGTAAGAAATTTGAAATTGATTGCTTTGAGGTGATTCATATTTAGTGACTTTTTCTATTAATGAGTGAATATTGTGTCGTTTCTTCTTAGAATTACTTGTACTTACTCATGTGCTTATGAAGATTTGTGCAACCACTGGTAGAAAATGCTCCCACTTGTTTTTCTGCCCGTGGACATATCTGTTGTCTTCAAGTGCTCTTGCAAAAATGGGTGCCAAACTGATGTATTGGCCAGGATTTTACAAATATTAATTTAAACTATTAATTTTTTGCTACCTCAACATTTAATTTAAATCACTATGTGTACCAATCAATCTGACCAGATCAGCCTGGTATGGTAAATGCAACAGGCTAGTAGGATAAATCTGAGATGTGGACTGACTAGGCCTGCTTTCTCAGACAGTCTTGAGATTTCAAATAGCTCTGAACCAGTTGGTCTGTGGCGCTCCTTGGTATTTTTTTTTTCATTGGGAAACAAAATATAACCGTTATAATTCAAGGCGTGTGTTGTAACCAGTTTTAACAAGAGTTCAGTGATGGCAAGTGATGTGACGATGATATTGTGGCATATCGCAGTTCCATTTGCAATTTGGCAATTTAATTCACTCAGAATGCGATTGAAAATTTTTTACTGTGCACTTGTTTACACACCTTGTAAATCGTGCTTCAACTTATAGATTTGATTGTTTACTTTCAATATTTTCAGTCCGTGTTGGTAAACCAGGCGATTTGAGTAGGCTTGCTTGGAATTTTCAGATCGGTCCGAGTTCAGGTTGATCTGAGATTGATTGGTAAACGTCGTGCATGACTCTTTTCCATCATTAAAATATCAAATGCGCCAACTTCTTAGAATTTTTGGGCTTCCCAAACTTGAGTTGACAACTTCTTCAATCCCATGCCAGCAGACTTTTTCAACCCTGGAATTGAATAACTTCCCCAGCATTGGGAGATCATCGTAGCCTTTTAAGAAGATTATTTTTGGATTAATTTCTGTATGCTATTAAACTCATGTTAAAACTTTAATCCCAAGAAATATTGCTCCGAGCTGATATATCAACCTAAAATGTACCTTTTATTTGAAAAATTAATGATTTAGAGAAAATATGTTTTTTTTTTATTTTAAAACTATAAAACCTTAATGCAGATAGCTTTGACACTGATAGGACTCTGTATTTGTTTATTCTCTCCTTCTGATGAATAATATAGTATAAATATTTCTTTAGAGTATCATTTTCCATCACTCTGTCATCTCTTGTGTAAGGTTACTCAATCTATTTCGTGTGTTCAAGGTCAGCATGGCATTTTTTGGTCCTTGGATCCAATTGAAGATAAATGCACACTGTTGATATGTAGTTTCAATGTTAGCACATAGTTAAGGGTTGTCCAGGTTACAAAATGAAACTCTTATTACCATTTAGTCTCCAAAGGTGACCAATTCATTTGGGTTTCTCTGCCAGTGGCTCAGCTAATAAGTCTTGTATCTGCGCTTGTTCTTACTGAATAAGTTTTAACTGGCTATTTAGAATATTGTTCACCATGAAGTTCCTACTCAGTAGATGTTCTTCATTTGCTGTAGTAGTGTTGTCAGTGGGGTAGAGATGCAATGTTTTGCTCGTCTAGATTCTTTGTCATTCAATAAATATGTGGGTGTAAACTTGTAGATGGATTGAACGTAGAGCTTCTGTGGGATTCATGGTCTCTGACCAAACAAGTCTCATATTGTAGCTATAGAGCTAAAGCCAAATGCAAACTGTTTGTAAAAAAGGTTGCTTGTGTGCATATCTGGGTAAGTGAAATTTTTATTTTTCAACCCAAAGCCAAGGGTCATTTATGGGGTGTAGACTGTTGCATATTTCTCTTGTAATGAAGTTAATTGTACTTCATTATTGCTGCCTGGCATTAGTCCTGGCAGCTTTAGACGAGGATTCCATTTGTTTCACTTCATTGTGGTGCTGGTTCTTTCTAATATCATATCCGTCGGCCCCGGTGGCGGCGGGGTAAAGTCCTCGCCTGCTAACCCGAGGGTCGCGGGTTCGAGTCCCGCCTGGGTGGAATATTATCTGCCTAGGACATGGGTGCCTGTGTCTCGTCCGTTGTTACTGTTGTTCACCCGGCGTAAAATGGCCTAGTGTGCTGTATTCAGGGCAGTGAAAATAAATAAATAAAAGATTTGATGGCCAAAGAGGGACCTGGGAATGGTTATTGTTGAGAAGGGATAGCAAAAGTGCTTCTTGCACATTTAAAAATTTTTAAAGGTCAAATTAAGCAAAGATATTGCTGGACTTGCCACATCAAAGTATGTCATTAGGAAATTAGGTTCTTGTGTTTGAGGTTTGTATGAAAATAATTAGAAATGGAATTGTGAAACTATGACTCAAATTTTTTTTATAAGTCTGAGTAGAAGTAGTGAAACTTGTATCAGTATTGATTTGTAAGTCCATATTTAGGAATTGGTTAGATATTCATGTTTGTGTCTGGAAGAATCAAACTGTGACTTGGATTTGCAGGAATTGTGTAATATAAAAGTACTACTAACATTAGCTGTAGACAAAATATTGTGTTACTTCATTCCATTTTAATATTCATTTTTTAATTATGTTAATTTTATTTTAGGTTAAATTATCCCACATATGTACCTCCTGTTCCCTGTAGTCTACTTAATTGGAATGAAATGGCTCAGAAAATTGATGCAGTGATGAAAATTTTTATTTTTAAAATGTTCATGATCTGGAAAATGTAGCTGGTACCATTATACTTCCCCAATTGTTGCTTTAGTGACTGGTGCTTGTAACAGTTGAAAATGCTAGGGAATTTTTGGCACCAATTATAGTTGAAACCGTGAAAGCACCATTTAATTGGTTGAAGAGTGAAGGAAAGTAATGCTGACGCTTATGCTGGGACTCAAGTACATGTATAGATTTGATAGAGATATTCTTATATTTGACTACCTTAATGGAAATTGTTAATATTTTCCCTCAAGAGACAGAATATGTACCTCAAGAGACCTCATATGCTGTCTCTTGTATGTATGCTGTCTCAAGTCTTCAGTAAATGTTGTATCTTATTTTACCACACACTTTTGCTTAGTTGGTAGTCATACCCCATTTTTTGAACAAATTATCTGTGCCCTTGCATTTATTTTTCTCATTTAGGGTGCCCACCTTTTCCAACCCTTATGTAGCTCTCTTAAGTTCAGGCCTTCCTCTTCACTGCCTTACAGTTGAGCTTTGTTTATTATTCTGCAGTATGTTAGCAATATCACTATACTTCTGAAATTAAGTAATCATCAGCTGTTTAGGCCATGGCCAAGTTAATCCAGTGGAGTGGGAATGATAAAAGCTTGTAGAGCTGAGGAAAATCGGAGTATCCTCTGCGGATGAAATTTTCTTGGTATAAATCATGACTAGGATTCAGTCCTGAATTCCTGGTCAATGATTTTTTTAATTGGGTGAATTACACTCCTCGGTGCACATCTTTTTATCCATGTGCATGACTGTGTACTGTATCATTTGTGCATCCACAATAATTGGAAATTAAATCATCAATGACCCAAGTGACATGGTGGATTTTCTGGCCCAATTTGCTTCATCTCATGGGTCCAAATTGTTTTATAAGGGGTTTGGGTTTATGTCACTGGTGAAATTTGATTGTATTTTTGTCAATATTACCATAGTTGGATGGCTTGGATGGCTCGTGAATAATTTCAAGTTTAAACGTGTTCATGCTTCCAAGCAGTTAGGGGGAAAACTTGGAAAAAATTTAGAAACTGTGTGGAGTTTCATAGGCAATTAACATTTTTGTATTCCTCAAAGACTTCTTTTACTTTGGTTATTGGTATCAGCTCATCAGGACTTATATTCATTCAAGGCTAGTTAGTTGCCCCATTGTGTTAATTTCATTTGGAGGAATTGTATTGCTGGTGAGGGAAATCAAGTGAAATTTTAGTGTGTCTAATCACATGCCTCCTAGGTTTGGTGAAATATCTATTTTATAAATTGTAGGGAAGGAGGGTCTCTTTTTAAGCTAGGAGAAGAATACCACTTGTGTATTCTTTGGCTAGTGGCCCAAAATAGTGGATAAGATGAACGGCAGTTGGCACTGACAGTATTGTGGGAAAATTGTCTTATTGCATGAGAATATTTGAAATATTTTTATTATGTTATTGTTCTCCATAAAGGGTACTTTGTATGAACAAGATAACTCATGATAAAAGTTGGTTATCCAAAAATAGGGAATAAAATTTAGGGGGACTTCTATTCTGATGGGAGCTATATTTGGACAATGATTGAGGAATAATGCCTTGCTGTGCTTCTGCATAAGATAAATGTTTTCATGTATTCATAAATTATCTACTGTTGTTACACAAATATATTTAATTCCTGTTATGGCATGGATTTGCAATAATGTGACTGTAAGAATGTCACATGGTACCTTGTGTTGTTCCTGAAGTAAAATGTTCTTTGGGGTGATTACCTGAAGCCAGTGCCACATGGAATGTTTTTATTTGCATTTCTCCCTGCATTTCGCTTGGTCTCTCTTGGTTTCGGTTGTATGTTTCATAGCGAGGGAATCCTGTGATTTTTCTCTGTTTTCAGGAAAGCTTGGTTCTATTAGGTGCCCCTATCTTTTCAATGATTCAGGAATGCCAGACTGTAGATAGCATATGCTTAACATTGTTTAACTACAGACCTTCAGGGCTGCAAGTCGGTCATTATTACCATTATTGGTCATTATTTCTGATCTTGGTCATTAAAAGTCATCATTATGCTAAAAAGTCACTAAAAGTCATTATTATACCTAATAGGAAGGGTCCAAAACGTGACAAACCTCACATCAGTGCTACGAATGAAACAGGGCAAGTGTAATGTATATCTGATGTAATCACATTATATTTATCACTCAACGAAGTAATTATTTTATTTTACTATTTTGTTACCGTACGTTTCTAGTTAGGAAGTACGTGCGAGTTATTTTTTTGGAAAGTAAGGGTTTTTTTTATTTTGCATTACTTTCATGTGAATAAAGTTTTATTTGACACATACGTCGTTCAATTACTTTCCCTCTTCAAAGGCACGATATGTACCAGGAAACATCAGAGCCCTGCATTCTCTGCCAACTCCCCAACTGGCGGCCGACTGGACCCTAAAAATCCCTTGCAAGGCGCGAATTGAAGATGCGCGAGTACAAGATATGTGTTCGAATCGCACATTTTACAGATTTTCATTGTTTAGTCGGCCAGTTGGCCGCCAGTTTGCGAGTTGGCGGAGAATACAGGACTCTAGGAAACATATACTCAAGTATGTTTGGCCGGTTTCAGTAAGATTTTGGTTGTATTTGGTCAATTTTTGGTCACTTTTGGTCATTTTTAGGTCATTATTTGGTCATTATTTGGGCAAAAATAAGTCATTTTTCCATTAAAACCAACTGGTAGGACCGCTTGCAGCCCTGCAGACCTTTGATCAATGTTTTAACTGGCATCAAAGTTTTATACCAATATAATGCTTAGAATAACTGGCATAGTGTTGCTTGTCGTTCCATATGTTGGATGAAAGTTCAAGTGGAGGAGCTATTGGACAGGGAAGTCATGCTTACTCATTTAACTTTCAGTGCAAAAGAGAGCCTGTCTCTATGCAGGGAGGGAAAGTATCGTCTGATGCAGCCAATACCGAGTGGGGTGTAGGAAAGACTATGTTGCCTTGAAGCTGACGTAAATTCAAGGGATAGTCTAAAGAAAGATTTGATGCCATATTGAAGGGGAAAGCAGTCTTGTTTCTAAAATTTTAAATGCCTTGTAATATGTGTTGTTACCTATTTTTTTACCTATCACCAGTGAATGACCAATGCAGGTCATGGTGGAATGGTGTAATACCTATTGTGTGATGTACTTAGGTCCTTGGTTGTGAGTTAAATGTTGCTGGAAAGCAGCATAATTTTTCTCCTAAATCCTGATAGTGCAAGAGCATTATTTTTTATGGAGGACTTCTTGATGTTTAACTGTTTAAGTATGTTATACATAGGCAGTGTTGTTTTCATTCATGCTTTGGTGTTGAAAAAATTAGGGAGAGCTTGCATTTGGTTTTTGGCTTGAGCGCAAGGGGTGTACATGCATATTGTCATGGTAGAATTAGCAGTTGTAGAAACGATTTGTATGTGCACATGATTGGAAAAAAAGCCCCTAGGGTCATTTTCTCTTATCCTTGCACAAGTAAAAGTGTTGAAATAGTAATGCAACATGAATTTCACCTAACAGGGTACCGATGAGTTATCAAGTCATTGTTTGCTGCAATCCAAGCTGGTCTTACATCAACCAACACACGGCTTGTGCCAACAATGGAGGCACAGGCCCACGACCTAATTGGTCGCAGAGAATATTCCAGGGCACTGGAACTACTGAATCAGTGTTTAGCATCTCTGCCCAAAGGAGGTACCATTCCCTCTGAAACAGCCCGGCTTCTCCTAGCTCGATCAGAATGTTGCCTTGGATTAGGCAGGCATGAGCTAGTCGTCTCAGATTGTAGGAGGCTTCTGCGTTTGGAAGGAAATGCTGCTCTTAGATTAAGGCAGAGGGCATTTGGGGGAGGTAAGATGAAAAAGTGATCATATCTTTGAAATTTATTTTATCAGGGAAGAAGGGAGAATACTTAGGGCATTATTCTTAGTGTTAAGTTATAATTATATCTTTGTTAGCGGTTATGTAAGTCCCTTTTGAATAATGGAAAATATTGCTTAAATTTAATTAAATCTAATTTTAGTATACAGTAGACTCTGTTATATGATGGGTTCACTTTGCAATGGATTCACTTTACGATTAGCATGCTGTTGCACACGTTTTGACGTACTCCCATAATTGACTACACAGTTCTTTAACATTGTAGCCCTAATTTGTAAATGGACTGCATTTTTTATGATGGCAACATATTAGTATTAATTGTAAAGTGAAAACTGATCCATAGGCCTGTAAAATGCTGGTTCACTTCATGATGGAATTCACATGATGAACGGTCCTGTGGAACAGAATAATATCACTAGGCAGGAGTCTACTGTATGCTGAAAATATACAATTTACGCTTATACTAATGTAAATACTAATATTATCATGAGTATTCAATTTTTTAAACTTTTCATTGGTTCAGTCAAATTTACCCTGAAACAAGTTATGTGCTACATGTTCTAATCCATTCTTTATTAATAATGCTTAAGAAAGTTTCTAAATACATCAATCCTTGTACATATTTTTTACTTATTACATATATATATATTAACAATTAAAAGGAATTGTTTATTTTTTAATTAGTGTTATTGTCTTGAATAAAATTGGAGGTATATCATTGAAGGCAGGTGTGTGTTGGATAGTTTTATCCTTAACCCTGGACACTGAGCAGATTAAAATGAAAATATCTGCTCTTTTTGTGGTCTTTCAAGCACCCAGGTCTTGTGTTGTAGATTATGTGTGAGTCCTTTGGTTACCACAAAAATATTTTCATATTGCCTATTCTAAATGCAGTGAAAATGAAGTCATGTGCAATATAGTTGCATTAGCTGGTTAGCCAAATTGGTTGTGTCTTCAGTTGGTTATGTATAGGATTTACTGGTAGTATTACATTTGTATTGATGTGGTTGGCTCTGTGGCTTGGCTGCTGTTTATCAAGGAAAGTGGTAGTTAGGATACCATTCATAGGGGAGTCACGGTGTTTACTTTTCTGCCTGGGCCGAAACTTAACATTCTGGAACTTGTTTCATATGCAGTCCACTATGTACGCCAACTCATTACACTTATAATTTATATCCATATTGATGCAGTGTGATTCATATCTGCTCTTTTTCCATATGCTTCATGTTTCTGAAGCTTCATTTATGTGCATTATGTATATTTTGCACTGTTATATTTTGCTTGACCACTTGTATTTAAAAGAGAAAATGGGAGCCCATAAGCTTTTGTAAAGCTTCTATTATTGACCCTCTTCATAAAGAGCTTTTGCATGGCCTAGCACCTTTATGTGGTGAAAGGTTGTACGTTCCTGTGACCCTAATGGTATTCCATGAAAAGTTGGAGCAAAAGGTAGTAAACTAGTACAAGTGAGTGACATGATATTAGTGGTTGCAACAAGGGCACAATAATCAAATTTCATTTTGAGCCAGGGATTCATGCCTACAAGTGCCCTTGGGAAGCAAGATGTGAATGGCATGTATGTCCAGCTAGAAGAGGTTGTAAATGAAGTTCCCAGGAAGAAAAAAAATATAGTGGAAGGGGATTGCTATGCTGTAATAGTGGAGGAGAGGTGTGGAAATGAAGTGGGAGGGTATGAAGTAGAAGTAAGGAAAGACACCAGGGAAGGATGTTAAACTCTGTGGTAGAAATGAAGTAGTACATACTAGCTTACACTTGGTTTAGACTGCACTAAAGGGAAAGAGACTCAGTATAACCAGGACTATTTTGTTTGTTTTGTAGAGTTTGTAAATGCATTTGACCAAGTTAAATGGGCGTAACTAAAGGCCTTATGAAGATGGATGATGAATGGAGAATATAGGGGACTCATTCTGAACATGTACGGCTTCGATTGCTCAGGTAGGGGAAGGGCTAATGGGGAAGCAGGGTGGGCCACTATAGGTTGTGGAATAAGACAAAGCTGCCCATTGTCACTTTTGTTGTTTCATATTTATTCTAAGCTAATGTTGAGGTGTGAGAAGAGTTAGATATAGGAATAAAGGTGGGACAGCTGATGAAGTGTGTTAAATTTGCTGATGACCTGTTGTTTGTTACTCAGTCATCTATGGGATTACAAGAATTGGAAGGTCAATTATGAAGTAAGTGTGGCAAATGTTGAATCTAGACTATGCATAAGAAATAGAATGTAATGAAATATTCTGGCACAAAAATGGGAGGCTAATAGGGGGCACAATCTAGAGCAGGAAGAGCAATATAATTATCTGGGTGGTATGCGAAGTGAAGATATTAGAAGGAGAATATAGTTCACAAACAAGACGTTCACAAAGAGGAGAGTATTAATGTTGGATCCCTTATGTAAGAATGTAAATAAATTACAGCATTTTGTGGTGCAGAAACTTGTACTCTGGGGAAAGAAGATGATAATATGGTAAGTCAATAAATAAGTCACAAATGTCTGGATTTCAACATTAGAATCAGTCTTAAAAATTTCATTGGGAATGCTTGGAACATCCCCGGTAAAATCTCAACTTGTCCCTAGTGATTTTCATCTGTTCGGGCCCCTAAAAAATCATTTGGGTGGCTGACATTTTGAAAATGATGATGCCATAGTCCAAGAGGTAACTTGTTTGCTGCAATGGCAAACAAAAGACTGCTTTGCTGCCAGCTATCAAGGACTTGTAAAGGGATGGGATAAGTGTCTGAATGTACGGGGTGAATATGTAGGAAAGGGAAACAAATTTCAGGTAGTTACTTCGATTTTTACTGCTTCTATCCACTTTTGCAAGTTATTAATTGACTTACCCCCTTAGATATCAGGCATTTGATATTTGGGTGTGGTGTAATTGAGAAAGTGCAATGGGCAGCAAAGGAAGGCGACAGAATTAGTGCTAGCTGGGTGGATGAGGGAATGATTAATGCTTGAGGAAATTAGAGTGAGGCATAGTAGATGGTTGGAACAGGTTATGTGAGGCAGAGGCTGTGATAGAGGGATGTTGGATGAGAAGGGTATAGAAGGAGAATAGGCTTATTGGATGGGAAGAAGAAAGGTGCAATGTAAGCCTAGCTGAAAATGAAAGTGTATGGAGACAAGGCCCTTCAGCTCTAAAAGATGAATATAGATGTTCCTATTTACGTGTAAAGCTATCATTACCGGGATATTGCCTGTAACAATAGTAGTAATTTCAAAAGGTAATTTCTTGCGAATTACTTATAAGGCTCCTCATTATTGTGAGAGATGTGGATATCACCTGTGTTCTGGTGACATTTGATGAATTTTGCAAAACAAATTTCTTAGTTTTCTCCTATTGAACTGGAAAAGTTCACAAAATATAATATTACTTCACATTTTACAATTCATAAATTTATGGTTAAAAGGTTTATATGACTACTCTCATTGCATTCTGTTACCAGGTTTATGCTATTTAAATTTAATGCCATAACAATAGCTATTATAATTACTGTATTGTAATAATGGCTAAGAAACTGTAATTACTCCTTGTCTTATTGGTGAAGCCCTCAGGAATTTCAATTGTGGTTATCACAATAATTTCGTGTCCCATTGTATAAAAATTTTTTTGGATTTTTGCTAACTCATTGGGAGCTTACATATTACGCCACTGGAATCAGAAAATATAACTAGTATATTTGTATCCTCACTCATGTGTAGGAGCAGCTCTGTCAGGTGGGGTTTTTTAGGGCTGTGATAATTAAAAAAAAGTTTTACCTATGATTTTACTGTAGTCTCTATTAAGTGTTCCATGCATGAACTAAAATTCCTGTTGTAACTTCTAAAGGAATGCTTCCTATTCAATCATAACCTTTTCATAGTGTGATTGAATTAACTTAATAAAAATGCTGAACTCAAATGGCATCCTTTTGCATGCTGGCATATCTTAACTTGTTTAAATTATGGAGTAAGCATCTTTTACTTGATCCAATGACAATCCTCTTAAATGTCAGTTGTAGTTGCAGAATGCCATTGATATCTTGTGTGTGCAAAAAATTGCTGTGCAAGAATGTTTGGTTTGCTATATTTCTTGCTTTAAAGATCTTTTGATGGTGTGTCTATATTTGAAATTAGAAATGACAGAATCACAGGGTGAATTGTTTTATAAATTGCTGGAGGGAAAATGGAGGGACTTAAGCTTTCCTGCCCAAAGCTGATAATCATGAGCAATCAAATAATATTATCTTTTACTCTCTGGTATCCAGAATTCCTGATTCCTAAGTCAGTTATTAGAAGATATCTTGGGAATAGCTGTTGGTTTTTTCTCTTGCAAATTTAAGTTACTTCTTCACTATTCGTTTTGGCAGTTGAGCTGCTCTTATGAAAGGGTGGATATTGGTCCAGTATTTCTAAGAGGAAGTCTTAATTGGTTGTCACAATGAGAGGGGTATGTTATCTGTTCTTGGAGCTCTGATTCATCTCATATTTAAATTGATCCATTTTATGTATTTGTTGTCAATGTTTGGTAGCTTTCTTAGAATTCCTTGGTGCCCTCAAAGTTTTAGTTTTTAGTTAGTTTGAGGATTATTTCATAAAATGTATTACAATCACAAAATAAGAATTGTACAGGGAATATTACTATCATGAAATAAGAATTTCAGGGAAAATTTCTTACGTGAGAACATCTTATCCAAGTTCTACTGAACATGACTGGCACGTATTCAATCGAAATTTATATTTATTTTTACTTGGTTTCAACAGATACATACTAGTCTTTCTGTCGAGGTCATGACAGTAGTCAGTTGAAATCATAGTTGGTGAATACAAGTTTTGTGTGGATCAATACTAGTAACTTTGGTATCTTCTGTGTACCAAAGTGAAGAAATTTGCTATGAAAAAATTGTTTGATGTTACCAGTGTCTGAACCCAGATCTTCCAATTGTTGATATGGTTCTAAGCCTGTGTGGGCTCGAGATTAGAACTTTAAGCTCGTATAAACTCTTCTGAAATGAAACTGATAACAAAATTTGTGAAAATAAAACTAAGTAAACTTTGGAAATCAGGTTTATGAAACCGCAGCTGTGGCCAGGATTTATGTTGGGAGGAAGCAGGACACCCATCTTACTCTAAAACCCTTTGGAAATATTTATTCAATGTGCAGGTTTATCAAATTAAAGTGAAAATTAAATAAAGCCATGTCACTGTGGAATGTGTTGCCATAATTACGAATGATTATGAACAAAATGTAATATCCCTGCATAATCTTATTTCTATTTTCTGTCAAGTACTTCCATTTATTTACTTGATTAAAGAGGGGTCAGCTGTCTTGTCCTCTAGGTTGTGCTTGTGTATTAAATTTAACTTATAAAACTGATTAACAAGTAAGGCTACATGAAAATATGTATTTTTGGCCACGTCATTTTGGAATTCTTATGAGAGAAAACTCATTGAGCAGAAACTCCATAGCCAGGAAATTAGTCTTTGCCATATTTCAGAACTTAATAAATCCAACTCCTTGGAGGAGAAAATTTCTTACGTGAGAACATGTTATCCGGCTTCTACTGTACATGACTGGCAATTGGGAGCAATATGAGGTATTTTTTTATGATTCCACATCATTGATTTTTGATATGACCCAGTTTTCAGTGTTGTGCATCATGTGGAGGATTTACCGAAAGGTTATGTAGAATATCGAAACCCAATTCATTTCTAAATAAAATAATGTGGAGTCACAAAGTTAATTTTTCATTTTAACATGAATTCATTTCAATAAGTAATTCCTGAAACCATCAACCATGGCAGTTGGGAGATCTAGATTCAAGTCCTTGTCCTGTCTTATGATTTTTATGTAGCAAATTACATCACTTAAATGTATACTCTTGCATCCATGCACAAATGGGCTGCATACCATTGCGTTTGTACTTTGCTGTGATTTGTAAATCTTTTCTTTTGTTTTTTCAATGGAATGATTCCACCAATTAAGCCTTGAGGCCGTTATGTACTTCATTCACGCAGAGGGCACAAGATACATTCTGGGCAGTGAGTGCATTACAATTTTCTACTTTGGCAGTAGAGGTTGGAAACTTAATGTAATTTTCATTTGAGGTAAATTACTGGTAATTTGTGGCAATTTTTTAAAATTATCACAATTTTTGAGTAAGTTTTAATTTTCGGCAATTGTTTGCTCATTGAGGATTTAATAGGAAAGTCAATAGTAATGGGTTAACAATGTTGTAACCATTACTATTGCTACATCAATAGAAATAAAGAAATTGCCTAAATACATATGGCAGCCCACACACAGTTCGCCTTTCTTTTTGTTTTTATTGTTATTTTTGAGAAATTTTTGTTCAAACCATTCAGACGATAGCCTCTCATATATTCCATAAGTGACAGTATTCCATAAAAAGTTGTATGTGCCTTAATTTATAATGAACCCTGTATGAAATGTGTGTAGACTTGGCTTAAAATAGTATGTTTAAACTATCATATTTATATCTATCGTAAACTATATTTGTAACTTAGGTCAACACTACTGAAAATTACGGTAATTTTCAGGGGTTGTGGGAAATTATGAAAAAATACTATGATAATTTTCACATTGGCCCATTTCCAAATAGCACTCAAGGTATTCCCTCCAAACAATTCCAGGTCAGCTAGATAATAATAGAGGGAACGAATCGGCGGATAGTGTAGAACGTATCTGCACGAGGGCACGGAGGAGGCTCGTCCACTCCCTCCTGTCCCTGAGGCGCTATGCAGAGGCTGAAGCCGCAGCCCAGGAGTGGGTGGCCAGTGGAGGTGGGAGCGGTGAGGATGGGGAGGAAGAGGGCGAAGCTGGGAGAGTGCTCGAAAGACTGAGAGCGATGCTGGGAACCACAACAATTGCTCCCAAAGGGGCAGTTGCTCCATCAAAGGTTTGTGAAATTTTTGTGGTTGGTTTCTTCTCTGACTTCCCTCTTCCACTCTAGCACTTACTCATGAGAAACTCTGCAGGTATGTTATCTATTCCCATGGCCTTATTCCTTTTCATGTCTCATAGTGCTTTTTCGATTTCACTATTAAGAATAGGGGATAGGGTTGGTGTGGTAGTTTAGAGTAGTGACTAACAATATGGGCAGCCAGAGTTCCAATCCCTGCAGAGGAGGATGTTTTTCAGAGAAAACCAGATCCTTACTTTACCTGGAGGGCACTTCAAGTACAATACTCCCGCTGTCATATGAGACGTTAAACCGTGGTCTCCTTGGTGCCTTTCGTTAAAAGCAGGGTAATGCTGATGCTGGGTTTCTCTCCACCATATTGGTAAAAATATGAAATAACACAATAGTAATTTCCACGCTGTTTTAATGAAAACTGACCATGGTTTCGACTCTTTGTTATCATTAAGGTGTCGACACCATGGTTGGTTTTCATTAAATCTGGAAATTACTGTGGTGTTGTGTGAAATTCTCTCGGGATTCCCACTGGGTTAACTTTTGGCTGCTGCCAACGTTTTGATGTTTCAAAAATAATAACGGAAAGAAGAAACAACAATGGTCAGTCATATGTAACCGTCCAAGGCCCTATATAAGGAACAACGCAGGCGGCACAGGCATCATTACCCTGATGACGATGGAAGTGTTATCCATCAAAACGTTGGCAGCAGCCAAAAATTTAACCCGGTGGGAATCCCAAGAGAATTTCATACATAATATTCGCCGGGAAAGTACAAAATCATTTACTATGGTATTATTTCATTTTTTACTAGGGATGTACCGATACCAGAAATTGCCGATACCAATTCCGATATCATTTCTCCTCCCCCAGATATCATTGCTGATATTACTTCATGCTAGGTATAATACAAACTCTATATTCCACCACAAACATTTTAAGCTGGCTCAATCAACTAAGAAACCAGATTACCGAAACAACCATTATTACACAGACAAAACACTAAAAATTCACTGGAAAAGTTTGGTGAAGAAAGGTGATCGAAAGAAATGCACTCTGTCTTACATTTAACTGATGGCGTTCGGTACCAGAGCACTCTAGTGGTCGGATTCGACACCTCGTTGAATTGGCCGAATTGGTGGTAGAAATCTGAAAATTGAAAAAATCTGAAAAACACTGACATGACTGACGATGCCGATGCTACCGATACCATAAGTATCGGCCAATACCTCATAATGGTATCAGTATCGGTCCATCTCTATTTTTTACCAAAATGGATGTACAATATTTCCACAAATTTACGCCTGAAACTCTTTCATACGTTCTATCCACCCTTCCTCCCTTACCTGTTCCTGTGGCACAAATGACCCTCCCCAAAATCTTATCATATCCAACTAATCCAGGGTATCTGGTTGGACATCATCTCTGTTAATAAACTCTTCTCGGGCTCTGCACCAGGTGATTGGCTTCATGTTTGCCGATGTTTCGGAAAACGACTTGTTTTCCATTTTCAAGGCGTGTTACTCTGTCCGTGTCAGATTGTAAACTGAATTGAATTGACCGTTGGTGGGGCCCAACAATTGAGCTCAGGTGCCATCTGATTGGCTGATGTTTGGATTTTGCCCTTGAATTATTTTCTGATTTTTCCTTATGTTTTTAATGCAATTTATTACAGGTGTCCATGTATTGCTCAGATGAAAGCTAGAGTCAGAGCGTGGTGCAGAGATCGAGAAGAGTTTATTAATACTATTCACCAGGAGAAACTTAAATCTTTTGTCATCTCTGTTGATGATGTCCTCCCTTTCTATCTCAAACCTACTGGGCCTTATTTTCTCACCACACAGCTCTTCAACATATTTCTTCCACCTCTCTTGGATCTCTTGTAGCTCTATCAACTTTCCTTTCTTGTCTGTTGTGGTAATTCCCATTCCTTTACAAACACCCGTCAATTTCTTGCCATATGGAGCATCTGATGGTCCCTCTTGAAATTTCTCTTCTCTCCACCTTGCTTCCCTCCCTTTCTTTGTATCTCTTCGGAGCCTGTTGTTGGGTTCCCTGTATTTCCTCTTGTCTAGCTCTGAGTCTACACTTCCATTTCCTTCTTTCCTGCCTCTCCGTTATCATTCTCTCTGTGACTCGCGGTTGTCTAATATGCATGACACTTACTACACATACCATTATAATTACCATCTCAACGATGCCATTTTCCCAATAATATTTCATCACTAATAAGTTGTGGTCTGTGTCTGCATCAACCCCTGTATATACGAGGGGGAGTCAAATGAAAACCTTAAAAGTGTAATATGAAATCGAAAGTGGGTGCCAGTGGCCTGTAATTTGGTATGTGTGTTTTACATAGTGTGTCGGATGTACCCTACGTTGCAGCACTGGCTGGATGTGCAAACACCAGCACAGGAACAGTTTAAAGATGGCTGCCCCACTAGCAACATTAGGGTGACCAACTATTTTTGAAGAAAATAAGGGTGATTTCTATATTCTTCACCAAAAATAAGGGAGATTTAGAACACGGCCAAATTTCACATAAAAAGAATAAAGCAATGCAGGGTTTGTAAAAAATATATAAAAAATTATTCAAAGAATGTAAGAATACAAAGAATCATAAAATTCAAGGAATTTGCTTTCACATGTAGATTTTAATTTTGAACAGAGAACAGTATCTAACATTTTGTGAGTAGCACTACCGAAGTATCTATCTCTGGACTGTGCAGGTCCAATCCAGGAATGTATACTTTCCCATTTCGAAAGATATGTACTCATATACTTCAGTTTCTTTTTTGGTGGTGTTTTAGGTTCGTCATCACCGCCCATTTTTGTATTATAAACTCATGCCCCTAAACGGCTCACAGGTGATGTAGAACAAAACCACTGAAACCAAATAACGCCAATGCACCACCAGCTGAGCAACACAAAGAATGAAAGAAAGGAAGTAAGTAAGTACACGTTCACTGGCTTAACAGACAAGGAGATTTAAACTCATTGGTTGGTCATTTTTAAACGAGATAATTGATAGAAAGAAAACTCGATATAGAATCAGTTGCGTCTGCTCTTGAACGTTTAAGTGAATTTAAATCATGTGCACAGAATTTAAATGATTGAAACTGAATGATTTTACTTGACGAAAAAATATGGAAGAAATTCACCCAAAGAGACAAAAAATACGGTAGCCGGGAGATGGTGAAAAAATAGAGTCAAATTTGGGAGATCCCGGGAAATATGGGAGAGTTGGTCTCACCCTTAGTATCGTGCACCAGAGAGGAACAGCGTTTGGTGATTAGATTTTTGCACAGTGAAGGTGTGAAACTTGTAGACATTCATCACAGAATGAAGGTCCAGTATGGAGATGTGTGTTTGTCATAGCAGCAAGTGTATGAATGGTATAGGAAGTTCGCAAATGGTGTGATTCCCATAGACGATGCTCATCGCCAGGGCCAGGCACATCGCATTGTGACTCCCAAGAGCATAGCAGCAGTTGAAGCCATTGTAATGGAAAACCGCTGAGTGACATTGGATGACATTGCGACAGCTGTACACATTAGTCATGGTTCAGAATATCACATTATGCATGATTTTCTCTGGTTTCATAAGGTGTTTGCACGATGAGTGGCAGAGAGGCAGGTGTGCCGGCCAGTGCACGAGTGGTTGCGATGCCTACCAAAAGAATTTTTTAAAACAGGAATTCAGGCACTTGGGAAGCGTTGGCAGATGTGTATTGAGCGTGCAGGGGACTATGTTGAAAAGTGATACAGGTTAGCTGCATCTATGCACAATTAATAAAATTTTTTTAAATAATTAAGGTTTTCATTTGACTCCCCCTCGAATGTGCAAATTGTTAGCACTATTGCTGAATGCCGTGTTTCACCATAATATAATCTATCTGAGACCTCCCTCTGTTTCCTGGCTTCTTCCATGAGTACCTGCATCTAGGTAGGAGCGTGAACCATGTATTTGTGATTACTAGATTATTTCTTTGGCGAAACTTGAAAGATTTCTTGCCGTGGTCATTTCAACTTCCCAGCCCATAATCGCCCACCTTCTGTCCATTTCTTCCTTCCCCCACTTTCCATCCCCTTTCCAATCCTCATCCCTACCAACTGCTTGCTCCCAGGTATTCTGTCAATTATTTCCCCTACCTGAACGTATAAACAATCTGACTCTTCTTCTCTATGATTCAAGGTATTATATCGAATTGTTACCAATGTATTAGACCTGGCTCAGTTTGTTGGATCTGCCTTTTCCTCAATGACTATAATATTATCACGCCCCTGTTCTGCATACACTACTTTTCTACCAAGTTTCCTGCTCATTGCGAATGCAACCCCTAGCTGGCTTTCATCCCCTACTCTACATATCACTCTACAGTCATCACTCCAAAAGTCTCCTCTATCTTTCCTTCTTATTTTGCTTAGGCCCATTTTGTCAACACCCACCTTCTTCATATCCTTCTTTAAAATCCCTAACTTGCCCACCCTTGGTATAATCTTAATGTTCCACATGGCTATTCTGATTGTGGATACTACAGGAATATGGTATTCCTTATTTTGTTCGCTTGCTATTTACTTGTTACGATGTCCTGGTGAGGGTAATATGGTAATACGGTGTCCCATTCATACTACAGTTGTACGTATGTTGGTCCGTAAGATGGTCATCTGAATGAGGCATAAATTAGAAATGTACTGGGTTAAAATCAATGAAGTGGAAGTTGAAGTAAGTAATGCAAGTGACTCAAATACAAGTCTGCATTTCCATCTAGTCCTAATGTTGCTTCCATTGATTTTCAACAGGTCAAAGCATCTGCGGCTGCCAGTGCTGCGTGGAACCGTACCACCAGGAACCAACATCCCCAACGTGTCGCTGCCCCAGTAGTTTTAACCTCTGGTGCTCGAAGAACTCCCCCGACAGAGGGAGTCAACCGTGTCAACATGAATCAGAGTAATAACAGTGGTGATGGGAACAGTGTGTCTCAGCCGACAGTGAATGGTTTTCACAGGGATGGAGATGATGGGAGTGGGGGGGAGGAGGAGCGAGAGAGTGGACAGAACTGTGATCGGCACAAGGGTGGCAGTGTAGGTGAGCAAAATGAGAGACGGTCTTTTGGCTGCCCCTATTGTCGAATGTCCTTTGAGGACCAGCCAGCGTTGGCAAGGCACTGTCGAGGGGAGGCACACCAACGGGCGGTGGCGTCAGACGAAGGTCAAGAGTGGCAGTATCGCCCTCCACCTCGAGGAATATCGCTCAGGTAAGAGAATATTTCAGCAAACTGTCGCATCATAATTTGTTTTTGTTATGACCGAAATCTGGTCAAAACTAGCTATGGGAATAATACTGAACTACTGAAATGGTGGGTGTGAGACTTTGTTTTAGTAATTAAAAATGGCTCGTAATTTGTTATGGCAAGCTGCCAAGTAGACCCATTTGTGAGAAGTGGCTCCTTAGATGCAATAAGCCACAGCGTCAGAGAGGGAGAAGATATCCTCATCAGCATCTTTCCATCCATTTTTTGAGAGGAGATAGTGTTGGTAGATGGTTCAGGTTATTAGAGGTAATTGTATGCTTAATTGATCGAAAAGATTAACTGGAGTGGGAAGGGATGGAATGCATTCTGGTGAATTACTGCCTGTAGGATTGATTTCAGTGTATATTTTCCCTACCACCATAAATGGTATTGTAGCCAGAATTATGTGTCACATAATTTTTGCATTATCATATTTCACAGCTTATAAGATACCCTTTTTTCCAAATACAATCGCTCAATAATCACCTTTTATATGTGAAGGGAGTCCTTCCAACAGCTTTAGTCTTCCTTGATGCTCATTACTGTGTACCAATTTTTCCCTTGGTGATAAGGACTTCTAATTTTGTGGCTTTAATTTTAATCAGCTTCATTTTTTGAAACCATGGAAAAATTACCTCGTGGGTCAAGTGTATAAGTTTTCTCATGGTGTTAAAAATTTAGTGGTGGAATGCTGCACAGCAAAGATCACGTTTTCTTTTTGTGATATTATTTCCAGTAAGGTTAGACTTAGGAGTACCATGTCCAGAACCAGGGGCAATCCCAGGGGGGGGGGGGGTTGTGGAGATATATCCCCACCCCCAAAATTTTGGGTTTTAACAAAACAATTTTAACAAATAGACGTAGTTATCAAATACAACAAATCACTGATCTGAAAATAATTGTAGTTCTTATTATGCTCATTATTATGTAGATATAATGATTTAACAGTTTCATAGTTTTTTTAGGATGACTGAAAATTGCCATAATTGTCTCCCCCCCCCCCCCGAAATAAATTCCTGGGATCACCCCTGTCCAGAACTAGTGTGGGCAGACTAACAAAATAAGCCTCAAATATATGGTATATAATTCTGCTACCGATCATGGCATATGATAACTTTACCAATAAAATGTTATATGTATTTCCATTAAGCCTCTGCAAAATTTCCCTGTTGAAAGCATTTTTTTGAGGTAGAACCTTCTAATCCCAAAATTGTCTGCAGCATTTTTTAGTGTGCTGTGCTTTCATGTGGACTGTAAAAACCTTTTTTTCTGAAAATGACCCAGTAAAAAGGGGATGCATCTTTTAAGCCATCAAATGTGTTATAGATTTTGTTTATTGTTATGAATAGTGAGGGAGAGATTGCTGTAGTGGTAATTTTGATATTTTTTAATCAGTCCATCATATCAATCGTTAACATTTAAATGCCGAGAGTAAAAAAATTCAAATTTATGGTCAATTGCGTTAGATAACCATTGAAGGTGGGTCATTTGTTGCAAATGAGATGCTTTTGTGAGCATAAACACCTCCCTCTATTTTCTTAAAATTATGGTTGTTTTTATGGATTATGATTGTAAGTCAAATTATTGCTTCCACAGTTTACATACAGTGTACTCGGAATGTACCACGAGATTTGGCTGCTTATAGTTTGAGTGCATGCCATGTCTGCTGACATGGCCCTCAATCTTTGCTAGGGCTGGAGCACATTGATATGCAGTGAAACCCCCCTTTACACTTTGAAGGAGGCAAGGGAATAAACTGTCAATTGCAGGAAAATGTAAATCCTGGGAAATCTTAATTTGCTGGAAATTGAAGCAAAACTATTGACAAGTGTTTGTAAATTTTATTTCATATGAATTGATTATGCCTAAAATCTAGTGGCTGCAGCTAACTGGTGGGTAAAAATAATTATTTATTTACTTCATAATTTCAAGTGAAGTGTGTGCAGGGCACTGATCCAATTACAAAAGGATATTTCTGTTTGGGCCTCCAGTCTATGCGTCAAGGGTATGCCAGGGTATCCCACGGGAAATATCATTTTAAGTTTTTTGAGCTTGGAAATACTGTACATTCTTAAAATGTGTGAATTGTCCTGTTTGTTGGGGCCTCAAGAAAATATTGTAAATCAAGGGAAATTATAAATTCCAGTTGTATAAAAGCAAAGTTTCACTGTATGTGACCCGTGAAGCATTTGTGTGTCCATTTAAAAATTTTTCTCTACGAAGGATAAATGAAACAATGAAAATCTTCTGCCTGTGTTGATGGCTTTGTGCCTGAAATTAGTTGTATTTTCTCAATGAACTCCATTTAATAATCATGATGACCTTCCTCCATGTTAAGGAATTCATATGCCTTTGCTGTCTTCTAATTTTGCTTAGAGTATTAAAATTGTCTCTACCTATTTCAGTGATAATGTTAGTGCGAGTGGAGTACCCGAGACTGGTCAAGCAAGTGGCCATTCGTTGTGTGCAGCCTATGCGGCGAGTGGGCACTGTCGTTTGGGGGAACGTTGTTCGGAGGCTCACGGGGAGGGGGAGCTGGCGGAATGGCTCCAGAGGGCTCAGTTCAGGAGGCAAAGGTTGAGAGAGGCGAGGGAAGCGGGATTACTGCCTGGGCAACCGTTTGCTGAAGCCTTGCTGGAGAGATGGGTACATGATCGGTGAGTATGACAAAGATACATCACTAAAACTCATTAATCTGTTGAATTACCCATCGTTTACTGTCACTGGGTGATCCGTCCACTCTGAAATCCATTAAAACTTGGAAAACTAACATAGTTTCTGGTTCATAAAATACCCTTATAATTCTTGATGATGGATTCTAAAATCCTCTCTCTCGTGAACTAAGGTTAAAGCTACATTTTCATGCATCCAATTGTTTTATGCTGTTGGAGTTGTCCACCTCTCTACATTCACCTCAGACTGTGTTGTGACAGCTAGAGGAAGGTATGCTGTCTATCATTTATTTATGGGATTCTCTGATGAATAGCCTAACCCTCTATACACCAATTTTTTGTCTGCAGTGGCAGTCATTTCACATGTTACCCCACTCGTGAGAGAATCAGGAGCTATAAATTACGAATGAGAGATATGTATTTCTGTTGCCAAGTTGTAAAATTGATGTCTCAAAGACATACAGACATAAAGAAACCTAATTAGAGACAAAAAACTTGTGTGTTACCTCTAGGTCACTCAGCATGCTAGAGGGTTAAATACATTCTCAATATGTGGAATTTAATAATACTATTTTTTCCTGTTAACTGTTGATGTTGAGGGATGGTGATTACAACATTTTTCTACTCAAATCCTTCATAATATATCATTTTAAGTCTTATGGGCCTGGAAAAACTGTACATCCATGAAAAAGGTGTGACTGTTTTCATTTCAGATGATATGAAGTAGAATCCCTCTTTGATTTTAACACATTTTTGTGGCTCCAAAATAATTAAAATGAGGTGGTATCACAAAATCTAGAATGTAATCTAGTAAATATTTCTTGAGGGGATCATGCCATTTCATCTAAAATCAGTATTAGGCAATGATTCAAATTACACTTTTAACTTCCCTATTTCTTGTTGTAACCTGATTTCATCTATTTATGCTTATGCCTTTATCAGTGCTGCTTAATGTATAAAATTCATTGGTCAAATTTTAGATTTATGTGCATGTGAGTACTATGCAGAATTTCCTGTTGATGGTCAATGGTATTTGCTTTCTGTGTTCTTGATTTAGAATTTTCACCTTGCCTCTTTGGTTTTTGCTCAAATGCCTTAATAGTGTTGTGCTGAATTATAATGTGCCAGTGTTGAAAAGGCTCTGTTAAATTATAAAGGAATTATTTTAGAAATAAATACCAATGACTATATCTTCTCAGATTTGCACCTTTTTGCAAAATCAATTTTCTTCTTGAAAAACTCCCAAGATTTTGGAACTGGAAATTATACTTTGCATGAATGAGCCCTTGAAAGGAATCGATTACTGATAGTAATAAGACCTCATGTCTATTAGGTTAATGAGTCTTCCCAACTGACTGAAAATCATTGGTCTTTCAGGTCTGTTATGTCGGAATGGGTGGAAGGACTGACCCTCGATTGTACTCCTGACTTGAATCTAACGGTAGCTCGTAAGCCAGGGCGTGCTCAGTGGATGTTCCGGCTGACGGTCAGTCCTGGAGCAGGTGGTGCCACTCCTGCTCGACTTGAAACCGTTGCTCTCTTGCAAGATGCATGTCGACCTCACTTTTGCATCGTGAGGGTGGCCATCATATCTCAACAGCAAACGAGAGGGGAGATTAGCTCTGGTGGAGATGAGCAGGTAAGATCTCTTCTGTTTTCTTGTTGTTGTTGCTGTTATTGTATTTAAAATTGAGTCATTTCAACTGAAAGATTTCAGTTTACCTTGTTTATACATTTATAATCTTCAGTTTAATGAAACTGCTCGGAAAAATTGAGTAACATGGAATAACAACAGTGATAGCAGGGAAATGGGTTAGGATATTTCAAAAAATTGTTGATGATGAATTTGAGGGAGTTATTCCGTGAACTCAAGAACTTAACTTCGGCTTCCAGGACATTTTGTTTTTCACTGGCACTTATTTTTTCTTCTAGAATAAAAAGTTTAAAAGTTCAAAGTATCCGTATCATTAAAATGTACCACATACTCTCCTCAGAAATTTTAGTTGTATGAAGTGTTACATCTTGGTACAGCGTCATGAGGTTCTAAGACATTAAGGACAGTAAATTGTGCCTTTAAAGAAATGGATTTATATTCAACTTCCTTGATGTGTAGTCTGTAGCAATGGAGGTTATTCGAGAGTTCCTAGTATGTTTATTTGAAACTGATGCTGTCATTTCAGCTTCTGAGTATGGAGTTAGCAGCATGATATGGCAAATCACGAGATCCGGTTCTCGGATTAAAATTATCGACTAAATAGAAACTTTTCACCAGGAATTGTCCATCCATCAGTATTATTGGGACATAATTTTAAAAGACATCATTTAATTTCATCATGATTAAAAAAGACAACATCATTTAATCATAATGTGGTATAATTTTTTGCTTAAATTTTGGAGTAAGGCATCCTTTGACATATTCCTTGAGACGTCTCTGTTGCATTTTTCTGGAAATGGCTGCAAGGTTCCCGCAATAATTAGAGCTGGCATTTTATGCTTTTTAATTTCAAGATTTTTGAAAATGAATATTTATCTTCATTCTGTATTTAATCTGTAATATACTAATTTTTTTAGCCGATTGGGATTAGAGATACTGTAAGATTAGCCTTTCAAACTCAGTTAATGTTTAAATATGTTAAATACTTTCATTTCCTGATCTTCAAGTAAAATTATTGAAGAATTTCTTGTACACGGGAGTTGTATAATGCCAAAAATTACTTGGGAAGTTAGAATCCATTCTGTGTACCTAATGGTTGTTCTGTGATTCATGATTGTGCACATGAAAAGAGAATGGAATTGCAGATGTTCCCCTGAACAAGGTCCCTTCATGCATTCATTTATTTTGTCATGTATTTTGGGTAAGGACCAAGGTCTCATGTGAGCTTCCTTTTTTTCCTTCTTCAATTCAAACAGAATGGCTTCAAAGAAGCAAGAGAGGAGTGGGAGCCCGACAATGACCAGGAGTTTTCTCCCCCGCGCACTGACACCCGAATATCTGCGTCATCCGAAGTTGCAGAGGTGGTGGTTGAGTTTTCCAGTGAGGTGTATGGCACGTTCAGGCAGGCGGTTGTTTTTGGTGCAGGTCCATCTCTCCCTGCCTTAGTTCGCCACCTCTCGGTGGATGTTGTACCTGCGAGTGAGGATGGTGTGAGTGAAGAAGAGACCGGAGGTGAGAAAGAAGAAATCACCCTCGAGGAGGAAGAAGAGGAAGAAAAGGTATGTGGGACATCTCTAGTCAGATTTCAGAATTACCCACCTCTGAATAAATTCATGTTGTCGTGGGCTTTCTCCTTGCAAAATGACAATGATTAAATGCAGGAATTGGACAGATTGCACAAAAGATTTACCAAAAATGTTTTCAGAGCATTACAGATGGACAAATTTCTAATAGAACAGTGGCAAAGTTACGCTAGGTTAACGTATTAGATATCACTTTTTTGTTCCTCTCTATGCGCTCTTGGATGCTGCTAAAGGAGTTTTGTGGAAAGAAGACTTGTAACTTCTTATTATTAATATATTTTCCAGTAAAATGTTTTTTTAATTTAACAGAAAATGTATTGAAAAGTATTTTTCTTGCAACTGAAGGAGATTTTTGAATGGGTGATACTTGGCAATGGTCATTACAAAGATTGTTATGTTGTAAAGTGTTTGATTGAGTTGCCCATCCCCTCCAAATCTACCTATTTGTTGCCACTATCGAGATCATTTAAGCACTATGTTCATTTATCGCTTGATCAAGCCATACCTTCAAGGACTTAAAAGTATTCTTATTTCTTGTTAAGGTATCAGTGCAGTTATCCATGTGGGCTCCACGTTGGGATGCATTGAATTCGGATATCATAGAATTCATGCCCAAGGCACCGCATGCGCCTTCAGACAGGGACAAGGACCTTCTGGCAACGTATCCCACCCCTCAGCCCGGCTCCTTCACCCTCTCCAGGCACGTGATTCAAGGAGCACCACTCTCGCCAGATAATTATAGGTTTGTACTATCAGCGTCTCTGACTATTAGAAGTTAATAACAATGAAAAATAGGTATACTAAGTTTTAACTCATTGCATCATTAACGATCTTATATGGTGAAAAATCAGTAATCCAGAAGTGTATCAGAAACATCCAAGCAAAAAACTTCAAGATGATTTTGATTAGGTGTCACTATTCCAAGAATTGTATAATGAATTTCATCTTTTTTGCCATTAAAACAGATTAATGATTTGGGCAGAGCTTTTCTATATTTCCTAATAAGTTTTAATTTCATTTCTCTGGGTAACTTCTCTTGGTTTGTTAAATTCACTGCTTACAATTTTTTAATGGCAAGCCGTTCATTACTCTATCAAACTGCTCTTTTTTTGTTTGGCATACTTTTTTTGTTCAACTGAGATTGTGGAAAATGTATTTCCTGCTTTGTACCTACCTCCCTATTTGTATTGTGTTTATCATACACAGATTTTTCCCGGTCATAATGAGGTGTCTTTTGATGGTACTGTGGATCCCATCTTTTACACTATTAACCATTTGAGTGCGGCATGACGTGATATCACGTCACGTTGTCTTTACGTTGGTGCTGATGACGTGATATCACGTCCTGGGTACCGTTAGTGTTCCAGCTTTCACTAGGGGGCCTAGTGAAAGTTCCCATTGGAATGCTGGAAAACTCACGGTATCCTTGACGTGATATAACGTCATCAGCACCAGCGTAAAGACATCCATGACGTGATATCACGTCCTGCCGCACTCAAAAGGGTTAAGGGGGCCAAGGAAAGAGTGTATGTTGGGGTAAAATGTAAAATTTAGGAAAATTGCAATTTGCAGGAAACTGAAGCAGAATCATTGCCAAATTTTTCGTAATTTTATTTAATTTGAATGGATTATACCTAAAATGTAGTGCCTGCAGCTGACTTGTGCAATTGTAGGGAAGAATACAAAATTATTTTTCCTTCTATTTCAACTTAACCGAAGGGCACCGATCCAATATCATAAGTATTTATCTGTTTTCACCCCCAGTCTTTGCATCAAGGGCATGAAGTTGTCCTTCTAAAATACTTGATTTCATCCATACATTCCAGTTGGCTACATAGGTTGGTGATACTAAGGTCCTAATGTGTTTGTTTACTGTAGATTTCTAGATTTTCCCCAAAACAAAGGCTTCAGTCTCTCACCCACATCTTTATTGGCTCCTAACAAAATAGTGAGGTGAGGTTTACTGTGTCTGTCCTAATGGTAAGGATTCCTTTTGAAATCTTGGGTCTTGTATGACAGTATATCATAAAAAAAGACCTGTCTTGTCCTCAGTAAAATTGTCTTAAAGTGCATAGCCATCAACATGATTATGCAAAGTGGGCACTTCCAGTGAGAAATTGTTTCAGGATATACTCTTGCAGATATGCCACAGACACTGTTGTAGACTTCTACATTGCATTTTGTAATGGTCTATCCAGCCATGTGTTGCTATAAAGTCATGTAGTCTTGCTGTACAAAGTGCATTTTCTTATAACCAGACTCAACTAATTGGTATACTGGAGACTCACAAAGTGCACTTCACAGAACGTGCACACAATCCTTGGTAAAATGTGATATAATCAAAAATCACTATGAGTTATTCTGTTGACTTCATGTTTTCAGAAGCACAGGTTTTGTAATACTGAATTTGAAACTAAGGCAACAGTGGCAAGATCAGGTCCCTATCACCTTATGAACAGGAAATAAGTTGTTACGCAAAATATTACACCTCTAAAACTGAGAAAGCTAAAAAATTGAAACTTTCAGATGACACTGTAAAAGGTTGAGAATATTGTATTAAATTCTGATGGCAATTGAACCAAAAGTAATCCTAAATGAAAATGACAACTTTGTAAAATTCCACCAATTTATTTTCAGGTACGACTAGTTTCGTCGCAGCGGCGACATCTTCAGGTACAAAGTCAAGGCACAAAAAATGTGCCTTGACTTTGTACCTGAAGATGTCGCCGCTGCGACGAAACTAGTCGTACCTGAAAATAAATTGGTGGAATTTTACAAAGTTGTCATTTTCATTTACGAAATGAACTTCCACAAAGTTAAGCCTGAGATGATAGAGATAAAAAGTAATCCTGTATTAATCAGGCGAATTTTGAAATTTCCGCTTGAGGCTAAGAATGAAATGGTTTTTTTATGGTTGTGCAAGAAACATAACTTGACTGATATGAAAAAATGTGATGATAACTATTCAATAGGAAATAAAATAGGCTGTGAGCTGACATTTGTTTCATAACAATCAGTTTATGCATTCTCTTTCCATTTGGCCTCAAACTCAAAAGTCCCATCATTTTAAATATATATTGTGAGACGTAATAAAATGCCTTCATCCAATTTTGTTTCATTTATAGTCAAACTGAGGTTCTTTTCCGAATGTTCCTCATAGCACATTTGGTAAAACCTATTGCTTGGTAATTGTGAACAATGCTAGGGGAAAAGGGGATGGCTTGAGTTTAGCTTGTCTGGTTTAAGTGATTAAATCTGGTAATGACTCAGGAGCTCACAGTAGTGAGACAAAACTGGATGTGAAATTTGGTATTTCAGATTCTGAAATATATGTAATTCTTCATCTCTCTTACTAAATTTTTCCTCTTCTCATCCATCAATATGATGTTGATTTTTTTTCTTTGATTGTTGTAGGAGCCGAACTCATGAGTTGTTGTGGGTGGAGGAAATGGCAAGGTATGAGCTTGCAGCACAATACAATCTTTCATGTCGCCTTCGGCTGGCTTCATGTTATCTTCTGGCTTCCGGATCCCCTCCATCTGCCTCTTCAGGATCACCAGCATCTGCACCATCAGCTCCAATTGGTATGTTCATATTTTACTGATTTTTTTATTCACTGGATGGCAGTGCAAGAATGATGTAGTTTTCTAAGAACAGGGAACCATTTAAAAAAAATCTATTGTTTTTTTTTAATTTCGGGTGACTCTCATTTTAGGCAATTTGTTTTATGTACTTTAGCAGTAATTAAGTCCATGGATTGTGATAATTTAAGATTAATACTTTCATAGCAGTTTAAAAAATTTACATTGTATAGTGTGTTTTTAGAATTCACATTTCATCTGCAACAACCTCCCCCCAATGGTGGTGCCAATTAAGTGTTGAATTACTGTCCCGAAAATAATTTTCAAACTCACCAACAGTCTGCTGTGTGACTGGGGTACAGACTTTCTTGTATTCCTTCTGATAAATATTGAAGCCTCGCACTGCCACTGACTGACAATGGAGAATCGTAGCTTGTAATAATGATTTTGTTTTTAATGGCATATAATTGGTATTATTAATTGTTTGGGATTGGGTTTGGGAACTGGTTTTTGCTCCAATTATTTTTGTACCGATTCTTTTTCATTTCGGTTTTGGTTCTAAGCTCATGAACTGGTGGAACTGATAAGCGAAGAACCGAGCAGACCCATCCTTATTATTAACTTTAGTTTCGTAATCATATGTACTAATTACGAGAAAATCATAATTATCGTGGAAATTTATATCATAGCAAAGGTACATAGTCATTACATAGGCAGAACTGAAAGAGTAGAGTGTACTGCTAGAGAAGGTAGAAGTGTTATGGGTACAAGGAGTTGTTGTATTTATTGTTTATCTTACTAATGACTTACTCATGCTATTTTATCTTACAATTAACTGGTTAGGGTCTCATAGTTCATGATACCTATGAGTTTTAGTAAACGTGTGCGTCTTATGAGTGTACTTTCCCCCTCTCCAGATCTGTGTGTGTGCAGTAAATTCATCATCAATTTTTAGGATTCCAGAAGTATCAATGAGAAGAAATTTATATAAACTATCCAAATTGTAATTGGTTAAATATTTGCTTAGGTCTTATTGTATGTTGTGTTTTAGCTATATTTGGTCAAATGTGAAACACCTTTAAATACTACTTTTGTCAACAGGGAATGCGTCTGCTGCCAAGTATGCCCACAACGGAGAGTTATTTGCCCTTCTTCCCCTTGCGAGAGATGTTTCAGAAGACACTTCTGCTGGGAGACTTGTCCTTAACAACTGCACCACAGTGCTTCTTGCACCACCTCTTCCTAAAAAGTATAATACATATAGAATAACTTAGATAAAATATTTCTTATGTGCTCATACTTAGAACTTTTAAATTACCTATAGATGTGAATATCTCGGAGTGATTCCCGAACTATTTATCATGTGATATGTTTCACATTGTGAATCAAAGTGATAAAATGCCTTACTTTATTTTTAGTAGTGTATTTTCTCCTTCACTCTGCTATTGAATTTCAAAAGAAAGCATTCCACTTAATTCGGATGAATTTTTGTGCTTGAAATTTGAAGTCTGAAGCATCAACTTAAAAAAGGTATTTTTGCTTTCGTTATGGTTGTTTGGACAACATTACATAAGATCGCATTAATATAATTTATGTGCAATATGTTCTATTTTTTAATAGCAACCTCATAATAATAGAATGTTAGATGTGAACAAGCATAATTTGATAACGTTGGATTGGAATACACTTAGCACCTATGCCATTTGTCTGAGTGTGACTGTGATATAATTACTTCTCTGGGAGTTAGTGGGTAAAACCTGTAATACTTCGGAAACAAAATCCTCTCAAAAATACTGCAAAGAAATTATCAATAATAACAAAATAAAATATATAAAAAATAAAAAAATAATAAAAAATCAATAATAAAAAAAGTAAATCAAAGAAAAACTGAGAAAAGAACATGAAACAATTGGCACAATCATGCCATGTATTATTATCTGTGTAAAGGGGAGGATTTGCCTGAATTTCAATAATTTACAAGCCTCGGCCTAACCGCAAGGCATTTCCATGGTATTTATGTTTAATGAGGTGTCTGATGCACTTTTGTTAATTTGAACTTCTATAAATTATTGTATTTTCTTTTTTAAATTTTTATTATATGCCCTTAGCCAAACCTCTTACGTTCTTTTTGGAAAATGCCATAATCACAATTTTTTGTTCAATTTCTTGTGGTTCATTTGATTCTTGCATTTTAGAGAACGTTGATGGAAACTTGAATACCCTTCCCTTACACTCTCACTCCCCTTTCTTGAAACTCATAAATATCAGTGATATTAACCAGGTAAGTAAACTCTGCGGTAGGATCTGGTTGGCATAGTGGTTTGAGCATTGGCTTCTCATCCTGAAGGACTCTGGTTTGAATCCTGTTGTTGGTATACATTTTTTTGTATAATCCAAATACTAGGCATTTGGATGCTCTGTGTAAATAACTTCAAAAGCAGATCTCTATCTGTTGGATGGGATGTTAAACTGTGGCCCATCAGGCAGCATTTTCCTAGCATCAGTTAATGCTGACACCAGTTTTCTCTGCACATTTTTTCTATTCCCAAAGTAATAATCCTCTTACTTATCTACCCACCTTCCTGAAATTGGCCTTTAATTATGTCTACCAGCAGTCTTCCTTCAACTAAACCTACCAATATACTCTATGATTTAATGGTAACAACTGTTCATGAAAATTAGCCAAGATCTCAATGGACTGTTATGAATGTCTTAATATTCACTAGTTACGAATTTATAACCATAAATACATGTGTTATTTATAAACTAGCTTAAAAGAAAAAGCCATTAAAATGTTAGGCTGGTTTTGTCCATTTTGCAGGAGACTGTCATAAGAGTCACTTAATCTTGTGTACTTAAATGAATACCATTGTATCTCACATTGCTTCAGTGTTCCTGTTTTAGTGTGATTTGTTCACTGAGTTCATGTTTAGTCAACTGAGGCAGATTGCTTGTTACTAATGTTGCTTATCTCCCTACTCAGTAATTCTATTGTATATCTTTAACCCCCTTTATGAAGTTAGCTATTGATATGTTTATATAGTTGGCCATTACTCCAATGAGGGAAGTTGAGAAAATGAGAAGATATTATTTTCACAAAGGAAATGTTTTATTTGCTATTCAGTTATTAGGGTATGTGAAGAAGTAATTTTATTTCTCATGAACGAACTGTCGATAATGGCATCAAATATTTTGCCACTGTTGTTCAATGTAGATTTTTGAGTATAGCACTTACAAATTGGATAAAAATGGCATTTATTGTGTACAAGAAAAAATATCATTTATTACTCCTGTTATATTTTACTAGGATATTAAGATGTCAGCTATATTTTTGAAGAAGTTTTCTCTTCATTAGCCCTAGAAGGCTATGACAGGACTTAGTTAACCGAGTGTTTCTCTGTACTTATTTTGTTTCACTAAGTCATTCGCACCTTAAGCATGTTCGTAGGTTTATATGTAATTTCTTTTAAAATTGTCAAGTACAGTTCTTATGAGTAAAATGTTCAGCATAGTTAAAATCAATGGCAATAAACTGGTATTTTCATGGATGAATGTAGGCATGTGGGAAAACTATTTTTTTTCAAATTACAGTTGATTTTTAGTCCCCTGTGGCATTTTGAATATTTTTAATTGTTGATGCTTCAGTCTTGTGGTTAATTATGTATGACCATTTCTTAATTTGGAGTTTGATCACCAGAATGATTTCTGATGTAGCTTATAATTTGCTGCTTAAAAGTAATTATGAGTTGTCAGCATTTGTTTTCTGAGGCTTAGCTCTATAAAAGATGTCTCAACTTTTTTGCAGAAACCAACAGCAGAGAGGGCCAAAAGTAAGCGAGTCTGAAATATCCTGTGAAGAAGTCAATGGTGAAGATGGAAACAGCACGCCTCGAAGAACGGTGTATGAATCTCTCATTGAGGATAAAGGGAGAAACATGGTGTACCTGCGACTTCCAGCTGAGTTGGTTCGAAGGCTCAACCTTAAACCAGACACTGAAATGGAAGCTGAGGTAATTCAGGCTTTGTTGATGTACATGGGATTGTCGTGATTAGAGATGGGGAAATTACCATAATGTTCAATTGAGGTAAATTACCAATTGTAAATTATGGTAATTTTCAAAAATTACCATAATTTTACTGAAATTTATAATTTTTTGCAATTTATATTTAATGGAGGCTTTAACAGGAAAGCCAGTGGCAATAGTAAGGGATTAACAATGCTTAAACCATTAATATTACTACGTTATTTATTCGAATTGTAGAAAATGTTAAAACAAGCGTGGCAGCCCACTTGCAATTTGGCTTTCTTTTGTCATGATCTGAGAAATTTTTGTACAAACCCCTTGAAGGTTATTCGGGTTTCCCACCGGATCAAACTCTCCATATAGGCCGACATTTCGATGAGCAAGTCATCCATCGTCATCATCCTCATCCATTGTAAGGAAGATGGAAGTTTGGGCCACATTGTCTACTGAAGCCAACACACTCCGACCTCTACCTAAATGGACGGAGCCATCACCATCCTTCCCAAAGATCGGCGGTCCTGTCGACCCTGATACATCGGGCAAAAACTAAATCCGATACGGAGAATCTTCCCTGTGAATTACAGCACCTGAAGAAGACATTCCGACAAAATGGCTATAGTGACAAGGACATCTCATCAGCTTTGAAAAGAACCTTCACCATTCGAGAGACTGCTGCCGAAGAAGAACGCGAAAAACCGATTGCCAGGGCTGGCCTGCCCTTTGTGTCGAATGTTTCAGGCAAAATCGCCAGAATATTAAGAAGACCTAACATCAATACCTACTTTCGCCCTCTCTCCAAATTAAGAAACCAATTGGTCACGGCAAAGGACCCCTGTGGCCTCTTTACTCGTGGTATCTATGAGATACCATGTACCTGCGGCCAGGTGTACATGGGAGAGACGGGCAGGACAATTGCAATGAGGGTCAAGGAACACCAACAGCACTTCAGGCTTGGCCAACCTGAAAAATCCGCTGTGGCCGAGCACAGTATTTCCAATGACCATGCCATCTGCTGGGAGAAGACGAAGGTCCTCTGCCGCGTGGAAAAGTTCTGGGAGAGACTGACGAGGGAAGCAATGGAAATAAGGATGCGAAATAACACCATGAATCTGGTGGCCTATCCCTTGCCCAGACATGGAAACCGGTGCTGAGATGCATGTGGGAGGATAGGGAAAAAAGGCAGAAACGAGTGGACTAATCACGAGACACCTGACCATATGCCAAATGGTATATAAGCCGGACCAGTTGACGATGTAAAACATGCCCTGATGACAATGGACGACTCGCTCATCAAAACGTCGGCCGAGATGGAGAGTTTGACCCGGTGGGAAGCCCGAATAACCTTTTACGACTTCATACACTGGGAAAGCCTTAGATCTTTCTTTTTGTACAAACCGTTAAAAGATAGCCCCAAAAATATTCCACAAGTAAAAGTCCTAAAAATATTTCACAAATGATTGTACATGCCTTAAGTTATAATTTAAATTGTGTGAAATATATATGGACTTGGCTTAAAAAATATGTTTCAAATATATCACTATGAAAAATATCTGAAACTGAGGTGAATATTACCGAAAATTATGGTAATTTTCAGTAGTTGCAGTAAATTATGAAAAATACAGCTGTAATTTTCAGAATAGCCCATCTCTAGTCATGATTGTAGCCATTAATTTTGTATTTACGGTCTCATTAAAATTATTGAACTGTGTACCATCTTTTCCTGCTTATAAGATGGACATTTTCCCCCCTCAGAATCCCTTTAGGTCTATGTAAAGGCCAGATTTTGCCAAAAGACCTCAGGAAATGGGATTTCTGTGACTATCTCTGTGCATTGTTTCATATTCAGGAAGAGCCATTTCTGGAAAGTCACTCAAGCTGTTATTAATTTTTCCATTTTAACCATGTAGCATTGGTATTTTAAAGTTGCCTTGAGATCTGCGGAAATTATTCCAAGTTGACTTAAATATTGCTACTCTCTGTTTGCATGTGTGATGTGTGCCGATGGTTTAATAGTGTTGAAGTCAAAATTGTCATTTTTTTGGAAATTGGGACTTAAGGTTAAACAAATTCTAAGTTAAACCATAAGTTACCTGCCTCATCGCGGAAAAATATGCTAGCTACATTGAAGCCACTTAGGTACAAAATGTAAAACAAAAAAGGGGAATACTTATGTAAACCTAACTGAAAAATGGTCAAGAACTTCCTAACCATTTATCTCTGAGTAAAGTCCTCCTCTTTTGCCCTAACTCTGTGGGAAAAAAGGCTATATGTGTGGGCCAAAATTTTCCTGGGGCCACATTAGAGGTGTAATGCGAAACTTTTCCTGAAACTGAAGCTTCAGAAACTGGGTGGGGTGGGGACTATTTTCAGAGATACACGGTATTCCACTTATGCTCTCGACAGCTCATAAATTGAAAATATTATGTATTGAAAGTTTAATACATAAAAATGGAAGTGTAATGCAATTTACGGAGATCAAGCTCGTATTGTGGCTTCTCATCTTGAAGGATCAAGTTTTAATCCTGGCTGTCACGGAAATCTTTCAGTTGAATCACAACTTGTACCAAGTTGCTACATAGTAGTATTTTATGTGAAGTATTCCATGCATCAGATGGGAAAATAAATATTTTATGTGAAGTATTCCATGCATCAGATGGGAAAATAAAACTGTTGGATCCTTTTATTTAACCTTTCATTGAAACCTTTCATGTAAAATAGACATATGCCAATGTATGGTTTCACTTCACCCTATCTTCATTCCCCAAGTAATCCATCTCCATTGAGTATATCTATCCTTCATGGTGCTAACAACCTCGGCCATTGATCACCTTTCCAAATAACTAACCTCCCAGATTTCCTCAAGTTTTCTTGTAGTTATATGTTTTTTTGTTGATTTTACAGGTCCAGTTTCAGTTGAACCGAGTACCATATTGTGAATGGCATCAGTCGGTAGATAGAGTCCCTGACCTTCAACTCCTATTCCCTGACACCAATCTACCCCCCAACATTCCATGGACGCCACAGAGGTTGGTGTGAGTTAACATTTAATCATGTTGAACTTTTGTAGATTGCTATTTTTAATTTTTACATCATCCTTGTCAGTTATTTTCTTTTAAAGTGGGATGGTTTTTTTTCTCTCTCTACCTCTATGATTCTTGTCCAGAGGTTTCAAAATTGTTTGTTTCTTCAGTTGTTTTTTCACCACCAGCTAAGCAATTATTATGGACCCTGGATTTTTGTGAATGGGTTTTTGCATGATTTTTTTTAGAGATTAAAAAAGTAGTTATTTTGATACATGAAGTATTTATAATTTGCTGTTTTAACTTTGGTGAAATTCACTGAAAGTTTGTGAATAAGATTTATTTACAAAATTTTATGAATGCCAAGTGTTCGGCACAAAATTTGCATGAAATTTTAGTTTTGTTAAACCTTTCGTATAATATTTTGCGAATAGAAATTTTTGGATTATATTCTATTTGATAGATGTTATTTTAATGTGCGTGGTAAAAGTTATCTGATTCATTAACAACTTCCAGGGTTCAAAATGTTTGCAATGGAGCGAAGGAATAAATACAATTATTACTGATTATGTGACTGCATCGTGCACCCATGAATCACTAATTTTATCACAAGCAACCGATCTGGTGTGTGCTGTAATAACAGTGCCCTCTATCCGGTGTCTGTCTTTCTACAAATTATGATATCTGTTTCTGTTGATTTTAACTGTTATAATCAGCAAATCGAATTAACAAATACCCTCTACTTTGCCTATAACCCTTTGAGTGCGGCATGACATGATATCACGTCATGGTTGTCTTTACACTGGTGCTGATGTCACGATATATCGTCAAGGGTACCGTGAGTGTTCCAGCTTTCACTAGGGGGCCTAGTGGAAGAACCATAATGAAAGCTGGAACACTTACGGTACCCTTGACGTGATATCACGTCATGCCGCACTCGTAGGGCTAATGAAATCACCACGGGTAGTGCCACCATGATCGGCCAGATATTTCATGATCTGAGATCATGGATAATTGCATTTGTTTCATTTGATCGCAATATGCCAATTCACACAAGGAAATTGCCACCAATAGCAGCAGTTGGCTGTCACCAAGTGAAAACATTGAATTAAACGAGAGAATATATCACTGATGAAGCTCGGCTCTTAGCAGCTATTCACACATGCTCAGTCTGTCTCTAATACAGATAAGCCATTGACGATAGCTTTCATCTACATCTACATACTACCCCGCAAGCCACCTCAAAAGGCGTGTTAGGACACCAGCCGTCAACAAAAAAAAAACTCAAAGTTCCGCCTAGCATTTATTAAAGTCCTTAATTGTTTGGGGGGAAAACGAATTCCCATACCTATCTGTTCGGCTAAATATCTCTCTTAATTTATCGATTCTGTCGGACCTGGAGATATAATGTGGTTCTAATATGATGTTCTCCGTGTTGCTCTGAAAGATATTCATTCTCAATTGCTCAAGCAATCTAAGCCTAGCGCGTAGCCTCCCGAGTCTCTAGCGGCTCCCACCCTAAATCGTTCAAAATCTGTGTAACGCTTTCTGTACGGCCGTAGCAGTTTTTGACAAATCGTGCAGCTTTCCTTTGTATTTTATTAAGTTCATGGACTAGGTCTTTCTCCGCCGGATCCCATATGCTCGCTGCATATTCAAGGTGTGAAGCTTTGATGAAAGGTGCTTATCATTATTCATTTCTTTGCCTCACCTGGGATGACCCAGCCTCGAAGAGGACAGCTACCGAAGGCCTACAATATCGGCCAATTCCGCTAAATGAAAAGCACCACGATGTGGCATTCATTGTCCATCACCATGAACCAAAAATGACTCAGAAGCATGTTGAAGGATATAAAAATCTTTATCAAGTCATTGATTTTAATTATATGGAGCTCTGTCATCCCATATGTCTCGGGCATGATGCCTCGTTACAGTTACCATATATGATGATGAGTCTTGACCAAACCTGGCGTGCTTGGTTGCTAAATTTGTTAATGATGGCATCCATGCCGCATTAAGTCCAACCAACCGATGCAGCACCTTGTGTGTCTAAAGAATAATTTCCATTTAATGAGGGCATCCATGCCGCATTAAGTCCAACCAGCCGATGCAGCACCTTGTGTGTCTAAAGAATAATTTCCATTCCCAGATAAATTCCCATTCAGACTATGACATTAATGACCAACAGTATCTGTCTAGTCCATGTTTGTAAGGCTTCCCAGACAGAACAGTTCTTAAATAGGAGAGAAGCATCTTGGTTGAGGGGGTTGCATTGAAAACCTGAATACTTAGACCATAGTTGATATTATTTTTGTCAAGTGATGCAGCAAATATAATAAGTGACTATTCTCACCAAAAATAATGTCATAAGAAAAAAAAAGAAGTCTTTTTTACTTATTCCTCATTAATAGCATTAAATTGTGCATCATACGGTTTATAAAAAATAAATTGTAAGAGACAGCCTAAATTAATATGTATACTTCTTGCACCTCGCCTCTTCACCACGACTTGATTTTGCACACTTTGATCGTAAATAATGCCCATTTTTTATTCCCTTCGGCTATGTGTAATCAAAGGTTTACTGTATTTGTTACTTATTTGAGAATGAACAACTTTTTCATAATACCTCTGTAACCTGAAATTTGAGATTTTTAATAGACTGTGATTAGTATTTTTATACTGCTTTCCCTTAATTTCATTCAATGCCTAAAATAATAAAATTTATCCAATATGTTGGTGTTTCATGAATTTTAATTGGAACTCACTTGTTTATTATAACATAATGTAGACTTTCACCCATGATATACTTATGGATTGTTGACTCCACGCTAAAAAGTGTTGCCTTGAATTCTGCACGTTAGCAAAACAAAGAACTTCGTCGATTGTGGTGCCATCACTCTGGTACCATGTAATGTGATGGTTCAAATACAAACGCATTCAATAGAACATAAATTATCATCATTTGCGTGCCGGTAACCATAAATATATTGTGCAAAATAGTTATATAATAAAATTGAGAACGAAAACATTGAGCCACAATTTCAAAAAAATCAAAGAAAACCATTTTAAATATTAAGAAATGACTAAAACCATTTAAGGATATAAAACAGTGTTTCCTAAGTTGGTACTATGTTCGAATCTACATTTTTACAATACTGGAATGTATCTTTATATTCTTCTTGTTTAAGCACTCATTTTGTGCTGATATGAATGGGTAAAAGATTTGTGGTAGTACATCTCTTACTCCCTACGTGACTGGATTGGGCAAGTTAACATTTAAAAACTTGGAATAATAACTTGATTGCAGTGGGTTTTGACTTAACGTACCTGGTCTGGAATGCAAACATTAAGTTTTCACTCCAGACATTCCAGCAAACATTAAGTAAGCATAACATTTTTTCTCTGGTTCAAGTCTCTTATTTAAACAGCCAATCTTAAAATGTATTTTTATAGATACATATGCTATGAGTTATAAAATAGGACCGTTAAAACTAAAAATCATCACAAAATATGATTGGGAGGCTTTGCTCTCCAGAATTCGCTCTTATAAGGCAATTCTTCTCTTTTGTTTCTCGCTTTTCCTTTTAAGTAAGAAATGATACCTAGAAATAATTTTTGAAGACGTTATTTTATTTCTGTCAAAAATGGCATAGTCTCGGAAATGATGATCTGTACTCCTAATTTTATTTTTGTAGAGATGAGATATACTTCACACTATTGTTTTTACTCTTAAAAGTTTTTTGCATGAATTCTTTACATTTTTAAATAGTGTCTTGCAGGAATTTTACTCTTCTCCATAGTAATATAAGTTGTAATATGAATTGTAATTTTTTCTTTGTAGAAGTAGATACTTATTTGTTAAACTCATGGACTAGAACTTTGTTAGTTGCTCTCATGCTGCAAGCATGCCAGCTAGAGATGGGTGCATTGAATGGTTATCCTTCCTCAGTATACCATTTTACTATTAGCCATTACTACCACATTTTTTTCTTGATTAGGCTGGGGAGAAGGATAGGGCTGCCTTCTATCAACTACCTACAATGAACAAATTTTAAGCTATCCGGGACTAGCCATGGAGTTCCACTTATACGGAGTCACCTGCAATGCACAAATGTGCGAATTTCCACAGAGAAAAAAATCATCTGCCTTGACCGGGATTCGAACCCGGATCCCTCGAATTCCGGCCGAGTGCTTGAGCCAGTTAAGCTGCCGATGCGTCCTCTTCCCCTGTGGATTTTTGTGACCTTTACGGGACTAGATGTTCTCGACTGCCGGACATACAATGTAACAATCAGTCGCTACTGAGCGCTTAGCTCCACTGCCCACGAGGAAAGATCGTACTTTGAACACAGAGAGGCGTCCACTCTTATTTGACAAATTTTAAGCTATCCGGGACTAGCCACGGAGGTCCACTTTTACGGAGTCTCCCGCAATGCGCAAATGTGCGAATTTCCACAGAGAAAAAATCATCCGCCTTGACCGGGATTCGAACTCGGATCCCTCGAATTCTGGCTGAGTGCTTGAACCAGTTAAGCTACCGAGGCGTGTTACATTGTATGTCCGGCAGTCGAGAACATCTAGTCCTGTAAAGGTCACAAAAATCCACAGGGGAAGAGGACGCCTCGGTAGCATAACTGGCTAAAGCACTCGGCCGGAATTCGAGGGATCCAGGTTCGAATCCCGGTCAAGGCGAATGATATTTTCTCTGTGGAATTTCGCACACCTACAATGAAATTGAAATTTAGATGAAAAACTGAAGACTTAAGAAACACCTCGACAGTATCTTAATCTATTATCGACTATAGGTATACCTCAGCTTATGTTGTCTTGAGTGACGTTGGTCTCACAGATACATCGGTTTTTCTTCCCATTTAATCGATGAAATTGGTCAAGATATGCTGGAATGATTGAATTCAGACAAAAATGCTAATAGTGAAATAACATTTTAAATAAAGGAATGTAAGAAATTACTTTGAAATTAAGTAAAAAAAACTTGTTATAAATCAAATAATTTGAAGGAAGTTACTCTATAAAAATGAAAAATAAGTTAAATAGAGGAGTAAGCGCTGATTAGAACACATGCGAACATGAACTGCGATGAATTGAGGGATATGCACATAAAATAAATTCGATAATCCAGATAAGCCAGTGGGCATTAAGCAGTATTCAAAATACAGTGTAACCTGTATTAAGCGACCACGGACAGTTCTGCTGAAAAAGGTCATTAGCCTTTAACTTACTTAGTTTTTCCGTAGTTGTAAGCCTTGCTGGCCGGGGTTTTTGAAATGACCAGTGTTTATTAAATGTCCATCAGTGTGCCAAACGAACACGATCAGCAGTCTAGGGACACAATTTTTGTGCCGGAGAGGCACACTCGGAAGAGAAAGGTTAAGAGGGGTGGTCGTTTGATAGGGTTTCAGTTTCTTGGAGTATATATTCTACTAATGAACGGTCAGCTGATTTGAAAAAATGGAAAACTTTTTGATGCTATAGTTTTGTTAAAACCTACTCAGTGGCATTAATTTCCTCATAATCTAGTTGCTCTTGGGAAATTTCAATGCATATTAATTGGAAGTACACATAAAGTAAAACATGAATTAAGCTACCATTGACGGTTCTACTGAAAAATGGTGGTTGTGAGGGGTGGTCGCATGATAGGAGTGGTCATTTAGAGGGGTTTCACTGTAGTCACACTGAACTTTGTGCATAGTTGTAGTGAAGTCATTCAAATATGTACATGAAAATATAAGGTTTGCAACAGAGTATTTAAAAAATGTTGCATCATGTGTTATGTATCACATCTTTACACCAGGGTTGAAATTCGCTATGAAAAAATCATTTGACTTGACCGGGATTCGTTCGTTTGACTAGTTCACATAAACCCCCTCGAAATTCGCCTTGAAGGAAGATGGCTTGGTGGTGTAACTGGCTAACACACTTGACCGGCAATTGGGAGATTCGGGTTCGAATCCCGGTCAAGTCAAATGATTTTTTCATAGCGAATTTCAACCCTGGTGTACATGCACCCGTGCGAGTGACTTTGTACCATATCATTTGTTAAATGCAATGTTTGGAAATTTATCACATCTTTATTGAAAATCAACAAAAAAAACATCACGGATGCAATTATCTAAATTCTTTTCTTGTCCAGAACCCATCAGTGCACCATTTTGACAGCAGCAGTGACATTTTGACAGACCTAGGTTAGTGGTGGAACAAAGTGTTGTTGGAGTGAAATGGCTGCAGCCTCGACTTTTTCAGTCAGACAACTGTTACAAATAGCTTTTGCAAATCAATGGTTTGTTTCATGATTAAGCCACTGCGGCACTGTTTTGTTCTGTGCTGTACAGCTGCTGCTGATGGCTGAAGATGATTGTTCCATCTTCTATTCTGTTTCTGTTGCACTGCTCTTCTCAGTGCAGTGCAATTGTGACAAGTTGTGGGATTTGGATCTGCAGGTGATTGCTTGTTTATTTAGTGGGGACATGTTCACCCATCGTCACAGATGTAGTTCCACTGTGAAGAATCTTTCTTGAATTCTAATGAAATTATTATTTTATTTAGATGAGAGGTTTTTTATAACCTGGAATGCAGATCTATCTGCAATGTTTTTTCAGTGCTAATTGATGACCTGTTTTTTGGTGTCTATAGGTGTTTCTACTACAGGGTGTTTTATGGAACAGTTTAGTTTTTGAAATTTTTTCAGCTTCAAAACAGCAAACTATCTGTCATGTAGTTTCAGTGCCACTACTAACTGAGGTAGTTCCACTCTTATTCTTGAGTTACAGTGAGAATGCTTGTGTGTATTGTTGAAGCACGTATTTCCTAACTAATTATACATCAGTTGGTGCTGGTGTTGCAGGTGAGAAACCTAAAATATGAATTGCGATACTATGAAAAGGAACAAAAAATGGAAAATGAAAGGATTTCTCAATTTCACCCTAAGTACTGCAGTTTTTCCCAGAAATGTGTCATATTTTACAGCTTGGTTAGCAACCACTTAGCTAAGTGAACTCAGAACTTAGCTAAGTGGTTGCTCGCCTAGTAACCTCGGAAAATGGCTGGCTCTAGTGTTGGCCTTGGAGTGTATTCTAGGCCTGAATAGCTCTACCATTCTGGCTTTCAGTTAGAAAGCAATGTGTTGACAATGGAGCAGCTCCCTGGGCAGAATTTACCCAATGATAAGATTATTTTCATTGTACATAATTAGATCAAAAATTTTGGAATCTACTTAAGTTTGAGAATTCATCCTGAATGGTCCATGATGTTCCTGATGTATGTCATGGAAAATTGGGAAGATGACGGTTAAAGCATAATGGGGGATACTGTATTTGCAGGAATCTAAGACGAACCGGATTCTGAGACAACCTCCATTTTTTGTAACTTAACTATGGGGAATAAATTAATCTTTAATGTAAAGTAATGATAAGCTGATATCCTAACTTTGCTGTCATTCAATTGCAGTTAATACAATAATGGTGTTAATGTTTTTTTACAAATTAGCTCAGGTAAATTGTAACTATAAGGGTGTGATCATAACTGAATTGATAAAGGTAATCAGTGGAAAACTAATACATATGTGTTGGTTGCATTGCTCTGAATCCTATGTGCTGACATTGTTGCAGTTTTCCAATGCAGCATTAATGTTTGTTACAATCCAATTTGGGTAAATTGTAACCATGAGGTCATGGACATGCTTACATTTCCTCTGTGTTTCTGTTGCCATGACAAGTACACAGTAACTGTGCGCAAAAAGTGAAACACAGAATAGAATTGGGTTGATTGAGCTGGTTACAATGTACAAACTGCTGCATTTGGTTTTGGGAACGTCACAACAGAGCCACTAATGGATGCTCCTTGTTGTGTCAATGCGTGCCTGCCACTACCTGCGCATGTGATGAATAGATCATCTCATACCGAAGTATTACTGCTGACTAGACTGATCGTTCAGAGCACTCACAGTTTGACTTCACCTCCTGTGCAACTGAGTAGTTGACCCCTTCTTGAAATTTTTTTTCCCATGGTTGTAGAAATGCGGGGGAAACTCTAGTAAGATGGCTCTACAGTTAGATTATGCTGTACAATTTAAGTCAAGGATTTTGCTTCTGATTTTAAGACAAACCCTGACTTCTTCGGAAGTCCAGAAGGGAAAAAGCATCATCTTAGATTCATGCAAGTATGGCAATATTAATTGTGCTGAACAAAGCTTGGCTTCACATAGCCTTTTTGCGAGACTTTTCAATTGCCAAATCCATTGCCCAGCCCTTAAAGTTGCTTATGGGCTTTTACTCATTAAACATTCCACATTGTTTTTAAGAGCATCATACTAAATTTCTAGGTGTTTGGATTGACTGCGATTTATCATGGGAAGAACATGTAACTAATTCAACTGGAAAATTAAGCTCACTCTGCTATGCAATGCGCATCTCAGCCAAATCTACAAACCTTGATGTTCTTCAAGTAGTCTATTATTTATGTACATTCATTCAAGAATAACACAGGGAATTATCCTATGGGGATCCTCTCACTACATGAAAAAAATATTTCAGATGCAGAAAAGAATTTTAAAAATAATGAAACAGGTACCTTTAAGAACATCCACCAAACCAGTATATGAAGAACTCAACATCCTACCAGTCCCATGCATCTACATACTAGAAACAGTGTCCTTCATACACAAGAACCGTATTTCTTTTGAAAAAAATCATATTTTCATAGCTACAACACCAGATCAAATGAACTTATCCATCTAAACAGCCACAGAACAGCTAAAAGATTGCAAAGCCTAACTCATCAGGGATTCAACCTTTACAACAAACTGCAATCAGCAATAAAATACCTGGAATACCAAAAATTTAAAATATCTGTTAAAAATATCCTAAAAAAACATTTATTTTATGATGTAAAAGAATATATGAAGTGTCGTTTTTGATGTTCCGCTTTGTTTACTATTCTTAACATAGATGTACTGTTCCATATTTGTTTTTTGTATAGGTAACTGATTTGACAAAGTTGTATTTTTGTAACTGTATGTATGTAATTGACTTGACCAATGTATGTAATTGTACCTTTATTTTTGAACCTTCTTTTTTTATGACTCCATGCAATTGTATTTGCCTACGGATTTAAAAAAAAAAAAAAACAGGATTAAAATGTTGTTGACTGCATTGCAAAAAAGATTGCTGAGAGTGTAGCAGCTCTTTGCTGCCTGGATTTTCTTTCTGATGCATGCATCTTGTCCTTGTACTCTATTAGGGAATGAACTTGTGCATTCTCCCTTTCTCTTGTCAGGCAATGGAACGAGACCCTGGACTCGCGGCTGAATCCGAAGCAGAGGGAAGCTGTGGTGGCCATCACGACTCCTGTAAATCTTCCCCTACCTCCTATACTCATCATTGGTGAGTTCCTCCATATGTCATTGTTGAACCTGTTACAAATACTGGGGGAAAAAACTTTTTCGGGTTGGAACAAAAACTCTCTAATAGCTGGTTGCCTCATACCTGCCTCCTCTGGTCACTTTTCCATGGCAATATCACACAGAGAGGGTTTGTGCCTTATTTTCACCATGATGACCCCATGGTCAAACGAGTGTCCATGTACCCCTCTGGTGTGGTCCAATGTATAACCTGGTAAAACTATGGCTTTGGCCATAACTAACTTTCAAACCAGATATTCTGAAGCTGACCTGATATGGGGTTAGTGAGAGATCCTTGGTTTAAACAGAGGAGAGTTTTGGTGTACCATCTGGAAGGTCCAGGTGTTGAATGTCCTACCTGATTGAGATTCTTTTGTGGCATCCTTATTTGAGTGCTTACTTGAGATATACCACTTAAGCATGAGAATAGAATAGATGGACAGATGATGATTATTAAGAGTTAGCCAATATCAACACTGAGTTTCTCTCCTCACTTCCTCAGTCCCTCAATTAGCCTTCCCTTGCCAACCTACCCACCTATCCTCAATGGTGTGAATGACCTCAGTTGTTGGTTACTTTCTCAAACCACCTACCAGCCTCTATTCCACTATTGTCTAGAAGCCTTTCAGTTTCTTGGACGTAAACTCCCTAATTTTGTTGCCTAGCTGTCCAGAAAATATTTATTACATCAATCCTTTGGATATAACTATCTTGGAATTATCCATGGGATAAGTTCTCGTAACCCTAGTTTGCTATCTTTCTAGTTCATCAGGAATTAAATCTTATCGTAGTAATTATTCGACCACTATTCCACACCAACCACCTTACTACAATTATTAAATATTAATATGCAGTAAATGTGTTACCACCACTCTGCACCATCCACCTTTATTTGGATGTATGAATGCGTTTTATGTTGCAATTCTGCTGGTAACTGTTATTTAGAGTAGCATATGTATAAAGGGGAACAGTTTTGTTGTCATCAAGTTTTGAAGTCATTGATGCCTCTTGAATCATATAAATGTGCCTTTCAGGTCCATTTGGTACTGGCAAGACTTACACTCTGGCGCAGGCAATTAAGCAGCTTCTCCTCCAGTCTGATACTAGGGTCCTAGTTTGCACCCATTCGAATAGGTAAGTTTAGGTGCAAAATCATTGTAAATGTTTGTGGTACTGTATTTATCTATATATGCTGTGTACCTTTCTGAATGTTTACCGAGAAAATCTCAATAATAATTTGTCCCAAGCATGATTGTAGCCGGTGGTGGGAGATGTCAAAGACATCATGTGAAGTAACTGTAATGACACAATGTGACGTAACTAATATGGAAGACAAGACTATTTCTTTCAATGCTTAACCTAGAACATAGTGTTGTGCTAGGCTCCCAAGTGAGGTGAGTTGCTGGTATAGATGTTGGTGAACATTACCCTACTGATGAGCATTTTAAATTAAAGATAAATCTAAATTTGTGAGAAAGGAAAGAAATTTTGACCTCTATGAATACATTTCATTCATCTGGTGTCCTACGATAGGGATCATTAATATCCCATAAACGTGTGTTGTCGGAAGTTCCAAATCCAAGTGTATGGAGTGTGGGTTTATTGTTGATAGTGTGGTGATGTAATTGTGTGCTGTATTGTTGTCCAAATCTGGGAGTGGTCATGATTGGCCCAAGGATTGGTGTGTCCTCACAAGATGCAATAATAGGAGTCCACTGCATTTTACTGGGTACCAAAGGTTCTTCTCCATAGTAATTACAAACTTGTCATCTGCTATCATCACTCACTACATCTACATCTACATACTCCCCCGCAAGCCACCTCAAAAGGCGTGTGGCGGGGGGTGTTAGGACACCAGCTGTTAAAAAATAATTTAAAAAAAATTTTTTCCGCCTAGCATTTATTAAAGTCCTTAATTGTTCGGGGGAAAAACGAATTCCCATACCTATCCGTTCGGCAAAATATTCCTCTTAATTTATCGATTCTGTCGGACCTGGAAATATAATGTGGTTCTAATATGATGTTCTCCGTGTCGCTCTGAAAGATATCCATTCTCAATTGCTCAAGCAATCTTAGCCTAGCACGTAGCCTCCGAGTCTCTAGCGGCTCCCACCCTAAATCGTTCAAAATCCATGTAACGCTTTCTGTTCGGCCGTAGCAGTTTTTGACGAATCGCGCAGCTTTCTTTGTATTTTATTAAGTTCATGGACTAGGTCTTTCTCCGCCGGATCCCATATGCTCGCTGCATATTCAAGGTGTGGCCGGTCGAGTGCGAAATAGCACCTTTCTTTCACTTTCTCATCCGAAAACCTTCCCACAACACGCTTGACAAATCCTAGCTTCTTCAGGGCTCTGCCACAAATATTTCTTATATGTGTCCCCCACGATAGGTTCAAAGTTATCGTAATTCCCAGGTATTTCACTTCATCTGTCGCATTTATGCTATTGCCATCAACAACATATACATGGGGATAGTTGGACGACCTATGCAAGAAATGAACCGCGGTGCATTTGCTCAGATTAAGTTCTAGTCCCCACTCTTTGCTCCACGCTTGAACGTTGTTTAAGTCCAATGACAGAATTTCAAAGTCAGAGTGATTACTAATTTCGCTCATTCCAAGGAGTAGGAAGTATGTTTTAAGGAGTGAGCCTGTCAAATCAAAAGCACATTGTGAGTAAACAAAATTATAATCCATGATATTAGCCATGCATTCATCACTTCATGATGAAATGTTTTTGGCTCTTCTAGTGCCAATGAAATGTTTTTGGCTCTTCTAGTGGCGGCATCTTCTGATTTGTATGTGTTTGAAATTACATTGTGCATGTTCTGTGAGCTGAAGGGTCATTTTTATTCTGGATTATGTGGGAGATATTGATAGCCGAGATGCATTTGGAGGAGGAGCTGGTGTGTGATGGTATCATTTGATGGAATCAAAGGAAAGCCAGCGTCTTCAGGGGAAAAGAAATAAATTTGTGCACATGGCCATAATGCTGGGCTGGAAAATTGAAATTACAGATAAACTGGCAGTATGCCAAAAAAAAGCTCAATTCTATGGAGTGTGAGAAAAAGTGTGAAGTCTTTTTTTTCCAGAAAATCCTTGCATTCCAGGCCAGAGGAAAAAAGGTTCATTTAAATTGCAAATTAAAAACTAGTCTGGATTAACATATTTGAGCACGTTTAAGATATATAGGTATATTAGATAACCCCCAAATGCTGTTGTGTTTACTAAGTTATGAAATGTCTCGTATATGGAGGTCTCTTATTTGCACTTAAGATCCATGGGTAATTTTTGAGTAAATTTTTTCTTTGAAGTCTGGACTTCATTGGCCGCAAAATGTTTCCTATTTTCTGCCTAACTCATCTAATTGATATTTATATCTTGACTCTAGCAATATATTTTCAACATCTTTCATTGATCGGTTTTTTTTTTAGTGCGGCAGATTTGTACATAAAAGACTATCTACATCCTTATGTTGAGGCTGGTCATGATGAGGCAAGGCCTTTGAGGATATACTATCACAAGCGCTGGGTTGCTACTGTACATCAGGTCGTGCAACAGGTATGACTTCACTTATCCCCTGCATACTCCATGGCAGTTGATTGCTTTGCATAAGTTTGCTTTTCTTTATTTTTTGTGCGAAAGTTGGAGAAACAATATTTTTTTGTCTTAATTCTAGTATTGCTTGATCGAAACAAGTGGTGGTGTTCGAACATTTCGAGTTCCCACTTTGGAGGATGTTGTCAAACACCGAGTGATCGTTGTGACTCTTTCAATCTCTATGTACCTGGCCTCTCTTGGGCTCCCAAAAGGTGAGTTTACCAAATGTAGATTAAACTTTTTTTCTCTTAAGTAACTCTTTCACAATACCATGCAATATTTTTTATTTCAAATTATCTATAAATTCAAGCCTATGTATTAGGGTGGACCTAAGAAATCACTTGAAATTTTTCAAGGAAATCTCCCTAAAAGTTGTCAATTGGCTAGAAAATGTGATTGGCAAATTTTCAGCTCTACTTGATAAAATTGACTGGTTTTTTAACAAAAATTCACAGCTTTTCCTCCGTAAAATGAAACTGTTGGTCCTGGAAACCTGATTCATGTTTCATTTCATAGGAAATTTCTTTACCTTGAGGTTTTATTTTTACTATTTTTTAGCTAAAATTTTAAGATTTACTGCTGTTCAGCATTTTAAAAGAATTTCCCCATATATCTTGTGTCCGCCCCAATATATATGTAACACCCTTATGTGGTCCAGTTAGACGAGGATCGACTAGATGTAGAGTGATCATGCCTTATTATTTTGCAAGCTAGCAGTTGCATAATTGGTGATATGGTCTGCCTATTTCTTTGTAGGACATTTTACTCATATCCTCCTTGATGAAGCTGCCCAAGCGATGGAATGTGAAGCAATTATGCCTTTAGCACTTGCAACAGATGCAACGAGAGTTGTACTAGCTGGTGATCATATGCAGGTAAGTTTTCTTTGGCACTTCCAATGATGACGGTGTTTCAGTTTGTTGCATTTTAGATATTTTCCATCTTAATTTGAATATCTTATTCCCTTAGTTAAGCCCAGAGCTGTTTTCATCATTTGCAAAGGAAAGGAATCTGCATGTGTCATTATTGGAGAGGTTATATGACCATTACCCACCTACATTCCCATGCAAAATCCTCCTTTGTGAAAATTATCGTGCACATGAAGCAATTATTCAGGTAAGCTAAAAAAAATGTTTCTATTGAAAGTGTTGTCAGCTATGGCTGGCTAATTCTATTCCTATGATCGTAATACCATCATGTAATGGTAATTTTCAATGGAATATGTGAGATTTTTCAAGAATGATGTTGAAAGGAAGTGCAATTATTTTTATGTCATGATGCTGAAGCTAAGACATTTCTTTTTACAACACAATTATTGAGAATGTTGGTTTTTGCAATGACTAGATTTTCAGTGAAACTTTAACTTTTTGTCAGTAGCCAGTAAGTGAATGATTGTTCTCATACTGTCTTAGTTCTCATCATCTCTATTGAACAACACTATTTGTTCATTGCTGTTGTGTTGCTACATTATTTGTTGTAGCTTGTGTTTTAGCCCCCCTATGAAATTGAAGCCCCAGCTGTGCTTGCAGTTATAAAGCAGATCCAAGCTGCTTTATCATGTCATGCATAATTAAGTTTTTTGTGCTTACCCGTTAACTTTGCGCTAGTTAAATGATGCCATTTGAGTAATACTTTATTATAAGTTGATTTTGTCTGCATCACATATTTAGAAAATTGTTCTGGAGGATTGGTCTCAGTTGTTTATATGAATTCAAACACTGCCTTCTGTCAACTTTTTGCAGAGTTTTTTTCTTCAGAGGGCTGTTGCCTAACAAATACATTAACATTTTTATGAAACTTGTAAGTGTTTTAACATTTTTATTAGGTGGGAGAAATTTTTAAAACCGTGTTTTTACCTTGTTATGGATATCAGGCTGAGTATAAAATAATTAATTGATGTTAAAGTTTTAATCGATGCAATAAATAAAAGTAAAAAGTGTTTATACATTTGTAAACCTGCATATTTTAGAACTGTATTTTCTTTGTGTATGTTTTTATGCATTTTATATAAATTTCTGATGTCTAATGTATTTCTGGTTGTGCCTGCAATTGTTTTCAGTTCACTTCGGAGCTCTTTTACGAACAGAAACTCATAAGCAGTGGGAAGCAGCCACGTCACGACCGATTTTACCCCTTAACTTTTTTCACCACCAGTGGTGAGGATGTTCAAGACACCAACAGCACTGCCTTTTATAATAATTCAGAGGTATGCAAATATGAATTTGAGTAATTTACCATGTTAATTTAACACCAGGAGCTTGTTTATTCGGAACCTATGCCATAAGTTTTCTGTGAAAACTGTTGGTTATATGATTGCCCTGATCGAGAAAATGAGCCGTGAAAGGGTAATTTCATATTGTGTGTGTTAATCTTCAAATTAAAGAAGATTTTTTTTTCTTAGCGAATTTAGAGATTGTAGATGTTATTTTAAGTCATTCCATATTTTTTTATCTCTCTCTATTTGTTGCATTCTTAACAAATGGGCATTCCAGGGTACTCTCCAAGGGCTCCTAGTTCATGGGGATCTTTTAGTGTATTTCTATTATAACTTTTATAGAGTAGAAGGAAATTATGCGGTCCAGTGAATTACTATGCTCAAGGACTCCAGATACTGTTATGATGACCCTATCAATACATAGTTTGGTGCAAATATTACTTTTTTTAATCAGTGATTGCTGTTTGCGTATCCATTTTTTTAATTCAAAGTATGAATGTTATTCATTCTAATAGTAATAATCTTACAAATATGAGTAGTTTCTTGAGTTTCTATGAGCATAAGAAATACGAACTCTCTCTGGTAATTTTTTGAGGGTTTGCTTTCTGAAAATTCACTCTCTGTAATAAAGGTATCATAAGAGAGTTACTTTAACCTGCAGCTACTAACCTCATACAGTAGAATTTTGTTGTAACAAAAAATTTGTTAATGTGTTCATTAAGGTGGGCCGAAATTTCAGTGTCAAAAATTTAAAATCTCAAAGCTTAATTTTTTTTTCCTTTTGATGCAAAAATAATGTATACAAAGTTTGGAGCCAGTCAACACCCAGCAACCCATGCCGTGGGGATGGCAAACTTGTAAATTTTAAGGCTGAGAATTGGAATTTTTCTCTCTAACTCGATAAAAATGGTAATTGTTGATGTATTTTATGTGTAATTGGCATATGCTTCCTTTGCAAACATTTTGTGATTCTAAACACTAATGAACTGCTGTTTATATTACATAAATATTGAATAAACATTGGGCAGCCCTTGGTGGAGAGGCAACACACAGTGCACATTTACATATTCCCTAACTTACTCATTATACTTCCCTGAACAAAACTACAAGCTTGTTTACAGTGTCGTTTAACACACCTGATTAAAACTGAAAATTTTGGCTATAGTATGTGAATGTGTTCACTATTGCCTTATCTTGTTATGATTAATGCTGTGCTACGTGAACTGATATTTAGTGAGGGATACCTTGTTAACCTTTATCTTCTGAGTGTGTCTCTCTGGCACAAAAATGGTGTCCCTAGACTGCCGAGCGTGTTCGTTTGGCACATTGATGGACATTTAAAAAACCCAGGCCAGCAAGGCTTACGACTATGGAAAAACTCAGTAAGGTAAAGGTTAAGGGCAAACTTTCTGCTGAATCAGGTTAAATTGTACTCTTCCCTTATTATGAGATGTAATAGAAAGGGCCAAGTAGAGTTTAAATGCTAGATAAAGATAAATTTGAGTTGTTTCCTGATTAACTCTTAGGTATTGCACTCAAAACTAGAGGAAATGGGAATTGGAACTTTCCTAATCATTAACCCCAGACATCAAGTCTTAACTGGAAATATGGTTGTACATGTAACGTGTGCACATTGCCTTGTTATAATGATTTCTGTGTTACGTGACTTAGTGTTAGGTGAGGGATAACCACGTTTTAGGGAAAAATTTTCTGCATTTTTGTTTAGGTCTTAGGTATTTGTGAGCTTATTTTGGGTGTTCTTCTTAGGTGTATGAAGTTGTGGAGAGAGTCAGTGAGCTTCGTCGAAGGTGGCCTACAAGTTGGGGTCGGTTGGATGAACACAGTATTGGAATCATGACTCCGTATGCTGACCAAGTGTTTCGAATTCGATCTGAGCTAAGAAAGAGGCGTCTTGGAGGAATATCTGTGGAAAGGGTGCTGAATGTGCAAGGTGAGATAATCTTTATCTAAAGTCTACATACTACAAAGGAAATGGTTCCAGGCTCGACTTTGTGGAAGTAATTCATTGTAACTTAAATAAAACTTATACCTATATAGTATACAAATAAATAGATAGTATACAAAGTTTTATTTAAGTAACTCTACATACTACCCTGTGAGCTTCCACATGGTCGTATGGGAGGGGGTTTCATGACACCAGCCGTGTAAAGGTATGAAGGATGAGGTTTTGGGAGGTGAAGTGGTGACGTGAATTATGAGTGTATTGAGTGTTCCTCAGTTTTCATTATGGTCTTTTATTATGCGTGGAAAGAATGAATTTTGGTACATATCTGTTTGGCAATGTATCTCTCTTATTTTATCGCTTCTGTCAGACCGAGAGATGCAGTGTGGCATCACAATAATATTCACTTTGTCTCTCTGAAACACACCTGTTCTGAATTCCTCAAGCAAACTAAACCTAGTTTGTAGTCTCAGAGTCTCTAGCAGCTCCCAACTTCATCTCTCTAAATGCTGAGAAATACTATGTTTGCTCGTAGCAGTTTTTAATGAAGCTTGCAGCTTTCCTTTGCATTTTATTTGTTTTTTGTTTAAATCTTTCTGTCCAGGGTCCCAAATGCTATCGGCATATTCGAGGTGTGGCCTAACCAGAGTGAATTAGCACCCCTCATTTACTTTTTCATTAGAAGACTTTCCTATTATTCGCTTGAAGACTTGTAGTTTTTTTATAATGCTGTGCCACATATGTTTTGTATTTGTGTTCTCCAAGACATATCTGAAGTTGAGGAAATTCCAAGATATTTGACTTTTTCTGAGGACATAATGTTTACTCCATTTGTAGTGTAGACATTGCATTGGCATGATGACTTGCATAAGAAGTGTACTGTGGTGCATTTACTAAGATTTATGAGGCCATATCTTGTTTTTTTCCTGTTTTCATCTAACATAAAACTTTGCTTGCTGTTCATTGTTTTTTTTTAACTTTGATGATTTCATCCAGACAAGACATATTTATCCTTCTGATATTTCATCAGTTTGTGAAAAGTGCCTGTTATTGTATCAAGTTTGCTCCACAAACATCCTGATCAATAGTGAAATGTTTTACCTGTCAGCCAGTTGCATGATTTCAATTCGGGCATTAGTACTGTGTCCTTAATGTGGGAGGTTAGTCATAAGCATTATATTTTAGATCATGAGTATCAAAAATGCCATTGACTAATTTACTATGTATCTTCTATTCCATTGTAAGCATTGAGTCACTGTTTTATCATGTTTCGGATGATTTTCATTACTAATCCTGGAAAATGGTATGTTGAAAACATTGGTCAATTTTTTTGGTTGACTACCCTCATGCAAGTTAAAGAAACTGTGGTTTTCAGCTCCAGTAATACTGACCTTTCTGAGTTATTAACAATTGGGGTGTGGTAATGTTTCTCAAGTTGGACATTGGGTGTTTTAGAATTTCCTTTTATAAAAATTTCCATTTGGAAATTGTCGTTTAATATGACTTTATTTTCGATACAATTTAGGATAATGGACAGTCAAAGCTTGGACATGCTGTTCAAATATCCCTTTGTCTAATTGCCATAATCATTTCCACAGGAAAACAGTTCAGGGCCATCTTTTTGAGTACTGTGAGGACGCGAAGGACCTGTCAATCTAGCTCTGCTGACAGTAATGCGAACAACTCATCAGGTCCACGTAGTGCTGTCCCTGGAGAGGGTGTGGATTTCGGTTTTCTTTCCAATTCAAAGCTACTCAACACTGCCATAACTAGAGCTCAGAGTTTAGTTGCTGTTGTTGGAGATCCTGTTGCTCTTTGCTCCATTGGAAAATGCAGGTGTGTTGGCTTTATTTGGTGTGTGCTGTGACTATTTGATACACTTGATACCATTGTGTGGACTTCCTCAGATTGTCTTAAATTGTTCATAGTGCTTATAAACTGGCTGATCTAAAATCTTAAATTAAACTTTGTTATCAACGAAATAAATACTATCGTTTGAACTGCATTGTGTTATGAACATGCATTAAAAATTTTGATATCCTTGTGAAACAGTTTACTTTTAAAACATTTATCTCAAAGTGAATATGGCAACAGCTGTGTTAAACAGCGTTGAAAATATTAAGAGTAAAATTTTTGAAAATACTATGTGAATCATTATTCTGTTGTTGATATTGGTCAATAATTTATTAGGTTTTATTGATAATTACCCAAATCTTTACTAAAGTTATAGTTCTTCATCTAACCTCTGCCTTACTAATTTTTCTTACAGAAAAGTGTGGGAGCGTTTTTTAGAGATCTGCCATGCCAACAACAGTCTCTTTGGAGTCACATGGGCATCATTACGATCTCAGTTGGATGGAGTTGAGACGCGTCGTACTTACGTCCTCAATCCTTTAGCCCCAGAATTTGTGCCAAGACATCAGCAAATTCAGCAACAGTTGCAACTTCAGCAGCAAATACAACGTCAGGCCATGCAGCAACGAATGGGCCCCGGTCACCAGCATCATCAGCAACAGCAGCCTCATCATCAACAAGTTTGTTGATAAATACTCTTTTCATGCATGGTGATTTTATGTAAACTCTTGAAGCTAGAGAGATTCATCCTCCTTAATTGTCACAATATTTGGCTTAAGGCGACGCATCACACCCGCTCGACCGGTCGAATTTGTGATGATTTCTGACCCCAGATTTTTTGTTAAAGTCTCACGTCATCAATTTGAAATTTTTATAGTATAAAGAATAGACCTTTGCCAAGGGAGACTCGTATCTGAAATATGAAAAATGTATCTCGGAGCATAATTATACTATCGGTAAAACGGCAAGATCTAGGGTATATTTTTACAATAACTATTATTATTATTGACATATCTTAAACTAATGGAGATGTATCAATCCATCTTCTGTTAGAATGCTTAGTAGCAGTCATCACGGTTGTAAGATGAAATCTGTAATTGGTATATTTCGACAAGTTACCTGAATGTTTTTCGGCCATGATGTGCTCGGACGGTGACGCAAGTAGTTCAGTCTTCTCTCACAGATCTTATGTCAGTGCTGACTCTACTTACGTGCCGGAGACTTGGCTACAACTTACCGACAACTGTTGCCTTGTGTGAGAGTTATCCTGTAGTATGAGACTCCTGACACCAAAAAGCCTCGATTGGGTGCGAGTAACGCCATCTTGTGGATTTTTGACAGAACTAATCCTTACCGCAGGGTATGATGTGTCCTCTTAAAGACAGGTTCAGGACTTGATAGGAAGGCATAAAGCTGTGTATTAGTCCTTCCTATTTGCAAATTCAAAGATGAGGTGCTTTGAATATCTGAAGTTAGTGCAGAAAGGCATGGGCAGCCCAACACTGTGACTCTTATATATAATCAACTGGTATATTTCAATATATATATTTCAATCAACTGGTTGGATTTCAAATATAATGAAACTTTTGCCATTTAAAAACTTCATGCTGACTGTAGCAACTTTTGGTCATATTAATACCCTTTCTTACCTAATTCCTTTTTCTTAGCTCTGCTTTCCAATTTTTTAATTGTATCCATTGATTGCAAATTATGTACACATTAATCTGAAAACTTTTGGAATTTCTGCTTAAGGCTCAAAAAATTGATTCTCTTTTCATTGTCCCTGCAGTAACAGAATTGGACTGCAATGAAATTATTTTTACAACTATTCAACAGACTATAAAACAGGCTAGGTGTAGACGAATGTTTCATTTCAAGCACCCCAGGCATTCCCTTTATATTTAGGTTTAAATGTGGGGTTGCATAATTTTTGTGCCAACATCAGTGTCAATTTAAATAACACAATTTTAACTCAAGTTCTCCTTTTTTTCAGAACTTTCCTCCTCATATATTCCCTCATCATCAGCCAAACCAGCATCATCAGTTTCCCTCAGGAATTCAGCAGCATCATGGTACAAGTCACCATCCTCATCAACCATCTTTTCAGCCTCACATCCGTGGTCCGATAGTTGGGCGTAGTGATCCATCTCCTGTTTCTGGACGACATGGGAACCAACCAATTAATGCTCCCAATCCGAATGCTATCCCTCCCGAGATTGGTGCTGTGTTTGGCATAGGGAACCCTCCTCCTCCTATTGGTAACACTAGTGCAATTGGTGCAATCCCAGGGAACTTTCCCAATCCCAGCGTCGGTGGGTTTTTAGTTGGTGGAGGTCCCGGAGCGACCGCACCATCGCCTGAAGGATTCCTGCCTGGCACTGGGCAGAATCCTGTGTCTGGACCAAGATTTAACCGGAGACAACAGCAAAATCCCCAGATGCACCAGTATCAGTTCCGGAGACAAGGACAGCAGGGAGGTGTTGGCTCGGCGCCAATGGTTCCGAATGGCCCTGCACCCCCCTTTACACCCTCTCATCCTCCTGGTCCTGGCACCGGGGGTGTGGGTTCTGGCTGGTCTCCACCATCGGTGGAGCCGGCACCAGAGCCTGCTCGGCACGTGGGTCCCATCTCGAGGGGCTTGCTCAACTTTGGAGAGGAATCGAGTGCATTTACGGAGGAAGGTGAAGGGGCATCTCGTGGCAGCAGTGGCACCAGTGGTGTTAGTGGTGCTAGTGGTGCCAGTGGTGGTGATGCCCAGAGGCCGAGGGAGGACAGGGTTGGTGGTGCGCAGATACAGTTTCTACACAACGTGCACTTTCCCGAGAGGCCGGCACAACCGACACCGCAAGTGCGGCAGCCGGTGGAAAGGGAGAGTGTTCCTCCAAGGATTGGCGAGGTTGGCACGGGTTGGGGTGGGATTGGAGGGGGGGGCGAGGTGGCACAGGACCCGATGCAGATCCAACGGAGGCAAGTGCAGAGGCCAAACGAATTTGGACCTCCGGCGTTTTCTCCCCCATCATCATCTCCGGCTCCGATTCCTCAACCACTGCAGAGGTCTCCACCCTCAGGAGCCCCATTTGCTCAACCACCAGCCCCGTATCGTTTGTTGCTTCCTCCTCAACCTCACAATGAATTGGTTGAGTCAAGGGCAAAACAGCTTGAATGTTACTACCAGCTTCGTGACAGTGTTGGAAATGAAGCTGCTACAAGGTGAGGAAACAGTCACTTTTTTAATCCTCTTCTGTGCATTTTGAGTGTCTCATTATTATTTTCATTATATGCATTTGATGAGTGTGTCCTGTCATGGCTATTATTACTATTATTCATATATTTACCTATTTAATTTGATTGTTACCATTTGCAGCAATCTACTTAATTTTAGAATAAAGAGTACATTCATTTTGCTGGCTGGATGAAATGTTAACTTTGATATTGCTGTAAAATATTTTTAAAATCTCATTTTGCATCAGAATTAACTCTCAGCCAATTGAATAGATTGAGGATTCACCAGTATTGCCTCTTTCTCAGTTCGTCTGTGGGTATGTGTTAAAATTTTAGTTTGGCTTTGTAGAAAGGCCATATTCATGTATTACTCTTTTGATTGTTTCTCATTAATTTATTGTCTACCCAAAAATGACATTTTTTTCAAGAGGGCAGTTTTCTAAATTCAACATTTCTCATTGTTTCTAAGTATTTTTTCATGTTGCTCAATGTTTCTAATTTTTAGTTTTCTGAATTGGCAAAAGAAGTGGGAGCTTCTTAGGATAACATCACAAAAGAAAACTATGGTATCATTTTCTTCACCAACTGATCGAAAATGAAGTTCTCAATCATTTGCATTAAAAGAAATTCATATTTTTATGAAGCTTCATCATAGATTGACAACTAAAAGGTGTAAGAATCACAGGGTTACTGCCAGGTTGGAGAACCTAGAAAAGTCCTAGAATTTCATAATGTAATTTTTAGTAGCCCTGCAATTGCCATATGTGAATTTAATTAATAAATTTCTGAAGGTTAACATCCATTTCTATTCGGTATTTCCCAGCCTACTACGTGCTCCTTTCTTCTAGAAAATGCATTCTAAAATCGGCCTGCATCTTATGGGGCAAGGATAATACTACGCATTCATGCATCCAGTTTTATATTACCATCTCACGATTGCCACCTGAGACAGTATTGTAGCAGTAACCTTGAAGTTTACTCTCTGTCATTTGTTTCTGGGATTATATGATGAGTCACTATGATAGCATTGTTATATGTGAAAATTAAAAATCTCATAATCTTTTTTCAATTAATTACATAAGTGGAGGTTGATGATAATTTTTTTTCTCGGAAATCTAACCCAAAAAGTCACTTTATATTTATCATTGTTCTGATTGGTCATTCAGTCCCAAGATTGGATGGCTGCAGCCCTCCATCATTTCCTATCCGTTTCTAGTTCCCTTATTCCGTTGTAGCTCCTCTTACGTACTTTCCTCTTAATTTGGTTGCTATATTTATTATGTACTGGTTTTTCCTATGAGGACTTTTTCCTCTGTTTTTCCTTTAGTTGTATTCTTCTCAAACCCATTGTGCCTCAGGGTGTGCCCAATCGTTCTGCTTCCTCTTTTCTGTACAGTGTTCTGTTATGTCGTTTCCTCTTCTAATCTTCTATACAGTAGAACCGCGATATAATGAAATTTAAGGGACCCAAAAATTATCAATTTCGTAGTTGTGAAATTCGCTATTGTGAAGCTAATTTTTTCCTCATCAAAATACATACTCTATAGCTTCGTAGCTTAAAAATAAAGTATCAATCAAGTCGATGGTATTCATTGTAATAACTAAATTTGAAAGTTATTATTTTTATTAGAACGATAGTTAAACTATTACTTGTTGTAGGTCAGAGTCGAACGTCTTCATGGGTCAACTTCATTGAGACTGCATATGCATAATCTCTTTGATAAAAGACTGCATTAAAGGTCACTATTAATAATAACTGTCGTTTTCCAGCATTTTATTTTGTGTTACATATAAAAAACATGTATAAAAGTATGTAAATTGAATTTAACAAAACTAAAAGTAAAAAAGTTACTTCATTTGCAGATTCATTTATCATTATTTGTCTCCACAAAGTATGATTTCCATTTCCTTCTATTCTATTTCATGTTATATTTCATTGGTAGCACAATAAAAACTAAAAAGCTAAAAGAAATACCTGACAATTGCATTCACGTTCTTATAATGTCGACAAAAACACCGTTTAGGGAGATATGAAATAGGTATATCAATGCTGTGGGAAGCCTGTGTATTATTACTTACACATGAAAAAGACGAAAGATCGGCGAAATGGTTATTCACGCGATATCTAGGGAAAATAATAAATAACAATAACTGAGGAGAATGAGAGAAGGATATAAATATGTTGACATTATTTGATAGTAATGCGAGTTGAAATCTTATTCCTACCATTTGACGCAGTAAATCACCATGTTCAAGCGGCATTTGGAGAAGTACGCTTTTTTTAGATGTGATTGCACGAAAAAAATGATCTTCGGGCATGAATCTGCATGCGGTGATTCAGCTGTCAATTGTCTCCAAGATCCAACAACTGTGCTGCGTGTTGTGTCAGCCCACAGATATTGTAACTCCTGCCGCGTACGTCCATTACGACAATTTCCTGCCTCACTGAATTTTTCACCCTTCAATCACCTCAATCTTCACTCAAATTGAACTGCAGGTACAGTCGGCTTGAGTAAAATTGACAAGATAATTTTTCAATGTACAGAAGAGGCGATCTTCTGCATCCATGTTTCATGCTTCATAATCTAAGTTCTTGGCTAAAGGATTACCATGCATCGACCTAATAGCACAGCTTATCCGTCCTTACCAATGGTGTGATGCTCCATGGACCTGTACTGGGTCTCTATCGGTCAAGAAAGTGCCCATGCTTTCCGAGAATGCATTACGTGTTCTTCCCTTTTGGATGGAGAGAACGGTAAAGCCGTAGAGCATCAACTGAAGGTCAGCTAGGGTCTCCCCTCCCTCCCTGAGCATGGAAACCCAGGAAAAAATTATGACGCAGTTTCGGAAACTCTCCCCTCATAAGCAGTCCCTATATCTTCTCCCCCCCGTACCTAGTGATTCGCAAGAAGTGTGGGGGAAGAGCAAATATATGATTAAAAGAATACAGAGAAAGTTGGGAAGTAAAGCTCTCCAGTGACCAGGGGAAGACACAGGAATCTTAGGATCAAAGCGAAGTAAGTTAGAAAGGTGGTTTTCCGATAATGCTCATGCTTTACCAGGAAAATGGATCAAGATCTTCTCTCTGGACTACTCCACTACGTTTATTTCAGATGAATGGAATGAAAAATTTTGCCTTGTCCGTAGGATAATACATATGTTGTAAGTCAGCGAATAATTCCAGTAGAATCCCAAAGACTGAGTTCGATATTCTGTCAAAAATGGCATTTATGATTTTGCAAAAAACTTTGTCATATTTCCAAAAAATATATTGAAGATTTTTGGTAAAGTTTTATTGGAAATGAAAATGTTTATAAATGTTTGAATGACCATTCTAGCTACCAGCTACCTAAAAACACATTACACAAGTTATTTTTTGGAAAAAATGAATCAATAGTCATTTGTTTACTATTCTTTTTGTAGAGTTCGTGCACATGTTTACACAGAATGCTCAAGGCTTGGGTAAGATTTTCATCGGAATTTAGTCTTTGTTGTAGCGCCATTTCCACCTTCGAGATAGCAGGTAATGCCTTTTTACGAGTTATTCGCGTATTTATGAGCTGCTCTTCGGCCTCCTCCATCCAAATCACTTACCTCTATCCCACATCTGTTGCCATCGAGTTCATTTGACTTAGCAACCGTGGTCTCTTCAATGAATTCTTTGAAAGTGGTGATCACATTGTCATCGCAACGGACGTATTCCGGAAAATTAGTTGGACACTCAATTTCACCATGAATTTCAGGTCAGTCAAAATCTTCACCTGAGTCACTTACGTTTAAAGCCATTTCTTCCCCAAAACTGTTTTTATGGAAGCAGTTTGCAATAACAGATGAGGAAACTTCATTCCAAGACGTGCAGATATTCCTCATCGCATCCAGCACGTTCCACTTCCTAATGTCTTGAACGATAATATTTCTTGCGGTCTCCCTGATCATGTACCTCACCAAGTTCTTTCTATAGGATCCCTTGAGGCAATAAATAATGCCCTGATCAAGAGGCTGCATGTAGCTAGTGGTGTTAGCTAGAAGTAAAACGACTCTAATATTATTTAGACTGAGCCCTTCAATGCTGTGAGCAGTGCAGTGATCTATTAAAAGCAGAATTTTTCGATTCTGGCCAGCCAATTTTCTCTCAAAGCTTGTAAGCTACTCACGAAATAAAGCCGCGGTCATCCAAGCGTTTTTATTGGCACGATAACCGCAAGGAAGGGTTTAAATTCCTTTGAAACACCTAGGGTGGGCGTATGTTCCTATCACCATGTTTTTCGGTGCCATCAGAGTTGCAACACCGTGCTACAGTCAGCCTTTCCTTGCTCTTCTTTCCTCCACAGCATCTTTGTCCTTTCGCAGCTATTGTCCTATCCGGCAGAATGTTATAGAAGATTCCACTCTCATTCATATTAAAAATATGTTTTGGAGCGTAGTCCTGAAAAATGTTTGACATTTTCATGCCACCTTTCAGCAGCTCCTACCTCCACTGATTTGCCTTCTCCAGACGCGCACAAAGACAATATTATTCCTCTTCTGTAATCTCTGCAGCCACCCATTGGGGCACTTAATTCTTCGCCTTATTTAAGAGCGATCATTTCGACCTTCTCTTTTACTAAGGGACCAGACAGAGGATATTATTTGCCCTACATTGGAAGAACCAATCCAACAACTCGTTCTCTACCTTTACCTGCTTGGCTCCCCAATTTCTTTTCTTCCTGCCATCGTCCTTTCCGCTTTCTGTTTGTGATACAATTGCATCACGGTTTTTAATGTTAGTCGACAGCGTTGATTCCAGAATACCGTATTGCTTTGCGATTTCCGTTTTTGTTTCCACCTCATTATCCACTTCACGAAGAATATTCATCTTCTCCGTAAGAGTCAGTGTGTTGTGTTTTCTTTTCGAAGACATATCTGCACTGGTCTTTCGTCAATAAGGGTAATCGTCAAAGCTATTTAAACCTACAATGGAGGAATAGATGCCTGGCTATTATTGAGAATGAAGCTAAAACATTTTCTAAGGAGAATGAAACAATTCAACAGAGAAAAACAGTACTGGGCTCAATCATTATTACCACATTATTAAGTTCCTCACATTCGATATGAGTGCCGCTAACATTAACGTGACATGACAGCAGAGTAGTAAAACGTTTAATGCTAAAATTACTGTACCTGGTCAATACTCGTCTCTGTAGAGGTGGATAAAAATGCTTACTTTTCCTTTCACCTGATAAGTCAAGAGGTCAACGTGACTTCCCTGGAGATGGTCAAGTCGTCAGGTGCAGAACCCTTCAGTCAGGGCCGTCAAGGATTATGACCTCTGCCTTGACAGTTCGGAGAGAAGGGAGGCACCAGAATGAGAAAGGGAAAGGCAACAGTCTATTGAGCTTGGGCAAGAGAGGGGAAGGCTGGCGACCCTTAAGAGCAGGCAGGAAAGGAAGCTTTTTGCAGCCTTCTCTCGACAGATGCCTCTGTCCGCAGCCCGCAGCATCCGATGTAGTTCCCGGAGTCGTCTGTATTGGGCGTAACAGTCACGCGGAGGCTCCATCCCTTGCCGGTGGAGGGAGGGGAGATGGAGAGGAGGAGAGCCTCCTCTCTCGACTAGAATTAACTGACATTTGTAACTTGATATTCTGGGAAAAAATGAGGCGGCTAATTACCACGGGTTGCAGCTGCGACGGTGTCGTGTTACGCAGGGGGAAGTGAAAAGAAGACTTTGAAGGGGTATGACTCAAGTTCCATTCCAGGTATAGGTATGGTTAGGAAACGTTCTCACGGTCTACGACCCTTGCGACCCTTGCAGAGAAACGGAAGTGCGTACTCATGAGATATGTGATGATATGGGGAGAACAGCTTAATTCCAAATAGATATGTAGTAAAGGTTGGTTTTCTAGAGCGGGACAACGTTTATCACTTCGAAATAAGCGCTTCCAACCTAGTAAAATGCGCCGCCGCAGCCAAGGACGACTTCGTAATAACCGATAAAATCGGGAGTCACTGGGCGAAATGTGACTTCGAATTACATGTTAAGCGGTATTTCGAATTATCCGTACCATCTAGCACGCAATTCCCTTTACCGTTTGCCGGGGACAGCTCACAACTTCGAATTAAGCGGTATTTCGAATTAAGTGGGTTCAAATTAACGAGGTTTTACTGTAGTGCTACTAATGTGCAGAAAAATATAGTAGTTGTTGCCACCATTCAAGTTTTAGTCAGAAAGGTACTTGGGTACTTCCTATTGCTGATCAGACATTGCTAATTCCTAGTAACTGAAGGAATTCATACATGATGATAGTGTTTCTCTTTTATCCCACCTAGATTCATGGAACTCATGATGAGGATGGGTATAAATGGTGCAAGCGTGGCAAATGTGGGTGCGACAGGCAACATTGCATCTGGGATTGCAACTGCTGCCAATCGGCCTGAGCAACGGTACTCCCCGCCACCCCAGCCCCCTCCCCAAGCCCCACCACCCCCAGCAGCACCCCCGCCCCAGGCGCCAACACCGCAGCAACCACCGCAACAGCAACCGCCTCAGCCACACCTCGCACACCCCAACCTAGCGGGACCACTGAGCGGGCTACCGAATCACATAGCCCTCCAGCAGCAACTGCAGCAGCAGCGGCACCAGCAGCAATTGAACCACCACCACCAGCAGCAACAACTTCAGCAGCAGCAGCAGCAACAACAACTGCAGCATCAGATGCAGCAGCAGCAGTTGTTGCAACAGCAGCAGCAGCTCCTACAGCAGCAGCAGCTACAGCACCAGCTGCAGCAGCAACAGCAACTGCAGCACCAGCTGCAGAAGCAACAGCAACAAGCAAGGGCTGTGGCTGCAGCCAACTCACACTCTGGGACGTCGCCAATTGACTTCTTTCTAGCATCAGATCTTGGACTTGGTAAGAGATTTACATTCTTATGTCACCTCTCATTTGGATGTGGATTTAAGTGGGCACACAGGGTATTCGCCCTTGGCCCCAACTTCTGAAGGGCTCTACAAAACCCCATCCTTACTTTTTTCTAAACACACCAATTTTTGTTTCATATCTGCAATTATGATTACATTCAATGGGTGGTATTACCTAATAGTGTGGTTGTATTTGCTTATTTTTATTATTTCACTAATATACTGCATACTATAAACAAACTGCACTGCATAGGACTCATGCAGCTGTTTAGAAAATTACAGTATTTACGTCATATGCAAATTACTGTAGTTGACCCGTCTATTCCTGGCCAATATGCCTTCATTTTCTGTGATGTAGAATCATGCATCTTTGAAAATTTTGACATTTCATTTTGTGCTGATGGAGTAAACATTAATTGATTTTATTTCAAACTTAATTCCACTCTAGCTGTACCGGGTAGTGGGGGACAAATAAATGCTTTCCCAGGAGCCCCTGATGACCTTCGAATGCGTCCACCATCCCCTGTGGCTCCTGGTGTGAGGAACCTGCATGATCAGGGTGCCAATCTACCGGCCCATATGCATGCTCAGCCATTTCTTCATCCTTCTCAGGTGAGATTACTTGAAACTTCATGATCGTGCAAGTTTCCAATCAACGTGGCTCTGTCCTCAGGGTCACTTCTTCCAGATTTTCTGAAAACTTGCTTAAAGCGTCTTTTAAGTGTGTTCAATAAACTGAGATGAAAATAAAATAGGGATTCCAGGCTAGTTTCACTGTAATTCAGCCTTGAAATTGGAGATTTTAACATGGGCTCTTAAGGAGATCACAGCTGAAAAATGCCAATTTTAATAAGAAGGCATGAGTAGCCCAAGCTAACGAGGCATTCATAGAAAAAAGACAACTGCTCTGCTTCAAGAAGATAAGACTACACGCCAGGAAACAGTGTGTGAAAACATTCGTGTGCAACTTGGCACTCTACAGATCGGAAGCGTGGATTATTGGTAAAGCTGACCAGAAATGACTAGAAGCCTTCAAAACCTGGAGCTGGAGGAGAATGCTGAAGATAAATTGGACAGTCAAAATAAGAAATGATTAGATTTACTGAAGATTTGAAGATGGAAAGGGCCATATGGAGCACCATACAGAAAAGAAGAACCAGATGGATTGGACACAAGACCTTGTGTCCTGAGACACAAGGGGTTTGTGAAGAACATAACTGAAGGCTAAAGAGAGGGAAGAGTCACCAGAGGAAGACCAAGGAATAAGTTCATGGACCAAATAAAGAGGAAAATGCATAGGAAGAGACACCAGAAGGTAAGGGACTTAGCATTAGATAGCGTAGGGTGTAGAGCTGCAGTCAACCAATCTTAGGATTGCACAAACAATGAATGAAAGAACGTGAACGAGAACGTTCATGGACCAAATAAAGAGGAGAGTACATAGGAAGAGATACCACGAGGTAAGAGAACTAGCATTAGGGGAGGGTGGAGGGCTGCAGTCAACCAATCTTAGGATTGATCAACCAATTATGATGAATGAAAACTGTTGATTAGAAGGAAAAAGTCCTGGAAAATTGAATAAAACTAAAATGTAGACATCTTACCTCATGTTTTTAAAGCTATTAGCGAAATACTGCGGTAATTGGAGTGTAAATGTTGTAGTTCCAAGCCAATGATGCCGCAGTTGGCTCCGAAGGCTGAACAAATGTGGCCATTAAAAATTAATTCATGGAATAATTTGCATATGTTGTCGATTAATTTTGGTTTACCCAACAAGTAACCCATTTTATCAGTGGAAGTTTAATTTTTTCACTGGATAAATAGAAAAGTGTTTCATAACATTTGCGTTGACTTGCATCGTCAAGCGAGAGCCACCTTAATGTAGATAATATTATTTTAACCCCATACTGTGGTGTATTTAATTTCCACGCCTGTCATATTGGTGCACTCCAGGTTGTTCTGTTTCATGCATTACATTGCTTTAATGTGCCCCCAATGTTACATCGAATTCAGCATAATAAACTCTTCAGTTCCTCATTGAAAGCTGTGCAGTTGTTGTGATTACAATACCATAAAATGTAGACAGCTTCTATCCTGTCATATGCTACATGGGGGAAGAAAGTAATGAGTGCAGGAATATGCTGGGGAAGGGAAGTGTTGTCACATATTGAGGTTCTGGTCAAATGGTTTGAGAGATCTGGGAATGGGAATGATATTCACATTGAATACAGTTTAGAAATTTCATTTGATTCATTTTCTTATTGGTTATTTCTCAATGTGCCAAAACTTGTTTTGTAATTGTAAAATAAAGTGTGGCAGTACTGCTTATGTAAATTTACTTTTTGTGCTATGTTACACTGCCTGCCTTCATGTTAATTGCCAAGGTCTGTAGATATACAGGTTGCCTCAAGACTTGTGAATAATGCAAATTCCTATCCACACCTCTATTGTCTGGCCTTTCGTGTGATGTCACTTATGTCATAGACACAGCCGTCCAAAGCCAGTACTAGAAACAAGTCATCAGTGGTTTGCATTGATTTACTAATCATTTGAACCAGCAATTTAAATTGCTAATCTCATTTGAACTCTAAGACTCTTGGCAATATAAATCTTTTCCCTCACATTTCAGAGAAACCTCTCAATGCTTGTGCTAAATTTTTATACTGCGAGTCTTTTTAATAGCGTTTGTAAAGTTATCATTGTAATCAACATTGAAATGACCAAAAGAATGGTATTTCAAAAGATGATTCATCAAACTGCCTAAGAAAACTCCATTTTTTATCATCCTTATTTCAATATACTTCTATTCTGGCTTGTCTGTGAAGATGTCATTGATGTTACAGGAGCAGTGCTGGCGCTAGCAACCATTTTGGTAATTCGTAAACAACTCCAATTGAGGCAACCTGTATATTCTATGAACCTTGGTTAATAGCCACTATCACTTTTACTAATCATGTTATTTCTCTTTTGATAGATGAATCATCTATCAAGAATTGCGGTACCATTACCAGCCACTCCTCCAGAGAAGCGTCACAGCTGGTATGGTGGTGCAACGGAAGTTGGTCATGGGGCAATGGCCGCACTGGCTCCATCAGACCCAGAATTAAACCTCTCCGGTCCCCCGACGTCTGTCTCCGCCTTCGATCTCTCCCTACGCCTCCCACCAAATCTGGGCCTGGGCGAGTCATCGTCTCGAGTCAATTTGGATAACCCCTCGCACATCCCCTCTCTAAGTGATATCCCAATGTTGCCCCAGCCCACCATGCCCAGCACGTCGGTTGTCGACGGCAGGCCCCACTCCCCACCGCGGTCTCCTCCCATGCTCTCGCGTCAGCCCGGATCATCGGTTCCTTTGTACAGAAGACGGGCGGGTGGGGAGAGGTCACCGTCACCACCTGCCGCTCCTCCCCCCCAGGCCCAGAGGCCATCAGGGTTTCTCCCTTCGCCCTCTCCCTCCTCGACATCAACTTCTTCGCCCATACCATCAAACACGCATACGAACTCTAATGCAGACAATTTCGGGAATTCTGCCGGAGAAAAAACTGGTAGTGGAAGCAGCAGTGCTTTTGCTGGCTATGCTCGGGCTGCTGTGTCATCAGGGTTGCAGAGGAATGAGGGTAGAGATAGGGGCAGCTCTGGTGTGCCTCAGGCAATGCAACCAAGGGCCCAGGTTATGGTGCCGTTCTCACGATCGACTGTGCATACCGTAAGTAGCAAATCAAATTCTTTGGAGTGGAGTAAATAGAGTATTCTTTCACCATGTCACTTGCCTTTGATGTTACTGATAACTGAAATCTTTCTTGGGTAGTAGTTACTTTCCAAAAAGCCCATTGAAGTTCTCTAATTTTCACACACAGAGCAATGAAGGAGATTTGGAGGATGGACAGTAGAGTACTGATTATCTATCGTCCAATTTTTCAATTGGAAGATTATCCATCTATCATCCCACCAGACCCCCTCCCCTATTCTTCCTTTCTGTCCTCCTCCTCACTCTCCTCCTCATCTGCTACCGCTTTTGTTAGCAATGGAGAACTTGCAAGGTTCTTTTACAGCTATTTTTACTCATGCATCATATAGATAAACGAAAATGTTTCTTATGTATCCTTTCATTTAATCTGAGCGACCCGTATCTATTCAACTACTGTGAATTGAAAATATGATGTTGTTTCAAACGCTGCCTTTTGCACGTCATTTTGGAAGTTACATGCGTGGCATCACACCTGCCATCTACCATACGAGACATACGAAATACCGGCGAGTAGTTCGGCGAGTGTCACTGTTCACTTACCGTTCTTTGATATTTAGCCTGGTGATATTTTGATGAAATATTGCATCTGAGTTTCAGAAAGTATATTTGTGTTTTGGTGTGCAATAATTTAACGATTTCTTAGTGTTTCATCCACATGGAAGTTAGTGCCGAGTCAGGTAATCTGCCTGAAGTTGACGCTCTAGTGATGATGGAGTACTTATAATAAGATGCGACATGTAGACATAGTGTGAAATACAAACTGTTAATCACTTTGTTAATTATTTACTGTTATTTACCCGCTAAATAAATGTATTAAATGTTGCTATTTCTATTGCAGTATTTCGACATTCTTAGAAATTGTGATCTTTTGAAAAGTTCGATCCTAAAATTTTATTGCAGTTCTATGAGGAAAGATTACATCGATAGTGCAATAGGACAGGTGCGATAGCAAATATTGAAAAATATATGCTCAGTGATGTGCGAAATAATCCCCGAACATAATGTAACGGCAAAAATTGTGAGTCTAGCCTTGTGATCGACAAAGAGTAACATGGAACATAGCGAGACTTACGTTGAGGACGCCAATGATTTAACTTTTTTGCAACTGGGGAGAGATGTAGAAAAAGGCTCACTGCTTTTTCTCCCGTAGACCTGGATACACAAGAAAATTGTTACTCTAGAATTTTGCTCCTCTTCAGTTCTTTGTATTAAGACATGTTCACATGATGCATGTCCCTGCAAGTATGTGCATTGATAGATAGATGTGTGGACAAATTATCCATATTAAAACAGGAGCTATTTTATGCCCACAAGTTCATGCATTGGCAAAATTTTGAGTGTAAATATGATGCAATTTTAATGATGACTTTATGCATCTGGTCATGCGTAAGTAACAAAGGCTTTATGCTCATAGTATAATCATTTACCATGGTGGTGTGGGTTAAGGCATTGGGTGCATGAAACTCGAATGCAGTACAGGATCGAGGTGCTTGTGCTTAATTTTTTTTCAGTTCAATATGTTTCAGAAACAATCTAAGATTCCCAATCCTGAGCATCTACAACCATAACTGCATCATTTTTTAATGTCTAACTACATATTAATTCGATCTTGAACTAATCCTTCAAAGAGAGTATACCTAGTAGCAAATTTTGGGATTCTCTGCTTTGCTTGTATTTACTCTTAACTGGCAGAAGGTGAGTGGTTGGCTAAACATTTTCACAGTTTGAAACCCGATGGTGCTTTTTGGGTAAGAGAGAGAGCTCCGATCGGTCATGAGTCATTTTGAAGAATGTTAACAGTAGACAAAGATTAAATTTTTATCACAAAGCAAAGTATTTGCTTTGAATTTCCTTTTAATTATACTTGAATGCATGTCCCTTCGTTGTGCTGTCTTTTAATAATATGCAATGATAGTGAAGTATCAACGGGAATGGGTAGGGGCCTCTCTCCGTAAATGCCCTTAAAACAAATTCTCTCCAAAAATACAAGTGAGAAACAGAAGGTACTCAGGAAAGAAACAAGTATATTGAATAAACCACAAATGAAATAAGTATATTTCACCAGCTTAAGAATTACACCCAAAATATTGCAAGGGTCAGCCAACCTGTGTTCTGACGTTTAAAACTCAACAATCAATCACCAATTTGAACTAAGTGCCGGACAAGCAGCTCATCATGTGCACACCATGGCGGTAGCCAGCAAATGAGAGTGAGGAATCAGGTGCGCCGTAGGAGGGGAGGTTTTTCAGCAAGTTGGAAGGTGGAATGGGTAGGCTAGGGAGTAGAGGCGATTGGTAGCCTCGAAGGGGAGGTTTTGGCAAGGTCAAAGAGTGGAATTTTGCGAGGGGGTGAATGGAATACAGGCGACTGATAGCCTTGGAGTGGAGGAAGGTAGTGGAATGAGTACACACATGCTGTGTAGGATTTCAGTTGGAGCTTAGGGAACTGTATTTCGTCTCCAATTCCGGAATGCAGGATTTAGCCTTTGTGCCATGATTTTCTGCCTTAGCATGTCCTCGTAGTCTTCCAACGCCAACTGCTAATAATACAGAAAGCAGAAAATAAACCAGTCTAACCCCTATATGAAGGTAGAATTCATTGCCATTTTGGTGCAGTACATAATTAATTCTAACGAGGGAAAAACATTGAAGACATTGTAGTGAGCATTTAACCACAGCAAAAATTATTATAAGTACTGACATAAAAAAATCTAGACCTTTGAGTATTAAATTATGGCAGAGTACAGGTTCCATTATCAAAGTCAATAATTTAGGGCCTGTTATTATTGCAAAATTATACATAGCATTATGAAAAATTAATATTGAACGTTGAGACAAGCGTGGTATACATATTATGATCTATTACTCCAAGCTAAAGACTTCTATTGAAAATTACTGTTCATTCAGATATATCATGATATTAAAGCACTCCATTAATAATCAATATACTTAAAACTAATTACATTTTTTAGTACAATCACTTGTGTCGTCCATCTTTGACTTCGGTCATTTTCACTCAGATTCTCACCGAAGTTGTGTGTGTTTTTCTGAGTGTAAGAATGTTTGCTTTGTGTTTGCCCTGGTGCAGAATTTAATTCCCGTAAACTTTCACAGAAAGTGTGTTTGAAGATCACTACCCCAGCATTCTTAACTGGGTCCCTTTAATCCTGTGAAGGATACCGTTGTTGGGTAGGAGGTGTGTGTCTGATGGTTGGTCACTGGCAAGGAAGTAACATTCCCATAAACCGTCACAGCAAAGTTTTTTCAGGTTTATTTTGTATGGATTAGTGGTGCCAATCCAATTAATTATGATAATTGGAGATTGTTCTTTAACTTGTAGCTTGTATTTGCTGGTGGATTGCTGGGCCAAGGCAGCAAAATAGTGCTACCTGCCTAACTAACTCTTTTAGGAAGGCTTTTGACATCTTCCCCAAGTATAGCCTTTACTAACATTATTAAACCTAAATTCTCAAGAAGGTACTCTGCTCAAGTGTGAAAAAATCATTGCACATAGTATATTTCGGTAGGATTTTGCATTATCCTCCTTTGCAAAGTTATGTTCCTTTGAAATCAGTCCATTTTTCGTGAATTTTGCAAGTTTAAAAAAATATGATTTCTCTAAAGAAGTGCCTAATGATGAAAATAGGATACTTTAATCTACTAGCAGGCATCTGAGTCAAGGGAAACCCTGGCTGTCTTGAAAAACTTCTTTTGACATAGTGTCCTCCCCTCCTCTATTTATCTTTTAATGGTTGATTTACTGTATTTTTCTGTTCAAAATATTCACCTGTGTTGTCACAGATATAGTATGTAGATGTTCTTATTCCCATGTCTAAAGTGCATGTGACATATTTTGAGGGCAACAGTTTACAACTGTGTTGTGTAAAAATTACATGCTTATCAGCATTCAAAGGAATGAATGAATGGATGGCCGTCCGTCTTTCTTACCCCTGCATTCTCTCAGTAGAACATCCTGCCTACCTTCAACCCTTCAGGCAAGTCTAACGCATCCTGTACTAACACTGTAACCTATATCACAGGATGTCTAAAATGCTCAATTCTTCCTTAATGGAATGTGTTCTCAACACTTAACCCTTTAAATGCCAGCGTTTCGATTGCCACTTATGGTCCCACTGACCAGAATTTTATAGAGAGTTTAATTGTTAAAAATTAAACCAATTGGTTCCAGAAATTCTCTTTGGGTAAACAGGATCCAATTTTTGCAGAATGAAATTTCCCTTTTGGTGATTAAATGTTGATAATTATAAAGGTAATTACAAACTGCATATATATTTATAAACTTATCAACATGTTTTACTTGAGAAGGCTGATGTATTGAAGCATATACCATTCACTTTCTTTTTGTACATAAAATAAAATTTAACAAACATCTCCATGGAAGTTGTACTCTTATGAGGTGCTTTACCGTGGTCAATGTCATGGATAGATAAATGATTGCTTGAACAGTGTAGGTAATGAATTGAATGGCATGCTGATTGTAATTTTGATAGGAAAAGTGAAAACTATAATTAAGAGATGGTAAGAGTAATAATTAGTGCTAATGATGTTTTACTTAGAGAAAATATTTTTTTTCCAAGTGTGATTTTTAATTTTATATTCTCCATTCTTTAAGATTCTTAAGGCAAATTATTTCCATCTTTCCTCTATTCTAACAAGCTACCTTTAGTATGAGAAGAATGAGTCCACGGCTGTTTCTGTAATTGAAGATGATGAATACCTATGGCATTTCCAATCTTAAAGGGTCTCAGGAAAATGATGAAAGGAAGTAAAGAAGGAAAGATTCATGCTCTAAGTATCAATGCACTAAGGCAAGAGAAAACGAAGCGAAACACTTACACTCACACAGGATTGTGGGTACTGTAACCCTTATGAATCTCTGTTTCTTACTGGTAACTTTTCGAGGATTTATATATTGTAAGTGACCTGTCAGTAACTGACACTGTTTGGCTTCAGTAACAACAATTGATGGTTGATTGTGGATCATTCCTTGATTCAGTTGATGCAAGTGTCTCACCAATGAATACAAGTAATGATCTAGGATCAATATCTTGAGGCTGATAGTCAATTTTTGGTGATCAAAGTACAAAACAGCCAACACAGCTAAGAGCATTATTCTGCCAGTTGCTTTGATGAAATTTTTGTTGCTACTAACCATCATCTGATTTTTATAGGACTTTCTCTGTTTGTTCAGCTTACTTTTTCCAATCTTTTAGTGAATTTTTTAAAGGGATATGAATGGTTCTCCTACTGAATCTGTGTTCAGTAGATTAGCTGTTACAGGGTTTACCAGTGTCGTACACGATTGATTTAAAGCTGTATGTGATGGGGATTAAATGAATTTGGCTAATAACTTTGGTATCATGAGAGGATATTTTACAATTGAGAATTAGCAGTGTATTCCAATTTAAGTACTTGAAATCAGAGATCTGATAATGTTCCAGTGTAGTAGATGTGTGAACTCTTCATTGGCTCCCACACTCTGATTAGGAACTTCATGATTGCTGGTGTTTCAACATACAGCTTGTGCATTGCCCTTAGGTCTTCTGAATGAGAATTGTTCACGCAGAAAGCTGATGCACCAGTTGTACATTGAAGCCTTGTTGGCAATGGAATTCTTGACCCTAGCTATAAACTGAGAATAATTCATAGGTATTTGAAATGTTTGTAGTTGGAGGCACAGTGAAACCTCGCCTTTACACCCCAGAATTAACCTTTTTGTGATGCCCTAACAATTTTTGTATCCTTGTAATGCAATCCCATCCCACGTTACACTTTCAAATTTTGAAATATCCTAGGATTAATGACAACTAGCTAGGAGGAAGATGGTGGCCAGTGCTTTGAATGTATGCCAATTGGCGACCAACCCTGAGTTTGAAGTGGATGCCTGGGTTGATTGTAATGAACCAACATCTTCTCATGGCCTGTTTTATTTTTTGTTGGATAGTTGCAATTTTGTTGATTTTTCTTTAGTAACCTGTAAATCAATAAGATTTCCCTTGATATACATTTTTCTGTGATTTACGCTTTTTGGGCCCTTCAAAAGGGTAAAAGAGGGGTTTCACTGTACTCATAAAAGATAGCAGTTTTTTTCATGATAATATTCATTGCAGAATACAAATATAAAAACGTACGCATAGGTTCAATGGTATTCACCAAAATGATAAACCTTGGCATGAAACATTCATTTTATTAGTGAACTATAATTGAGAAAATGTTTTTTTGAGACCCCTTGAACTGGTTTTCTGTAGATGATTGTTTTGAATGCTTTTTAAACAACACTATAGTGATACCAAATTAATTTGGCCCAATCTATATACATCGCATAGTTCAGTGAATGACTGCACTGAAAAAAGCATTTAGTAAAAAGAGGCTACTGGACATCTAGTTCGATTTAAGTACCACAGTTGTTTCCTAGTTTCCAGCACTGATTTCAGTGCTAACAGCAGCATCATGTAAAATGGCCTTAAGGGGTTAAGTTCACTACGAAACAAAGCATTTGAATTGACAGAGACTCAGACCCTGGATCTCCCAAATGTGGGTTAGTTTCCCATTTGTTGGGGTTCTCCTCCACAAAAGTTACTCTTCATTCACAAACACGGCTGCCGTGCTACCATGAGAACATTCAGTTCATAAGTTCTCTGTTGAAATTCACCTTAAACTTAGATGACTTGGCATTGTAAAGAACTGAAAGGCCTGATAGGTCACATAAAGATCTGGGTTTGAATCCTGGTCAAGTGAAATGATTTTTTATGGTTAATTTACTCCCTTGAGGCTATGTCTTTGCACTTGTGCCTGTAACTGCGTAGATTTTTTTTTATATTTTACAATGATTTGGAAATCTTAAATACTATTATTAAACTTTTCTCGGGCTCTGCACCAGGTGATTGGCTTCATGTTTGCCGACGTTTCGGGAAACGACTTGTTTTCCATTTTCAAGGCGTGTTACTCTGTCCATGTCAGATTGTAAACTGAATGGAATTGACCGTTGGTCGGGCCCAACAATTGAGCTCAGGTGCCATCTGATTGGCTGATGTTTGGATTTTGCCCTTGAATTATTTTCTTATTTTTCCTTATGTTTTTAAAGCAATTTATTACAGATGTCCATGTATTGCTCAGATGAAAGCCAGAGTCACGATTGAAATTTACTGGATTAAGGCGTATTTCAATGGCTTCCTTAATTATGCGGTCCCAGTAGCGCGCTGAGCGGCACAGAATTTTTGCATCTCCCCATTGAATGGCATGATCTTCATTGATGTTGTGTTCCGCCACTGCCGACTTCTGTGGTTGTGCTAATCTAAAGTGCCTTCGGTGTTCTTTCAGCCTCGTCTCAATCATTCGACCTGTCTCCCCCACATATATTTTTCCGCACTCACCTGAAATCTGGTAAACCCCTGGTGTCTTCAGGCCGATGGGATCCTTCGCCATTACCAGTCGGTTCCTTAATTTAGGTGGTGGTAGGTGGATAGTTCTGATGTTATACTTCCGTAGAATTTGGTGGATCTTTCCAGATACAGTTGAAACATAAGGGATTAAAGCCTTGGCCAATGGTTTTTCAGGTGGCTCTCCCGGGAAACCCTCCTGTTTTGCGTTGGATTTACTTAGGGCATTAAATATCTCTTGTTTGCCATAGCCGTTCTGTAAAAATGTTCTTTTAAGATGGCCCAACTCAGATGGGATGCAAAACAGGCAAGCATGAAGCCAGTTACCTGGTGCAGAGCCCGAGAAGAGTTTATTAATTTTATTCACCAGGAGAAACTTAAATCTTTTAAATTCTATTGTCCGCACGATGATATTTTAATACTTAAAATGTATTTGGTGTTTCTAGGGCCGAAGGTCCCCAAACCAGCATGTGGTGCGTGGAGGAATGGCATCTATTCGAGTTTCAACTTCCGAGGAATCGCATAACGAAGTGCAGCAACAGCAGCAGCCTCAGCAAAGACAGATGAACAACACTGAGCACATGGGAAACCATCACGCCCAAGTTGCACCTCCACGGCTCGTGGCGAATGCCGTGTCACAGCAAAATCAGTCGAGACAGCCGCAACAACAGCGGCGTGGAGGTGTATCCGACGGTTTCCAACAATCTCAGCAGCAGCAACGTCAAGCGCCTGTCATCACGTACGCAAGCGTGCTCCGTGCTCAACCGCAGCAGAAACCACCGGCACCTCAGCAGCCCCAAACAAGCTCAAATCCTGGCATGAAAGGCCAGGGACGAGGGGATCCATTCTCATTGTTACGGGAGCTTGGTGGAGGTAAAGGTGGCGCGGGAAACCACAGAGGTGCCCCAGGACTTTATCATTACTTTGCATGAAATGAATAGTCAATTTTCTCTTTTAATTCATTTCATCACCTACTAGTATTTTTAAACGAAAGATATTATAAAGAACCCATCATGTAGGTTAATTGTGAAGTATCAATCATCCATCAAGGTTATCGTGTGTTTAGTCCATGGGGGGATGTTATCATTCCCTCATGGAATATGGTTGAAGTTAAAATAGTTTCGTTACCCGAGAGACTTGAAAAATGTAATGATTAAGAATCAAGTTGTGTCAAGTACCTTGCATGTCATCTTTTCATCCACATTTGCACTGTCTGAACGGCAGAATTTTTCATGCAAATTTTGAAGACATTTTCCTCAATGGAGTGTGAGTGATGTTTGTAGTGTTGCTTGTTTATTCGCAGTGCTTTTTGTTCTGAAAAGGTTTGGTGGACTTTGTTTTGATGGTCTTAGTGCAGGGTCTGGAGGCTAGTTTTGGGATAGTTATTCTACATAAATCAGTTTTCCTACTTTGGACTGTAAATCATAGATAAAATATATTAATTTTCATTCAATATAAAACTGAAACTTGTGTGTGGTGGTATTGTAAAAAAAAAAAGTTCATAGGAGGTGAAGAAGTTCATTAAATAAGAAATTTGTCTTCGTATCTGTACATTTTATTCTCAAATGAAATATTTGCAGTTGTTTTATAAAATAATGGAAAAGTCTATTTTAGGCATTTAATGACAATGAAATGAAAGGGCAAAAACCAACAAAGAATTTTGGAAGTTTAATCTCAGCTTGTACATTGAAGCCAAGGTGTTTCCCAATTAGGACTTCATTGATCTGTCATTGGAGTCAGCCTGATAGCATGGGTGTGATAGATTATCATAATTTGGTTAGAATTCCTTTTTAGTGTTAAAATGTATGCTAAATAGATTGTGAGGCCACTCTCATTTGCATAAAACGTTTTGGCAAGAGTTATTGTTGAGTGTAATTGGTAACATTGAAGAGTTAACTAAAAGGAGAATGGGTGTTGGAAAAAAAAAGTTTGTATTCCCAATATTGATTGCCCTGCTTATGGAGGAAAAGATATGTTTGTGAAATTTTGAGAGCATTGCGAAAGCGGTGAAGTTTTGGCCGAATATCAAGGCTCCCATAAGCAAGCCATGAATTCTCCTGCCCATCACCAAATCCTCCGTCCCTCTTGCCTCATGAATTCAAAGTCATTGCAAGTGCTGGCACATGAATTTCTATCATCCCTTGCTTCACTATAAAATGCTGCTTCTGTTTATATTACCCTCTTGTTCACACTCGAATGAATCAGGTGTTATAATCGATCATGAGACCAAGGTGTTTCCTGTGAGAAGGAATCAACTTCTCTCATGTTGCCTCTGTAATTTTTTGATCAAATGTTTAGGTGTATGTTTAACATCAGAGGATAATTTTTATTCTTGGTAAATAGAAAAAGTTATTGGAAATGTCATTATTTTTCATTTATGAGCTGTATAAAATACATTTTTTTTCTTTATAGAGGAGATGAAATTTTTTTCTTTGTTTCTGAATTGGACTAGGTGTTGCTGTGGATGGCTTAAGGTTTTCAACGATTGTGGCTGATTGTAATTGTTACAAAGTAGACATATAATCAATTAATTGAGTCTTTTTGTCACAGTTACTACATTTTCTCATGTGTAAAGTCCCAAGAACATTTTATTAATATTATTTATTTCATGTCCTCATTTTGCAAAATCAACTGTTTATGATTTGTACATTTTTGTGTGTGTGATGGAATCAGTATGGCATTTTGTTGGCATGCTGAGATGGAGTTTGCTTTTAAAGACTAAAAGGAAGAGGACTTTTGTTTGATTTCTGTCTGCCGAAAATGAAATGAAAACTATCGTATATTGTTAACACTTAATTGCTTTTACCTGTGTGTGTTTAATACATGTGAAAGAGTTGGCTAAATAATGAAAAAAAGTAACTCTTGATGAAGTGTTCTCCTCATATTAGAGAAAAATTTTCAGTATTTGGTTGTTCAAAGTTGGGAACATATACATATTATATATATATACACACATATATAAATATATATATACATATATTTTAGAGTTGTATTCTTCGAATATATTTGTAGAATTTATAATGGAAGAACTTTGATCATGGGTTGGTGTTTCTATATTTAGCACTAAAGTACACCTCACTTGTTCGGTGACAAGTGCTTGCACCATTTTTTGGGGTGGCCCAACGTCCCATAGTCATATTGGAAAAAAAAAACAAAAAAATCAGCTTAAGAGAGAAAATTGAAAAAAATCTTTGAAGATATCTTGGTGGACCATTTATTTTTTTGTAGAATTAAAGAAATTCGAATTCAATTAGGGAGTTGTTATTTTTGTCCATATAATCCTTTGGTTTTATTTTTTTTTGTTCAGTTCTTTAGGACTTTTTCCTTTATTTTAATGAATTGAAAATGATACATATTACCATCTCTCGATTTTTCTATACAGCTTCCCTAATGGAGTTTGACTATTTAAGAGATTATGTTAAGATAATGTCGTTGTAGTTTATGTCAAAATACGCCAACAAAGTTTTCAGGGGGATAAAGCCCTCGCCATAGTTATATTGTCTTGCATTTGTGTGTTTAATGATATTGCATAGTTATCTGTACTTAATGAGAGAAGGATATACCAGGGAGAAAGAGATATATGCAAGGTAACTCAACTTTCATCACTGTAAATCATGTTTTTTTTTTAGGGAAAGGCTTGGACTTGAGCAATTTGTGCAAAAAAATGAATAAGTACCAATAAACGGTTTTCAAAAAAAGTATCACTTAAAATAAAACCATTTTAAATTGGAAATGTTTTTGTACATAGGATGAATTCCCTGTTTTACGTGATGTTTGAATGATCTTTTGTTTTTATGGAGTGATTGTTTTGAAAGGGCTTTTCGTAGCTCAGCCAATAGAATTGAGAATCTTGTGCTTGTATGCTGTTGGAGAGTTTCAGTAAAATATGCATTCTATTTGCCCAAAAAAATATGCATTGTTATTAATTTGCTTAAAGTTGTTTAGCGTGATAAAGATTACTGTATGGTAAGGAATGTTATCAGTTTAGAATTCAATCTAGAGAGGCTGTGATGTTTATATACCATTGGCTTTGGAAGAATAACTGGCTTGGCATTTGGCAAAAATGCTGGGTAATGTTGGGAAGGCTGAAAAATCTTGTAAAAATTCAGGGTAGTCCTGCAGCTTATTGTTCATATGGTGCTTGAAATTAATTTCCTATGTTGGTTGTTGACTTGCTGATTTCTGCATGTTATTTACTGTATTAGCTTCCTATTCAATTGTACATGCAAATGATCATTTTAGGATGTTATTTTTCAAATATCTTGGGGGATAGGAGGCAGGACTAAAATTTGTGGTGGTGAGCAAAGAATAAGTTGCCAGTCATTTGAATTTTCCAGAGCCAATTAAGATACAATAGGCATGACATAGTGCCTCGAAAATTCAGTCACTCTCAGACCTCTGTTATGAGTACTTTGTAAATCTACTTACTGTGTTGCCAAGCCTTCACCACCTTTGTTTGATAGGTTTTCTCTGGTCTTCTGTTACATGCAATGACTCATAGTAAAGGCTGCCATAAGGAACTCCTTGGATAGAAAAAATGTATTTATCAATTTGTTTCTTGACCTGGGAGTAGCCTGGGGACACCTGAAGTGATGATAGAAGACTGGCCTAGGGACAACTGTGGGAAAGGTCCTATGGGTCTAGGCCCTAAGCCTCATGGTCCCACTGGGCCTGTTGCATTGTGGGCCATGCAAATTTCGTGGCTGAGGGATAATTATCTTGGCAAATTCGGTCACAGATCTTGGTCACAGATCCCCACCCCTTGGCAGTGGAGGCCTTCGAACTGTTCTGGACTTTTATGAAAGGTGCCCACCCCCACAAATTTTTGTCCTGCTTTTTAGACCCTAATACATCTGCAATTGATAATAGGAGCCTGTGTTAATATAAGGCTGTCAGAAGTCCAGAAATGACTTGTTGTGGTCATAAAACTATTAATTTGTAGTATTTAAACTTAAAAATAATTTTTGAACAAAAGGTGTACAGTTTTCCGCCGTGAAGTAAAAACTTCATTACAATCTGGGTTTTGATGTACTATGTCATCATAATTTAGTAAATGAAAAGGTACTACTTCACCATTGATGATGCAGTTTGTTAAAATCCAGGTCATTATTGAAGTTTTTCTTATTCATGGGAAATTGTATGTCTATTTATCCATTAATAAGATTTTAAGTCCTCACAATAATTCCTGAATTGTCTGAATTTGTTCAATTTAGCTTTTTAGTTTTCATCATCATTGAAATCCTTTTCATTTTTGCTGATAACTTTTTATACTCTGTTGTCTCAGGCGTGACTTAAAGGAATTTACTGTACATTGTAAATGAAGTAACTTCGTTATTCCGCATAAATTTTACTTCAGACGACCCAAGTTTCAACATGGCCCATCATCAACAGGTGATGATCTGCCACGTCGAAACCTGGGCCGTCTTAAATAAAATTTATGTGGAATGTCAAAGTTACATAATTTACTGCAAAAGATAACTTTTTCATTCATTTGATCTGGTAATCCTTTCCATTTTAAGTTTTTTAAATTCATTTGCACTGGGTTTGAGATTTACGCTTATATTTTTCAGAATGAATCAAGTTTTGATAGGTATGTACAACTCATGATTGGATCTTTTGCATGTGTGGAGACTCGAGGAAATACTAGTGTTTGATGGCTTGAAGATGCCCATTTTATAGGGACATGGGAGAAAATAGCTTTTAGGAGTCTATGCGAAAGGATGGAACTGTGAAAATGATAATACACCATGTCGGGACTAAAGTGTCTATCTAAAAAATGGGTTTCTGGGCTTAAATACTGTCATAACATTAATGAAAGAATACTTTTGGCTAAGTTGTTCCAGTAGTGTTATAATCTGTATTGGTATAGTATGCCTTACATTAGGATATTGAATTTTTAGTTTACTTTTTATGGGCATTGTATCACGAAGTATTAGTGAATGGTGGTGATTTTATGGTTGACACATTGCAATACTGCAGAATCAGGGTGCTTTAGGTTTGTGTATGGCTTTTGCCTGCCATTGGGATCAGAAGTTGGCAATAACCTGGGGCAAAGTGAAATGTAAAGAAATAAATCAGCCACTCATGCTTGCACAGTCCATTTCATATTCAGATAAGCTTTAGCAGATATCTGTGAAGAAATGTGCTTACACTCTGAGAGGAAAGCTACCACCAGCTGTTTATTTCATTTGACAAAAAATACTGTGGTTCAAGCAGTCATCTGCTTCTGCCGCCAAATTGAAAACCCGATCAGTCAAAAGAATATATTTAAATTCTTGTGCTTTTCATAACAATAATATTGCCTGTAGTAATAGCCACAGTATTGTTTAAAGAAGGGCTGGTAGTATTCCTGAAATCGGAGTAGTTTTCAAATAATTATTTTGAGCAAAAATTGCACCTTTATTCTATCAAATTCAGTTTTCTTCCTAAATGTTGGCGATTCTTTGAACGATGGAGGACAATATTGGGTTTTCATTTGTATCATGGGTAAGTTTTTTAAAGGTAGTTGATCAGTTTTCCATGGCTTAACTATTATACAATCATAAGTATGCAAAAAAGTACTGATATATTCTCCAAAAATGGAAGACTTATGCAGCACCGTTTTTGTGGAGTTCATCAGTGGTTTCTTGACCCTCAGTGAGGTCCACCATTAAATAGCCATCAGCCAACAATTTGTCATATGTTGACTTATTTTAAGCTAGAGCTGCATTCACCCAGAGCCCAATGGCATGTAAAATTCACTCTGTATCATGACAAATTCTTTCAATGTGTCACATGTGTCTTTCCCAATGAATCCTTCAGCCTGCAATGATACATGTAAAGCAGAGCAGTGTGTATTTATGGCTTTCCTTACTTGAGCTTCAATGCAGCTTCTAATTAACCATGTGATAATACATGAGGATTGTCCCCCCATACATACCTGACTTGTTTCTTTCTGAAATATCTGGCTTGTCACATACTGCCCCAAATGGATTTGGCTGAGAGAGTCCATTTGCGCCACATGATTCTCCGTGAGATTCTTCTCCCAGGATGTGTCCCTTTCAGTTTGCTTTCTTTTCTCATTTATTCTTTCCAGCATTTCCCACTCTTTATCTCTCCATTTTATCCTTTCTATTCTTCCCCATAGCCACATATCAAACCCCCTTGGATATCTCTCTTATTTCCTCCTGACTGTCACTGCTTCACAAAACCATTCATTCCAATGAAACACTTAGCAAATGTTTTTCTTAAACCTATGTTGATTGATTCGGCTGCAAGTAGTTGCTTAACTTTGCTGAAGGCTGTCTATCCCCGAGTGATTCTACTTCTTACTTTACTTTGTACAAATTTCATTCCATATACAGTAGACCCCTGCCTTACGATATAATCCATTCCATGGTACCGTTTGCAAAGTGAATTCCATCGTTAAGTGAACCAGCATTTTACCAGCCTCAGGATACATTTTCTCATAGCAATGAATATCATAATGTTGCTTTCATAAACAACGACAGTCCGTTTTCAAATATGGGTTAAAATGATATATGGTCTTGTTTTTTTCCTGGCATATGATACTGATGAAGTTTTCTTAGGTCTCCCACCAGGTCAGGTACTTGTTGGCCGATGTTTTGATGGCTGCATCTGCCACCATCCTCAGGGCCCTGATGACAATGGCAGAAGCAGCCATGGAAGCATCTGCCAACAAGCACCGGACCTGGTGGGGAATCCGAGAAAACTTCATCTTGGGTTAAAATGTTAAGAAATGTGTAATAAATTATGGGTGTAAAATATCTTTGAAATTTACGTGCAATTGCATGCAGATGGTAAAATGAATTCATTGTAAAGTGAACCCATTGTAAAGCAGGGGTCTACTGTAATGATACTTTAAAGGTACCTAAAGATTGTACAACTGCCATTATCTGGTACCTGTACCAGTAATATATGATCTTAAATTCCAAAACTATCTCTGGGTAAGGAGTCTCTGCTGCAAAATCACTGAAAGTTATCATTTTATTCATGTTTTAGCTACTTAACCTTCATCTGGGCATGCGGGCAGTAGTTAACCGCCTCATACATATAAGCATGTGCAAATTTTGCATGATGATATGCAGGAGGATGAGAGACACATGTATTCTCCAGTCACACATTGTGACACATGATGCCAGAATTGTCCTAGCTTTGACGATAATGATTTACAATGAATAATTGAACAAAAAAGACAAAAACAAAAGGTGGTAAATTACCGCCACGTGGCCACCGGCGCTACAAAAGAGGGCATGCCAGGATGAAGGTTAAAGAAAAATGTTTCCTCAGTTTAAGCTACAAAATCATATCTTTCAACAATATTTTTTAGCAGTTAGAACATACGGGAATCCATGGTGTCCAAGTTGGAAATTGACTAACTTGGGGATAAATAGTAATTTTATAACTAATTTAATAGCCATTTTTTGCAAAAAAAAATCCACAGAGTAGACTCGAATTCTCTCGGGGAATTGAATGAAATTGAAATGTGCATATCAAAGGTTATAAACTCAAGGAGAAGCTTATTGATTTTTGAGTCAATAATTGAAATAAATATGCCCACAAATTTCTGTGATTAAATCAATCAGTCAGTCAAGAGAAATGATGCGGCAGTCTGGTCTGATGATTGGAGAAAGTGTTAATTGGAGCATGTATTCCTTGAATCATCTGTATACTTTATTCCTAATTAGCAGTCATGTACCCAGGAGGATAGGGAGGGGGGGAGAACATTGTGTGCCCCCTCATAAATTGTTATCTCCAATCCATAATCATTTGAATTGAGATGGAACTCTTTGCCTAGAGTAGTCGTGGAGGCTATTAAATAATAAATTGGTTGTGACATGCCAATAACAAATCCTGCAGTGCTTTCAAGCCCCCTGAAAAATGATATTTCTCCTGAAATATCATGATTGTTGGAATAGATATCCTGTGGCAAAGTTAAACATTATAAATTACATTAATTGCTCTTTCTCATGAAAGGTTTGTACTTCAGGGAAATAATTAATCTTAACAATGTTCATTTTTAATACTTCGTTACCTCATTTAATGTTTGACAATGTATTCAAATTATCTTTTGGTGGTTGACTTAATATTCATGCTTTAACAGTTGGTTGAGTTCTCATCACAACTAATGAATTAGGGAAGATTCTGGGAATAAACCATTCAACTCCAACTGATAGAAAAGTAGGATTCCTTAGCATGGTCCTGGATCATGTACAGTCAGCAGCATAAGTAAATGTGCAAAGCTCTGCAGTACCACAGTGAGGGCAGAACCCCATGCTTAAGAAGAATAAAAAAGTAAGTGCATATTATTCTTTATGTACTTGTAGGAAGGAGCATGTAAAACCTGCAAACCCCTGTCCATGTATGATACGTATGTATTGTCAAGATCATTATGTGTCTTATCATAGCTTTGCTGATGTACGCACATTATCCTATGCTGTTGACTCTATTCTCTTATCATTGAGTGAATGCTGTACTATGGATGTTGTAGTCCTTTGTACCTGGTGCCCATAATATAGTCTGGCCTTGTCTAACGACCCAGCAGCACATGCCCTTAGAACAGATGACATGATTTATCAGCTCCTATGTATGATTGAAGGTGTACTGTTGTCATTGGCTGCAAGTCTTGGGACAGGATACTGTTGCAAGAAAATATTTTAAGGACAGGAGAAGTGAAGTATGCCACACTATGAGTCACATATTACAGCTAATGCCAGAGGTTACAAAAATAGCTAGTAATCAGGAGGATATATGCTGATTTAGGTCTAGGGTCAAATGAGTTATTAAAATGTGTAATTGTATTGGAAAAAAATATTAGAAAAATTGGATTGCTTCAATTCAAAATTTCAGGGGAGTGTATTTAGCTAGTTCGTGTCATTAATTCTAGTCATTACTGTTGGAATTTGTCCTCCAGTGTGGTTTTAACGTTCATAATGGTGAAGGTTCGTGTCAGAGGATGTTACAAAAAAGATAATTTGTGCACGTATCATCTCCATCACTTTTAAGTGATTCATCTGCCTCTTATTGCAGCCTCACGTAATGTTTGCCTCATTTGTTTTTCTCTTGGGCAGTGAGACTAGGGTAGAGATCGGTAAATTTCCTAAATTTTCACTTGAGGAAAATTTTTAGTAAATTATGGTAATTTTTAATACTACCAATGATTTTGGGTAATTTTTTCATTTTATGCAATTAATGGGTAATAGTTGATTTTATAGAAAAGCTCATAGCAATAGCAAGGGGGTAATGACACTCAAACCATCGCTGTTGCTACGTAAAAATATTTAAAATGAAGAAAATTTAAAAATGAATACAGCAGTCCATGTGCAATTTGGCTTTCTTTTGTCGTGGTATGAGAGATTTTCATTCAAATCGTTAAAACGATAGCTCCCACAAGTATTCCACCTGTAAAAATCAAAATATTCCACAAAAATAATTGTATGTGCCTTTATTTATAATTAAGATTGTATGAAATGTATATAGACTTGGCTTAAAATAATATGTTTGAAGTATATTGGTGTAAAAAATATCTGAAATGAAGGTGAAAATGACCAAAAAATGGTAATTTTCAGGGGTTGTGGATAAATTATGAGAAATACCTCAGTAATATGTGAAATTACCATGGTAATTCCAAGAATGCCACATCTCTAGGCTAGGGTATGAAGCAGGTTGAGCTGAAAGTATGTAGCAGTTTAGAGCAAGGCTACTGAGGCAACTCTCTCTTGACCTACCTTATGGTAACTGCACCATTTGAAATGCTTTAATTCAGACATTCAACAAAAACAAGATAATTTTTTCTTGGCAAAATTATTCCGGGAATAGGTAAAGGGGCTGATTTACCTCTGCTTCAAAGTGAAAGTAAAAAAAGAGGTCATTGATTGGTCCATAAAGCTTGGAGAAAACTGCGGAAGAAAAATACATCCCTGATATAAATATGTACTGGCTCTCAGGCAACACATCTTATTGCAAGTGCTGCCAGGTTATGTGTATATGTTGTTGAAGGGTGGAAAATTGCTGAGATTAGCAAAAACCTGTGTGTGCGGATCATGATAATTACTGTGAAGAACCTTTGGTTGGATCCAGAAATCAATGTTGATAACTCCCTCTGGTGAGGTAGTTGCACACTCAGATGAGGTTGCTCCCTGGGAAAAAGATTTGGCCTGAAACTGGGCTGTAACTGCTCTGAAACTGGTATGTTACTTCTCTGAAAGACCAATATTGGTTCTGAAAGTGGTTTGTAACTGTTCTGGATTTGAAACTTCTTAAAACTCCAGTTCAGTCCAGTAATATACTTTTTCCAGGACAGATATTAGTCTTTCAGAGCAGTTACAACCAAATATGTTTACCTGGGCTGCTGACTGTTATGCTGCGAAGTATGTGCACTTCATAAGGCAAGCAGCCCAAAATAGCATCAGTATGTGAACCCATGGACTCAAGAACTATTAGTGAAAAATCTGGCTTCTGGTAATGCTTTAAACTGGAAATAAGGCTAGGTCACCTGTGCTTATTTCCAGGTTTAGCTAAATGTAAACTTGAAAAGATTAAATGCTTTCCTTTCGAATGCCATGAGTAAATTCTTCTTGGGTAGGTAGCCCATCAGGTAAAATTTTTGAAAATTACATGCCAACAATTTGGCAGATGACTCATACATCATCACAAGTAACCAGAGTGTTTTGTTGAAATGTCAAAACTGTTGACAAAGTTAACCCTGAGGGATACCCAAGAAGAATTTTATTAAAGTGTAAATTAATGTTTTAGGTAAAAAATGAAAAGCAGCTGGGAGATATGTCTCATCTCAATGAATTATTTTCACAAATGGTTTTTGAAAGTACAAAACAAGCTATTAGCAATCACAACTTCAGTATTCCTCAGTAGCTATGTCATGGATTTAATATTGGTGATGACTAAGATGCAGGAAACATTCAAATACACTTAAGATGTCAATAGATGTTGAATAACCAAACATGTAATGATAAATTAATTGAACACTTGTGAAGGTAATATTTACCTCATGAGGAGGCAATGAGATTGGTAGTTTACTGGATGTAGATGTACAGCCAGCCCGTTGTACATCCCTCACCAAGTGCATTTAGTCAAACCTTGAGCCGTTGTAACCTTTGAAATGTCAACTTTCTTCATATAATGTTAGAGCTTTCTATTGTTCCAATATTTTTCTGATACATACTTGATTAACGTTATTTATTTTGCTTCATTTCAGTTATTGAAAAGTTTTAGGAACTGGTCAATCATCACATACTATAGCATCCTCTAGTGACTATGTTATTTTCATTCATGGTAGATTTTCAAAGTGATTATTTTTGTAACAACGTTTGAATTATTTTTCAAATGCCATCATCGCTTTTGTGACTTACTACTTGTAAATCATAGGCCACTATTCTGAATGAAATAGCGTTAACGCTATCTGCCAGAAATAGCTTTTGTTACGATTTTGTTTCAAAGAATAGCATGTTATTCTTCAAAAGGAAAGCCATTTCTGGCAGGTAACGTTAACGCTATTTCATTCAGAATAGCAGCCATAGACTTTAAGAAATTGATTGGAAATTCTTTTTTCAGATAAACTAAGACTAATATAGTGTGGTGCCTTAGTTGTTATAGCATTGTTCTGCTAGCTATAGGCCCTGGATTCAAGGAGGCTTCGTATCACATCCAGTTAAACCAAGGCTGTATGATATTCCTGGGTGTCAGGTCTTACTCAAGAGCCAATGCTGCAAATGGGAAAGGAACAGACTGTCCAATGATGATGTGAGAATTAAAAATGCCTCTTGACTTAGTTTGTGAGGGTCTGGTTGGAGTGGTGGCTGCCCAAGTAAATATATTTTTGGTCCAAAACAGGTCTGTAACTGCTCTGAAACAGTGGTATCTGATCTGGAAGTGGTCAGTTTCTGGTCTGGTTTTGAAACATCTTTAAACGTCTTTAAAATCCAGTCCAGTTATAGGCCAAATATTTTTACCTGGGTGGACCTCACATCCCAAAGCCTCCAGGTCAAATCCTGGTGGTGGCAGAGATTTTTCATTTGATTGTCAATCTACATTCAAGTGCTGTGTTGAGTATACTTAGAGAGCATTCGCTTTCAATTGCAGTACTCCCATCTGCAATGTGCAATGTTACATTGTTGTCCCCTTGGCATCATTCATTTGCCCTTAGCCCTCAGATTTGCCCCACCTTTTTCACTACAGTGCACTCAAAGTTTAGTCCCAGAATATTTTTAATGAATTCCTATAATAATAAAATATAATAGTCCTCGAAATTAATTTTTAGTGTATTGCTAGTATTTATTATTGATTTCCATCCAAAAGAAGGTAGATCACAGAATGAGGTATGCATGTAAAGAGATACATGATATGCAAGTAGCTGAAACTATCAAGCCACTTTTTGCACTAATAGGGAAGATTAAGAAAAAGTGACTACTATTGACACATTCTCTCTCCCCTCTCTGGCTCTTAGATCAAAACTTATCTTTGAGCTAAAGACTATTTCTTTGTTTAATGAGGTAGGATAAGGATAATATACCATGAAGTATTATGTTTTAGATACTATCAAAATTGCCATTAGCAGCATATTGGCTGTAATAAGAGGCAAAAACCCAGAGCAAGATTCCCATCCACAAAACGGCTGGTTAAATAGTGTTACAAATTGGAAATGGGTTTTTGAGATTTGTAGATAATTGCAGGTTACAGTATATTGTGATAAATTCATAGGGAATAAGTGTTTCTTCCTTATTCCGTATTATGTTGCCAATTCCATCATGGGTGTCATTTTTGCTGAAGTTTTCTTAAAGGCTGCTCCGAGGTTTAAACAGAGAAATAGAAACTACAGGCATAAATGAGATGTAGGTAATATGAGAGCAGGAATTGCTATCATTTGAACGGTATGGGGGTAAACTGGAAATGGCCAATAGGAAACTGTTGTGTGTAGAGGGGAAAATGAACACAAATTGTTTGAACTTTAGTCAATGGAAATCAAGGGATTTCCTCTAGATAATACATTTTCAACACATGGATCTCATGATGTGCATTCCAAAAGGATCAACGTCTGGTGTGGCATCAAACAAATTATTGTAATACACTTTGAAATTATGACTCCACGTTTGATTCTTCCCTTATTTTATCTTTGAAGAAATAGGAGAATAAATTGAAAAAGGAGAGCTCAGGTGTATTTTTGCAATGATATTCTACTCAACATATCATAATTCTGCTGTACTTTTTATTCACTAATGATAATTTGATTCCATAGGATTCTTTAATGAATTAGTATAAATTTTAATCTCTCTGTCTGGTTCATGTGACATTAATTATATTTACTTTCTACCCAACTCCTGACATTCATTGTTTGGAATGGCTGGCGTATAGAATAGCTGTTTTAAATTAGCTTCCTTGCTCTGGAATGCTTCAATATATCCCAATAGCTCCTTTTAGTAGACAGTAAGTGCTAGGAGGAAATACATTTTGTTGTACTTACTGTAAAACTAATTGCTTATCAAACTTTGATTGAAACTTGTTGTTGTACATACATAGGCAAATTGTTATCCTCTCATCTTTTAGGGAATATTTCTATTTAAGAATTAGCTTAACAGAGTAAGAGAAGGCTCCCATTTGTCTGTCATTTGTCATAGTCCTCCGATATCATCCTCCATCGGTGATAGTGATAGTGCTTTCCGGTATTTTAATTTTTTTGCTGAATTTTTAGCAGTGTTTACCTAAAGGATCTGTTTTCTGGAAATGGTTTCAAGAAACGCATACTTCATTTGCTTGTAGGTATATTGAGGAAACTCTTATGTATGTTCTATAAGTTCTTTCAAATTTGTCAGTTGAGTCAAAACCTCAATTTTTGCTCTAAAAGTAGTGATATTGTGACGTATTCATAGAGCAGTGTAGAGGTCTAGCATTGTTAATTTTAAATGGCACATTTATCACCGAGTCCTAAATGTTTATAACTGTGCCACAAGGTACAAATAATGGTTGTTACTTCCTATCAAAGTTCACACCCTCGCCTCCTAAAAGAGATAATGTAAAATATGTTACTGTGTAATTCTTGACTGACTCTACTTGGTCACTTCATTTTTGTGAGCATAATTTACAAATAAAAAGAGTAAAATGATAGAGATAGACCAACTGTTTAACGTGTCTGTGATATTTTCCTTTAATAAATAGCAAAATTGAATGTACCTGAACTTAAAAAAAAATATGATTTTCTGTGTGGCCCCTTCTGTACTGGCTTGTGCTTGTTCAAGTTACTGATGTATAGTTGTAATACATGTCCTTAGGCTTAAGAATTGATATTATTTACATTTATACATTTACAGTGATATATCTAGTGTAGTAATTTTAAATTTATTATTCAATCCATTCATATAGTTCCAATTAGGGAGAGGTATTTACCTACCAAGTTTGCAGGGGAATATTTTCTTGAACCATATTATTTTGGGCAGGCCTTGTATATGTTTTGTTTTGACCCATTTAAAGTCCTAGTTTTCTACCCTTATAAAGCAGATGTTAGTAAGAGTTTCGCCTTCTGAATGCAAGTTGGTGCCAACGCTACGAAACTTGCTTACCTCGCAAGAGTTTCAATGGTTGAATGATGCTTACTATCATTTGAGGTACCAGGTTGGAAAGCTAGTAATGAAAGAGGCATTATGGTCAAGTAATTAAAGGCCTTGTTTTTCATTTCCCTATGTAATGAAATACTTATATAAAAGCTGTAGGTATTTTTGTGCAGTGGAATGTTTGTCTTCTTCATATTTATTGTGCTAATGTTGTAAGTATGCTGTTTGGCTTAAATTAGTGTGTACCCTTTAATTTGGTTGTGTGTCAAAAATTTTGATGAAGCAGATGAAAAGTGTTTCTGTAGTGATTTTCAGTTTGTCGTGCTGTGTAAAATTTTCAGTTCAGTGCTATTGCAATACCTATTGATGTTAATTTTTTTTATTTCTGCCGGCCCCGGTGGCAGCGAGGTAAATCCTCGCCTGCTAATCCGAGGGTCGCGGGTTCGAGTCCCGCCTGGGTGGGTTTTCGCCACCCAGGGCATGGATGTGTGTCAAGTTCTGTTGGTCCGGTCCCTGGAAAACCTGGAAAACAGCAGCCTATCGGGATTCCAGGGACATATGGGCCAACAGAATCATCCGGCAAGCAAAAAAAAACTTTCTAAATTTCTTGTTCATGTGGAATCTCATTGTATGTACGTATATTATAGTATTCTTAACGTTGCTTTTCTACTTAGCAACATTGTTCTAATGACTTTTTTATGATACCTACTGAAAAAAATATCATGGTCACATCTGTGTTACATAATAATTTGTGATGCAGTTTATCCATGTTAAAATGAAAAACATTGAATCAACAGCTTGGAAAGTGCCCTCCAACCAATTAGGTCACAATTTATCCAATACCATTTATTATATTATTATTTATCATAATAGCTCCATTCATAACTGGATGTTATTAAATTAAGATTTCAGTTCCTATATTCAGCTGCATGTTACAATATCCCTAATACTTGAATGTTATGACATAAAGTTGTTTTTCGTTGTCTTCATGGCTTTGGAATCTGACGATCATGATGCATCTGTCTTGAATTTTGATTCATGCCTACCTAACTTTGAAAATGGGCTTGCTTTTTAATCGGGAACAATAAACTCTTGACTATCTGTGTAATGGATTGTGATGGAGCATAGATGCGTGAAAAACATGGAAAATGTTGTGTTATAAATAGATTAGGCAATTCAAATCATATGGAGAAAATTGAGTGTAATTAAAGAAAATACAATTATCACAGTGATTGTCACTGTTTTGGCAAATAATAAATGAAAAATGGTGCTTGAGTAATGTGGGTACTTTCAATTAAATGTGTTAAGTTATGTAAAGATGAGACCAATCAATCCATGTAATCATGAAATTCTGAGGCTTAAGAAGGGGAGAGTAATATTGATAATCTGACAACCAGGTAATCCATGCAGTAATAATCAAGAGTTTGCTGTTCATCAAAATTAATGTTGATGAGGAAAATATAATGTCATGGTTATTACTTTTTAAACATAAATGTGGTGATTAGAAATAGTGAAACATAAATTAGTAGGTGAATTCACCTGTTAACAGGGGGTTTTCGTCCCGCAGAAGGTTTCCCCCTGTTACTTTTCCATTGTAAACCTATATCATATTATAACAAGTGTTATTGTAACTGTGCTCAGTAGAGTCTATCACATTTATGTAGCATTGCAATGTTTTTACTGTTTCCCTGTCCAATAAATAGATGTGCGTAATAAGAATAATGCTACAAGATATAACTTGTTTTTGAAGTCTTTCTAAATGTTCATAAAATAGCAACGATGCAGCAAAAGCAGCATGAAAAACAGCAAACACTGGCGGTATAATCAGAAGTGATATTATTAGATGCAATTGTCAATTACGATTGAAATTATTAATTGCAACTACCAATTATTTTTGTGACAAAAATAGAAACAGTTTCAATGATTCTTTTTATGAAGGAAATGAAATAGTAAACAGTATTAACATAAAATAATATTCTAAGTCAACCGCTCTTTTAAAGATAACTGAAATACCATGTTGCTAATAAAAAAACAAGTATGTTTTGTCACATTGAACTACTATATCATTTAAACTAACTATGCAAATATTAAAAAAAAAGCCAAAACTCTACCAAGGCCACATAAGTTGTAATGTGGTCATCCCTTTTCCGCTGTAGCATCAGTAATAATGGATGTGTCTCAAATTGTAGAGCGAATATCAGCTCTCATTTTCACCCTACCTTGGTAAAAATATTTGGTCTATAACTGATCTGTAACTGCTCTGAAAGACATACATCTGATCTGGAAGTGGTCCATTTCTGTTCTGGATTTGAAACATCTTGAAACTTATAAAAGTTCCAAACCAGTGCAGTCCAGTTACAGACCAAATCCAGATCAGATTTAAGTCTTTCAGAGTGGTTATAGACCAAATATATTTACGTGGGAAAGTACTAAGCAAGAAAAATGAACACCTCAGGGAAACTGTGAATGCATGGCATACCACTGTCTATTGGTCTCATATCCATGAGTGTTCTAAATTACCACCCAACTGCTACCTGTCTGCAGTAAGCCATGCATTCCACGGACACCTACCAATACTGCCTGTTGTGTCATTTTCTCACCTTCAACCTACAGTTCTTTTGTCAGTCAAGTGTGTTCACCAGTTACTCCACCAAGTCATCTTCCTTCAAGGCGAATTTGGAGGGGAGTTTATGTGAACTAGATGTTCATGCCTCAAGTCTACATTGTAGCACCAGAGAAGAAGTCATGCTTACAAAGCCGGTGATAAACCCAACATTGCCATTATTTAACTATGAAAATTGACATATTTCCGATCATTGCATTGACAGATCATGTGGTACCAAGTCACTCGCCCAGGTGCATATACACCATGGTGTATATGCACCCATGCGAGTGACATGGTACCACATTATCTGTCAATGCAATGATTGGAAATTCGTCAATTTTTGTTGTTAAATAACGACAATGCTGGGTTTATCCACCATGACAGTGGCTTTGTAAGCACGACTTCATCTCATTGGCTACAACGTAGACTTGAGGCGTGAACATGTAGTTTGCATAAACCTCCTTCAAAATACACTTATTTAACCCCTTGCAACTATAGTTACAATGCTCATTCACCTGTTACTAGGTGTTGAGGTAGTTTTGACAAAGTAGTGATATGGCCATCATCTCTTAACCATAATAGCACCTCTAATCTGGGGATTGTCACCCAAGCTGTATTGTTTCTCATAATGGTTAGTAGCTCTTATTTTCACCCTTTGTGCTGAATAGGAGACAACTGCTGAGGTAATTCTTTTAATCTAAAAATGAACTTATTTAACCAAGTGATGGATTATTCAGGTGATGTCATCTCCCCATGGGATTGCCTCAGTGAGTTTGTGTGAATCTAGATGTCTTTACTGGCAAGAAGTTGAAACTGTGTACCATGCTCGAAAAAACATGTGATGATTTTTGAGCATGAAATTCACTTTTATGATTAGCACATAATTATTTTCAGCTCTCTTGCTGTATGAGTTGCAATTCATTTACATATTGGGTAAATATAGTGCATTACTTTAGAAAAATAAGGCAGATGTTATACTGAAGGGTTGGATTTGAATTCAAAGGTTTAACTGTGGTGTAACAAGTAGTGCTGCCTATCGCTATTATTTGTAGTTAGTAACCACACGGAAGTAAAATGGTGTCAAGTCAGTACTGCCTTACACTGAGTCCTCTACATTGTGCCAACTATATACAAAGTTGAGATGTTGCATACACTTCCTCTATGGGAATACAGGCATTGTTATTTTGGGTTAATGTCTCCAAATGCCCATTTAGGTGAATGGGGTAAAGCTCTGCTTGCTATGACAATCAAAGGGTAAAGAAATTACCAAAAATAATAGAAATGATAAGAGTTAATCATTTACTCCACTGATAAGGAGTACCACCAAATTCCCCCTCAATAAAAAAGCTATCGTTAAAAGTGTGTTCATTTTACATATGAAGTTCAGTGTTTGTATGTGTGTATGCTCCTGTGTCAAATAAGGAAGGTTGAACCGATTATCTTCAAATTTTGAAATGTTTATGACGGCACTGGAAAGGGGGTTTTGCACTATCACTATGGTGCAATTTTGTACAATGCTCCAAATGCTGGTGATAAAAATTTGAAGCCATTAATATGCCCTCAAGATTGAAAATAAGGGTGGGGCCCTGACAGACCCATGGAACCCTAACACATTCCTCTCTATGTTGAGTCAACGAATGAAATCACTGCTTTCTTGACCAATTTTCCATTATGGCTCATGAGTGTGCAGGAGATGACAATACAGTATATAAGGCATGTTAAGGGACCCTTACGGTACAATACAAATGCAGAACATTGATATATAACAGATAATTTTTAAGTGTTGAAGATACATACACCATACCTTTTAAGCTAAATTAAGGCTCTTATGCCTAGATGCAAGGTATATTACAAAAGTCCTAGGCCTCAAGGGCCCAAAAGATAGCACTTAGGTGATTGTAGAATAATATAAAGATTGGACTGATATTTGCATGCACAATTTTCTTTGATAAATTTAATACATGATTAAGCCTAAATTGTCCAATGTCAAGTATTGTCCTTAAAATGGACTTTAAAAGAATTTAATCCTGAGGTGTTTTTAACTTTGTTCAATAACAATACCATGGACCTTTGGGAAAGTAGAATATAGATTTCGAAACCTAGTCCTTTTGGAGCATGCTGAGGATATAATGGATGGACCAAATAAGAAATGATGAAGTTTAATGTGGAGGAAAGGACCCTATGACGCACCATACAGAAAATAAGAACAAGATGGATTGGACACTGTATGAGGCACACTGGGTCTGTGAAGAACATAGTTGAAGGAAAAATAGAGGCAAAAGTCCCCAAAGGAAGACCCAGGATAAAGTTCATGGACCAGATAAAGAGGAAAGTACTTCGGAAGAGGTACCAGGAAGTGAGGGAACTGGCATTGGATAGGGAAGGGTGAAGGCTGCAGTTAACCAATCTTAGGAATGAGCGGCCAATGATGAAACTTATCAATAGTTAATCAATCACACGTGTTATGTAAAGGAACTAAATTCAAGCATCTGGAAAAAAAATTATTTGGCTGCTCTTCATATTATGAGAGGTCTTAGTTATTTAAATCGATTAATGAATAACGTGTACTATACGAAATGATTGACTCGCAGGGCTACGTAGCTGAGGTAAGTTGCTACTTGTCCCTTCGGCACATCTATTGTCATCTCGCTCATACCTCTAGGTTTCTCGGGAAAAAAAATTCGGGAACCTTGTTTCTTGTTATTAATGCAATTAGGTGCACTGCACAAACTCATTTTAATTCCTAGCTGTTAAAGTTCACAGTTTACTTTTAAGAGCACAACTGCTCCCAATTCAAGGCTACGGAGATTTTGCCTGGCGGTAGCCAAAGAAAGGAGGGATGCGACGGATGCGACGACTCTATTTTGTAGTGAAGTTGGCGTAATGTAGAGGACTCTGGCCTTAGAATCTGCCTGTCGCCCTCTTGTGGGCACAATTAGAAGCTTGTATTCGGCGTTAAATTCGTTGAATATGTAGTTTGACAGCTGCTGTATCCCGATGAATTCATCGATTCCACAATAGAGTCAATGGCTGTTTTGATCGTGGACTTCCCTCGGACGCTGTATTCCTCCGGCTGCTGATGATCTGAACCTGGGTGATAATGTATGGTGAGTGACATGGCATATTTTAAATCCACAATATTTCAGTGAAAGACGTGAAGTTGAATGTGGCACATCGGATTACTTCCGTAACCATCTCGTACCAATACTGCCTCCTCCTCATCATCTCCTACTCCTAATTTAGGTTAAGATGATTGAATTTCATTTCTCCCGAAAAAACAATTGTTGATGACCTAAACACTGCACGGAGTTACATTAAGACCTATTGTACCCCGCTTGGGCAAGCCGCGGAGAAATACTTTGAGAGAATCATTTGTTTTTGTGGCGGCATGTTGATAACGATAATGTTTTTGGATCTGTTATGATTCTGAGTTGAAAAATTTTGGTTGCTTTCCCGTGATTCAATAGTTGTCACGAATTGTGCTAAGAGATGAGTGGAATTTAAACCAGTCAATTCGAGTGCCTCTAATTTCATTGGGGTGGTCGAACATCTTTCAAACCTGTTTCATGCAGCGAGCGAGAAGTATAATCTCTTATGCTTCAGATGTCCTAATTTTATTCAATAATTTCTTTATACCATTTAAAATATTCTTCACAGTATTCAACAAATATCTAATCTCCCCCTTACCTGGTGAGTTCATAACGACGGTAATGTTCCTGGAGATTTTGCTAATGTAAAATGAATTCATTCTACGACTTCAGTTCAGCCTCTCTCTCACCCAGGCAATTATTTTTTTCGCCGTTTTATATTTTTCAAATCAACACATGCAGCACTTAGCTGCAGCCGTGCTGCTGTCATATACCTGTCATCCCCAAATTTCCGTTTTTAGTGCGACTGATGCTCTGCAGCAGCGCGGCAGAAGCGCTTTGGGCACCCGCATGTAGCTACGCTCGTGGACGGATCAGCAATAACACAGTCTAAACTAGACTTTGTTTAGACTGTGGCAATACCATTAAGGAACTAAGAGAGTTTATAATAAGGAGTCGTAATTTAGCCTATAAGAACTAGCGAAAAAAATGAGCCGCAAATAAAAAAAACTCGTAGGAGCCGTGAATTTGTGGTCTTCCAAACAAAGAGGAACGCGTTACTACGCAACAGTAACTATAGGATAGTTCATTGTAATTAGTGATATGGTTGAAGTAGGGTTTCATACTTGTCGCTGGTTTTGGTGGAAAAGTATCTCTGGATTATTTCTGCCCAGACAGCACAGCCGCTTGTATACAAATTGTTTAGGTATCTCTTGTATGGTTACAAATTGTATATAATTTTGTAATGCCCTGTTTTCATTACTAGCTTTTAACCAGGTTAACTCTTAACCCTCGTAAAAGTTCGCTGTGTGGACCCAGGTTGGCGCTGGTTACCATCATTTTTAACGCGTGTAAACGCAGGTTAATTAGAATAGTAGTTAAGTATCCAGTACACTTGCAGCTTTTACTTGAAGCGTACTTACAATGTATTAAGCGAGTTTCTATTGTCATATTCCATATCCGTGCATCCGTGCGACGTTGCTTAATGTATTTTAATGCATTAGTGAATGATGAACCGCATACTAAGTTCAAAAATTACCTTAAAAGCACAATCGAGGACCGGTCATGTGCAGAACTTGTCAGAAAAAGTCGTTAATTCCGCTGCATATATTGAGGCAAGGACTCGAAATGGAAGTTATTTACAAATATTGAATGTCAAGAGAACATCTTGAATTGTTTTTATCCATCATAATAGAGTGCAAACGACATAATAACGTAATATTCTCGGGGTATCTTCATGGTAAAGTATAGCATAGTGAGACTTCGTTCCATTAAGGAAATTTACTCTCTCAATTTTCAACTTTCGATGCAAAAAGTTATGTTTAGACATGAAATTATGTACCCCTTCTCGCTTGCACTGGCTTTCAGCGAATTTTATCTTTGAATTTTGTATTTGAATAAGAGATGGCTCTTGTCTCCTCACTAGAAATATTTTACCGCTAATTTGACAGAAATACGTCTCGTAGACCCTACCTACTCCTTTAATAAATTATTGCATAAGTACTAGAAAATAAACTATCAGTTGTTATTTAACGCACCCATTTTCGTGTTAAGGGAGGAGTGCAAGAGTTGAGGTTCTTTCATTGACGAATTCGCGAACACGCGTTGAAAGCGCATCCGCTGTGCGTTGTCGGAATGAATTTTTTAAAAGTATTCTACTGGTTAAGGTAGGTTTTGTTGAATGTCAAAGAATCTCCTCCCGGTTTTCCGCTCTTTCAGGGGCCTATCTCACTCTAGTATACCCTTTGTCGCCTCAGGATAGATCTACCCTTCTTCATCCTGTCCATGAAACTGTCTTCCACTTCTCCGCCTGCCCAACATCCTTTCCACTATCACCATCTTCGCCAACCCATCGCCCTTTATTACATCCTTCAGCCATCTACCCTGCCCACCCTGGATTTCATTCCAAAGTTTCCTTTCCTCTCCCACCATCTCCAGCACTTCCTCGTTAGTCTTCCTTTCCGTCCACTTCACCTTCTCCATCCTTCTCCACACCCACATCTCAAATGCCTGCTGCCTATTCTCGTCCTCTTTTCTGAGGGCCCACGTTTCTGCTCCATACAACTCTACCCTCCATATCAAGCTCTTCACCAGCCTCTTCTTCTGATCCTTTTTTTCTTTTTGGAGAGGGTGAGGGAAATGCGTTTACGCAGACCCGGCCAAGATGGATTGGCCAGGTACTGTGGGACTCGCCCTCGTAAGGGAATACCCACTAAGGCCGTTTTCGAACTTGGCAAACGCCTAGTTAACTTGATATCAAGATATCTTGATACCTAGGCTAGCAAAGTGAAATGCTTACTTGGCACTTTCGTAGCCCTTTTACGATGGAAGAGACATAATGCGGCCTTCATCTCGTAAAACATACGTAAAGCGCCATCCGTGTCCATACTTTTTGTGGTTGAAGGAAGTCGATTGCTTCTTTAAAATGCTTCCCATCCGTATGCGACAAATTAAAAGGGAATATAATTTTGAAAATCTTATTGCTTATGAATAAATTAATTCTCCTGTACCATTATGTGGTGAATAACTATTATGCTTCGATTGCTAGGGTCTGCTGAAGTGGACGACATATCACACTGTATTTCACCGCAGACAACGTCTTTATGCACAAAAAGGCATTATAATATTTCTTGTCTACATGAAAAAACAGGTTACAGTATTTTAATATATTACACTCCGAAAAAACTACCTATTATCTTCGACTGATAACTGATAAATACGCGCGTTGTAACTAACATAGGTAATTAAGTTTGAAAACAAATTACATTTACCCTAATGGTTTATTGTCCCCTTTCTTTGATGAATGCAGTGAAAATCTCTCCAATTTCAACGTTATTAACAATTATGATGTTCGTTAGCTAAAAATAATGCTGCCAATGAAATTATGGCTACCTTAGAGTACTTTCCATCGGACCATAATTCTTTCATATAATTTCTTTCATCATTTTTTCATTTCATTTATTTTCCTTCCAGAGTAAGGAAGATAGATTTTGTAGGTTCATTGAAGTAAATAAGGACGATACATCTACAATGTATGAAATTATTCACACAACTATTAGGTACCAAATCTTTTATCAGTATACTCACATTTGAAAAGCCTTTAAATATAGCGAATTCATCAATTTGTCCGCAAAAAAATTAATAAATATCACACAGATATACGTAGTAATGATAAAATAGTATCCATTTGAAGGTATCTTCACTTCTGTTTTCCATACAAGCCCATATTATCACACCTCGAGTTCTAACTTAAAACCTAGCAAGCATAGCAAGTCTCCTTTTTCGTTGACTTGGTATCTTTCCTCGATAGCTAGTGAACAAGCGCATGGTGATGACGCGTCCATGACGTCATAGCTTTCGATGCGTACTAGGTTTCCAGGCAAGATTGCTTGATTTGCCAAGTTCCAAAACCGGCCTAAAACCCCCCTTCCTCTTTATTTCGACGTGTGACGGCGGCAACCTCCTTCCAATCAGACACCCTCTGCTGCTTCATCCGACGCCGGTCTTGGTGCGCCACCTCCATCCCACGGTTGACCTGTTGAAGTAACGCCACTCAGCGATTCCCCCGATGATTACACGGCTCGAGATAACTTTCAAGTCATTCTTATTCAGGATCTTTTCCTTGAGGAGTTCCCTCGCTGACTTTCCGCTCCGAATACCTCTGCAGGTGACGGTGGCCGCAAGTGTCCGGAGCTCTTCCAGCTACTTCTCTTCCCGTATCTTGTTCTTCAGGTCTTCGTTGTCACCGTACTTTTTAACCTTCACATGGTTACCTTTGTCCGGGTTGACCTGGTCGCCCACCACCTGGGCGTCGATGATGTCTCCTACTTTCTTCTTGTAGGCGACCAGGTCTGGAACGAATTTCCCGGTCTGAGTCAGGTACGCCTTCTCTTTGTCCGTTGTGAAACCTTTGTTTTCAAGTCCCCGCTTAATATAAGCCATAACCGCATCATGCCTCTTAATACGCATTCCGTGTGTGCGGTGGCAATTCTGTAAAATGTGGTTCATCGTTTCCATCGCGTTGCACCCGGCCCTACAGACGGTTGTCCATACGTCCTCTTGATGTTCTTGACTTTGTGGGGAGCGCGTTGATTTTTCTTTTACAAGAATTTATAAAATCTCTCCCGTTTAGGAAACGCGTGCCGTCGGTGAACCATTGATTTTGTGAGGGGGTTTGCCTTGAATACTTAAGAGCTACACCATCCACCGATTTGTAGAGCATACCGGCTCACCATTTCTTAATTTGATCACTCCTACTCAGCTGCCTGCCTCCTTCTACTAACAACCTGCGTTTTTCGTTTTCCTTTTCTGTTACGAGAAACTCATTTAGAGTCCTATTTTTTACAAACGATGATTTCATTAGGTTATTAATTCTATTTAATCTCAGAAGCGGAATATTCCATCTGAGCGAGGGGATTCCTAATCCGCCATTCTTAGAGTCGGCATGAAAGAATGCGTTAGGCGCATCCTTGGGAAGTAATAGCCATTTTCGGAGGGCCCTCCTTGTCGCACAGTCTAGAGCTCTTAAAATACCGATGTGGGCATTTCCGGCGACTAGCTGGTACTGTGGCGAGGGTATTACTAGGTTTCTCAAGGCCCATATTCTCTGTCGGGGCTTTAAAGGAGCCCTGGTAAGTTTTTCGATCTTCTCATTTAGTAACTTCCGTTGCTCGATAGTAGTTCTTCCCTCCACCATGAATGTAATCCTCAGGTGGTTCCACTTTTCGATCCTATTTAGTGCAGGTAATATTTTTCCCTGAGCGGTGAACGTAGTTCTTGGGTCGACCGCTGATTTCTTTTCCTTTGGAATAGTCTTTAAGGCTATGGCGTGGCACTTTCCTACATTTAAAATGAGCCCTCGTTGGGATAAATATTGAGTAGAAATATCTAAAAGTTTCTGTAATCCCACTTTGGATTCGGCGAGGAGCACTAAGTCGTCTGCGAAAGCTAAAATACTCGCAGAGTATTCACCTAAGTAGATTCCCAAATTTTCGGGAATACTTTTTAGCATTCCATCAATCGTCAGGTTAAAAAGCATAGGGGAAAGAGGGTCCCCTTGCTTTACTCCTTTTGTCGGCCTAATGCACTCTGAAGTCCAACCTCCGTGTTCTATTTTCACAACACTGTTTTCATAAGCAAACTTGATGTAGTTACATAATGCTTCGGGAGCTCCCCTGGCCATTAAAGTTTCTATTATTGAGCTGTGAGAGAGTGAGTCAAACGCTTTTGACATGTCAATGGATGCGAGGTATAATGGCAGGTGTTTCTGCCTTCTCCATCTTAGGATGAAGTCTAAGAGAAAAGTGTTTTCGCTACATCCATTAGCATTGATGAAGGTCCTTTGTCTATCATCCAGTGGGATTTGCTTTAATCTTTCGGCCAATATTTTATGGAAGGTACGAGCAATTACCGATGATAAATTTTAAGCTATCCGGGACTAGCCACGGAGTTCCACTTTTACGGAGTCACCCGCAATGCCCAAATGTGCGAATTTCCACAGAGAAAAAATCATCCGCCTTGACCGGGATTCGAACCCGGATCCCTCGATTTCCGGTCGAGTGCTTTAGCCAGTTTAGAAAGTGTTGTAAGGGACGCCTCGCTAGCTTAACTGGCTAAAGCACTCGGCCGGAAATCGAGGGATCCGGGTTCGAATCACGGTCAAGGCGGATGATTTTTTCTCTGTGGAAATTCGCACAATTACCGATGAGACTGAAATTGGCCGAAATTCACCGGGCTCGTGAGCATTCTTTTTTTTGGTATCATCACAGTCAGCGATTTTAAAAGGGTCGTGGGTACCCTTTGCAGTACTTATAGGAATATGTTCAAGATGCGAGCTAAAATCCCTATTGGCACCGCCCTCAGTTGTCTTGCTGAAATTTTATCTGGTCCTGGCGCTGTTGTGAGTTCAGGGAATGCCTTCCTGACTTCTTCTTCCGTAATGGGTTTCCAAATGTCTACCCTTTCGGGCTCTATCTCCTGAGGGGGGGGGGGGTCAAGGGTAGCGTTTCATTTCTACCCCTCATTACCTCCTTCCAATATGGGACCATTCTATCCATTTCAATACTGGGAGATTCTAAAATCGTCCCACTCTCGATCATTTTCCAGCACTTAGACCTGTCTTTCTTCCATAGGTTTTGGACGGTTGCAAACTCTCGACGTCTTCTTTGACGCTTGTTCTCCTGTTGGTTCTTTGGACCCTTAACTGTCTTCTTATCCGCACTTGATGCTATAAAAATCCTTTTTAAATAAATTACCACATCAGTTATCACTTCTTCAATGCTTAATTTAGGTAGTTTTGTACATAGGGTGTTTAAAAATTTGGCGTCGTAATCACTAATCGGGAGGTTCTCCAATTTAAGGAAATATTCTTCGATAGCCGTATACGCTTTTGAAGGTTTTCCAGTTCATCCTCCTCCTGTTACTCCTTAATCCGAGCTCTGTCTTGTTGTTGACTCCTCTGAAGCATTGGAGGCGGCCTCCACCAGATCTTTATAACTAGGTCTTCTCCTAATTCCCCTTACACCCTCAATCGTTCTATCTGGAAAGAGTTCATGAAGTTTAATGTTGATATTATTCCTTGGGGCTTTCTTTTCGGTTCATAGGAGAACCTCCTGTCTTGCCATTAAGGTTTTCTCCTCTCTAGTCCATCGAAATTCTTGGCGGTCTTCTTTTTCTCCAGATTTTTCCTGTCATTCCATGCTTTGTGGGCTCGGCTATAGTGTACCCCTAATCCTATCTTAGAGGGGAAACTTCTTCCGCAACCGGGGACTTCACATTTAAATTCTCGCGAGGGTTGATTTTGTATACCATAATCGTTGTCCGAATCAGGCATGGGTCGTTCAGGGCCAGTGGGTCCTTCGGTAGTTGAGCAATCCGTATTTCCGAGGCTTGTTTTAGAGTTTGGACCAATGCTAATTTCAGGCGAACGGGGTGGTAGCCCGCAAGCCTGATTTTTGTCGCCGGACCCCTGTTAGCGTTATCCAGCTTGCACTACGAGGAGGTAGGGTCGGCTAGGCCGGGTGTGAGATCGGACCATAGGTCAAAGTCCCCAGAGTTCACCCGGACCCTTTGCAAGCCAATATCCCCGACATCAGATACCTTCTATTACTAAACACCTCCTTAGCTAGCGCTACTCTCTTCCGTAGTTTTTGCTACCGTGTCAATTTTCTTCTAGCGAAGGTACCCAGTAAACACAAAATGCTGCTGATGCGCATCTGATGCGCTGCGCGGCAGCGCGTCTAGCACTGCTAAACTTCCCTTTTTTGAATGTCAGATGCGCTGCAAGCGGGTGTCAGCAGTGCTGCACAAGCGCGTCAGGGGCGCTGCACAAGCATGTCACGATCGCTTCGAATGCATGTCAGAATCGCTGCAAATGCATGCCTAATTCGCTACTAGTGAATGTCAAAAGCGCTACAAAAGTATGTCAGAGGCATTATCAATGAATTGAGAACACAGGGTTGCAATAAATCACTTTATTGATCAATAATAACAAACAAATTTTCATTAATGAGTATAAAAATATACGTATGATATCTGGAATTGCCTTTGAATCAAATAACAAGCATATAGCTACAAAAACGTAAACATAGACGTAATTTGATTAAATTATTTGTTATCTGCTTACGTTTCTCCTTAATTTTGTCTAATGTATACAGTTGTGGCAATAGCAGAGGACTGAGGCACCAGTACAAAACGTTAACGATCGCAGAAAGGTGCATGTTGTGGAAAACTTTGACGCCGTCGCATCTTGGACGTGTTTGTCTGAAACATACTGCGTTGGATCTGCGTGGAAACTGCAAAAAATCACAATTACCCACTGAAATTAGTTGCCGAACGTTGCCGGCGTAGGTTTCCAGCCCTTAGCCGCGCCGCATGTCTCGCAACCATTGACCGCCTCCCAAGCATCGGCCGTCACTGTCTTCTCCCTGCCACCGGAGAGACGATTTCAGGACCTGCGCATGGACAGACCGGCCAGTTACTTAGAGACTCCGCCAGACGCGGAATGCCTCGAGCTCTTCTTCGTACTGAAAGGGGCCATCTCCTCGGCGAAACTCACTCGTCGGGACGGCCACGAGATCTCTCTTCTTCTCTCCCTGGCATACGACTGGCACCTTCTCCCAGGGACGGCTAAGGGACTCCTATACAACAGATCGCGGATCCTCGCCGTCGCGGCCCTGCACGGTTGGGAAGTAGCCGCAAAGTTACAAGCCCCAAACGAAGTGCTGCGCCTGCCGGCGTCTCTCCCGACATCCTCCCAGACGGTGATCAGAGAGATTGTGCGGGAGCGGGCGCCCGCTCCTTCCCGATCCTCCCGATCTTACACTCAGCCCACCAGAGGCCGGGGTCGCAGGAGAGGCGCCTCCAACTCCGGCTCCACCCGCCGCCGCACGTAGTCCCGCTACGTCGGTCGCCGCGGCGTCGCCTCTGTCTACGCCCTTGCTAAACCTGCCGGGCCCTCCGTCTCCGGGCCCACCGGAACACCTGGAGGACGCTGCAGCGGACGACACCCTCTTCGGAGATCTTCTCCGATGGCATGACTCCGGGGAGCCGGCGGATCCAGTCCACTATCCTGACAGAGAGTCGGATTCCGACTCCGACTGCATCCCTGACTCTGTCTCCACTTCCGGAGACACCACCATCTCTTCACGGGCGGACACCATCTCCGCTGATGACAATGAGGAGGACACCGACCTGCCTTCGGCCGGCCCGGGCTTCGGGTTTGTCCCCCCACCTGATGAGCCGGGCATGCTCCCGTGGGAGGACCTGATAATACAGCCGCCTGCGCACCAGCTTCATGTAAGTCCCGACACCACTTTCTTGCCTGCACTTAAGTGTTACCCATATAGTGACGATTCCGTCTTGGAATTAGTGGCCCGCGGAGCCAATATCCCCAGACCCCAGGATGCACCCATGCAGTTTCACGATTCCGGCGACGATCCTGCGCTCTTCGTGGCCGCTGCCACGCTATTATACACTATTATAGCTGTATCTTCTTTATTCTTATTTCTAATTAAGGCTGTTTCATTTTGGTATGTTTTAAATATTATTCTTCTATCGTTGTATTTCAGCCCAACTTTTTCCGAAATCCTAAACATTTTTGGCCATACAACATTATCAAATGCTTTCTCAAGATCAACGAATGCAACATAAGTTTGTTTATTTTTAGATATTTGTTTTTCAATGAGAATCCTTAAAGAGAGTATTGCCTCTCTAGTCCCCACTCCTCTTCTAAATCCAAATTGGTCCTCACTTGAAGTGTTTTCCAACTTTCTTTCAACTCGTTTAAGGATTATCCTTAGAAGTATTTTTGAGGCATGTGATGATAGACTGAGTGTGCGATATTGCTCACATTTCGCAGCAGATGATTTCTTTGGTATAGGAATCATAACACATTTTTGGAAGTCTTCAGGAGCTTCACCCGTCTTGTATATTTTCCTTATAAGTTGTAGTAAAGAAGCTTTCAATTTTCACCAGCTTTTTTAATCAGCTCAGAGGGAATGTCATCACAGCCTACTGCTTTCTTATCTGGCAAATCTTGCAATGCTTTCTCAAATTCTTCCTGTAAAATATCTTCTCCTAGTTCTTCCTCTTCTATTTCTTCACTTGATTTCATTACATTATCTAATAGTGGTCCTCCTTGGTAAAGCTCTTCAATATATTCTTTCCATCTCTTAAGTGCATCATCTCCAAACAGCATTTTGCCTTCTCTGTTCTCTATCATATCGAAAGATTTTTTGTTTTGTTTGTTGAAAATCTGTTTTGCTGTTTTATAGGCTATGTCGGTTTTCCCTTTGTTCATATTTTCTTCTACTTCTTTACATACGTCATTGAGGTAATTTTCTTTGGCCTTCCTAGATTCTCTGTTGATTTGATTCCTGAGTTTTCTGTATTTGGTTCTACTCTGCTCGTCAAGGGCATTCTTGTAAATTCTTCTCTCCTCGATGAGAAAAACTATTTCAGGCGTTATCCATTCTTACCTGTTTGCAGGTATAACTTTACCGACAGATTCTTCAGCTGCTATATGTATGCCATTTTTAATCTGTATCCATTCTTCATTTGCGCCTCCATGAATAATATTTGATGCCATGTCATCGGTTCTCTGTGCATAAGCTATCATTGTTTCGTCAGTTTTTAGATTGTCTCTATTCCATGTCTTATTAAGTTTTTTCTTTAATCGTTTGAACCTAAGTAGACACTTCATCATGACTAGATTGTGATCACTGTCTATATCTGCTGATGGGTAGCTTCGGCAGTCCATGATTTGATTCCTAAAAAGTGACTTAACTAGAATGTAGTCCATCTATTGTCTCCTGATGTCTCCTGGAGCTCTCCAAGTGTATCTTCTACTTTTATGATGGCTGAATAATGTATTTGCCACGACTAAATTGTGTTTCGCACAAAATTCAATTAGCCTGCGGCCTCTTTCATTCTTACATCCTAGTCCAAACTTGCCTACAATTCCATCAACTTGTTCTTCCCCTACGCTTGCATTCCAGTCTCCTATTATTATTAAGTTCTCCTTACCCTTTACGTACTTTATTACATTATTTATATCTTCGTATATCATTTCTATCGCTTCATCTTCTTCTGCGGATGTTGGCATGTAGACTTGTACTATTACAGTATCCTTTGGTTTGGTTTCATGTTTGACTAGTACAATCCTAGAATTATATTGCACATACCCTTTTACAAGATTTCCAAGTTTCTTGTTGAAAATTATTCCGACACCTCCAATTCCAGGAGTACCCTGATTCGTACCCGTATAAATGATCCGGTACTCTCCTGACCAGAAATCTCCTGGTTCTGGCCATCGCATTTCAGGTATTCCAAGAGCGTCAATTTCCAATCTGTCCATTTCTAATTTGAGGTTTTCTAGTTTTCCACATCATAAAAGTGTTCTTACATTCCATGTTGCTACTTAAGTTGCTTCTTTGGCCTTGCCTGATCTTTTGCAGTCCTCACCTGGAGATCCGATTGGGGGACTATTACTCCGGAATGTTTTACAAAAGATGCTGACATGGTGTGCTAGTGATTCTTGGGATATCACAGTTGATTTTTAATGGAGTGGTTTCCCATTGCCTTCTCCATTCTTATGCCGTTGACCATAAGGTTCTTCCGCCTTCAGGAGCAATTTCTCACTCCTAGGACAAAAGAGTGCCCTAATCTCTATCCGCTCATCCGCTCTCTTACGATACCGTTGGCACTTGATAGGGGGGTTTCCTTATTCCGGGAAACACTCGGTCGCCTGAGCCTCGTCTGTGAGTAACAGGGTGCACATTGCAGCTGGCATTAGCTGCAACTCGTGAAGTTGAGGTTGACATTTGTACAGGATAGGCTGTTTGAGACGCATCACTGCACCTTACCCCCCATTCTTCATTACAATTCTGTAATCATCTCCCCAGTCATCTTTGTTTGCACTTTTGATAACTTCACTCTTTCGATGTTGTTTTGTCTTCTGAATTTCCCTTTTCATGGTTTTTCTTTTGTCTACCAATTGAACAAAATTTTGTGATACCGTACCTAGTCCTCGCTTCTTCTCTCACTTTAGTCCTCTACGTGCTCTCATACAGGTTTTGTGCAGCTTGGCAAAGTTTGAAGTCCACCAATATTCTGGTTTCCTGTTCTTACGGCCATTCTTTCTTTGGAGACTCTGAATGCATGCATTTGCTACTGAATCAACTAGCATGTCTGGTGTCATAGTGTCCTTCCCCTCTAGGTGTTGTTGAAGGGGAATTTCCCATGGCTTCTTTCCGGGCTCACTGACTATTCTTTAATATGCCTTTCCACTGCTCTACCAAGGGCAGTAAGTTGCACCTCAACACATCAATGGTCACTAAGGGTTTCCATTTCTAATACCTCTCAGAATTCCATCCTCCTTGTGGTAATCTCAGTACAAAAGAAAACATCTATTCTGTATCCACATACCCCTCTCTCAAAAGTCTGTGTTGTGCCTGAATTTGAACAGGTCAGTCCCTGTGCAGCTGCCCAATTGACTATGTCGTCCCACCAAGTACTTCCTTACATCCTGTCCCCCCTTTCAGATGACTTTGCGTTGAAATCACCTCCAATAAGTACTCCCTTTGCCTTTCTTCTGATGGCATTTCTCAGTTCATCTAAGGCATCTGAGTACTCTTGTGTGGTACTGTTTGGTGAGAGGTTGTAGCTGAAGATATGTGTATCCTGAAGCTCCAACCACATGAAGGTCTGGACTGCTATGCTATTCAAGATGGCCCTACCTTTTGATAGCAAATGAATTGCTGAACTGCCATCAGCCACCATGTTTACCAATCTACCTCAGATCAATATGAACTTGGACCGATCAGAACATTCTGAGCCAGCCGACTCGGATCGCCTGGTTTATCAATGTGAAATCAATTGAAGTATCGATTTGCATCGGTTCATACCGATTTGAAATCTCAGACTGGCAGAGAAAGCGGGCCGAGTTAGCCTGCTTCTCATTTTGATCATACTAGCCCTTTGCATTTACCATACCGAGCTGAGCTGTACAAATCAATCTGAGTTTGATTGGTGAATGTAGTGAGTCTACTTTTCAGTTCTGATTCCTAGTACAGTTGAGCACCTTAATCCGGCACGGTCGGGACTCGAGCGATGCCGGATTAGGGATTTTGCCGGACTACGGGTGCTGTGGCAGTAACCAGCATAATTATGGGGTCCGCGATATTTATAATGCGGGAATTCGATAAATTATACCAACTTCAATTAAGTTTGAATAAATTCTGTATAATTCGACAAGTAATTCGAAAAAGAAATAAACTTCTTCTAAATTCACAAAAACAAAATCAGTCAACCGGCAGTCTCGCAAAACGGCTGAGTGAAAGGAATGCGTATAACATATTAACGTGTTGCTGGACATCAAATACGTAAAGAGTAGAAAGTAAAAATTTTTCATCGCTTCCAATTTTCCTTGCAATCCTTATTCCACTGTGTTTAATACGATTCAATGAGCTGTCTACGTCGCGCCGTCAACGCTCGGTACAAAGCAAACATGCGCGCGCCATGCAAGTTAAGACATGTCCACTCCGTGACGTCACACACTCGCGTCTCGGCAACAACGTACATTGTAGTGATGTCTTCAATTTGCTGAATAAACACCTTCATTACGCACAATAAGTAATATGGACAACATTGTATGCAAAAAATCTTCCGATACTCGTTCTTGAATGGGAGAATTTTTGTTAGAATAGGTTACAGTTTCAGTAATTACGAAGTAAATGATTCGGCAAAAAAGTTTGTTTTCCGCGAAGTACGCCTCGGAAATATTGCCGGATTACTGGTGTTCCCGGATTAGGGATTTCCGGATTAGGGGTGCTCAACTGTAATATTCTTATTTGGTTTGCTCAAAATTAGTAGATTGCCTTTTCCTAACACCTAATGCATATAGTAAGGACTGAGCCCCACTGCTCCTTCTAACATTGAGTTGTAGTATCTAATACATGATGGTGTTCTCCCCCATCATCTTCCCTCCTCAGGAGTTTTCCACATTCCATCTTGTAGTGACCATCTTCCTCAAAGATGAAACAAGCACCCAATCAGACTTGACCTTTACATTGTGCCACCTGGTGTACCCACCTCCAGGCAGCTGTAACAGTGCTGCTGTTCTTCCCTAATTATTACCCTGCATGAAACAGGGGTGACAAGAATTCTTCTTCTCTTTACTAAATATCATGCTGCTCACTTGAAAGCTGCAGTAAAGCTTTTAAAAGCTTTACTGTTGCTTTTTGTGTTCCTGGAAAGGCTGGTCTGATAGATGCCACATCTATTCCCTCAATCGTTCCCCAGCCCAGGGCTGCTTCACTCCTCATATTACCTCGTCCTTAGTTGCCTCACCATCCTGGTCACTTATGTGTACTGCCACTGTAATTTTCCTCATTTTATTCATGCTTCCGGTATCTTTTCTGTCCCTGCTTAACAGGGGGACTTGGCTGTTCTGAGGTCCCCCTTGATGTGTATTGCCAGATCCTCCATATTTGTTCTATGGATGCAGTCTCTTGGTCACCTCTTTTTTACTATTTTTAATATGCCTGAGGTCACTCCTTCTCCCTTAACAAAGATGAGATATTCGTTCTTACGTTGTTGTCTGCTTTGCCTTGCTACATTCTTCCTCTTACCCGGTTCTTTCCCACGACTCTCCTCTATTATGCCCTCTCCTTCATTTAGACCGACCTGTCTATTTGTTGCTGATACATGGAGTTTGAACTTTTGCTTCTAATTTTTTAAACAAAAGGTTATGCAGATTTTCCTCTCTGCTATGGAACATTCAACAATCTTTTGTAATCTGTTCGAATTACTGTCTTCAGGCGCTGCCATTATGATCTACTGTAGGAATCGATCCTTGGTGTCACTAGTGATCTTCTTAGTGATCCTGATCACTTCTCTTCCCCTCTCTGTACTTGCTCCTTAGCTGGAATGGCCCTAGCCAAGAGGATATGGGTGTTTTCATTGGAGTGTTTTGATCCTTCTGTTCGTAGTAAGCCTTGACTCTCTGCAATGAGAAATTGCCCTAGTGTAATTTTACTGTTTTAAGTCTATTATTTAACCTTGCAAATTCTGATGAACTGGTTCTCCTCTAGATTCTCAGTGCTGGTCTGAAGCACCATTAACAGTACATTCCTGTGGGAAATGAATTCCTCTGGGGCATTCTTTGAAATGCCTTGTTTGGCCACTCCAGACCTTTCAGCTCCAGTATCTTATCTTCTCCGGTCTCCCAGCTGATCTGGCTTGTCCTATAGCTGTCTTCATTTTCCTGAAGAGGTCCTGCAGCTTCCCTTTTTCCGTTTTAGTCAATGTCTGTTTGTGTACCAACTCCATATGTCACAGGTGTTACTTCCTTCAGCTGGGCAGCTGGGTTGTCTGCTCCTCCTCTTTACTGTTTTCTGATGTATCTTCTAGCTGAGAGAGATCAATAATTAAACTGTGCAGTTCTTCTGTTTTTTTTATTTCTGCCTTTGTTCTATGGTTAGTCTGTTTTGATGCACAAAGCTTTTTTAACCGTCTCTATCACCCTTGATCAAAGCATTTTCTTTTCCTTTGCCATGTGTTGAGGACTTTCTAGAGACACTTCTGCTTTCCTTTTCTTATGGGCTGATGCAAACTGAGAGAAGCAGTCAAGTGATAATGCCATCTGTTATGGAGGTGTACCATACACTAGTCTGCTACTTTGAAATGATTTCATCTCTTCTTTTTGGTTAATACTTTTATCTGGTACTCCTTGCTATGCACTTGTAACATTGTCAGCTGTGAGAACCAAGCAATCTATCCCCTCAGCATTGCAGTAATTGGATGAAGACGACCCATGGCCTGTTTGCTCACCCCTGTCAGCCTCCTGCACTGGGGATCTTACCTCCTGCACTGTAAGCTTTGTTCCTATAGAATTTTCCATGTGTGGTTTGAAGTCAAGGTTCCATCCTCAATCCCAATTAGTTGCCTCTTGCTACAAGCAGGGAATACTCCAGGCCAATTCTCCAGTTCCTCCATGGTCCTGGTCTTTACAGCATAAAAGCACATTTTGTACAGCCAGGCTTCGACATATGGAGACACATTAGGGAAGGGGTGCTAGGTTATGAGGGAAAAACTTTAGACTTGGATAGAGAGAAGTAGATTTAAGGATGATGAGAGAAAGAAAACAGAGCAAGGATGATAGGTGGTAAAGGTAGCAAGCAGTACACTTACACATGCAACAAATCAGCAAGGAGAAGTTTTACAATGGAAGCATGATGATGAAGAAGAAATCAGCAATGCAATAAAATACACTTTGAGGAAAGTTCGCTCACTGGCTTCATATAAGAAGAAACTTGAGTGGAGGGGGAAGATGAAAAGTAAAATCTTAAGAGGGATGTTTCCAGCTTGTTGACCATACTTCAGAAGGAAAGTGAGTGATGGGCGCTGCCCCAAAAGGTGAAGAGGAAGTGATGAAATTGTTGGACTGTATGGGGGGGAGACTGGAATGGGCATATGGTGACATGCATGACTGCCTTGGAAGGGGGAATGTCAGTGAACAAGAAGAGAGTACCAATGTAGCAATGGTGGGATCCGGGGCAAGGGATGAAAATAGAGGGGGGAGGGTGGGTAAATGGCATAGCATCTAGCTTTCCAGGGAGGGAGAAATTAAGTGAATGGAAAGAGTGCAACAAAGAAGCAAAGTTGGGAGTAGGGGAGGGGTATGGGTTAAAAGAAACCAAAATTCAGAATTGCCATCATCTGATATGGCAAGTAAAGCGATGCTTGAACTGGCCCCTTGCAGTAATGCTTGTTCTAACTGCTCTTGTTTGGGAAGGGTTTTATTTTTCCATCAGAGTTTCTGTCATAATAAATTTGTGTATCATTTGTCTCATTTGTCTTGAGATTGTGCTTGATTAATAAATAATGTTAAGTTTTTTAATATCTGATCTGTGTGTGTTTGGTGCCAAAACTAAGAGATAATTCCTAGGACATGACTATTAATAAATATAGGGTGTTAGAACTAATAGATTCCTGTTACTAGACAATCAGAAGTGACCTGATGAACAATGCTCGTCAAGTCATAGACCTTTTGACGTTCTCCTGTCATGGGAGTGACCTGCAAAGAGGGTTGACTGGATCATATTGCAGTTTTTTCCTCTATTAAAATTGAATAGAGACCCTTTAGTCCACTTTTCCTCTGCAAGTGTTAACCATAAGCCTAGGACAGGAAATTGAAATAGGAACAGGAAATAGGAAAATAGGAACTGGAAATTGTGTGGGTAAAAAATATGAATAATATTAAGTTTTTCTGTGCATTCAATGATAAATTTAGTCAGAAACAGGGAAAGCAGTTCGGTATTGTCAAATGTAACTATAAGAGTGTTCTTTACTTGGTGCTTCTAATCAAGTTCTTACTCATCACTCAGTCATCTAGACTTTTTTTACCTGTGCCAATTGGCATGGTTTATATTAAAAACATGAGATATTTGGCTATTTTACATACAAACGTACTTTTGCATTTCCCCAAAATTGTTTTCTATCCTTGCATTTTAAATTTGCAGTTGTGGTTTTATGTGATAATTCTTGTTAAATTACTATAGTAAATGTTGTCAGGCAAGCTGCACTTGTTGCATGATATTCATCTGAGTGCTGTTTGAGAAAAAAATATGATTTATAATACACTGTCTCTGGTGTTACTCGGTCAATGCCTTCATGATGAATGAAAAACAAGTACTTCGTTATGATTCCACACTTTATTTGAAGCAACACAACACATGTTTTGGCATAGCATACCTGATGATGGCATGATATGCCGAAACCTAGGTCATGTTGCATTAAATAAAGTGTAGAAACATAACCAGGTACATACTTGTTTTTCATCCATAAAAAAGATTTATTGGGAAACAGTATATTCTCATCTCCTAATTTTCCTTGTTGTTTTCATTCTTCCAATTCTAGGTTGAAGAAATTGGATATCTTCAAACCAGGACTCCCAAACCAAGATGGAAATTGTCATTGAACTTTTGGTGCTTAAATTCTTCAGTTGCTTCCAATAGTGTTTCTGAAGACAGCCAATGGATATATGCACAATAACCTCTGGTAGTCTTACACCAACCAGAACTGGACACTTATTTTCCTCTTTGTTTTGGATTGAATCATGTCTTGACAAATCTCAGGTAAGTTGTGGCACAATAATAGCCTTCATTTAGATTTTTTTTAATTTGAAGAAGCACTAACTTTTTACATGAAAATATAAATGCTCAGGTAAGTATTAAGGCTTAGCACTATTACAAACAAACAACTTAGCACTCTTACAAATACTTAGCACTATTACTAATTATTATAACAAAGTACTATTTATTCTGTTTTGAGTTGGTTTTGTTGGAATCAGTAGGATTTGGATCCAAACAACTTCAGCAGGAACTCAACTAACTCTACGTATGACTAAAACATTTTTTCCTAGATTTCCTAGATGAAATGGGTATCATAATTCTTGATTTTTACAAAATTATTCCCGATGGGGTATTATAATATTTTCTCTCACACAACATGCTGGAGAAGCCTATCATAAAGGTAAAGTGCTTATTTCTTTTCAACTGATATGTAGGTACTTCAAATATCCTTGTGTATGCTGTGATTGAAGGACATGGAGCATTTGGAGTACAATTTTCCAGTCTATTTTCAAACACAAAGTAATATCTTTTCATAGATTAATCAAAGAAAGCAGAACAATTGTTCTACGTGAATTATTTGCAAATCAATGCACATTCTTCTCAATCACCTCATCAATAGCATTCTATACAAATTCAGGCAAAAAATCAGTCAGGAAAACAATGTGTGGTCAAATTAGAAATTAGGAGAGTGCTAATTAGGTGAACATGCTAATTTGCAGTACACTCATTTAGACTAAACTAAGGATTTTTATTGGTGAATCTTGCGTAAAGTAGTTCTTGATTTTTGAAAAACTGTTCGCAATGGAGTTTAAGGCTAACTTTCCTCATAAAACATGCTGGAGAAGCTTATTGTAAGACAAAAAGTATACAGCTTTTCACCTAATAGGTATAATATCTTATTTTGAGCTGTGATTGGAGGTTTTCCATTCTCATTAGACTAAATTTATTTATTTTCTCTCTTTAAGTCTTGAATGGGTAATCCAATAGTTATTGCTTTTATTTATGAGCTAATAAAGACTTAAAAAGTTGCCGTATTCACTAATCCTTACTAAAAAATTGATATATATTTTTCCAGTATCACGTATGGCTAAATTCATTTGACATTATGTAGTTATGGTTCTAGATTTCCACATCTCACTGTAATCAGCATAGGTATATTTTTATTTTTTTCTGGAAAGTACAATGTAAATAGTCTCTATTTTTATAAGAATGAATTGAGTTTTACATATTTGTATGGACCATTCCTTGTGATTGAAGTTAGACCTACTTCTTGATGATGTAGAGCTATGAAATTTTGCCCATATCTATTTGTGCCTAATATATCCATTTCCAGAGGTACTACAGTAAACAACTAATGCCAGCTCTAATTAAATAACCATGACCAAAATATCGAGAGAGATGAACACTCAGTCACAGCCCCCTATCACTCAACTAGGGAGTCTTTCTCCTCAATTGTTGCCAAGTCTCATTTACTCTAACTTAATCATAGCATTACTGAAAATCTCACGAACAAAGCATTTCCCTGCCGATTGCACCAGATAGCTGCAGCCACTAGATTTTTGGTATTATCTATTGAAATGAAATAAAATTATGAAGTATTTGGTCATGTTTTTTCTTCAATGGTCTGCAAATTAAGATCTCCCTCCATTTACATATTCCCGTGATTTGCACTTTGTACCTTTGTCCGTCTCCAAAAAATGGTATCACTATTTCTGTTTCTTTTGTAATCATCAATTTTATTCCTTCTTCCTCAGCATATATTTTAAGTGAGGATGCTAGCACATGTCTTGTGAAAGAGTGTGACATTGCGGGAGGAGTAGCGGGAGACATGTATTCTCCTCCAGGATTCATTTGGAGTACTCCCAGCCCTGATGTGGAGAGTCCTTCAAATGCAGCTTCCAGTGGAGGACAAGGATGGTGCCCAATGGTTCATTATTTAGCATTACAAGGGAAGATGCCTGAATGAATGAAATTTATTTGGGGAACTTGTATTTTTTGAAAAAATAAAAAGTTTGAACTCCTTGTGAGATTTTATTAATTTGTCTCGATGGAATCATTTTTTGGCTGAGGTTAATTTCATTATAAACTCTTTATGTGATTTTATTATTTCGACTCCAAATTTTTCCAGTAAAGGCTCTTAATAATAGCACCTAAGAAATTGTGTTCCGAATCATTAGAAACCAAGAATTTTAAGAATTAATGTTGAAATTGAACGAGTTAGACTGAAAATATTAGTTTAGTAAATACAGCCAAAGGTAGGTTCAATTGGGTTTGTTTTAAATGAAAGGCACGTAATGTTAATGGCATGGTAATATGGTATGGCTAGTAAATGACATAGGTCACTGATGGGTAAAAAGATTGTATATACAATGTAATAAAATTAGCACGTGGGGCGAAGTAATAACCCTTTAAAAATGCCGGAGTAAGTATTTTCGTTTCATGATAGAGGATGTCAGATAGTAAACGAGGCTATAAAACGTAGGATGAATGGCAAATGTGCCTTGGTCGCATGAATGGTAATGTTCTTCTGGCAAATATAAATAAATGTTGCTACTCATACTGAAAAATGCTATTGTAAATAACTGTTGGGAGGATTAATTTATATGAAGAGGAACTAGTGAAATTTTAGAACTTTGTAGTAGATTTGTGAAAAGACAAAAGTTAGTAATCTACGTGTACTACGGTGCCTGAGTAATACCGTGCTGCCGAAAGCTTTCTTAGGAAAAGCCGGAAAAGAGATTATTAAAAACGAATAATGAACGTGTATTGAGGGTCACGTCGGTCTAGGCGCCCGACCCGCCCCTCTTTGCGGAGTAAAACATATTGTTACCCATATTTTCCTTTTACCACCATTTCCGTGGCAAAAACATTTTACGTGTGGAAAAAATCTTCCCTCTATCGAAATTCCCAAGAGAATAAAGCTTTCGCATCGACCGGGACTCGAACCCAGGATCTTGGGATTGACGGTGTTTGATTTAACCGGATAGGCTACTGAGGCGTTAACTTAAACTCGAAATTTATGGGCTTAAAACGAACTTGTTTATCAAGCCTGCTTGAGAGATAACGTAATGAGTAGTTTCTATCTATTCTGATCTCGTTATTTCCTATTATGTCTCCTTCGATTTCTATATCGGATTATTTATTTCAGTATGAGCCATAAGATCGCAAATGAAAAGAATAGTTATGAAACCACACTTCAAACGGTACATTTTCTTAGTTTAGACTATAGAAATCAGTGGGAATATAGTAGAACAACGGTTGGGGAAGCCGAAATGATTGGCATTTTATCAAAGTGACGATTGTTCTGTGATAAATTGAAAAAAATTGCGCGGTGGTATTAGTTCTTAACGGTAGGAGATGTTTAGATGGCAAACCAAAAGATGTCTCTCTCAAAGTGTTACGAGAGAAACAATGATATTTTAAATTTTATATATTGAGAAAGCAACATTAGGAAGTAAGAATGAATTACAACAAAAACGTTAATTATTAAAAACTATTCAAAAGGAAATTATTAACTCAGAGTATCGATATTAGAAATCAATTCACTTTAAAATTAAGTTCTCGATATGTAGTAAGGGGCAGAAGTGATAACCCACCCTCGAGTCATTGAACATGTTCTATGCTGGCTGAACAAAATTTGTTCGTGGCTCGGCATATGCCTTTAATCGGCCCGGTTCGTCGCAGTACGAACGCGCTCTCGCACGGTACGGGCGCATCCTTGTATATGCTCGCCCGTCACACGCCGTCGGGCCTTGCATTATTTTGAGGGATTTTCTGATGTGAAAAATTGAAAAACAAATCTCGCGGTTGTGGGAGTTCTTAGCGGTTGGAGATGTTTAGAGAGCAAACCAACAGATGTCTCTCTCAAGGTATTGTAAAATGAACAATATTTCTTTAAATTTTATGTAATAAGGAGGCAACATTTGGAAGCAAATATGAACTGAATGTAATAAGTAAATTATTAAAAACTATTCTAAAGGATAATAAATAACTTATAGTCTCGCAATTGGAAATGAAAACACTTTAAAATTAAGTTCTCGATATGTAGTGTGGGGCAGAAGTGATAACACACCCTCAAGTCTAATTATTTGGTTAATGCTGGCAGAGCATGATTGGTTCATGGCTCGGCATATGTCTTTAATCGGCCCGGTGCGTCGCTGTACGATAGTGCGAAAGCACTGTACGGGCGCATCCTTGTAGCAGGTTGATCTTTTGACGCCGTCGGGCCTAAGTATCCATGAAGCTTGCATTTGCGGCATTTCTACTCAGCATGAACGAGGCGGCACGTGAAAAAATCGGCCGTGATGGGTACTTTTTGAGGGTCGGGTTGGGAGTCAGTGATAGGGGGGGTCGATCGCCGTGGTGATGGCGGACGACCTAACAGGGGAGGGGTGGGGTGGTTGCCCGGAGGGGCGGCTGCCTCACCCCTCCTCTCGGGGTGGGAATTTTTCAATAGGAGGGGGCTATGTCGATTTTTTTCTCAATCAAAAAACCATCAACTTTCTTTAAAAAACCATATTAATCTTCTAATTCCTTGTCATCTTTCATCCAAAAACTCCGTTTTTTAATCAAAAATTTAAGACAGTAGACTGGGGATAGTAAGTTTTTAAAATTTCCCCCACCCGCAGTCCCCACACCTACAAAATTTACCATGATGGCTAACTTACAGCCACTTAAGTACATATCGATTACCAGATTTTCATTTCGCTTTTATCATGCTTTTTGAATATATCAGCGTACTCAAACCTCACTTGTTACTTTCTACTTAGTTTAATCCTTCAAATGGTTACTTTATTTGCCCCTACTGCGATTAAGTCGTTTTATTTGATAACTAACCATATTGTCATTCGTTGATCCAGGTCCCCTCCGCCATTTCTCCCAGCTGCGTCACCTGCCTCGATTACTATTTTGCATCTTAAAATGTACTCGGTAAGTGCCTACCACATTTATTTACAATATTACAATATACATTTCATTTGCTGGCCTCGCCAAGCTCAAGCCACGCCCATACCTCCCGTGCGCAGCACTCAGGGGCGGCGGGTTTTAAGATCACTTAAATCAATTTCTTTTTCTTAATTTCAAAGAATAATAACATTACACACAATATCACTATAAAAATGTCCTAAATCTCACTTACATAAACAGCAAAAACAAAATTTGACCGATAATATGTAAAAAATATCACAAGCAAATTATCAATGAAAAACAAAAGCTAAATCACTAATTCTTCTTCGCAAACACTCACCGCATTGACACTCTTTAGATTTCTTCTTCCAATGCGAACACTCGAGTTACGATTGATGTGGTGAAGCGGATTGCTTTAGAACGTATCAGTGTGTTCCAGCCAGCGACATTCCAGCGTTCCAAAACAATTTCAGAGGTAAGGCTGCGCCTTACTTCACTCAATTTATCGCCCCTGATGAAAAACAAGGAACAGGCATTGACGATAGACGACCCAAAACTTCCTCTGTGTAGTAAGGAAGAGAGTGATGATTCTGATAATTTCAATGAAAGCCTTTATATTCTCCGACAAACTGAGTTTCGAGAACTTGCCTTGTTTTATATTGAATAAATTTCACATCTGACCGATTAGACCAGTCAGATCTAAATTTGAAAGAGTCTTACTATTTTTCCCTTTAAACAAGGTCATTCTTAATTCGTTATAATTGACTAAATTAGCAGTAGAAGCTTTAAATCCAATCATATCATCTTCAATAACATTTAGCCCTCTGTTGGTCTGCCATGGTAGCTTTCCCTACCGTTGGGTTCTCTTCATTCGACCGCGCGATTCGTTTTCGGATTCATCTCACTCCTCACTGAGCTACTCATTTCATTCAACGTGAAAGTCATATCTATTTTTTTGGCGCCCTTACAATATTTCTACACCAACTTAGATCTTAACCATTAACTGTTCGTTGCCTCAACAACGAAGTTTATGCAGAAAAAGTGATTTCCTAGATAATGGTTACTGAATGTTATCGTGTGGAACTTTTATATCGCTTTTTATGAAAGCTTGGAAACACTTCATTTCTCTTACTCTGCGGGAAACTGGATTCCATGCGGAAAAAATGTGCAAATTATTTTCAAAACGATATGAACTGATATGCAATGCCGAAAAGGAGGCTGCGAAAAACGAATATCGAACGTGTTTTGTGGGTCACGTAGATCCAGGCGCTCGACCGGCCAAATTTGCCCCGCTATCATGGCCTACAGCATCCTGTTACACCTAATTACCTGTTTCTACCATTTTCACGGCAAAAACATTTTAATGAAACCAAGCTACCGCGTTTGTTAGATGGACAAATTTTATTGGCGCCAGCAAGATGGCTGGAGAGAGAATGTAGCGTTCAGTATGTATCTATCTATGCCTCAAGTATATGGGATCCGTACGAGGAAGGTATGATAAAAGAATTAGAGCGTGTGCAAAGGAGATCCGATAGATTTGTTAAAGGCCGTTATGATAATTGTATAAGTGTTACGAATTTACTAGAAGAACTAGGATGGGAATTACTATCAGAACGCAGGTTAAAGTTTAGGTTAAACCATTTAAGTAAATTCGAAACCGATTTGTTCACAGATGACGTTAGATATATATCGAGAACCCCTGCGTATTATGCTAGGTCTGATCATCTTAACAAGATTAGAGAGATAGATTGTCGTACCGATAGATTTAAAATGTCATTTTTCCCGCGTACCATAAGAGAGAACAATAGGCAGCGTAGCAAAGGGATAGGTAGGTGAAATGTAGTTAAAGTAGTCTGTAGTGCATGATGCATGTAATAACAACCAATAATCCCTTTCTTATTATGTAGATACCAACCATCTACCTGCATGTGACCCTATTATCTAGCATGTCTCCATTAAATATCCTAGTTGCATGTCAATAGTGCATGTTTGGTGATCTTCACCCCCTGCCACACACCCTCGTGGTGGCTCGCAGGTTATTACGTATACGTAGACGTATTATGACCACACTATACCATATTCTGTCTATTTCGATTTCTCCGTTCCTAGTCCGATACATCTTCTCTTCTCATAACTTATATTTACAGCTGCTAGAAATTTGGCTCTACTTAAACACAAAGTTGTGAACTTCAAGATAATTTTAAATAAAAAACTTATTGTACTTTGGGATTATCCTAGCAATACTCCTAAAAAAATTCATAGGCGACATCAACAAATCAGGATGTTTATAAAAGTAAAGCTTAAACAATTGTGATGGCATTATTGTTTATTTCAAATTCAATTTAGCGTTAGTTTATTTAACTTCCAATTGCACGAGTGGTATCACTCGGTTAGGACCATGCCTCCTGCACACGCATGCTGCCCTCTGGTCTCTTAGGGGTGTCTCCAAGGTGTCTAAGGGGTGCCTCCAAGGGGTGGTAGCAGCCACTTTGGGAACCGCTTGGACAAGATCTGGAATCATAACAAATGTCACATTAATGAAGCCATATGCGATGCAAGAAAAAGTTATCAGTTTTGCATAATGATCACTTGAATACAGCAATTCTTAGTGCTTTAATTTGCTCGTAAATAACTGCAAATTGAATTTATGGCTCTGCTACTGAGATGATGATTTTAATGGCATTTGTAATAGTTAGCCTTAAAAATCAATAACTCTTGGCTTACTCATTAAAAACTTAAAAATAAAAAAGAAATAAATTTAGTCTAATGAGAATGAAAAACCTTCAATCAAAGCACACAATAAGATGTTATTACTAAACAGTAAAAAGACGAATGCTTTCTTCCTCACAAACAGCTTCTCCAGCGTGTTGTATAAGGGAAGTGTGTGTAATAAGTATAATATTTATTCAGTCCAGAAGACATTACAATAAATGCACAGACTCGTCATATATATTAAAGAAGCACAAAGACAGGGAAAAACACAAGCGTCAATAAAAATTTGACTATATAAAATACTCCTCCACACTATAATACCACTTGGCAAGAAGAAACTTCCTAAGCTCTCTTTTAAATGAGGGCAGTGTTGAAATGTTTTTAAAATGCTTGGGGAGCGCATTGTACAATCTAATGCACATTACTCTAGGACCTGAAGAGGAGAGCTTCAAGTTTTTTTGCACCACATGAAGATCTTTTTTTTGTCTCGTACAGTCGTCATGGTAATCATCATTTATGATAAAGTCTTATTTTCCCTGGCAAAAATCACAGTACAATATATGTATATGGATGGTACAGTAAGGAGACTTAATTTTTTAAAACAATGGTCGGCAATGGCTTCTGTATCGGGCATTACACATAGATCTCACGATATTTTTTTTAATTTTAAAAATATTGATTAATAGGGGGGAGGAACCCCAATTAACAATGCCATACAACACATGAAAATAAAAGAAAGAAAAGTAGACACTTTTGAGTACATCAACGTTAAGTGAGTGTTTAATGACAGACAGCACATAATTAGCAGAATTCAATTCCTAACATAAGTTGTTAATATGGTGAGACCATTTGAGTAGTGGATCAAGGAGGATACCAAGAAATTTCTCACAATCTGCCAATTGGAAATCAGTCTCGCCTATGATACAATGCAAATTATGAAGGCGACTTAAAGATGCCGAAAAGAAAAGGATACTCTGTCGCGAGCAGTTTTTCAAAAATCAAGAACCTCTTTGCACATTTCATCTTGAAAATCGAATGTTTCTCCATTACGAACAGTTGCATTCAAGCTGTAGTTGCTTGGACTCAATACTACTGAGGCCACACAAAACTATAAAAACTAAAGAAAAGGTACTTCGGGTTTACTTTTATCACCTGAGCATGTATAATTTCATGTATGATTTAAATGCATATTTAAATAAAAATATGCTTCAATAAAAACTTCTAAATTAAGATTATATAACCAACAACCTATCTGAGGTTCGTTATCACATGATTCACTCCAATACGAAAATAAGTGCCCAGTTCTTAGTTAGATCTATCCATTGGGTGGTTTTGGAAACACTATAGATATCAACAGCAGAATTTAAGCACCGAAGGCTTTCTCCAGGTCTACGAATACTATATACAATGACTTGTTGACATGCATTGTTTTCTCTACAATTGCTCCCAGGCTGAGTGAGGCCTCCCTTGTTCCTTTGTTCTTCCGAAATCCAAATTGGTTTACTGTGAGGTTTTCTTCAATTTTCCTTTCCATTCTTCGGGTTATTATTCGGCATACTATCGGGCTATTACGAGGGTAATCCAAAAAGTAAACTTGGAATGGATTACGACGATAGAAAAATAATCTAACAAATACACAGGAAGCAAGTCGTCACAATGCGAACGAGACAGAAGTCAGATATAAGCTTACATCAACAAAGGAGTAAGACAGGAACACAACCAGCACTGTTCAAGATGTACTTGTAGGAGGCCATAAGAGAAGCACAAGAAATTGGACTGAGCGGAATAAAGATAAACAGAGAACAAATAAACATGTTCCGCTTCGAAGATGGTATCGCAGTTTAAGCTAGAAATTACGACGATTTAAAAAGGTCACTAAACGTAATGCACCAAGTTCTCCAATAATACAAAGTGAAAATAAATAGTATGAAGACAAAATAGAAGAAATGCAAGTATGTCGAAGAGAGAAGTTGAAAGTAGAAATCCAACTTAGAGGAGATAAATTAGAGCAATTGGATTCTTTTTCCTATATCGGAAGTACCATCACATTGGACGGAAGGAGTACAACGAACATCAAGCGAAGAATAGCCCAAGCTAAGAAGGCGTTCATGGGAAAAAGACGGAAATTTCCACGGTGATGTGAGTGAAAAAGACGGCAAAGATTAGTATGTAGGTAAAAGGGATAAAGTTTATTCCACCGATGGATTAAACAAGACATGATTTTAGTTTAACTCCCGCAAAAGTTCATGGTGCAGACATGCGTAGTTAGGGGGGAAGGTAAAAGTGGAGGGAGGGAGCTATGGGATAGAGGGGAAGAGACAGTGAGGAAGGTATGGGAACCTTATTACGCGAGTTAGAACGAGTGACTTCATACAAGAGAAATGTTTAAACCCATCGCCGTGATTTTGTCTCACAATGAGCCATCAAAATAGAGAGAAAAATGATTAAGTTCACAAATATGAAAACAAAAGTCTTCGTCTCACTTATTTTCGTCATATTTCTTTTCGTCTTGTCTCATATTATTAGTCTTACTGAGACTTTAGTCTTCGCATTATTTATTTTATCAACATGAAAATAAATTAGACGAAGACTAAATTCCTAGTATGCGAATGAGAGAAGCTGGGTGTAGAAGTCGCCCTGAGAGGAGAGAAACTAGAGCAAGTGGATTCCCGAAGGCGTTCATGGGAAAAAGACAACTGCTGCTCTCAAAGACGATTAGACTACAAACCAGGAAACAGTACGTGAAAACATTCGTGTGGAGCGTGGCACTCTAAGGATCGGAAGCATGGACCATTGGAAAAGCGGACCAGAAAAGATTAGAAGCCTTTGAAACTTGGTGCTGGAGGAGGATGCTGGAGGTAAAATGGACGGACCCAATAAGTAATGATGAAGTGTACAGAAGAGAGGATGAGGAAAATACCATATGGAACACCTTAGAGAACAGGAGAACAAGATGGATTGGACACTCTCTGAGACACAATGCGTATGTGAATAACATAATTGGAGGTAAAAAAAAGAGGGAAAAGTCCCCAGAGAAAAACCCAGGAATAAGTTCATGGACCAAATAAAGAAGTAAGTAGATAGGAAGAGTTACCAGGAGGTAAAGGAACTAGAATTAGATAGGGAAGGGTGGAGGGCTGCTGTCAACCAATCTTAGAATTGAACGACTAATGATGATGCGAAATAATACGTTTGATGTTATTGACGTTCAGCATGTCCATTGTTAAGGTTATGATGCTAAAGATTTTACACCAGAAAAATTACATCTATCGCCAAGAGCCTTAAACAATCACTCAAAACTAAGAAAACAGTCTCAAGTCTCCTCCTGATGTAATGTTAATGGACGCGCTATACCTAATGAAGTTGATCGTTCATAGACAATACATCGGACATTTAGTGACCGGACATGATATAAGTGTGTGGTTATGAAGACTGTGCCATAATTTCAATATAGCCTCCTCAGCCTTTGAAGTAACTCATGGCCAATTAGTCACAAACTGCCAGGATCTGACTCCCTCATCGATTGGCTTGCAAATTGCTTGACCGTGTTTGTTTCAGTGTATCGTTTTTATACCCTAAACACTAGCAAGGTCCCCTATAACTTCGGTGTGAATCGTGAACTAGCATTACTGGGATATCTTCGCCAGTCGCCGTAGGCAAAAGTACTTCCCCTCTCTTTCCTGCCATTCTCTCTTCGAGACTTTCCCTGCTATTCGTGCTCAGACCTGCACGGCGAGGAAGGGGCCTCTCTCTCGCTCCGTGACCGGCTTCGACTCCACTACAAGGCACCCTGCATTTCCCTGGCCACCAAAAGGGATCTGCTCTCCTCAAATGGACTTCGTTCAAGAACGCACCAAAATTGTATCACGGTATTTCACCCAAGGGCATGTTGCAATTTCTTATTTAATGAAATGTATGCTCCCTTATGAATGAATTTATCAATTTCAAAGGCTCTGTTTGTCTTTATTTAATTTTTGTCGACTCTGTTTCGCTGAGACTCGTCTGTAAAATTCAGTGGCTACGAATTCAGTTTCGCGCGTCGCAAGGCGATTTCGCAATGTTTTGCGTACATATAAGGGACACCGTGGAAAAATGCTGATATTTACCAATTTTTTATTTATGCAATGGATAAAATAAAATGAACGAATTTTGAAAAGTTTATTAAGAAAGGTAGGAGTCTATTGTTTCACTTGATTTTTCATAAGCGAGGTGATTGTTGCATTTGATAGCATATGATCATTATGAACACCTCATCTCGCTTGAATTGCTTCCCGTTGAATTCATATATTATTATGAACACCAATACAAATCATTAGTTTAATCATAACGATTGTACTGCATACTATCATATTCGCCTATTTAGCACTCTGCTATTTTCTAATTTGACTACGCATTTTTTCCTGACTGATTTTTCGTCCGAATTCGTACCGAATTGTATTGACGATACAAATAATAAGAATGCACATTGATTTGCTAATACTTCAGGCATAGTACTTTTTGTACTTTATTTGATTAATCTATTAAAAGGTACTACTTTGTGTTTGAGAATTAGCGGGAAAAATTTACTCCAAATTCTCCATATCCTGACACATTTCAGGGAAATTTTTTAACTAGCCCGAGCTGAAAGTTCATTAAATATACATAATAGTCTTGTCTTTTGATTGGTTTAACAGATACGACTCTCCAAAATTTAACAAGGTTTTTGACACTGCGGACTCATAGAATATATATATTGATACAAAAGGATATGAGGAAGACTATAAAAAGAAAAGCTCACTTGTTAAAAGCAATGCAGAATTTGGAGAAAATATTTAGGTGCCTATGAAATATTTAGAATACTTCAGCTATGAATGAATGAGTGGCACAGAATTTGGAGAAAATATTTAGGTGCCTATGAAATATTTAGAATACTTCAGCTATGAATGAATGAGTGGCACTTTATCCAAATCGTAACAGTTGAACAATAGTGATAAAGAAGATTGTCACAAGAAATACGACTATTCAAAATTTTCAGTTGATTCTCCCGTGAGGCATCGTCAGTAGGTTACCACGCAACTACTCGCGCGAGTACTTAAATGCACATTGTAAGCTTTTGTCATAATTTGCTACGCAGTATAATTACCCCTTCCAAGTATCTTTGCGACTGAAAGGAGGGCCTAAGTTATTTGGGGGGGAGGAAAAGGAAAGTCTCCCGGCGCGTGACTTCGCGAACACCAACTAGAATGTAGTAGGCGGGGGCCTAGCCTCTCGGAAATTCAGTCGCTCTCAGACCTCCGTCGCGTAAACTTCGCCAGTCAGTTAGCGGTGTTGCCAAACCTCCATTTCCTTCGTGTGCCGCGGTATTCTTTATCCGTTCCGTTCTAACCTAAGTGGAATTATTTTTAGCAAGTATATTTTTCTTTAACATTCATCGGGCATATATTTGAAAGTAATATCTATTTTATTGTTTCCTGATTTGTTTGAGACCAAGCAGAAAACAAGTGCGTCGTATTTTTTTGACATAAAGCTAGGCAACTTGTAAAAAATTACTCGCTCAATCACGGCAACAATCAGAAATCAACGAAATTACGTAGTGCTCAGAATCGTTTTTAATTGCCGAGCCTCCTGCCCTTCGCAATCGACATCCTGGTGGCTTGTGGAATGTGACGAAGAGGCAGCCTTTCGCTTCCATTGACATACTAAGTCATGTGAGTAAATATGGCAACGTTCTCCTCCCTCTCTTTCCCCACTCCATCTCTCTGGTGTCGAAGCCTGTGAAGCCGCTCGAACCTTTCCGAACACGTACGAAGGGCCAGTCGCAAAGTATTTGAATAATATCTACATCTACATCTACGTAATACCCTGCGAGCCACCACGAGGGTGTGTGGCAGGGGGTGAAGATCACCAAACATGCATTATTGCCATGTAAGTAGGATATATAATGTAGACATGCTAGAAAATAGGGTCATAGTTTATTAGTTACTACAGTAGATTATTAGTTATTGCAAGTAATTGCAGTAGTTATTACAATAGAATATTAGTTACCACGGTATAGTACAGGTTAAAATCTACATAATAAGGAAGGGATTATTGGTAGTTATTACATGCATCATGCACTACAGACTATTCTAACTATGTTTCACCTACCTATCCCTTTTGCTACGTTGCCTATTGTTCTCTCTTATGGTACGCAGGAAAAATGACATTTTAAATCTATCGGTACGACAATCTATCTCTCTAATCTTGTTAATATGATCAAACCTAGCATAATACGCAGGGGTTCTTAATATATACCTTACGTCATCTGTGAACAAATCGGTTTCGAATTTACTTAAAAGGTTTAACCTACACTTTACCCAACGTTCTGATAGTAATTCCCATCCTAGTTCTTCTATTAAACTCGTACCACTAATACAATTATCATAACGACATTTAACAAACCTAGCAGATCTCCTTTGCACGCGCTCTAATTCTTTTATCATACCTTCCTCGTTGGGATCCCATATACTAGCGGCATATTCTAAATGAGGCCTGACAAGTGTAAAATAGCTTCTTTCTCGGACTCTCTCATCGCATTTGCCTAGAACCCTTTTTACGAATCCTAATCTACGGTTTGCTACACTAGTTATTTCCCTGATGTGTTTCCCCCATGACATGTCTTCACTGATGGTGACGCCTAAGTATTTAATTGATTCTACGTTACATATTTTGTTTTCTTTGGTGCTATAATTATTCCGGGGAAGGCCATTCTTTTTCCAAAACTTCATAATCGCGCATTTCTTCAAATTTAATTCTAGCTGCCATCTATCACACCAATCATCAATCGCATCTAAATCCTTAGCTAAACACTGTCTGTCCTCTTCATTTCTAATTTCCTTATACACTACTGCATCATCGGCAAAAAGACGGAGCTTGCTATTTTTTACTACACTATTCAAGTCGTAATATATATTCAAGTCAATATAGTAACAGCTATGTGGTCTAACATTCTTTTTATATTTTTTACCGCATGCTTTGGTTTCCAGCAGTATTTTTTATTTATAGCATTAATAATACTAACCTGTTGTAGTGTACTGCATGTTAACATGTTCGCCTACGCAGCACATTCCCAGTTTCTGGTCTGACCGAGCATTATTCTCCTGACTGTTTTTTAGCCTGCGTCCTAGCGGCCGAGGGAACGTGTCAGGTTCTGATTTGAACTGAGATTAGTGCTGCATGTCGGGAGTGCAATCACCCCTTGCCACACACCCTAGTGGTGGATTGCACGGTATTTCGTAGATGCAGATGCCTCCAATATAGCTCTAATTTTTCTGTGAATTTATACAGTTACAAAGCAATTTAGTGATGATAGTTACTATAACAATGGTAGCATGTTGTGCTAGGCTTGTGTGAACCATCGATGGTCGAAAAAGTAATTCATCGAAGTGACTCGGTTTTAATGATTGTCATCGATCATCACCATCGATGAATTCATCGCCGTAGATGAGAATTACGTGAGTTACCCGCCCGCCCGTAACCATCAGTACCAATAGTGTTGAAATTGAAAATTTTCGATTTTCAGATTTTGAAATTTTCATGCCATTTGTGCGTTGAACACTCTGGCAAAATATGCTGAATTGCACTTGCAATATGATCTTGAGTCTAGAGTATCACAAAGTCTTCAGTAGCAAAGGCGTATCTGTGCTTTCCTTATTTCTAAAGCTGACTCCCTCGGAAATTCATCTGTACCAACTCGTTATGTTTATTCCAAAATCTTATATTGGGAGTGATGAGCAGATTAGCAGATTTATCATCCGATCCCAACCAAAATAATACGAATATCTCATCAATTTCTTTTTTGACTAAGCTTGCCGGCTTAAGTTTTCCCGAATTATTCAAAACTATGTAACATGAATACAAAAAATGGGATAAGCTGTTCGTTTTGCTATAGGGTAGGACTGCAATCCTACTAACTGCATGCGCGAAGTAACATCAATCCCATATCGTGGATAAGGTCTTTGAGGGTTGAAAAACTTATGTCTTTCGAATAAGTAAATTTTAACCCTTAAGAGTGCCGGGGAATGCTATCGCGCTCCTCCTGTCTCTCGCGAAAAGTGCCAGGAGCGCGATAGCACTCCTCCTGCAATGCCACTCTTAGATGCTAGTATTTCCCTGATTGTTCACAGATGGCACCTAAATGCAGATTACTTATGAAGCTTAAAGCAAAAATGCTACGGCAATTTTAGCATAGTACCTAGAAAATCGGTTGGCACTCAAAGGGTTAAAGTTAAACCAATTTACGAGATTTCCTACGCTACGGATAACTTTGTGTTGTCCCAGATAAAAAAATTTGTGAACTTAGAGTCGGCATTTTTCGAGAGTGTACAATAGCAACAGAGAAATAAGAATATGTCAAAGTCTTATTGTGCGGCATGCTGTGTTGACCTAATGAGGCAATTCATGTCACCCAAGTTCACGTCGTTTTCAATCATAATTTTTTTTTATTGCGTCACCATTTACTTTAATTACATTATTTTTTATTCTCCAATAAACTACATATTATTCCGGCTCCTCTTAACTATTATATATTTTAATGTATTCCGGTTGCGTCACATTACACTGTTCAAAATATAGACAAAATATGACAAAAATCATTGGCACTATTATTTCCATTAATTTTCATTGTATTTTTCCAATAAGTCACACACATTGAAATTCATTGTAAAAATGCAATAATTTTCAAGCAGCAATTCTTATTGTGAAATCCCAATAATTTGAAAACGATGAATTTTATCGTAAAAAATCCATCAGCTTGAAACGATATATCTTATCGTATGATTCCACAAGTTTAAAATGATGAATTTCATCGCAAAAAACAAACAAGATTCTATTCATGATATTTTTGGGATATCCCGATGAATTTCTGACAATAAATCATACTGTCAATTCCTGAAGAGTCTTTTCCCAGTGCACATTGATGCAATATTACAATAGACACCATGCAACGGTTAATACCTTTTTATTTGCCATATATTTTTCAAACCTTTCTGAGATATTTTTATGGACTTTCAATAATCAATGTTATCATAAAGGCCCCCTGTGGTGAAGGAAGGTCATAAGAACATTTTAAGCACTTTTTTTACCTCAATAAACTTAAAACTGAACTCGAGTTAGGCGTATGCTAAGTGTGTGTACAAAACAGAGGTAGGCAAAGATCATAAATTCAAGAGAGATTCATCTTTATTTTTTTAATTGCATGGGCAGTTACCCATGTACAGCAATACATTTTAAAAACATATATTATGAATCTATGAATGTATTATATACATTATTACTTGGATTAATCAATTCTTACATGGGCGGGAACAAAGGGTTATCATAGACGGTATCATATCAAACACAGTTAGCGTTACATCGGGTGTTCCTCAGGGAAGTGTCAATGGTCCACTTTTATTTCTCTTGTACATAAATGATATTAGCAACGTCGTTAAAAGTAAGCTTAGACTCTTCGCAGACGACGTTGTGTATAGGGATATTAACAATTCCGAAGATAGCGACTCGTTAACAATCGACCTACTTGCTATTCATGCTTGGTGCGAAAAGTGGCAGATGGAACTAAACATAAAAAAGTGCGTAGCAGTCAGCTTTTGGAAAAAGAAAAATAGGCCAGGCAGGGCTTACAGAATTAAAAATACGGAAATTATTCACGCCGAGTCTGTTAAGTACTTAGGGGTCACAATTACTCACGACCTATCTTGGGGAAAACACATTAGGGAAATATGCGGTCAAGCATATAGGAAGCTAGGCTTTATCAAGAGAGTACTCGGAAAATGTGATGAGAAAGTGAAAGAACGTTGTTATTTGTCAATCGTTAGGCCTCATCTGGAATATGCTGTTAGTGTATGGGATCCATACGAAACGGGGTTGATATCAGAGTTAGATCGCGTACATCGAAGAGGAGCTAGGTTTGTGAAACGATGCTACGATAAGTTGGCTAGTGTGCCTGGACTGTTAGAAGAATTGGGATGGCAATCGCTATCACAGCGTAGATTAAATTATAGGCTTAACCTCCTAAATAAATTTCAGGAAAATCATTTTACTGACGACGTAAAAAACATACTATTAACCCCTTCGTACTACGGCAGATTAGATCGCGCCAATAAAATTAGAGAGCTAGATTGTAGAACCGATAGGTATAAAATGTCATTTTTTCCGCGTACCATTCGGGACCATAACAGCTGTAATCGTCGTCATGAATAGTTCGAGTATTGACAATAGGCAGGCAGTTAATCTTTCTCATTATATTCTCCTCTTCCTTATTTATGCATGATGTAAATATTGATGTTCTTATTTATGCATGGTATTTTGAATCTGTAGTAGTAGTCTTTGTATCCCTTGCATGTTAGAACGACTGAAGATAGAATGTTTCTTGGGTATTAGATTTTTAATTTGCGCTTTGCATGTGTGGTACGCGGGTTTTAACGTAATGTCGGTGTTCTACCATGCATGCCTGGTGCGAAAGCACCCCCTGCCACACACCCTTTGGGTGGCTTGCAGGGTATGACGTAGATGTAGATGTATTAAAGTGCATAGTATTTAGATGACAGTCTGATTACAGTAGTTAGGATAGCAAATCATGCGTAAACGTTTTTTTTACGTAAACGTAAAAATTGATGCATACTCCAGGAGGCGTATATAAAAGTCACATATCACATACACACAGTCACATATGAGGCACTTAGCTGAAATGTTTTGATCATATAGTAGAGTAAAAGGCAAAATGAAAAAATTTCCCACCAGGAGCGTTTGTATTGTGTGAATACTGTAAGAGTTGTCTTCTTAGAAGAAAACTTAAGCAATAGCAATAGATGAAGTACAAGGAAGTCTCGAATTGATATCAATATAGTCAGACCAGCATATCTTAAAATCCACATCTTAAAAATATTGTCTAATAGAAATAGTCAGCTAATGACGTAGTGAAATACAAACTTTAAAAGGGGTTGTGCGTTTTTTTTATATTTTTAATATAGTACTGATTCAAGACATTAACTCGATTTATAGCGAAAAATAATTGAAAAACTATCATATCACATACCCTCATTTCATAAAATCATAAGCCATGGCTTAATTCTATGCAAAAGGAAATATTAATGCATGCATTAAGATTGTAAGAGTTAACCTTCTGACTGCTTCTAGAGTGTATGAATTCCTTCGACATTATATTCCTCGTTATCGCGCCGATTGCTTCAGCCAAATAAGCTACCGAGGAGTCAAGGTAGATTTTTTTCTCCGAGGAATTAATGAGTGCGCATCGATGAAATCTCGACACTTGCCACGCACCCCAAGGGGTCACTTACAAGGATATATGAAGATGTATAGCTATACTTCGCCTAGAAATCAATGCATTTGGTTTCAATTTAAAGAAAAACATCCCACCTTTCCGGAAGTATCGAAGCATCAGCTATTTGCCGCACTAATTTCTGAGGTATTTTCAAAAAACAGAATCCGTTTTCCATGGGATATGACACGCGTATGTACTCCAGAGAGACCGTATTTAAAAAAATGATAAATTAATGCACCAAGATTGCGTCATAATTTCACGATGAGTAGTTTTTGTTTTCTCAACTGTTTTTGGAAATTAATTTATTACTAATAGGGCGGAGGTTTACGGTATCGTTTAAAGCTGACGAGAAGGAATTTTCACAGTAAAGCGAAAGAAACTGAGTCCAATTAAAGATAAAGAGTATTCATTAAATACGGAGTATTTTAAAAAAAAATAAATAAAATTTTCCGCCACAAGTGAATCAATATTTCATTCGTGCTCCTTTCAGCTGCTGAAGAAAATGAAACTCTTAATACGGCGTCTACTCTTGGCTAAGGAAAAATCCAGCACCAACTAATGGCCCGTTCACACCAATATCTTACACAAGATGGTCGGTACGACGGTATTCGCAAAGTGAATGCACGCCCGAGTAATCCATAGTTGCTAAAGTTGAGCCGGCGATAGTTGTCCGAGGACAGGCACGAGGGCCGAGTTAGGGTTTGGGGGCAAGGTTTCCGGGACAGAAAGGGAAACGCCCACGGCACGAGGTAAACAGACTTAGTGAAGAAGGGAGACGGGAAAGACGACGGGGAGGTAGGGGTGAACGGAAGGAACGCGGTCATCATTGCCTTTTTCAGCTATTATTTCCTGCACCTCTGTTCTCACTGAAAACATTACAGCCCAAGGTTCCGCTGGATGAAGCAAAAATACAAGTAAGCTGCTAAGTTAAGTGTCGCAGCAGAAAGAAAGCACACTGGGGAAATCATAAATAACTCCGTTTAACCAATTGATCTATCTGATATCATATTTATTATTTCGAAGAATTTTAAGACATTTATCTGAAAACAACATTTTAAAAATTCATTCCTTCGGTATAATAAAAATGTTTCTTCGGACTTCTTTCGTGTCTCGGTGCTGTCTCTTTGGCGCAAGCAACATATTTCAATCCAATGGAAATACACCGTCGATTTCAGTTGGAGAGGACTTTCGCGCTGATCTGGAATGGAGCTTGTGTGGCAATGTGGATGTGGAGCAAAAATAAATTCACAAGCAATGTATTCATATAAAGAAAAATTGATGCCTTTTCGTAGGCCAAGCTATATCCGAATCCGCTGAAGAGCCGGAAAGGTCGTCCGTCGTCTCACTTTTGGAGCTGCTATCAGTGTCACCATTGAGACTGATGATGAGTTTCTCCACATTTGTTTCCGCGATGTCTTCAGTCCTGATAGCCTCTTCAATCGATCGCGAAACGTTGAGGACCACACTTTTCTACTTCGAGCTAATTACCTCAGATACAGCCTCCTCCGTCAGTTTCATTACGTCATTTAATTTAATAGTTTTATTTCGTTCTGCTACGTATTCTTTCACCTGAGCCGAAATTAACTCAATTGCTATGAAATGGCAATGATATGGGGGGATTCTAAGCACTCTAAGCCCGTTTTTCTTCGCTATCTCGTCGATCTCATATTTTGGGAGGCGAGGCTGGTAAAACTTCGTCAACTTTAACGATTCCATTTTATTAATTCCGTGCACTATTTCGGAAGCATGCTGTTTCTGTAGCCGCTCAATTATGTATTTTTTTGCCTTTTGTAACGTTGACTCTTTATAGTGGTCGCACTGGTACCGCGAGCAGACCTCGGAGTAATGAATAAAGATAATGAAAAAAACAGTCATTAAGGTGAAGCAGACAGTGTTACTTGAACGAATATGCGTAGAAATGTGTTATATCCTTGAAAATGACATTTCGATAGCCTAAAAACGCCAGAGAAATATGATATTCCTGATTTCGTTTCCTAGCTGTTCTCTTGTTCGTCGCGATGCCCTGGGGAGGGGGGGTGAGGGAAGCGCTCTGCTTCTAAAAAGAGAAGTTTCAGGCTTGATGTGGTGGAAGGATTCCATCATAAAGAGTGAAAGAAATGCACGTTTCCACTTAGATAAAATTTACTCGACCTTGGTTTCGATGTACTACATCAGATGATGTAGGTCGAGTAAATTTTATCTGAGCGGAAACGTGCATTACTTTCATTATTTATGACGCTCTGCTTCGTTCGCACTACGATCGTAAGTTCGTTGGTCCGTGCAACGGTAGTCTGAACGAGGCATAACTGAATCCGCCGATGGTTTGGGGACCACTTTCCACCCCCTACCGCCACTCTTGCTCCATTCGATTCTATAGGGCTGGCATCGTGGCATTCCTTCCTCCACGAGGTCAGCCGTGGTGCCCTACCCTCCTCTGGGGCCTCTCTCAGGAAGGATTCGACGCGGTCGAACTTCGGAGAACCCATGGATGTGACGCAACAGCCCCTCCCCCGAAAAATGTCCAATTTTCAATAGAGGCTTGCAAATTCCGATCCACGGCCGCTCGACACCCGACCCGCATTACCACGGGATACCGCGTATACCCTGGATTCGACTGCTAAACGAATGGCGTTGATAAAATCAGGTAAAAGCGGCGCGAGGCTCAATTGAACTTCACGGGAGTACGTGAGTCTCATCACTCCAGACCCGATTCAGGACGACTTTGAAAGCTTCCAAATAGAGTCATCCGAAAATATTTTGGATTTAATTCGCATCCTTTTCGCTGTCATTTACTTCGCCGCAAAATTTCTTCCTTTGTCATGGCTCAAGCAAGTTTACACGGCCTATGTTGGAGGTTTACAACAACGTCTTGTAGGAAAAAGAAAAATTTCTAGAGCGAACGATGGACGCAGTTGATAATTCGCAAAAAAAATTGGCACTAGGTAATCGACGAAAAAATTTCATGTTTCAAGGTAATTTTTGGTACAGTTTAAAATTTTCATTTTCCTCCTCCCAGGATAAGTATTCCTGTATCCTTAAGTACGCAGAAACTCAAGTGCAGACCGATTCAAAATTTTTCAATATTGCCTTAAGGCACCTAAGCCGTATGCTCTATGAATATATTTGCATTGTTTTACCGTACCGTACTTCCTTCCATTTCAATTACATTTAATTCAGCAGATTTGAAATTATTTAGTGTGTTGCATTCTGCCATTGCGTCTGTCTTGACTATCTGGATGGTTTTCAGTTGCATAATGAATTGGGTTCCCTTTTTTCCATTGAGGTCATTTTTAAATGGTGCTCCTTTTTGGGGTCACTTACAGTGAATATCGGAACGCACCCCAAGTAATACCACGTTCAGACTACCATCGGACCAACGAACGTAGGGTTGTCGTGTGAACGGGGAGCTGCGTTACCCTCACCCCCCTCACCTGGGCATCGCGACGAAAAAATAATGAGAAAGCGAACGAAATTAGGAAGACAATATTCCTGTGGCGTTTTGGTGCTCTCGGAATGATTTTTTAAGCTAATGGCACATTTCTATGCTCATCCATTACAGTAACATCATCTGCATCACTTTATTGGATTTTTTCACTATCGTTAATCATCTTGTTCACACTCTGCTTGCGATACCAGCTATACCACTGGGAATTGACAGCGTAATGACCTATGGATTACCATGGTACGGACGTGCACTTACATTACGAATTTAGCCTATCGTCGTATGGACCATCGTACGTCAAAAAGGGCGAAAGAGAGTCATCAACTCCTTGCAAGCGCAGTAAACGCGTATCAATTGCATCGCCTACCCACATTAGATCTCTTGCATTTCTGAACATTCGTATTAACTATTATCATGGGTGTTATACCTCGAGACACGAATCCCCTCGTTCCCTGGAGAGACCGGAACGAGCGGGAGTGAAACCTTCGTAAGCCTCTACCAAACGCCCCTCTTGTTCCATTCGAGTCTCCAGGGGTGGCATCGTGGCATTCTATCCTCCACGCGGTCTGCCGTGGTGTCCTACCCTCCTCCTCCAAAGGGAGGAAGTACTCCACAAGGTTGAACCTCGGTGAATCCATAGATGCGACGTATCAGCCCCTGACTAATATCAACTTTTGAATGCCTCTATTTACAATTTTCGTGGCTGTCTTCGAAATCACGTCTCTGGCGGGGGAATCCCAAGGCTGTACCGAATAGCCCCCCCTTGGTCTTGGTCGAATCTCGCCTCCTTCTCTTTCCCTCCTTCTAGGCGTACTCCTCCCCTCCCCCCCCCCCGGATACCTTTTGTCAGACCACCCCTGTCCCCATCCCTTCACGACCCTCCCTCCAAGTGGCAAACCATATATAAAGGCGAGCTCCTGCGCATTGGAATTATTTGCACGATGAACGGAGAATTGGATGCAAGTAGAGGAGGACGGTGAGTCGTCTGTAAAATCTGGTGTTCACGTGAAGCCGTTACGAGAGATCTTCGCACAATTTTATAGCGGTGAGTGATTTCTACGATATATTCGTCAATAATTCTTGGAAATTGATAAGATTCAAAATGTCTTTATGTAAGATTAATGCGGCTTGTCCACGAGAGTGGCTTGCAAATGTTTCCTTTGTTCTGTCTTCTGCGTATTCTCTATTTGCAGGTGAATCTTGAGAAGCGAATGGCCAGTGATTCCTCTCGAGCGATTGTGATAGCCGCAATCCTGTTATTCGTCATGGAAACCTCGACTTCTAGCATGCTCTGAGAAGGCCTACGTGCGAAGGTCATGTGTTCCTGCTCATACACGGGGAGTAGACTTGCCAATTTATTCGGATTGATAGTTCGCAGTGTACTCCCAGTTAATATATAGATGCGCTAATAATGCTTTATCTCTTGACAGCTATATGATCAAATGAAGAGAGACAAACGTGCCAATTTAGTTGCGGAAGTTAACAGCAGCGAGTTCCTGCCTGCGATCATCAATCGGCTGGAGACTTCTAGAAATGTCTGCATTGGCTGTCTGGACATGGTGAGTTACTATGGTTACCTAAGTTTTTTTACTTCAAGGTTTTCCTGGACTAGGCTCCGCAGTTCCTTTTCCGCTTTACGCTGTTGATATGGGTATTTTTCGCCAGTGTTTTTCTGAGAAGTCGCTAGATAACTATTGCGCTAGTTAGTCTTCGCGTGTATATAAGAGACTTATTTTTTTCTGATATTTGAATCTGTCCGCCTCGACGTAGTATCAACCCACTTCCGATCTTGAATTAATTGTTAATATTGCGACTCTTGTTGGTGTACGGATATAATTTTATGGGAAATACCCTGTAATTTTACCTAACAAGGGCACCGAATGTTAGCTTGTTCGCAAACGTAGCAAAATTCTAGTATCTGTTCTGAGCGCGCTTTCTTCTCAGCTCTGCATTTGGTCTGAACCTAGCGGCCGGGGAAACGTGCGAGGTTTTCAACTGGGGCGAGAGCTGTAAGCCTGGTGATGAATAGTCCTGTGCCAAACACACCATCGGTAGCTTGTAGGCTGCTACGTAGATATAGGATGTAAAGGTATACGACATAAATATGACGATTATTCCCGTGCGACAGATATTCCAACAGCCTTCATCATGTTGCGAGTAATTAGTTAAAAGAAGGGCATTCCTGTTGCAGACATCTCATGTTTTAAGTTTAAAAATATATTTCGGGGAGAAATGATAGTCATTCCGATGCAGAACGAGAAATAGAAAGACGGGCGTCATATAACCGGGTTCTCAGGCGATGGGAATTTGAAACGGGTCATACCGTGGAACAGTCCCGCTGTTGGCTCTTTTCGATTTGCAATGAAAACTATATTACATCGCTGCCTGAATTCGTAATGTATCTCTGACTTGGCCGCATCAACTAGAGTTATTTAGCTGGGCTCACATGGACGGCAGAAGGGCAATGAGAAAGCGTCCAGCCAATCACGAGTAGGTCGCGCAGTGTCTTGTTATAATAAATATAGGTGCGCATTAGTTCGGAATTTAAGTGTCTATCAGTATGGCAGTTTCTCTTCTTTTATCGATTCTATCATTTAGGCTTCTCTTAGGTCGCCTTTTCGGTAAAATATCTCTTCTCAGATGTCGTTTTATCTACCTTACCACTTCATATCCTGATGTATTTCACGAAATGGAAGCACTCGACGGGCTGTAAGCATTTCTAGACGCCCGTTGAACTTTTAAGTGCTAAATCCACTTAGGGGAGGAGTAACAACACATTCACGAAACTATACGGAGACCCGGTACTTGTTACGCCGGTGAAAAACTTAAATATTCTATGGACCAAATAAAAATGACTTTTTAACTCCACTAGAGGTTTATTAGCACGACCCAGGTTTCGACACTTCTTGTCATCTTCAGGTGCAAATACAAAATTCAGGTACAGAATATGTAAAAATTGGTGGTAGGGGAGGGGAAGACATTTAGGAGAGGGGGGTGAGGTGGGAAATCCGGATCGTTCTAATAAATCTTTAGTGAAGTTAACAAAGTTATTTTTATTTGTTCCATAATGGATAACTTTCTCAAAGTTAAGTCTGCAACCATGCCCTTTGTTAAATATTCTAGTTGAAGTCATTCTTTACTAACGATATAAACAACCAGCTCGCGCGTCAGTTGTTCCGCACTCGAACTGATAGTCCCTTTGCACAATCAATCATTTCCTCACAACGAATGCGAGAAGCACGCATGGATGTAGCGCTAGCATAAGCTGGGTTTACATGGACGATAAGCGGCGCGGCAACGGCAAATCGGAAAAGCGTCGACCCAATCACGAGCGCGTCGATGTAGAGGGAGCAGAATCATGCGGTAAAAATTGAAATTGAACCTAATAGCACGCGGAAGATAGAAAAACGAACAACCAACCACAGGTTGTCAAAAAATTCTGCCGCGTGATTTTCGCCGATTATTTTCAGTGTTTCATTATGCGCTCTTCCTTCATGACGTCCTAAAATCAGGAGAATTGAAAAAGTCGGCTCGATAAATTCTCGATTTCAAGAAAGCATTCGATAAGGTTCCTCACAAAAAAGTCTTATGTAAATTGCAATCATGTGGAGTTAAAAATATTAAGTTGGAAAAGGGACTTTCTCGGCGATCAAAAAAGTAGTTATTGATGGGTTTTAGTTCTGATTCGGTTGTAGTGACATCGGTGTTCCACAAGGAAGAGTTATTGGCTCTCATTTATTCATTATTAATATAAATGACCTTAGTTTTCGAGTTATCAGTAAATTAAGATCATTTGGAAACGGTACGGTTATACTCCGTGAAATAAGCGAAGACGCGGATTTAGAAGTTCTGTCATCGGATCTAAACAATGTTCATTCGTGGTGCCAGGAGTGGGGGCTGGGTTGAGATGTTGGTAAATGCACAAATGTTGACTTAGGAAAGTCGTCTCACAAATGCCGTATCTACGCTATGGGTGGAGTGAGAATAAAATCTCCAGTTAAAGGTAAATGCCTTGAAATAACCTTCACTTCAAGTATATTGTGGAGAACACAGATACGTAACATGTGCGGCACAGTGTTAAAGAAACTAGGTTTTATTGAGCGTATAATAAGGTCGTTGGATGAAAAAGTAAATAGATGCTACTTTGCTCTGGTTAGCCCAAATCTCGAATATTCGTTCATTTGGGAGCCTGGAAAGAAAGACTTAATTAAATAATAATAAAATAATTAAAACTGCCATAGGCAATTCATCTTCAGTGGCAGAATTGAAAATTGCAGAAGTAAAACATTGCAAATAAAGTGAAAAATCCAATTTACGACCTAACATTAATCGTTACCCTCTTGTAAAACTACTTCATCAAGCAGGAAAATCGTTAACTGCATATTTTGCTTATGTTTAATGATGTGCAATTGTTATTTTTGACTTACCGATTTCCTCGGATTTTAATTTGTATTTCCTTTAAGAAAGAAAGTACGATTTATATTATATACGTACGATAAAATTTAATATATTTCGGACCCTTAAATATGTATAGATGGCTCATAATATATTTTGGTAAACTAGAAGAAAGTTGATTCACAGATTCATATTAACGACTTGTTCACCTTTCGTCCATTGCAGGGTGAATATCGCAAGATGGAATTGACAGCGGATGTGACCGTAAATTCTTCGCTAAACCATCCAGTAAACAGAAAGTAAAACGGGATCACAAACACAACCATTTTAAAGGAAAGAATGAAAGGATTATTGAAGAGAATATTTCTGATGATGTCTGAACGCACTATCCAGTCATGGATAAAGGAATGTGGGTAAACGGATCAGGTGAAGGTAGTTGAATGACTAATAACATTATGCCTGTTTCAGTGCTTTGTTTTAATGTGAAGTATCGTGTTGTGTGTTCCATATACATGTATGATTGTGCATATAAAGACAGGTAAATCCATGGCCATGGTGAGAAATAAGGTGTGCAAAAATACTAGTATTTATAAAGAATCTACCAGTACTGGGTGTAAATGCCAGAAAAATGGTCTGACCAATGTCGATGAGAGTTGAGAAAAACTCCATGGTTTACGATGTGAGCTCACTGAGGTAATGCGATGTGCACATCGATTAGTGTGGTGTGAATAATAATTCACGAGAAATGAATATAAGGAAAATTCTTTGCATTAATGCATATAATATGGTGATAAAAATAAGTCTATAGCACAGGTGTTTTCGTAAACAAATAATTGCATGCACTCAAGGTACAGAAAACAATAATAATGTAATTAGGTAGGAAGAAAGCCATGGAATAATTATGGTATGGTGCATCTTTCTTGTACGTGCTTGGGTATATTTTGTATTTTATTTGTTTCTGTTAATGTTTATGAACTAACCCGTTCTCTATACAGGTAGACGAACTGCAAAACCATCGGAAAATGAGAAGTTGAAGCAATCTGACGCCTTTGAAGATACGTCTCGGAAGAACAGTCAGTGTGTAGGAAGATTAGATGGGGATTAGGTTTGGGACATTAAGGCCAAGAATACTACGGCTAGGCGTCATTTATTTTATTTTTTGTGCTCGTTTTTTTGCTCTAATCCTCTCTATTCACAGGCTATTTTCATCGTTGGAGAACACAAACAGAAGAGGGAACACTCCATCGAAGAGGACCAACTTAGAACACCGGATCGTTCATTTAGCTTTGGGTCATAAGGGCCATGAAATACTAATACATCCGAGTAAGGTTAGGCGTTTTGCGTTGCGTCTAGTTTTTATATGATATAGCTGAGTGGGTTCGCATGCGTGTAAATTTGTTTGCCACGAACAGGGGTGGAGGCGTGACACTCTGAGAGAATGGTACCACTTTCACCTAGTGTCACGTCTCCGTCCATCATTTTGAAAGCTTGGTATGCATTACAAGAGCATGCGTATCCACATTATTTTTGGGGTTTTTATTTTGTTCATTAATCCGTTCTCTAATCAGGTTCTCAACAACAGAAATCCAGCACGGCAACATCGGCATGAAAACTTCAGTCGAAGAATCGACAGCGCTCAATCATACGATTGGATGGCCACATCACTGAAGTGCTAAAACTGTGCATTTTCTTGACTGGCCTACATTTTGTGGACAAGACTTCGGTGAGTCATCTAATTATGTTCCCCTTCTCTATTCATGGAAGTTGTTTCCAATATGACTTCATTATCATTCGATCACAATGATAAGTGCTCCAAGATATTTCCGATTTCTTAATCTCGAAAGGTATAAAACCTTTTCTAATATTGCTTTCATAATTTCGAAAATCACTATAAAAAGTTTGTATAGTGATAATATTAAACAATTCCCTGCTATCATCACTTATTCCTTAGATTCAAGTATAATGTACATTTTTAAAATATAATTGTTTTAAGTGTTATATTTTGCTACTTAACATGTGTATCATGACATTTAGGTTCCAATTTAATTTATTCCCGTTGAATTTGCAAGAAGCTTTATCATAGTCATGAGCCGAAATACAGATTTGTGCTCTCTCAGAACTTGATTGTGCCAAATCAATCCCACATTCACTAAAATCTTTTTTAGTAAATATTTGTCAATAGCTTATTCGAGTTCCTCCTTGCAATATGTGCTTATTGAATTTTAATATTTGATGAGGGACTGATTGAAATGACGCAGATAACGTCTCAAATGACTCTTCTCTTTCTCGACACTACCACATTTTATGAAGTGGATTGTAATCATCCGTATAAGTTCTAGCATTAAGTGTACGTTGTAAATTTTAGGTTTGGTGAAGGCTACGGATCAACTATAGGATGCAGGCACAGCCGAGAAGTGGAGAAAATGAAGAGAGGAAGCTGCCAACGGTGAAGAAGACTGAAGAATTTCAGTGTGTGCCTAGTGTGTGATGAATGAACTATTATGAACCACAGTGATTTGTATATTGCTTTGTAAAGGGTAATTAACATGTTATATTTGTACTGTGTACTTTGACTGTAGGCAGTATGGCAGGTCAGGTAGGTCGCGTACATTATTCTGCGAGATATTTGAACACTAGTGTACTGGGTAGGTATTCTAAGAACATGGATTAGGTTGGTAGGCAAGAGTTGATAAATCAAATGTTTAGGTATTACGTAGGATACAATTAGACTCTACTGTAGGAATATTTAGTTCCTCAGAGCAATAGGGATATCTTAGTGCGAGAATAATAGGAACTTTTGTAGATTAAAAATTAGCTACGACGTCGAGTAGTAATGAGCAAATGTAGTGTGTGTAGTTCTGTCGTTGCTCAAATGTCTAAAGTGTAATGGTTTTTGCTAACACCTTAATCTTTGGGTTCGTTTGCAGTATTAATTTTGATCCATTCTCTACTAATCATTTCTGTAGATACTGTATTTGCAATTGATGTAAATGTAGAAGCAGTTGTAGTGCATGTTCCCCCTCAAATCCAAACTGCTGCCTCATCGTGGCGAGGGGGTGGAACAAGGGAAGGTCATTGCCAAATTTTATTTTGAGTGCACTGAAACTAAGTCAAAGCTTGTTACATTTTTGTTTGGTCAGATGTTGTTACTATTGTGTAAATTGAAATGGAAAAGAATATTTTTTTATACCGATGACTTTCCCTTGGCTAATGCAGTTGGTTCATTTAGATACATTTGTTTTCTTCGTGTAAAATGCCTTACAATGCCTTGAATTTTGCCCGAAAATCCAGGATATATTGTACATTATACTCCATTAAATGTTACCATTGTGAAATCTTAATAAATATCTTTTTAATTTACTGCGAACTGTCAATTGTAATCAATAAATATCTTTTTCTGACATGTATAAGCTTAATTTCACGTTTTGTAACTTTTAACTTTCCATGATTGTAAACCGAAATGAATATTCAATGTACCGCAATATTTTGTTGCAGTAAAACTTCTATCTGAAATTTGTGAAAGCATGCAAAACATTTGTACATAAGAGGGCAATGAAAGGAGTGACATAGTTTGGCGATGGTCCCCCCTTTTTTTAAAGTCAAATGTTCAACGTTCGTATTATAAGAACAAATTGTTTTGATAATAATTAAAAGTCATTTTAATTCGTAATCTTGTTCGACTTCGTATTTAATAAAAGCACATGAACTTGATAATTTCCTTAAAAAACAGATTATCCATCCAATGGCAATGATATAAAAAATGACAAGTGTTAAGTTGTTGGAACTTAAACGTGTATACAGCGTGAACGCTTCTGCAAGGTATATATATTATATTTTCTGTAACGCCATGTAACTAAATTTATATTGCGGTTAAAATTTTGAAATGTTTCCCTTGTAATTCCTATCCTCATCTAGGTACCACAGACTTTTCACAAGACTCGTGAGAAGAATAGGCCAAGGTAAGATTACCGCACAGTCCTGCCAGCTGCTGAAAATGTGCCCTAATCATAGAAATGGCCTACGCTATTATAACTAGTTCTTGAAGAGCAATGTGTGTCATCGAATAAAAAAATTGATGAACAGTTCCATAATGGTGACTTTAAAAATTGGTGAACTAATAGATATTCTTTATGGTCCCCAAAAGCTTCTTGACGATTCTTTCTCTTAGTAAGGTGCTATATCAAATTTAAAAAATTTCCGTGGGAATTAGGAAACAATGCACGGGACGAGTCTGCGTTCATACGCATATTTCTTATATTTTGTTGACATTGGCATCACCAAGACAGTCATTTACTATCAGCAAATTCACCACGCGAATACTGAATAAGGTATTCCGGTGTCGGGGGCACAATGTTATGAACTGAATGTGGGCTTTTAACTCGGTTGAAAACTTCCGGGCATTTCTAATCATTGTACGTGATGCGGGTTATGGAGTGTCATAGTACTGGGCACTCGAGCAATAGATAGACAAATGGTAAATCTCGACAATAGGTGGTGGTCATATGTGCGCTTTCTTACGCTTGAAACCCTCGGGAAGCCCCTTCGACTGTGCAAGTCTCCAGGAAATATATTTACTTTGATAAAAGTCGATGTTTCCTGTGCCTTGTTTAGGGTAGACATGTGCTGTAGATGATACAAATATCATTTTGGTAGAGATTAGGGTAATATTCGCCGTATGAGGAGTAAAAATTGGATGCCTAGTGCCGCCTTTAAGCAGCGCTAGACTATGGATAAGAATTATTTGTTATTACAATTTTAGTAAGATTAACAGCGATTAAGAACACCTACGTAATTCATACATGATTCATGAGGTTTTCACATGAAAATGTTGTAAATACGAAGGAAATAATCAACTGCGAGCAAAGTATTAGTCATCTGGGTAAAAATACAAATGGTGATCACTAATTTAAACTAATTTTATGAGCTTACTCTCGTAAGACCTCGCTTTGGAATATGCCGCTACCTTATGGAACCCTTATAAATTACGTTCCAAGAAGGTCTATAATTGTTCTAAAGCAACGGGGAGCAGAAAGATAAGTAAACTTGTTTTCATAAAATTAGCACCGTTACCGAATTGTTCAAGGAATCAGCTTCGGATTCTTTTACTGATCAAAGGCCAAAATGTAGGTCAAATCTCTTGCTCAACTTCGAAGCAGACGATTTCATGCCAGATATTTATGTTTTCTTTACCTCACCTGTACGTTAGACATGATCGAAATATAAGATATATGAAATTGATAAACATGTTGATTTAAAGTCCTTATCCCCAAGGGAACATAATGAGATGGATCAGTGCTATGGAAATCCCGTCTTTAATTGTTAATAATGTATGTTGTACTTGTTTTTATAACTTATCACTAAGTATAACATGATCATTAGCTACTAACCGAGCATTAAATCTACCGTATGATTTAGTTCTGTGTAGTTATACTTATCTGTCGCATTGATAATACTAACCAGTAATTGTATCCTGAGTAGTGTACTGCATGGTAACATGTTCGTCTACGTGTCACTCTACTAGTATCTGGTCTGACTGCGCACTATTGTCCTGTCAACTTTTGGTCACCGGGGGAACGAACACGGTTCTGCTTTAAACTGGGATGAGTGCTGCATGCCTGGTATGGAACCACCCTGTGGCACACAACCTAGTGGTGGCTTGCTCGGTATTTCTTAGATGTTGACTACTCTTCCCCATTGAAATTTTCGGCATGATTTTTTGTTTTATTCATGATTAAGTATCTTATAGTATTTATATATTAAAATCAATGATAATAATTACCAGTACTAGTTGTATCATGGCGAGTCTAGACGAGCATGTCAGCATATTCGTCTTCTTGGGACTCTCACAGTATCTATTTTGACTTTTCGCATTTCACGACAATATTTCATTTCTTATCCTGACCTTAGGAGCGAGCGGACGTGCCTGCCAGGCCTCTCATTGGAACCGGTTCATTCCCTCAGCGAGGAAGCCCCATTTTTCTACCAGCGCTGTGTTCCTGTTTTCCCGTGCCTTAGGTCCTTGTTCTGTGGAGTGGTAAGTAGACTGTTTTGATTATATTTCTCGTTGTGCTAGGAAGTTTGTATTTTTACTAATCTTATTATTTTGTTAGCGCTTTGCCAGGCGTGAGGTCAGTGTTTTAACTATTTCGTATGAGTAATAACTCCTTATTTAATTCGAATTTTTGTTGTAGCAACTAGATCACAGTAGTAAGAGATAGTCTAGATTGTTAAAGTTAGAGTTCGTTAACTTATAATGTCACTATTATTAGCCATAATTAATCTTGGTTTCTTTTCTTTCCAAAAGTTTACTCCTTTAAGTCAAGGACTAGTTCATTGTTACGAGTTTAAGTGTGTGTATCAGAGCGACACTGAGAATATTGTCAGTACGCCTCACTACATCTACATCTACGTCATACCCTGCAATCCACCCAAAGGGGGTGTGGCAGGGGGTGCTTCCACACCAGGCATACATGAATTACACGGCAGAACACCGAAACTACATTGAAACTAGCGTACTACACATGCAAAACGTCAATTAAAAATCTACTAACCAGGAAACATTCTATCGTCAATCGTTCCAACATGCAAGGGGTACAAGGACTACTACTACAGCTTCAAAATATCATGCATAAATAAGAACATCAATATTTGCATCATGCATCAATAAGAACATAGAAAATATAAAGAAAAAGAACTACAGTCTAGCTAATGCCACTATTTGCACTATTCATGACGACGATCACAGCTGTTATGGTCCCGAATGGTACGCGGAAAAAATGACATTTATACCTTTCGGTTCTACAATCTATCTCTCTAATTTAATTGGCGCAATCTAATCCACCGTAGTACGAGGGGGTTAATAGTATATTTTTTACGTCGTCAAAGAAATGTTTTTCCTGAAATTTAGTTAAGAGGTTCAGCCTATAATTTAATCTACGCTGTGATAGCGATTCCCATCTCAATTCTTCTAACAATCCAGATACATTACTAAACTTATCGTCGCATCGTTTTACAAACCTAGCTCCTCTTCGCTGCACGCGATCTAACTCCGATATCAATCCCGCTTCATATGGATCCCATACACTGGCAGCATTTTCCAGATGAGGCCTAACGATTGAAAGATAACAACGTTCTTTCACTTTCTCATCACATTTTCCGAGTATTCTCTTGATGAAGCCTAGCTTCCTGTATGCTTGACCGCATATTTCCCAAATATGTTTTCCCCAAGATATGTCGTGTGTAATTGTGACCCCTAAGTGCTTAACAGATTATTTCCGTATTATTAATTCTGTAATTTCCTAGCTGGCCTATTTTTCTTTTTCCAAAAGCTGACTGCTACGCAATTTTTTATGTTCATTTCCATCTGCCACTTTTCGCACCAAGTATCAATAGCAAGTTGGTCGATTGTTAACGAGTCGCTATCTTCGGAATTGGTAATATCCCTATGCACAACCGCCTCGTCTGCGAAGTCTTAAGCTTACTTTTAACGACGTTGCTAATATCATTTATGTATAAGAGAAATAAAAGTGGACCAATGACACTTCCTTGAGGAACACCCGATGAGACGCTGCGTTTGGCATGATACCATCCATGACAACCAATCAATGATCAAAAACGCCTTCGAGCGTGCGGCTCTCAGAGTCCGCATCGCCGAGTAGGAGAGAATCCTGCGGGAACTCCAGTCTGAGGTCTAAAGAGTGGTACGCGTCCCTAAGGTGGATGGGAAATTGGGTGGCTCCTCTTTAAGTTCGCAGGGCCCAACGGGCTGCACGGGATCGCTCGATTGCAAACATCAGCTGGAAGATCGAGAGTTTGCATGGAGGTCCTTCTACCGATGAGGGGGCAGTACCACTCCGTAAACCTGGGGTTTGGAGGGTCATGTCTGGGAGGAGTAGAGGTAAGGTCACTCTAAAACGTGGTTTGGGAAATGCTTCGGCATATTCCATTCTCGTTTCCCATAGGTATCATCCGCTGTCAGATGGAAACTCCGAGGTATCAAACGTACCTACTCCCACGTCGAGACCAGAATCTAGAAAGAGTCGTCGTCATAGAGTGGGAAGGGGTGGGTTGTAGGGACACATGGCAACAACGTCCACCGCGTGATGGCCCCTCTGCAGCAAACGGCAGGCCGAGAGGGAATTAGGGTGGGAACCTCCATCCGATTGAAGGGAAAAATATAGATTAAATCTTTTACGAAAGTTTGATTTAGACTATTTTTTGCAGAACGTTCAAAATATTTGGCTAGAGCCAAACTATTATGGTGAAAACTATCACAGGAATAAGATTAAGGTAACAGACGGCAGAATTGATAGGTTTAAAATGTTATTTTTTCCACGTACAAGAAGGAAACATGATAGTTGCGATAGATCAGTTCTAAAATACTGACTAGGTTAAATAGTTTTTTTCAGCAGTGCTAAATATCTTAACATGATTATTATCTACTAACTTCGCATGAGAACTCCCGCATGACAAAGCTCGTGCATGATATAGTACATTGTAGAGCAATTTATCTGTCGCATTAATAAAACTAACCAGTAGTTGTATCTTGAGTAGTGTACTGCATTTTACCATGTTCGTCCACGTCTTCTAGTTTCTGGTCTGGCCGCGTATTGTCTTCCTGACTGCTATTGGCCTGAGCCTGGCATTCGGGGGAACGTGCGCGGTTCTGATTAAAAACTGGGATAAGTGCTGCATGCCTGGTGTGGAATCACCCCGTGCCACACACCCTAGTGGTGTCTTGAACGGTGTTTGGTAGATGTAGATGAAGCCACCGTGTAAAGTCCTGGTGCATACCGAGTGGCGGTGTTCTGCAGGTGACTCAGGCAGTTGGGGCGACGGTTCGGGATACGGAGTGCTCTAAATTGCAGCTTGTGGCCCACGTTGGCGTCAACAACGCCATATACCACGGATCCGAGGAGATCTTGTGTTCCTTCAGGGAACTGGACTCTGAGGTGAAGCGGGTAAGTGGTGACGAGGGGGTTTATGTGACGCTCGCAAACTGTAGTCTTTGCCCGAGGATCGATCGTGGACCCCTGGTTTGGAGCCGAGTGGAAGGCATAAACCGGAGACTGCGTCGCTTCAGCACGGACATCGGAGCCTCCTTCTTTGACTTTCGGCCGGCAATCCGATCGTGTCGGGAATCGCTTGCAGACCGTCGATTGAAAAGTAGACTCAATCTTTTATGTAAATTTAAAAACTTTTCAGACGAAGTTTTCAATATCCTACGAACTCCAACATACTACGGTAGATCAGATCATGAGAATAAAATAAGGGAAATAGACTGTAGAAGAGAAAGGTTTAAAATGTTGTTTTTTTCCCCGATCGATAAGAGACCATAATGGCTGCATTTAGAATTTGAATTAGTTTATTTGACAGGTAGTGTAGCTGAGTTATTCATATGCACCCTAATGGTACTCTTCGACTGATTGAGAAATATGCATGTTTTGCATGTTCCCTGAATGACTCTTGTGTCACGTTTTTATAGTTACATTAAGGATCATTTTAGTATTTCCTGTAGGATTTGTAGTATACCGATAGTGTGGTGTTTGTTGGCGAAAGTTAAATTCTTCACTGTTGTTCATGTTTGTGATAAGTCACACCCTGCCAAACACCCTTGTGGTGGCTTGCAGGGTAATAAGTAGATGTAGATGTGTCGGAGCCCTCTGAGCCGGTGTCCATTACACGGCCGAGGCAGCTGGTTGGGTAGCGAGTAGCATATTCGAGCACTGAAGGTCTTTTTTTAGGGTAGAGAGTAGATCACTTTGTGGGTTATTAAATAAAGGTGTCTGCCTAAGTAATGGTAGAAATGGGAGCTCATTTAAAAATCAGAATAGCTTAGTACCCGAACAAAATAGAAACGGCTCAGGTATATACATCAAAGTCGACTCCGATTAATGTCATGAGCTACTCTAAACAAGAGAAATGTAAGTTGTCTCCCAGGGAATCAATTTCCACAGTGGTCGTCAATTGCCGTAGTATAAAAAACAAAGTCGCTCATTTTCACCATCTCATTTTAAGCACGGACGCTGATGTCTTGATGGGAACAGAAATTTGCTTGTCGAGTGGAATTGCGGATGATGAGATCTTTCCAAAATCATATGTGACATACAGGAAAACCCGAGTATCGAGAACAGGAGGTGTTTTTATTGCTGTTAAAGACAAGATCGTTAACAGAGCCGAGATATTCCCCGACAATTACGTAGAAAGGGTGTAGCATTCCATAAGGTGATCGTCAGAAAGAATTTTTATACGCGCATGTTATACGCGCCACCGGACTCAAATATAAACACTGTTTTGTTGTTAGAAATATAGGCGAAGCACCACATAAATAAAAAAAAACGAATGAAATATTATTATGGGTGTGATTTCAACGTTTCCTCGATAGACTGTAAACCATTAGTTTTGAATATGGCGGAAAAGATAAGGAGTTGTGCGACACTCTTCTCTATACTTTTACATCAAACTCTTTCCATCAATTAGCAACAACACCGACGAGAGGAAAGAACATCCTACATCTTTTGACGACAAACATACCTGAAAGCATCCTTAATGCTTTTACAGTGAACGGAATTAGTGACAACAAAGCAGTAAGTGCTAAATTTCAAATAAATACTGACCAAAAGGTAGCCACAAAGAGAAAACTGTACTTATATCCCAAGGCGGATTTTGAAGGTTTAACAGAGGAATTATCGTCCTCTTATAAAGAGTTTAACGATGTAAGCGAAAACCATACCACTGACGACATATTGACTACTTTTCTTAGCATCACGGACGTCCGGAAATCTCCCCAGCGAAAACGAAAATTGCACGAAAAAACGAAAAACGCCCATCAGGATCTCCCTGACGTGGGACATGAGAGAATTTGTGAAAAATATAAGAGAGCTAAAATAACAGCAAAAGTGACCTTGAGGAAGGCATAAATGGAATTAAAATGTAAAATATTAGGCGAGACTTTGAAGGTCACTCGAAGGCATTTTGGTCTCAATGGGAAATAGGTGTTACACTGGGAGATTTTGTCACGGGGACTTCTATTGTTAGGGGGCGTTTTAGGGCAATAGAGTGGCTTAAACAATGCTTTCTGAAGGAGGCGCTCGGATAACTCTGTGAAGGAGAGATTGTTGGAGGTTGGAGAGGGAAAGGGCAAGAGAGTCAGAGTTCAGATACGGTGGCCTCGGATGGACAGAGAATAGGGGAGGGATCGTTTAGTATGGGAGATATGGCAGATGTTAAAATGAAGATATTGCTGCTTGTTAGTGGGATTGAGATGGACGGAGGATTTAATTTCTGGTTGGACAGGGAAACGTTGACACCCAGAAAAGCGACGTTTGAGGCAGAAATATTGTAAGTATAGGAGACGGAGGAGTAAAGACAGGAGATGAAAGAATTAAGAGAATTCATACCGTTTTGCCACAGAACGAAGGCATCGTCGATGTAACGTAGCCAGAGGAGGGATTTAATAGAGTAGGAAAAATGAAAATATTACTCAAAGGTACCCAACAATCCTCCATATCATCGTATTTCATGAACTAAGCAATTTGACCAAATCTCTTGGTCATTAAGTTCCTCCATAAATTCTCTCCATCCACCTGATTTTCTCCGGTTTGGTCTTAAGTTTTCTGTATTTCCTCTTATTATTTGATCTTATATTTCCTTTCTTACATCCGGATAATACCCCCTCATCTCATGATGAAGTTCACCCACCTACTTCTTCCTCTCTTCAGAGTTTCTCTCTATTCTCACATAGTGACTTTTACCATGCATCCTTCCAATGCTTAGTCCTTCCTCTAGTATTTACCATTCCTATTCTCCCTTCAGCAGCTTCAATTACAGCTGTCACATCAATTATTAACCCTATTGTGCAATGAATTTGGATATTGAATGTTCTAATAATTTATACATATAGTTTTATTGGCATCTCAAATTCATGGCTACATCTTTCCCCATAATTTTTATTTATCATTATTTTATTTGTTGGGTTATTCATTGTTTAATTCTTGAATCTGACATATACATCTAAATTTGATGATTAGTTGTACTTTATATTATTCATAATTGTAATGTCTTTTCTTGCATTTGGGTACTCATCAAGTCATGATAATAGCTTCCCACAGGAAGCCCTTGAAGCTACCTAAAGCTCATTGTATGTTTTCAATTTATGTTTGTATATCTAAAATTGAGCTATAAATATCTCTCTATCTATCCATCCATGTCAAGATATAATTTCGGGTTTATGGAAGTCAAGGACCTTAAATGTCCATGCAATCATTTTAGCCGGTAGCTACAAGTGACTATATGCATGGAAAAAATCACGAATATGTATAATTGGGGCTAGAAATGTTTCGAACTAACTTCCCTGGTATTCATAGTTTCTTTTTATGCAGGTCATCGAACACTGTCGTCTTGGTAGTGTCCTCTTGGGTCGTCACTTGGAGTGCCGCACCTACACGGTCGTTACTAGTGATGCTGTGAGTCCTGTGATCTACTACGGCAGAGTTTTCGTCAATCTTCACATACTCCCCATAACCGCAAACTTGAAAAAAATGTGACCAAGTGTTATACTCCACTTTTTTAATAGCTAATGATTGATAGTCTGAAGTTATTAATGCATATCGCTCATTTTCAACTTGATTATTTAAAAAAAAAATTAATGATGTCGTTCCCAATTATAAATGTCCGCAGCATTTACTTTCACAGCTCTTAAGCATGGAAAAACGAGTGGTATTTAAATAAATAATTTGATATTACGAAATATGTTTTCATTTCTTAAATGCCCATCAAAATGCACCGTGAAAATCGCCTTGTTCACCCTAAAAAGGATGTTCTGCCAAAAAGCTCCGAATCGTAAATATAGTACCCCCAAAAAAATTTCAAGTCCAAGATTTAACGTACAAGTGGTCGCATGTGGATACAGTTACAAATACAAAATGGAGATCGAGGAAAAAAATGCGCAAAATGCGAAAGACTTCTAATGTGCACTACAAATACGAATTTTCTCCAGGTTTCTATCGAAGCGAAGTGGCCTAGGGGTAAGGTGCTGGGCTGCTAACTGGGTTGCGAGGGTTCAATTCCCTTGCTCTCCTGTGGGTGTTGAAGATCCCCGAAGAAAAATGCGTTTACTGCATTCGGGTAAATACATCATAAAATCTCAAATTTTTGGCCCTTAGTCCCTGGCATTTATGTGAAATCATCTAATTTCAACTTTAAATAAGGAATTTTCCCCACTTTGCAATCGACGCGTGGTGGCCTAGTGGGTAACGCTCTGGGCTGCCGGGAGAGGTTGTGGTTGGAACCAGTATGCGCGGGTTCGATTCCCGTGCAAGAAACTGGGCGCGTCCGGCCGACCCAAGCTGTGAGCCATGGGTACCGGTTGTATAGCCGGGAGGGCCTGGGATTGTGGGGGAGACTCCGTTTACGCGGAGAACCGGCGGTTTGGTATATATACCTCACGCGGCCGGGTTTTGGAGGGAGGGGGTTCCCTGGTGGTGCGTTACCCAGACCAGGGAACAGGGGAGATCCCAGGTCCTTTTTGAAACTTTTGTTTGTGAAAATCAAGCATTCAAATCTCCCCTTATGATTTTATTTTTCATAACTTTCCCTAACGCAACTCTGGTGGGCTCTTCTTTAAAAACTTTTAAATTTACGAAACTAAGAGCTCTGAAATACGTATCTGTAGTAAGTAGTTTTAATTAGTGACATGAAGCTAAAAAGTTACAGCCATGTAAAAGGTGTACAAATTTCTATGGCTGATTTTGAGTTCATAGAACATTTTTGCCCCTTTTACAAGGCCGTAACTTTTTAGCTACATGTCACAAATTCAAACTACTCACCATAGATACATATTTCAGAGCTCTTCATTTTGTTTATTTTTAAATTCTTACAAAACTGCCCACCCGACATATTTGACCTTGAAATTAACAAGAACTTCCACTTTTAACAATGCAATAGTAACACCTTTACTATGATGAAAAAATTAAACCTTAGTAACCTCCCAACTTAAAATTATTTTGGCATTGAGTTATGATGCAAGGATACTTATCTACCTATATTATAGCCTAACGTGTTTTACTTACATGTAGATTTTTGGATGGACCAGTATTTGGAAGGAGTAAAATACAAAAGGTAAATTATTTAACAGATATTTGTACTACAAATTTTATTTTAAAATACATTGATAATATTAATTACAAGAAACATGCTTCAAAAAATTTGTCACAACTCTATCCAATGTACGCCACTGATTTTCCCATCCATGGCACCATCACACACATTTGTTGATAATTGAGCTCATTTTAATTAAATTGTATGGAATGTCACAGATATCACAGTATCATTTGCATCTTGAATTCCTTTAAATCAAGATGCATGGAAATCAAGCCTTTCTGTAGATGTTCCACGCTGAAGATGATACTTCCAACATCACCCTCAAATTATAGGTGCGCATGAAATTCCAGTGGTCACAGCAGTAACATTTTTCTGGAAGGCAAAATACCCAATTACTATGAAAATATAAATGATAAGCACTATGGCATGCAGTCCTTCGCAATAAAAAGCATGACTGAAGAAGTCAACTCACTAGCCATGGAAGGGGAAAAATATTAGCATTAATGCATTAGTTAATCAGAAAATTTCAAGTTCCAGAATAAAAATATGTTCCTACTTTAGGGATATATCATACAAAGGAAAACAATCTACCAAAAATCGCAACTGAAATGAGGAGCCACATTTTTTATGTGCGGTAACACTGTAGTAAACAAAACTGAGTCTTCCACAGATTAATTATTATGAGCACAGCCGGTTTTGGCAGTTATGCCATCAACAGGTACACACATGCAAAGTTTTGTTTACTACAATGTCGACCTACCACAAAGTGAAAACTTTGAAATTTGAACCTGCTGGAACTGCTTTACAGCAATTCGTACAACATGATCTCAGTTATTACACAACATGCCAATAGTAAATATTTTAATGTTATCCCTATCAAAAAAGGCAAAGATAGATATTATTCACTACTGAATAATCCAAATCCTACAATATACAATTTTAATGGAAATAAAATAGTGACACAATGGAAAAGAGGGTATAATACAAAAGAAGAAAGGGGTAAATGCTAGAGTCCATTTTTAATTTTCCCATTTTACCCAATTTCTGAGGCTGAGATGGGCTCCAAATACATCTCTCTCTCGAGTGTTGAGGACTGTATGGCATGTGGTTTAGGGAAACCATTGGAGGATTTTATCTCATATCTCTTTAGTCAAGTTAGTTAAAATCTGTATTAGTGAATGCAATAGCAAAGTATTTAGTTGCATTGATTTTCTGGTATCTTCATCATCATATTACCATACATTGTAAGAATGTGAGACAGGAGGGTTTGGAACATCAGCTATAAAAAAAGGAAGGAGTGAAAAGTGATTTGAAGCAGAAAGGTCACAGAGTGAGATATTTCTGGATGGACTATTATTCTTTTCACATTTTTGCTGCCGAGGAGGCTAGTATAACATTTGTAGTGTGTGTTTAACATGAAGGCACAAATAAATTTGAAGATTTCCACCACTGTTTGAAGATTTTGGGAACTGCATCTGAGAGAAGTGGCTCCAGCATAACATTCCCAGGATTATCCCTTAACCCTTTCCGCTAGAAAACCTACGTGACCCACAATAACAGAGAGGCCCTAAAGGTGATGTATCTCCATGGGTGTCATGATGAGAGTAGCTTGGGCAAAGCCTAGGTTGGGTGGGTGACCAAGGTACAGGTTGTTCAGGGAAACCATTGGAGGATTTTATCTCATATCTCTTTAGTCAAGTTAGTAACAATCTGTATTAGTGAATGCAATAGGAAAGTATTTAGTTGCATTGATTTTCTGGTATCTTCATCGTCATATTACCATACATTGTAAGAATGTGAGACAGGAGGGTTTGGAACATCAGCTATAAAGAAAGGAAGGAGTGAAAAGTGATTTGAAGCAGGAATGTCACAGAGTGAGATATTTATGGATGGACTATTATTCTTTTCACATTTTTGCTGTCAAGGAGGCTAGTATAACATTTGTAGGAGTGTGTTTAACATGAAGGCACAAAACAATTTGAAGATTTCCACCACTGTTTGAAGATTTTGGGAACTGAATCTGAGAGAAGTGGCTCCAGCATAACCTTCCCAGGATTATCCCTCAACTCTTTCCGCTAGAAAACCAACGTGACCCACAGTAAAAGAGAGGCCCTAAAGGTGATGTATCTCCATGGGTGTCATGATGAGAGTAGCTTGGGCAAATCCTAGGTTGGGTGGGTGACCAAGGTACAGGTTGTTCAGGGAAACCATTGGAGGATTTTATCTCATATCTCTTTAGTCAAGTTAGTTAAAATCTGTATTAGTGAATGCAATAGGAAAGTATGTAGTTGCACTGATTTTCTGGTATCTTCATCGTCATATTACCATACATTGTAAGAATGTGAGACAGGAGGGTTTGGAACATCAGCTATAAAGAAAGGAAGGAGTGAAAAGTGATTTGAAGCAGAAAGGTCACATAGTGAGATATTTATGGATGGACTATTATTCTTTTCACATTTTTGCTGTCGAGGAGGCAAGTATAACATTTGTAGGAGTGTGTTTAACATGAAGGCACAAAACAATTTGAAGATTTCCACCACTGTTTGAAGATTTTGGGAACTGCATCTGAGAGAAGTAGCTTCAGCATAACATTCCCAGGATTATCCCTCAACTCTTTCCGCTAGAAAACCAACGTGACCCACAATAACAGAGAGGCCCTAAAGGTGATGGTTCTCCATGGGTGTCATGATGAGAGTAGCTTGGGAAAAGCCTAGGTTGGGTGGGTGACCAAGGTACAGGTTGTTCAGGGAAACCATTGGAGGATTTTATCTCATATCTCTTTAGTCAAGTTAGTAAAAATCTGTATTAGTGAATGCAATAGGAAAGTATTTAGTTGCATTGATTTTCTGGTATCTTCATCGTCATATTACCATACATTGTAAGAATGTGAGACAGGAGGGTTTGGAACATCAGCTATAAAGAAAGGAAGGAGTGAAAAGTGATTTGAAGCAGAAAGGTCACAGTGTGAGATATTTATGGATGGACTATTATTCTTTTCACATTTTTGCTGCCGAGGAGGCTAGTATAACACATTAGTAGGAGTGTGTTTAACATGAAGGCACAAAACAATTTGAAGATTTCCACCACTGTTTGAAGATTTTGGGAACTGAATCTGAGAGAAGTGGCTCCAGCATAACATTCCCAGGATTATCCCTCAACCCTTTCCGCTAGAAAACCTACGTGACCCACAATAATAGAGAGGCCCTAAAGGTGATGTATCTCCATGGGTGTCATGATGAGAGTAGCTTGGGCAAATCCTAGGTTGGGTGGGCGACCAAGGCACAATTCCCAACATTAGAGGTAAGGAGTCATCTCCACAGCACCACAGTTCATTCTTGAAAAGATTAAGATAAGAAAACTTGTTAATTCACAGGTAGATTTGGAGGAACAAAAAGCAAACACTAATGAAAAAAGAGAATGTTATCCTCAGACGCTCTGTTGCCCCTGAATTAACCACTTTCATCCTATTCCATCACCAAAATAAATTAAGGGATTTACGATCAAACTGACAGGTTGAACTTCCTAGATCACCTTTGAAAATTCCTGACCAAATTTCTATGCGCGACAATAATACAAACATGAAATATTTTCGTCACATACTCTGTACTCTGTGCTTTCGTCATCAGCATAGGTAATGACATAACTTCGAGCTGTCAAATATACAGTCCATATCTGCCCCTTGCTGTGGCACGTGGGGTACAGTATTCGGCCTGATGAAAGTCGGTGGATTTTCAAGGTAAACTACAGCTTTTAATTCCTTGAATATAATTTACTACGGAGAAAAACTTCACAATCAATTTCATGTAAATTGGAGACAGGTTGAGGAATAGTAAAATGTAATTAGCGCTCGGTATTCCGCAGTTGAATACTGCCATATTTAACCGTTTCGTTGCCTTAATTGGCTGATGCTGTAACTAATCCACACAATCTAGCATTGAAATGCTTTAATGGCACATTTCTATGCTTCAACCGTATTTTACCTCATTTCCCAGCCAACCCTGGAATCGTGCGAGTTGCTCGAGGCCACAATCTGATTGTGCCGAGGCACGACACCATTGGTGCCACCACAGTCACAAGGCGTTGACCGCAAAGCGTGTCGTATCACATTCCGAAAGCTCGATTTATTAGGTGAATAAAATACCAAAGTTCAAACCTACTTCATTCAAATGTAATAAAGGCGGCTGGTTTTTAATATAAAAATAAAAACGTTTCAGCCGAGTAATTTTTCGGCTGACAACGGTTTTCGGGAGGCACTTACTTCGGCAAATAATCGCCATGGGTAGGCGATTTTGATAATTTGATACTGATTCGGTCTCAATCTACCACTTTACGACGTGTGATCTACGCTCCTAAGAATATAGATGAGTTTTAGGGCTATAAAAATCGATAAAATGACGTTAGAGAACTTACTTCAAGACCAAGAAGAAACCGATATCAGGAATCAAACGGGATAAATATCACATCCAAGAAAAGATGGCACCTTCCAACGATTATTGACAAGGTACTTTCAGAGGGATTAAGTTGGGAGCCCCTAGAGACTCGGGGGCTACACGCTAGGCTTAGCTCGACTAGAGAAATTCAGAACTGATATTTTTCCGAGCGACATGGAGAATATTATCATGACTCCTCACAACATTTCTAGATATGACAAATGTGATCAAATAAGAGACATACATTGCTGAACAGATAGGTACAAAAAATCGTTCTTTCCGCACACAATAAGCGATCGCAATAAAAACTGAGCCCCACTAAACACACTCCCATTATACACGTCACCATTTCACCTCCTAAAACCTAAAATCTTTACACGGCCTGATATCTAACACACCCGCCAAACGCCCATGCGGCGGCTCGCAGGGTAGTATGTAGATGTACATGTATTACCAGCTGTAGTTCAACTAGCGATGATCAGCACCCCTCCATGAGGAGCCCCGCAAAATGCAAAAAGCGACATTTTGGAAAACTGACGGCGATAATCTCCACCGTCAGCGGAATGCTGAGGAAGTTAGAACTTTGACATAAAGTTCTATATGTTTATCAGTGTTGTGAATATGAAAAAGACGGCGGGGATCGCCCGCACACCATTCACTGAACTCCTGTGGAAATGTCCAAATATTTATGCATAAAAGGCTATTGCTACGGAATCAATTCTATTTGTAAAATCACGTCGATATCCTAGAAATACCATTACCAAATTCACATCTTACTTACATTTCATATCATAAATCATACTTGTACACATTATATTGAAAAAAACCTTTTATTCGACCAACCGATGCAGATAAAACGATTAATTTTATTCAGCTGATTGGTAGTTAAAAAATACGGGCAAAGCACATAGTAATGCAAATCTCATTAGCATTTGCGAATGTAGGTTTATATGTATTTCTTATTTTTTTATGTTTAAGAAAATAATGTTCAATATTGTACAATAACCAAAATGTTGTTAAATTTTTCCATTGAATGAGCGAACAGAGTATCCGATCACTCAATTAGATATATATTGGAATCTGCTGACAAGCCTACGGCTTAGCAGGACCTCAAAATTATAATTCAAAATTACTTTTAACATTCATGCCTTCATAAAGTGTATTTTCCCCTTTTTCATGTTTCAAGTTTCTTTTTTTTTCTTTTTTTGTATAAGTTTCTTACTCTTTGTTCTTGCCTGTTAGTTTAAGGTATACTTTTTTTTCTTGTAATAAGCTACTGTAAAATCTTATTCTACTGTATTGTATTCTATATGATAATAAATAAATAACAAATATGTTTTTCATAAGTTCTATTTTGCTCGGGGCGGGGGCCTAAATAACTTATGCAAAAAATACGTGACTATGTATATTTTTTCTAACGAGAAACGTTGTGTACGGTAGCTACATGGCTACTACGCAAATTAAACAAGGTCGTGAGGCTTGTGAGTTTGATTAATGGTGTGTTTCACATCTATCTACATAGGTACTACCCTGCCAGCCGCCGCATGGGCGTGTAGCAGGGGGTGTTAGGACACCAGCCGTTAAAGATGTAAGGGAGGTTTTGGGAGGGGTATAATGGTTTATTTTTATTAAATGGTGACGTGCATTATGTGAGTGTATTTAGTGGAGCTCAGTTTTTACTGCGGTCGCTTATTGTGCGCGGAAATAACGAGTTTTTGTATGTAACTGTTCGGCAATGTATGTCTCTTAGTTTCTCGTTTCTGTCAGACCTAGAGATGTTGTGAGGAGTCATGATAATATTCTCTATGTTGCTCTGAAAAATATCAGTTCTGAATTTCTCAAGCGAGCTAAGCCTTGCACGTAGCCTCCGAGTCTATAGAGGCCCCCTCCTTAATCCCTCTTAAAAGTTGTGAGACAATATTAGTTCGCTCGAAAGAGTTTTTAATGAAGCGTGTTGTTTTTCGTTGCATTTATTTTGTTAAATCTTTATGGCCAGGGTTCTAAGTTATCGCGGCGTATTCGAGGTGTGGCATAACCAGACCAAAGTAGCGACTCTCTTTTACTTTTTCATCCGAGGACCTTCCTATCATACGCTTCACAAAACCTAGTTTCTTTAGTGCTGCGCCGCATATGCTTTGTGTGAGTATTCCCCACGATATATCAGAAATAAAAGTTATTTATTTAAAGATAAAAGATAAAAGCAAGATATTTTAATGTATCTGGAGATTTTATGTTTACTCCTCAAACAGTATAGGTACAGCATTGTGTGATGACACGCCTTAGATTTATTTTTCAATTTACAATTTAACTCGGTCGAAGAACGACACTCTGTGAACAATACAGATATATGCACCTCTATACAGAAAAAAATCTCGCCTAAATTAACGACTCTGTATCGGCCTACATTATCTGTATATATGTATACAGTTGCAGTTAGAAAGACAGGGGAAGCATTTCATTAATCAAAATAACGAATATTATATTATATTCGGTGGTGATTTCAATGCTCCCTCGATAGACTGGAAGACGTATAGTTTCAAAAATGGCGGAAAAGATGAGGAGTTATGCAACACTCCTCCCTATACTTTTACATCACTCTTTGCATCAATTAGTAACAACACCCACGAGAGGGAAAAAGTTTTAGATCTTTTGGCGATAAACATACCTGAAAACGTCCTTAATGTTAAAACAGTGAACGGAATCAGAGACCACAAAGCAGTAAGTGCCAAATTTCATATAAATACTCACAAAAGGGTAGCCACAAAAAGAAAAAAATACTTATAACACAAGCCAGTACGTAGTAGCCGTACCAGTAACAGTAGCCGTACCAGTAACAGTACCGTAACAGTAGTAACCAGCAGTACAAGGATTTCGATTGCTTAAAACAGGAACTGTCGACCTCGTTTAATAAGTATAGTGATCTAAGCCAAAATCATACCACAAACGATGCATGGAATACTTTTTTAACATCCCACGACTAGCCATTAATAACGAAATGCCAAGTAAACTGAAAAATTTAATAAGAAACCTAGGTGGTGTAAAGCGAACGTCCGGAAATCTCTCAAGGGACAACGAATCTTGCACGCAAAAATGAAGAACGCCTTACAGGATCTACCCGACGAGGAACTTAAGGAAATTTATGATAAATACAGGAGAGCTAAAATAACAGCAAAAGCGGCCTTAAAAAAGCAAAAATGGAATTAAAGAGTAAAATATTAGGTGAATTTTTGGAAGATAACCCCAAGGCATTTTGGACTTACGTGAGGGAGGTTCAAGGAAATAAATCTACACTAACGTCAGTAACAAAAGGTCGAGGGGAGGGAGCTAGCGATAGATTAGAAAAAGCAAATATCCTTAACACCTTTTTTCAAAAGTGTCTCTCATCATTCCCTCAGCATAACGCCGCTACATTGCCTTACTTACGCAAAAATCCAGTGCAGTCTATAATTATTTCTTGCACTTTATGATGAATTAGCGTCAGGAATAGCACCGTATTTGAAAATAATACATGAAAAATCTCTAGCAGAACATCGTGTCCTTTACGGTTGGAAAATCGCGAACGTTACTCCTCTATCTTTAAGAAGGCGATAAGGAATATCCTAATAACTATAGACCTCTCTCCCTCACACCCGTCTCATGCAATATATTGGAACATATAATCTTCAGCACAATTATGAGGTATTTAGATAGTCAGAACTTGTTAATTCAAAACCAGCACAGATTCCGAAAAGGCAGGTCCTGCGAAACCCAGCTAGCCCTTTTCTTCACAGTGTTCTTTCCTCCGGAGAAAGGCTCTCCCAGGTAGACGCGATATTTTTAGATTTCAAATAAGCTTTCGATAAAGTTCCGCATTCAAAATTACTTGTTAAGCTAAAAGCCTATAATATACTGGATTGGAGATTTCCTAAGTTGCCGCGAACAGAGGATAGTTCTAGATGGCGTTAGTTCAGATACAGTAAAAAGTCAAATCCGGTGTACCCCAGGGAAGTGTCATTGGGCCTTTGTTATTTCTTTTGTTTAGTAATGATATCACCACACAGTCTTGCACAGATTAACTGATAGAATTGTGTTGAAGAAAGATCTAGATGCTATAAACGAATGGTGCGACACTTGGCAGTTAGAATTAAATTCTTAAAAGTGCGTTGTTATGAATTTTTGGAGAAAGAGTAGCTTAACCAACGAAACGAACGCAATTAATTAAGCCTAACTATTAAATGTAGAGTCAGCTCAGTACTTAGGAGTGACCCTTACTCAGGACTTGTCGTGGGGGAAGCATATACGTGAAATTTGCGGACAGGCAAATTGTAAATTAGGATTTATTAAAAGAATGCAAGGAAAGTGTGACGGGAAAGCAAAGGAGCGATGTTATTTTTCTCTCGTGGGACCTCACTTGGAGTACGCCGCTAGTATTTGGGACCCTTACGAAGTAGGACTATATTAAGCTATAGAGCGAATATAGCGGAGGGCAGCTAGATTTGTTAAACATTGTTACGATAAACATCGTAGTATTACTAAATTGTTGAGAGAATTAGGGTGGGAATCTCTATCCGATCGAAGGGGAAAATATAGGTTAAATCTTTTACGAAAGTTTGATGTAGACCATTTTATGCCAGACAATTAACATATTTTGCTAGAGACAAACTATTATGGTATAAACGATCACAGAAAAAAGATTAAGGAAATAGACAGTAGAACCGATAGATTTAAATGTCATTTGTTCCCGCATAAAATTAGGAACCATAATAGTTGCGACAGATCAGTTCTAGGATACTGACTAGGTTAAATAGATTTTTGCAGCAGTGCTAAATATCTTAACATGATTATTAGCCACTAACCTCGCATGCAATCTCCGGCATGATATACTCTTGTATGTTTTAGTGCCTTGTAGTGCTATTTATCTGTCGCATTAAGTATACTAACCAGTAGTAGTATCTTGAGTAGTGTACTGAATGGTAGCATGTTCTTTTGCGTATCACTTTCCTGGTTCCTGGTCTGACTGCGTACCGTTGTCCTGACTGCTTTTGGCCTCCGCCTAGCATCCGGGGGAAAATGCGCGGTTCTGATTTAAACACTGGGATGAGTGCTTCATTCCTGGAGTGGAATCACCCCATGCCACATATCCTAGTGGTGGCTTGCAAGGATTGATGTAGAAGTATATTTATAAACATCACTACTCTTCCTCACCTGGACATTGTCGTTTTTTACTATATAAAGTCGTTCAAATCAATTAACTCACAACGAAAAGACCTCAAATAATATGCAAGAAATTACTGTAAAATTAAAGAATTCGGATTAACTGTTATTTTATTACATAAGACTCAAACCCTCCCCACCCAGACATTGGTACTTATTAGTGTCATTAAAATCGATTTGCCCTCACCGAAAAGGAGTCCGATCAGAAGCATTAGCCCTGATCTACTTATTGCAGAGATCGGGATTTCAATTAAAACTTTCCACCACTGCCAGTATTCGAACCCGGGCCCTAAAAGAGGGGATGCAAGCACTTAAGACACCACACATCCCGATTCTAAGGAAAATATTCGACTGCCACACTCACCCTGAAAGCATTTAGGTGCGCGCACAGAAACAAAGAGTAAGATTTCTAAAAATTGAGTCAATTCGACGGGTCATTATGGAAGTGACAAGATAGTCACTGAACAATGTCATTATAAATAACTGAGGTAGCAACTGTAACATGAGCAGAAAACGTACTCTCAAGGTAGGAGAATTATCGAGATATAACAGGCTGCAACGAGCAATGCAAAAATTATAGCCGAATAATTGATAATTATGAGATAGAAGTTCCTCCAAACAGACAACAATACTGTACACGAGATGAAAACTTGTAGACGATACAAGACACCGGACTTAAAAAAAAAGACGAGATGAAACTACTCGCTCACCTCATATGAGCATATTCGATCAACCTCCAAATAATTTAAGGGAGATTGATACCCAAACAGATGGGTTTAAACTCCTACCTTTCCTTCGCACAATTCGAAAGAAGAGAGCCATGTAAAATCACCCATCAATTTCTATACAGGACGCTTACATATAATTAGAGAGGGGTCAATCTGAAAATGACCGTGGTATTTTACGTAATTTACAGCTGCTTCTGAAAATCACCGTAATATTCACTACCATCTCAGATATTTCTCATACCGAGATATTACAAATATATTAATTTAATTCAAGTCATTATGAATTTAATACAATCTTAAATATTAACAAAGGCATGTCCAACTCAATTGTGGAATTTTTGACAAATAGAATATTTGCAAGGATATCATTTTCAATGGTTTGAACGATAATTCCAAAAAAAGAATGTTGAATTGCGTGTTTGCCTTTAAATTTTGGCTGCCGTGTTTGTTTTTTAATTTCCTTCATTCTTAATGCATTAAAGTAACAATAACAACGGTCAAAATACCTTTAAATCCTTGCTTTGGCTTTACTATTTAATCCTCTGACAACTATTAATTTCAGAAAATAAAACATTGCAGGAAAATTATGGTATTTTCCAGAAATTATTACTTTAAAATACTATATAATTTACCTGAAAAAAAATTTACCTGAAATGAACATTACAGTAGTTTACCCATCTCTATAGACGCTTAGAAGAATCGTCAACAACACATTAGTACTAAAATGGACTTATTCTTTATGCCCGTAATCAAATGTACTTGCGGGGGCTCGCGGGGAGCGTCTCTAGATGCCCGACAGATCGTTGGTCGATGACAGGTTGAAGCCTAGATAATATTTATTTCCTTAGTTAAGCTACCGTTATCGTTCAGACCAAAATCGTAACGCTTAGGCTGAGGAACAATGACCATATGTACGTGGAAGGAATCAGACGAGTCACATTCGACGCTTGACCTGACATTATTACAAAAATTATGCTTGAAGGTTATAAAATTGGTTTCGCCACTCACCATTTATTTGTCACCGATGTCCTGGTTTATCAACACCTGGCGGCATTCATTGTCTAGTGGGAAGTCCACGGGATTCTAATTCCTCGGTAGGCAGAAGCAGAAAGCCCATAATTTCACACATGTTGTGTTTAGCCATGAAACAGAAGAATATTTAAGTCTTAAATGCTTTGACCATCATTTTCCCAATCATGGTAATTTTTTCGAGTATTAATATTGCCAGTAGTTCAATCCTCACACGTTTAGGGGGATAAAAAAACTAAAATGAAGCTATTAGGGTAGAATTTGGATGGGCCATTGTCACTCTCCGAAAACTCTTGTAAATGAGTCCCGAACAGAGAACAAAAAAAAAACAATAATAACTTAAATAATTACTTCTTCACCTCTTCCAATTACTGTAACTAAAATCAAGCAATAATAATGCAAATTACATAATGTGTTGTTATCACTAAATTAAGTTTTGAGAGTTACTTACGCACGTCCATAGTTTTCATGAAGACCACCAATATGTCTCTGCATAAAACACAACACTCAAGGAAGTTCTCACCAGAAGTATATAAAAAGCACCACCACGAAACGCTGCGAAAGTGAATGGTAATCACATATCAATTCTTGACCCCGGAATTACCTCGGAAGCGTGATCGGCCCTCATTTAATTAATACTTATATTTATGACCTAAGGTCTCGAGTCGGCAGTAAACTTAGATTATTTGCAGACGATACAGTTATCTACCGTGAAATAAGCGAAGACGCGGGGTTTGAAGTTCTGTCATCGGACCTTAACAACGCTCATTCGTGGTGCCAGGAGTGGGAGCTAGGATTAAATCTTAGTAAATGCACCACAGTTCACTTCCTGCAAAAGTCATCACACAAATGCCATACCTATACTGTGGGCACTATACTCGGCTACACGCTAGGCTTAAGTTGCTTGAGAAATTCAGAACTGGTGTGTTTCAGAGCGGCACAGAGAATATTATCATGACGCCTCACTACATCTCTAGGTCTGACAGAAGCTACAAAATAAGAGAGATGCATTGCCGAACAGATAGTTACAAAAACTCGTTATTTCTGCGCACTATAAGCGACCACAATGAAAAATGAGCTCCACTAAACACACTCCCATAATATACGTCACTATTTCTCCTCCAAAAAACTTTACATCTTTACACGCATGATGTCCTAACACCCCCTGCCATACGCCCATGTGGCAGCTCGTAGGGTAGTGTATAAATGTAGATGCATAATTAGTACATGTAAAATGAGCTTACACCTGGCATATCAGCGATTAAGGTGGCTGGAGTGGTAAGCGTGAGCCGCCGAGGGCACATAACAAGTTTTCGAGAACACCGACAAGATATTCTAGGACCTCAATTCACTCAAGTACATTTATTTACGCGGTGGAAATAACTATGCTTGTAGTAATATACATACTGCAATAATTATATTTTTTTTAAATTCTTCTAAATTAAAGCATTGTTGCGACTTTATGGCGCGAAATTCGGAATTTAGGCGAAAATATACATGCATGGTATTTTTTTTTCGTCACGATACTTTGATTGATCGAAGCGTATGCCACTATTATTATAAGAAATAACGCAATATTACACGAGGATGATAAACTATGTAATTGTGCAATCGATTATTTCGAAATATGTACCCATATCAAGTCTGTATGAATACGTGTGAAAATACCATTGAATTGCCAAGAAACCAAATCGGTTATATTCAGTTTTCATTTTCATATAAGTATTTCACTAATGAGCAAACGTATGCGATCCGCCTCATCAAAATACCGATGCCCTTGAAGAGATAAGGAGAAGTAAGAAAGGGAGATGCACAGTACCTATAGAGGAAAGTACCAAACCGGACCCCTCCCCCTTAAGTGGACTCCCGCTCTCTTTGATAAGCTTTTTTAATTCTATAAATTGACTGTTCTATAAATAAAATAATCTATAAAAAGTGGTAGTCTGTATTTTTGTAAGTGACACGTGTAATTGCCATTTTATGTCACGTTTTTTCGCTAAATGATTTCATGATTTTATTAGTTTCTCCTAATATAAAAAACTACATTATATAGAATTTTTGTAAACTATGACTAGTAATTGTCAAATTACATTTACATTTTATAACCACATTTAACTTTTCTGATTTCTCACCCATTCCTGCGTTTCTTTAGTGTTTTTTTGATAATATTTAAAGGGGGTCCACTTTAGGCAACTATTTTTCGAATCCCCAAAATGTAAGGTTTAAAAAAATGGTATTTTTAGGTGATAATTAATTACAATATTTTATGAGAAATGATATAATTGTTACATAACATACTAAAATGAATATTTGATGCCTTTAAAACTGGGATTTTACACTGATTCATATATATTTTAATAAAAGTAAAATGGGTGTCCGGTTTTGGGCACTTTCCTCTACTGTGGGTGGAGTAAACATAAAATCTTCAGACACAGGAAAATATCTTTGAATTACCTAAACATCTGACATATCAAGGGGATAACACATACAAGACATATGTGGCGCAGCATTAAAGAAACTAGGTTCTGTTAAAGGTGTAATAGGAAGGTCCTTGGATGAAAGAGCCAAAGAGAGATGCTACTTCGCTTTGGTTAGGCCACACCTCGAATACGCCGCGAGCATTTGGGAGCCTGGTCAGATAGATTTTACCAAAAAAATTAATAAAATACAAAGGAAAGCAGCGCGCTTCGTTAAAAACGGCTACGAGTGTATATGTAGTGTCTCACAACTTTTAGAGTGATTAAGGTGGGAGCCCCTAGAGGCTACACGCTAGGCTTAGGTTCCTTGACAAATTCATAGCTGGTATTTTTCAGAGCGACATATAGAATATTATCTTGACACCTCACTACATCTCTAGGTCTGACAGACGCGATTGAATAAGAGAGATACACTGCCGAACATATAGGTACAAGAACTCGTTCCGTCCGCGAACATTAAGCGATCACAATAAAAATTTAGCTCATTTAATACACTTGAAAATAATTCATGTCACCATTTCATCTCAAAAAACTTGCACCTTTGCACGGCTGGTGACCTAACACCCCCTGCCACACGCCCATGCGAAGTATTATGTAGATGTAGATGTACATATAGGAGGAAAGAAAAAAAATCAATACAGAAGGGTTGAGGGGGCCAACACATCCCTTAGATATGATGCACAGAGATTTAATGGGTAAGATCATTAATCCTTCAACTGGTTGTGTACGGAATACATTGACTTTCACAGATGAATTTTAATTATATTTGAAGATGGATTTTTTTAAAAGAAGAGCGCGAGTTTTGACAAATCTGTGCCGTAAAAGTCTGAGGCTGAGAATCTTCTGCGAAACGTGTTGCAGTAAAATAAGAAGGATGGTGGAGGATATTAGTAACAGATTTGAAAGCTTCATGCAGCAAAACCGCATTACCCACGAGAAACCTGTTCTTATTTTCCTCAGCAAAATAAACTAACCGAGCGAGAGAAAAGGACGCTAGCAGATATGATGCGTTGCATGGTCATGCAGTCTGGAATACCTACTAGTTTTCGGGGCCGAGGCTGAATAAGAAAATATTACTAAAGAACTGCACATTTTAACAGTAATTTATGCTCGTTTAGAGCAAAAAGAGTTCAAATTCTCCTTCAACTATGGACTGGTGAGAAAATGAGAGAGAATAATTTACACCAATTGAGTGTGCTTAGGAACAGAACCGGCTAGCTGCGGAATACGAACTGAAGTTTGGAATGAGGGCAGAGCAATGTTTTCTCTTTCTTTGAAGGCTTCCGCGACTCGTATACTTGTTAATACTGCTGTTTTCAGGTATTCTCGTCGCGTGATTAGTTTTTCTGACTACAGTTTCTGCCCTCTTCCTGGGGGCGTCTTCAGGTCCGTTGGACATTTTGTAATAATTGTTATTATTTATTTCCCGTAAAACCCAAGGACAAAATTCCCGCTGTAATGTATGAGGGAGTCTATGAAATAAAATGTAGATGTGGTAAATCCTACAAAACGCCAAACGGGGAAGGCAATTCAATGTAGAATTAAAGAGCACCAGAGGGCCACCGAAAAGAAGAGATTCAGCCTCTCCGCAGTTGCAGAGCATGCGTGGTTCGAGCCAGGACATCAGATTGCCTTTGACCAAGTGAGAGTACTCTCAAGGGAAAATCGTTATTTTCCCAGGCTGATCAGAGAAGCAGTAGAACTGGTTAAATATCCATCAAATTTCAATCGGGAGGATGGATACCCACTTGTCTCAACCTGGGAGAGAGTGGTCAAACCACTGCGAGGAGCGGGCAATGGAGACACATGTTGGTTGTCAGGTTTCCGCGGAGCTGGAATGTAGATCTCTCCATGTTTCCGGGATTTCTTCCGCGTTGGTTGTTTGTGGGGCAACAGTTTCACTGGCAGTCCTGCCAGAAGAAGACGCTGAAGAAGAAGACGAAGACGCTGGCAGGACTGCAAGCGAAACTGTTTTCCCACAAACAACCAACGCGGAAGAAATCCCGGAAACATGGAGAGATCTACAATGGAGACACATTTTAAATCTATGTCCAGCAGATGAACATAATGGTCAACTGAACTAGCAACGAAATACATAACAACGGGAAATAAATAATAACAATAATTACAAAATGTCCAACGGACCTGAAGAAGCCCCCAGGAAGAGGGGAGAAACTGTAGTCAGAAAAACTAAACAGGCGACGAGAATATCTGAAAACAGCAATATTAACAATGTTTTCTCTTATTACAAGCAGCATGTGAAGAATTATAGTCCGTCGCATATAAATGTGAAAAGAGTGGCGATAGATCACTGTTTAGTATCCGACTTCAGCTTAGACTTTGATGAGCAAATACTACTGAAATGCGTTAACACTTTAAATGTTCTCATTCTTAAAAGGATTTTTTTATAAGCAATGTGATGGCGGCTACAAATCACGCACAAATGGAAGGTAAACGCTTCGTGTGATAAAAAAATGTACTTGAAAGTAGTGTGACATTCTCATAATTACGACTTAGACGTACAATGGTGAAGGTCTAATACTATGTAGAATTGTTGCATATTGAACCATATGCGTTGAATTATGAACGTGAATCTTCTCGTTTACGAGTATTCGTACTAAAGAGGGAAAAGTTTCAAAACAATCGGAGTGACGCCACTATCGCTCTGGAAAAAATCGACTTCCTTTGTGATGGCATATTAGTTCTACGTATAGGCCACGACGAGAGAAATTCAAACACTGTAAATTGGTGAACTCATCGTCCAAGACGGAGGCAGAGTACCGGCCACTTGCCTGACCTGAGTGTAATTCGTACTGGCCACCAGAAATGAGACATGTTACATCACCTTGTAGGTTTTAAAATTATAATATTCCATTGAACTCTATAGTAGTAGGCCTCAGCTTGAATCAGGTAATAATTGATATTTTTCAATTGCGAAATTCTGTAGGTAAGACTGCCAAAGTAAGTTTATCGCAAAGAGACTCAAGGCAGTTGGCCGGTGGGAGAGATAGAATGCATATTAGAATGCATTTGCTATTGCAGCATTTTTTTCTCTCTAAGGACTTCCAGGAATATCTACAAAATACCTCTGAACCCAGGCGAGATTGTAGAAGTCTACGAGGTAGTCTACGAGCTGTTGCTTTGAATTCTAGGGCAAAATGTTAGAATAGAAACACAGTACATACACTGCCGGCGCATATGTTAAAGGGAGGTAGATAAGACGTTGGAAACGCGACAAAGAAGCTATGATCAAGATATGTGATAAACTGATGATAACATTCTTAAAAATCCTACAGAATACCATCCTACATCTTACTGTTGGTGGGGCGGCTGAGATGAAAAAGACATTAAACTTAAATTTCAGCCCCTGCGCAGTGAGAAACCGCCTCCATTAATTAGGAACGAGAAATTGCAATCCAGGACAAAACTATCGATGAAAAAACTTAAATTAAACGTCGATGATAGATTTCGCTTATTCGTATATGGTTATTGAGCAATCATTTCGGAATATCGTAGCCTTTAGGCGCGGCTACCCCCGCAATATGATAGGAAAAATGGGATAGGTATGACGAGACAACTGTGGTTTATGAGGTATTCCGTAACCCCCCAAGCCCCAGAAAGAAGCAATCCACCGCCAGCGACCCAATAAAGCGAATTTCATCCTCCCCTTATTTCTATGATGTTAAAACATGAGAAATTTTAAGAACGTGCATGTTAAGCAATCGAAGACCCGCAGTTCAAGGAACATTTAACTTAGGTAACATAACTTTTTAGAAGATTCCCCCGAGTAGAAACTATTATTCCTTTTGTTTTCCAAGTATCCCCCAAAAAACAACAAGGAATAAAAAGGTACGGGCACACACTTCTACGTTTTGGGGAGCTAATTCAACCATTGGGTAGGGACTGCTTTTACGAACATCGCCTCGAATGACAACGAAGTAGATATTACGCCCGAATCCTTCGCACTTTTCACTGAAAGGTGGATACCGGGTGAATCACAGGATAATGTAAAGAGTTTGAGAGAAGGAGCGAAGCCTTGGAAAGAAATGAGAAAATAAGAATGCGGAAGAAACTACGGCGAGAACGAGAGTGTTAAATGGAACATTTCAAATGCATGCAAGGTATTCTGATACGTCTTCTTTCTGGTGGCCATCACGAAAATGACGCTCGAGTCGGGCAAGCACTCTCAGGTACTCTGCCACCGTCTCGGTAGATGTGTCCGCCACTTTACTATGTTTCAATTGAAATTTACAGGTCTAATTTGAAGGACAGAAATTTCAAAATAAAATGTGATGGAAAAATATCAGCAGAAAAGGCTGTAACAGCGGGCATACCACAGGGGTCTGTCCTAGGACCACTATTATTTCACATATACATGGCAGACTTCCATATTAACCGGAAAAATTGGCACTACATGGCAGCTCTATATGCAGACGATGCCGCAATATTTACGAGAAGCAAATCAAGTAAATTAGCAAAATAATACACTGAAAATGTATTTCAGCTAATAATAAAATGGCACAATAACGGGAGGCTGGATATAAATACCCAGAAGGCCCGGGCAGCAATATTTTCCAGGCCAAAATCAGGAATTCAACCTTGCTCCAGCGTAACAATAAAAGGGCAACCAATCCCATGGGAAGATAATGCCACGTACTTGGAGTGAAAATAGTGACGATAGACCACAGTATAGTATCACATTGTAGTATGTAGGAATAATATTGACAAAAGCCTCTCGTTTGCTGGACATGTTGGGGAAATAGTAGGCAAAGCAAAAAAAATAAAAGCAATATTAGCATCCATTATACGAAATAACGCCACACCGATAGAAATAAAACAAAATACACGAAAGCATAATTAGACCAGCCATGCTATATAGGACGCCAGCATGGGCCGGGCTACGGAAAACTCGTTCAATTAGAAAAAATTAAGAAGCAGAAGAAGAATATTAAGACAAATACTAAACCTCTTTCATTGAAGAAAGAATGAAGAAGTATTTAAGAAGCGAGTGTAAATAACCTCTTGCCATTATATAACAACAAGCAGTGAAGTACTACAGGAAATAGGAGAAAAATACTAGAAACGCGATGTACACAGCTAATCAAATGCAAGACATAGTAATTGTGAAGAAAGATTTAAGCGACCGAAAGATACTTAATATATATATGAAAGGAGACATTCACGGAAGAAAAATCTGGAGACGAATTCCGAAACAACAGCCCCAGTCATTATTATCTATAGAGGCAGACACGATCCGGTTTCAATTTCCTCGTCGTGCCCGAGATGCCGAGACACTGAAATAATATGACTTCAGATAGGGAGTCAATTTTCCCCCAGAGCGATGGAGGCGTCATTCCGTTTTTTGGGAAGCTTTATTCCCACGCAGTACAATTATTCGTAAACTGAAGCATTCACTTTCACATTTCTTCGATGCATATGATTCCACTAAATGCCTACGTAAAGGCAATAAGTAAGATTGTGCTAATTGCTGGATGAGTGTCCGTATAATTGAAAAATTTTCGATTCTAAAGAAACATTTTTCCCTGCACTACAGATTTTACGGTTTCCAATCCTTTAGCAGTCACCCTATTTACTAACACTAAAATACTTTATGACAATAAGATTTATGCTTAGGTAAATAACTAATAAAGCCTGTTTGCCGGCAGAGGAACGCAATGGTAACATGGGCACGGAATTTCTAACCTAGAGCTGTCACCGAGTGACACCTTTAAAGACCGCTTTACACGGTACATTTTATTGTACAAACGAATGTATCATAGAATTTACAGTCATTCAGACAATCATACAAATTGCCGCTTTACACGGTACAATTTCCTACGTGAAGGACTACGTACATTCGTTTGTACAATAAAATGAACCGTGTAAAGCGACCTAGTGTAGCAGTTTTTAACGAAGCGTGCTGCTTTTCTTTGTACTTCGTTAATTTTTTTGGTTAAACCTTTATGACCAGGGTCCCGAATGCTCGCGGCGTATTCGAGGTGTGGCCTAACCAGAGCGAAGTAGCATCTCTCCTTTACTTTTTCATCCGAGGACCTTCCTATTTTACGCTTAACAAACCTAGTTTCTTGAATGCTCTGCCGCATATGTTTTGTATGTGTGTTCCCCATGATAGGTATATCTGAAGTTAAGGTAATTCCAAGATATTTTACTGTATTTGAAGATTTTATGTTTACTCCACCCACAGTGTAAGTATGGCTTTTATGTAATGACTTTCGCAGGACCAAACGTCTATCCCGAGGTCCGGGAAGTTATTATAATTAAAGAAAATAGTAAAACAAGATAATGAGTTATAACTTAACAATACAAAACCAAGGACGCGTAAGAAAGGGCAATAGTTACCAAAACAGAAACTAAGGACGCACAGATCTATACTTAAATAAGTAAAACTAAGGACGCATGGGGAAAATAATCAGGCAACAGAAGGAAACTACTGTCGGTGCAAAAATTATGTAGACTCGAGTTTGGACACTGATTAAAAATGAAATGTGATACCTATGTGAATGCGAGTTACAGTGAGAGCAAATTTTAACTTGTTTTATTTTACGTTCAACTTACGTTTACGTTACGTTACTTTTTACGTTGCCGATTCTTTTTACAATGCACTCTCGAATTTTGATTCCTGGGAGAACAAAATAAGTGCCGGTTTTTTGCCGTTTACGAACGGAAACGGAATTCTTTGACATTTAATAGTGAAGAAAGTTTCCTCGTAATGAACCTGTAGTGTTGTGTAGGAAAAACATAGTTAAATGTATCTTTAAACATTCAGTTCTTTCTAATCTGCCATCAAAAGTTATTAACAAGTATATGAAACAATAATAAAAAACACTTGGTTGTTATTCCACACTTAATTGTAAGGAAACGACCCGGGTTTCAGCATGTCATGCCATCTTCAGGAAGGAAGATCTTGGTCTTGTTTTGAAGCTCTTTACAGCAGTTTTGAATAACAATGACAAAAATGAACCCACATTGTGATATCGATTTTTAACGATTTAATAAACAACCGAGTTTTTTAGTTGACTGAAGCCCGCGGTAAGGCGGCCGTCTTCGTGAGAGAGGTGGTGAAAGTATGAGCGCTGTTGGCACTTGCGGGTTGCGGGCCGTCCATGTCTTGGAATCCCTTTGGGCACATAGAAGAAATTCAGTGCATCGAGAAAAGGCTCTGATGAGGATAAGGTGATGGAAAATGGTTTGATACTAAAAAGAGCACAATTGTTACCTAAAATAAAATTCATGAAAAGAGCGTGTGCAGCGATTGTTTTCGCACTTCAAGGCAATGCACTGAAGGTTCGTATGACGGGTTCGGCCCGATGCACAGTGGGCGGAATGCCCAATCTAGGAGGAAAAAAGTCGAAAAACTGACTTTACAATTGAGACAATGTTTGGCGTCAGTCTTATTCTTGGAAAGTGGGGGCACCCTTTTTCGCTCCTGAGGTCTCTACCCTCAGCACAATAGCACCGTCAGGGCTATTCGAAGATACCCTTTCTGCGGAGACGAATTTCAGACTGGGCTCAGTCGCATTTTGACAGTGAAGTGAAGAGCATGCAGTTGGGTGACCAGTGCACAAGGCATATTTCAGAGACTTGGATAATAGTTTTTAAGGTATGATATACGATTTATTATGATTTATATTATTATTGGGCCCATTTTTTAATTTTTAATGGTTTTTTGAAGTAACCATTGCAAAAACACGTGAATATTTTAGATATCTCAAGTTTGGTTAGACTTATAAAAAAAAGCTCTAGAGATCTCTAGCTCATTTAAGTTAGAATATCGACAGAATTTATTGTAAAATAAGGCTGTGAAAGGATTTGGTGCGGAAACGTGCGAAACTAAAGTTATCGTGATTTTTCAGGCGTCATGCAGAGCGCAGTCGTGACGCACGGAGAGCTCTGTGGCCTTCTTCACGACAACAGGAAGCCAAAGACTCATTAACGGGCTACTTGATCAAGAAATTCGAGTTAAATGAGAGTGACAAAGATGTTCTGAAGTGTATTAGTGTTGCTATTAAGAAGTTTTTATACAATTATTCCAGGCGTTTGAAGAAAAGTGGAAGAAGATATGATTATTTTTTGACAAAATATCGTTCGTGGCTTCAAAACCCATTGCTCCTGCCTAAAGAAGTGATAGAGAATTTTTCCACTATTAGCTGTAGTTTAGATTCAGGGCCATCAAATTCAAAGGGAAGACCCAAGAAGGTGTTCGAGCACTGTACTGATAGAGGTAAACGGACCAAATGCAGCCTTTGATGAAGTCGCATACAGAAGAGGAAATCATGTTCGCGGCGCAGCTAACCCTTCATTCTTCTGGGAAACGGGACGCTGCAGCCATGGTAAAAGAAGTGACCCAAACCACTCCCCGTCGGGCTACCAAAGTAAAAAGAGCCTACAAATCACCTCCATTACCTCCAATACCATATACTGGGGAGGAAGGGTTAGCGCTCCTTATCGAGATCGTGTTGTCAAAGTCGCAGTACATGAGGATCAGAACAGGAGCAAAGAATAGATTAAGCAACATTTATCCATCTTATGAAGTGCTAAAAGTTTTAAAATTGGAGTGCTATCCCCCTAAAGAAGATATGAAAGTGACGGAAAGGTATGCAGAATTGAAATTGCAAGCTCTTGTGTACCACACAATCAAACGCATTGCGCTAGTTCAGAATGATGTTCTCCTACAGTGCGCAATTAAGGGAGAAAATATGCATATGGTATTTAAAGGGGGGTGTGATGGTAGCAGTGGTCAGAGTGAATAATTGAATATAAGCAGCGCTACGAAACTTCTGAGAGTGCTCATAGCGATTCCTCCGTGTTTGCCATTTCCCCTGTGCCCCTACAACTATACCAAACACAGCGAGGAGTAAACAAAACGGTGTTATGGCAAAACCCACAGCCGTCGTCAACAAAATTCTGTAGGCCATTCAAAATAATCTTCCAAAAGGAAACAAAAACGTTGATAAATAAGGAAATTGACCGCGTGGAAAGTGAAATAAAATTACTTAGGCCAACGATCATTACCGTTAATGGAGCAGCATATTCGGTGATGTCACATTTAGTAATGACAATGGAGGATGGAAAAATATGTAATGCTGTGACAGGAAGTTCATCCCAAACGTGCTTCGTGTGTGGGGCTAAGCCCACCCAAATGAACCGCATTGAGTCCTACAAGGCCAAAGAATCGGATCCAGCCGCCTATCGCTTTGGACTTTCGATACTCCACGCTTGGATTCGATTTTTTGAGTGCTTATTGCATATTTCATATGGATTTGAAATTAAGAAATGGCAGGTGAGAACGGCAGAGGAAAAAGCCTCTTTCGAATAGAACAAAATGCGAATAAAAGAACGTTTTCGCCAGGAAATGGGTCTCCTTGTGGATAGCTCTAATCCTGGAGGTAGTGGAACGACAAATGACGGGAATACGGCGAGACGCTTCTTCAAAAATCCTCAACTTTCGTCTGAAATAACTGGCATTGATCTAAATTTAGTGCAACGGTTTGGAGTGATTTTATAAACCATATATACTGGATTTGCTATTGATTCGGATAAATTCAATTTGTATGCATTTGACACTGCAAAACTTTATATAAATTTGTACCCTTGGTACTTCATGCATGCAAGTGTCCACAAAGTTCTCATTCATGGCGCTACAATAATAGAATCAGCCATTCTTCCCATCGGACAACTGTCAGAAGAGGCTCAGGAGGCAAGAAACAAGGATTTTAAAATTTTCAGGCGTAGGCATGCTAGGAAGATTTCTCGCTCCGCCAATATTGAGGATGTATTTAATATGTTGCTACTATCTTCGGATCCTGTGATTGCAACCATTCGTCAAAAAACTGTAAAGAAGAAAAACGGAATACCTGCTGAAGTTTTGCAACTATTAAAAGTACCAGACGTATTTAGCTCTGGAGAAAGTGAGGAAGATGAAAGTGAAAGCGAAATGTCGGACTAGGAATAGTGATAACATGGTCATAAACTAGTGATGATTATCATTCTGCCACAGAGCAAATTACTTGTATAACACAATTTTCAAACATTATTTTATTTTATTTGAACTTTTGCATCCTTTTAAGTTATTGTAATTAAGTAAATGTGTTATTGCTATTCTTTAGCACTTGAGCGAATTGAATGCAGAACTAATCTTTTATGCCTACCTTTTTTGTTGGATTTGAATTTTCTTGCTACCTTATGCTATAGCCTATAAATGTATGATTTTTTTTAGTTTTCTCTGGCCAAGATTTCAATACCGACTGACATTAATTAAAATATTTTCAAATCTGTATTTTTCTATTTCTTCTCCACCTCAGACGAACTCAACAAACCAACTTGGCTCGAAAGGCTCGAATTCGTGACGGCCGGTGTTCAAGTTTCTTTGGTAGGCGCACGCACGCGGTCGCGCGGACCGTCATAAAACGCCTCCCTCCCGCAAACAAAAGACCCTTCACTGTTTGGATTTTGGAAGACATATTTTTGGAGACATTGACAATGCCTGGGTAAGCAAAAGGAAGTTCCGTTTTCCAGCGGAGAAGGTAGCCATCGCCAAACTGCGAGTATTGGCCTTGTCCGTTACGACCGTAAAATATGAATAATTAGCTAAACTGTACTTTCCAGTGAATGTACATTTTTTAACCCTTTCGCTGCTATGAACGTATCTGCTACGTTCACCCGGTAGACTGCGGCAAACGTAGCTCCTACGTTTGCCGTGGTCATCCCTCTCCACGTTTCCAGACTTTCTCTTTTTCCTGGGATTGCATTCTCCTTAGGCTAATGGTATTTCGAGCCCGTTCCAAGAATTGCATTATCCTCAGGCTAAGGGTATTTTAAGCCCTTTCCAAGGATTTTAGTTGCTAATGATAAACAGGTGTTCGTAACTGGATTTTCCGAGCGATAACTCGGCCTGAGAATTTTAGGTTCTCCCTTATGTGATCAGTCAGTAAAGGGTCATAATGGCGAGTGGAAGTATGTCTCGTGACATCAAGAGGAGAAGGCTTTTTCAAGAAGAAGACGTTCTCGATATGTTATTTGCATCAGATAGTGAAAATGAAAATTTTGCTGATAAATTTACTAGTTCATCTGAAGAAAGTGACGACACGGAAAGTGATTCGGATAGTGGCCTTATCCCAACGCTTGTGGAAGTTGGCTCAACAACATCGAACCTTTGGTGCAGCACCCGTGGTTTCACCCCGCAGATTTTTGAGTTTGATGACTCCACAGCTGGCATTCAGAAAAATAGCGGGATTGATAAGAACAGTAGTGAGTGTGATTTTTTTGAACTTTTTTTTGATACATGTTTGATGGCTCATATTGTCAAAGAGACAAACAGGTATAGCAGTGCTATCATGAATGATTCAGTGCTTTCGCCAAAATCTCGACTTCATGCTTGGGAGAATGTAAACATTGAGGAATTGTATGTTTTTTTGTCAATGTGTTTGCTTATGCCACACATAAGAAAACATTCTATTCAGGATTATTGGGCCAAAGATCCTCTAATTAGAACATCTATTTTTGGAAAATATATGTCGCGTGATCGTTTTCTCTTGATTTTACGTTGCCTGCATTTTGCAGATAACAGTATGCCTGATGTGAATGATCCACTCTGGAAAATCAACCAAGTTTTATCCTATGTAAACACTAAATTTAGTCATGTTTTTAGGCCATTTCGCAAGTTGGTTATTGACGAATCTCTGGTGCTATTCAAAGGGCGATTAGGGTTCAAACAGTACATTCCTTCAAAAAGACATCGATTCGGAATAAAAATATTTGTTCTGTGTGACTGTAAGACAGGAATTGTTTTAGATATGATTGTTTACACCGGAATGAAAACTAAGATAAAACGAGACAGTGAATTGGGAGTGTCTGGTGAGGTCGTCAAAACTTTGATGGAAAAATATTTCACAAAAGGACATGTTTTGTATACGGACAATTATTATACCAGTCCAAAACTTTGTCATTTCCTTTTTGAAAGAGGAACTGGCTCTTGTGGTACAGTGAGGGCAAATAGAAAAAATATGCCAATATTTACCCAAAAGATGTCAAAGGGTGAATTCGAGAAGAAATGCAATGGTAGTGTTTTAGCAATGAAGTGGCACGATAAAAGGGATGTTTGTGTTTTGTCCACAATACACGAGGTAAAATTGGTAGATAGTGGCAAAAGATGTTTCAAAACAAATGAGAAAATACTGAAACCTGATGCCGTTGTTGACTATGTAACAAATATGAGGTTAGTGGATAAATCTGATATGATGGTGGGTTCCGTGGAATGTGTCAGAAAGACTTTGAAATGGTATAAAAAATTGTTTTTTCATCTTGTAGATATTAGTATGTTAAATGCGTATTATTTGTACAATGTAAACACTGGAAAAAAAATCCCAATGAGAAAATTTATAACTATTGTTCTGCGGCAGTTATTAGGAAAATACGGCGCTAAGCCGAAATCTAAGTCAAGAGGCCGAGCAAGTTTGAACTGCATCGAAAATATTGATGACAGGCTGACAGCAAGGCATTTTTGTGAAAAAATTCCGGAAACTGAAAATAGAAAGCATGCACAAAGACCATGTTTTGTGTGCAAACATACAACACGTAGAAAGGGTGTCAGAAAAGACACGCGATTTTGGTGCCGTGATTGCGACAAAGCGTTATGTTTTGATGGTTGCTTTATAGATTATCATTCTCTAAAAATATTTTAAATGTTAACATATCTAGATGACAGTAAAAGAATTAAATAAAAAGCATAGTCTTGTTATTTATGAATCTGAAAACCCGTCGTCAACCTCCCTTAGACATAGGCGAAAAAAATATTTGATACCCTTCACTTTTCGGCCGCACAGGAAGAGGCAAGTTTCCGAAATACGGCCGCAGCGAAAGGGTTAAATTAGTTCTAGTTAATGTCTTTTACTTTTAATTTGGCATAAATGATGAAATGGGGTACATTGGGCACAAAATTAGAAAAAAATATTTTTTTCCTCCTAGATTGGGCATTCCGCCCACTGTGTGATGTATACAAGAAGAGTGTGGATGGGAAAGTTAAAAGGGGTCGACCTGAGCGAACGTACTTCAATCAGTTACAGGATATTTTTAGCAACGGCCAGTTTAGGAGTACCCTCATTAAGTTAATGCACCTGCCTATATAGTATCAGTTTAAAAAATTTGGCTTCCAAAAGAAATTTCATTCGTTGTACTGTTGATATTTGGCTCTGTTGACTAATAAGTTTGCCGACCACTGGGCTAGAACTATTGAAGACAAATTCCCCTTAAACCATGAACGAGTGAGAAAATAAGATAGAATTATTAACAACGATTTAGGGTATGCACAGCTACACCTGCGGAATTTGAACGAATGTTTGGGTCGAGGGCTGAGTAATGTTTTCTCTTATTACGAGCCGCACGTCGAGGATTATTGGCTATGACTTACGGGAGTGAAAGAGTGATGATTGGTCACTTGTGTAGTATTTCACTACAGTTTGGATTTTGAATTGCAATTACTGGTTGAATGAAGCATATACACAACTCTTTCATAAATGAAAGTACTCATTGAAAGAAAAGTGATGGCGGCTACAAATGACGCACGAATTGAAGGTTATTGTTCCGCTTGATGGATAAAAAAGTACTGAAACATTGCGCGACTTTCTGACAGTAACGATTTTGAAGTGCTAAGGGGAAAAAGTTTCCCGACAAATGGTGTGACGCCACTCTCGCTCTAGAGACAAATCGTCTTCCTATGCGATGTCACATCATTTCAACGTCTCGGTCACTGCGAGGAAAATTCAAACACAGTAAAGTAGTGGGCTCATCGCCCAAGACGGCGGCTGAGTACTGGCCCTAGCGTAATTCGTTCCGGCCACCAGAAAGGACGCACATCAGATTGCCTTGTACGAATTTTAAACCTTCCATTTATCTCTCTCGTACGCCTAAACCGAAAACTGGTAATGGGTGATAATAATAACAATATTATTTTGCGAAATTCTGCAGCTAATACCACGAGCAGCCTATCACAAAGAGACTCACGTCAGTTGACCGGTAGGATAGGAGGGATGCGTAATTGAATGAATTCGTAGCTTTTTTTAAAGTGAGAGGACTTGAACGAATATTCACAAAATACCATAAAATCCAGGCGAGATTTTAAAAAATCTATGAGATTGTTGAGGTAAGCTCAACAGTCGCATCGAATTCGAGGGCAATGTTTGAATAGAAACGAAGTATATGGCGGGCTAAAATGTTGCAGGGAGGTAGATATGACGATGACAATACGAGAAAGCTGAAAACAAGATACATCTTAAAATAATAAGAACCACATGCTTAAGATCCTACAGACAATCTTACTGTTGGCGGGGTGGCTATAATGAAGAGACCCTTTAACTGAAATTGCAGCATCCTTGCAATGAGATATCGCCAACATGAAGTCGGCATGACATATTTGGAGACAAAGAAAAGCTAGCGATGAACAATACTAAAACTCATAGCGAGGTTGGATTCCGAACTTCCGTACCATTAAATTTGAAGAAATGCGCGATAATGAATTTTGGAAAAAGAATGGCTTTCCCCGGAATAATTATTGCATCAAAGAAAAGAAAATATCTACCGTAGAATCTATTAAATACTTAGGCGTCACCATCACTGAAGACATGTCATGGGGGAAACACACCAGGGAAATAGCTAGTGTAGCAAGCCGTAGATTAGGATTCGTAAAAAAGGTTCTAGGCAAGTGCGATGAGAGAGTACGAGAAAGAAGCTATTTTACACTTGTCAGGCCTCATTTAGAATATGCCGCTAGTGTATGGGATCCGTACAAGGAAGGTTTGATAAAAGAATTAGAGCGTGTGCAAAGGAGATCCGCTAGATTTGTTAAAGGCCGTTATGATAATTGTATAAGTGTTACGAATTTAATAGAAGAACTCGGATGGGAATTACTATCAGAACGCAGGTTAAAATTTAGGTTAAACCTTTTAAGTAAATTCGAAACAGAGTTGTTCACAGATGACGTTAGATATATATTAAGAACCCCTGCGTATTATGCTAGGTTTGATCATCATAACGAGATTAGAGAGATAGATTGTCGTACCGATAGATTTTAAATGTCATTTTTCCCCCGTACTATAAGAGAGAACAATAGGCAGCGTAGCAAAGGGATAGGTAGGTGAAATATAGTAAGAGTAGTCTGTAGTGCATGATGCATGTAATAACAACCAATAATCCCTTCCTTATTATGTAGATACTAACCATCTAGCTCCATGTGACCCTATTTTCTAGCATGTCTCCCTTAAATAACCTATTTGCATGTCAATAGTGCATGTTTGGTGATCTTCACCCCCTGCCACACACCCTCGTGGTGGCTCGCAGGGGGTTTCGTACATGTAGATGTACCACGAAATGGACTAATCACAATGGTGGACCATAACATCTCTTGCAGATAAAACATTGGAAATGTTAAGAATGGAAATTTTAAGCAATGGAAAACACGCGAATCTTAACGAATTTGACGAAAGTAATTGTTAGGACTTCTGAGAACACTTCTAACTATTGAAACGACAATAATATTCCTTTCGAAGTTTCAAGTATCCCCCCAAAAGCATAATTAGGAATAAACATTTCTGGACCCATAAATCTGCGTTTTGGGAAGCAATCTCTACCACTAAGTCGGGACTGCTGTGAAAAACGCACGTCCTCGAACGACGAAAAAGGATTACGATCGAATCCGTCGGACTTTTTACCGCCAACAAACATAAAAATCTTGTCCGAAATAACGGAGAAAAAATCGTGCAGAAAAAATCCCAAACACAGAGTGCGAAATTCAAGGGAATTTTATGGAGCACTCGTAGGTACATCATACCGTTACTCTGGCCACCAAACTCCCCGGACCTTAACCTAAAACCAAACATTTGGGACCTAGTGTTGAAGGAATGGCAGAAGGACAAGTTACGCAAAAAATCATGAGGCAGTGAAAGAATACGTTCTTCTGTCTCCATTCTGCAGTATTTTAAAATTATACAGGGTCAATGAAGTACTTACTTCAATGAGGCAGTAATTGTGATGGGAGAAACAAACACTGATCACAAGTAAAGTTTGAGCTTAACTGTTCACCAAGAATGGCGTTACGATATGCGTATCTCATTTTTAATGCACAGGTAATGTTTTCGTTCAAATTTTTAAAATGAAATTGACAGGAAATTAGAGAAACAGAGCATCTACCACGAATACATGTAATCTCTTTGCGTTGTCCTTAAATTAACAAATTTAAGATGGAGGGAATAAAATGTAAAAGGTATATCCATCTGTGTGTGTTACGCTACTTTAAAAAAGTAATTTTTATATTGGATAATTACCATCGATAAGATTTTTCTGTACGCTGGAATACAGTTTCACCATAGTTACATCATTACGAGCGGATACGTACTTGGCCTAGAATCAGTCGGGAGAAACAGTTCTGCATTTCTAAACATTGTAATTAAAACGAAATATGTCATTTTCTCTCGCTAACAGTTTTTTGCTTGTTTTTATTGTTGAATTAACTCTTTCGCGGCTTATCTATTAGCGTAATCACCATGGTCTTTCAAACCCCTCGCTGTGATTGAAAGAAGCAAAAAATATGCGTTTCATTTGGATGGGAGAAAAAAGGAGAAGAAGAGAGAGAATTACGATGAAACTGTGTCGAGAACAAGAGATTTCAACGGAACTTTAAAAATGTTATTCGAATGTGCCTCCTTTCTCGCGGGCAGCACGAATAACGCTTGGGGCAAGCAAGCGACCATTATTCTGTCATCGATTTCGAGGACAATACCAGGTATTGTTCTAATGTCTCCCGTCGAGGCCTAGACTTTTATGCCATTAGAAAGGAAGTCGATTTTTCGCCTGGGCCATAGTGGTGTCACTACGTTTGTAGGGAAATTTTCCACCAAAAATACCTGCGCGGAAACATGCATCGTGTATACACGCCTTTACATCTCCTGTTACATAATGAGGAGAAGAATGAGTCCGCTAAACTATGTATCATAAACAGCGGAATGAACTGGAGCCGGTAGTACTCTTAATAAAACTGTGGAAGGCACAAAGTTTGATTTACTACAGTAACGGTCAGGTTTTAGGCGACCCGGAAGCAAATCGCTCGCCGAAAAAAAAGGCGAAGATCAGGTATACGAGAACGCCTCATTATCATAATAAAAATAATAATAAGACGTCTTTATTTGGGCGAGATTGATACTAAAGCAGTCCCTTCTTCCATCTAACCCTTCGTCTGATAAATACATGAAATAAGTGCGAAGAAAGATATATACATCTGCGGGAAAAACGTAAGGAAGTAAGAAAGAGAATATCCTTGACGAAAAACCCACCGCAGGAAAACACCCACACGTGAAGGGGAGTGTGAAAAACCTGCGAAAACCTACAGACAGATTAAGCTACTGTAACACGAACAAAACAAAAAAAACCTATGAAATACACATGAATGATAACAATAATGAAAATGGTAATTTATGTACAACTACAAAGTTAAAAATAACAAAAAAAGTAATAAGAGAATAAGAATAAATAAATTATAAGAAAGTAAAAGTAAATTAAAAAAAAATATTATGTAAATGAATAAATAAAGTAAAGATCAAAAAATAAATAAATCAAAGATAGCTCAAGAAAATAAAATACTTACGAATAAATAATAATAAATGAATCATAAACAGTAAATGGAAAATTAAAAAGTGAGTCTCCATCAACTGAGAAAAATAAAATGAGAAAAAAGTTACATTTGACAAAAAAAAGTTTAATCAACATTAAAATTATATTTAAAAAAAATAAACTAACAAAACAAATAAATGAATTTATAAAAATACATATTCTTAATACTCCTGTACGTGAGGGGTGACACTGAATCCAAAGGGGTAGATGTGGATCTTTTGTGTTCTGAGAAATGGAGTATACTATTTTGTAAATGATATCACGTGATCGTTCCGGGGAAATTACGAGGCTCGGAGATGTTTTGCCAAATCAACTCGCTCGGATCGTTTGTCTGATGGCAAGCCCATTCTGACATCAACGGCATGGTCTAGATTTATTTCAAACTGCCAAATCCTGAATTATCCTGGTTCGTATATTTATGTAGATGAAATGTTGTCCCCCTCAAAATGTACGAGTCGATTCATTCAATTTATGGCTTATCAGCATGACAAATATGGGCACAAGTACTGGATGGCCGTCGATAATGATTCTAAATAAATGTTGAATGTCTTCAACTACCTTGGCTAAGATGAAACTCGCCCTTGAGAACATCTGGGTGAATTTTCAACGATAATTCTTACAGGCCCTTACCCAAGGATCATTACTTGCAATAACTTCTTCACCTTCTCTGCGCCAGCTAACTATCTAAAACCTAGCACAACGAGCTGGTTAGGACCAACAAAAAAAAGTCAGACGGCCGTAAAGAGGGCAGTGCATAAAGAAAGCTACAGAGCAGCTCTACAAATATGTATCTCTGGTTAGCAATGATATATCTCTGATTGTATCAGAGCAAGGTGAATGAGTATGCTGGAGTTTTAAGTTCCTCGCATCCCTATATGCTTACTGGAACTGATATAAATCCAAAACATGATACTGTTCAAAGTTAAAATGAGACAAAATATGGTGTAGATGTTTTTAGCGGTTGGTTGTGCAGTGAAAGCTGGCGAAAGAAGGTGGCCTGCCCACCGGTTTAATGATATTCCCGACTTGGCAATTATCCACAAACTTCATGACATTTGGCAAGTTTCGACGTATGATAATATAAAAATAAGTTACAAATGACAAAAATACACGCAGACATTTTCTTTTGAAACTATCAGAGTAGATGGTCAAGGAGTATGTAGAGACTAAGGTCAGTGTAACACCCAGTGACGTGGATCTACTAAAATATCGTGTCGCTGGTGCCAGGGACGCAAATCTCTTGAAGAAGGAAAAGTTCTCATAGCTTCACACCACGCTCTGAACCAGTGTGAAAGATGTGATGGCTGTATATCTTATGCTTGTAGACCTTGCAAACCCTAATGTAATAAAGAAGCAACTAGGTACCTGCATGGAGCACAATTACTGACCCAAGAAGATCTGCGGTTTCCCCGGGTATCTGGCGAAGAAAGATCTCTCGGGTGTTCAAACGGGTCAGAGGAAACGTCGACATAACAGGAGCCTCCAACCCAATTGAACACTCGGGAGACCTCTCTTGGCCTAATCCGAATTGTATATAGTTTTACCTATTTTTAGTATGAGTTTAATTGCTACTAGGCACTTGCCTGAAGTGAAAAATGTTTTATTTAGGATGTTATTGACAGATATTTACAAAAATTGGTAGTTAAGAGGCAGGTAAAGTTCAACAAAAAAATCTGAACCGGGAATGCATAATTTGTGCCAGAATGGCGTTGAAAATAATTTCATCTTAAACTGGAGACTCTCCACAAATAAAAAAATCCTTTTCCCAAGAAATGATACAATAAAGAGACCCACGAATAGTTGGAACACCGATGGAACATTGTCTCAGATGCGGTTTTAGTTTTAAGAAGAAAGTGAGGTTAGCAAAGCCTAGCGGTTCTAATGTTAAGAAGCAGTAAAGCATAAAAACAAAAATATTACGTAAATAAGCAAACAGAACGAAAACTATACGCGCAGACGTACTTACAAAAATTAGCTCAGTTTTCCCACCCTCAATAAAAGTAATTTAACATCCCACAAGCCGAAATAACAAACTAAGTCGACCACCCAAATAAATTAGGCGAGATACTTTACATAAAGCCTGACTAAATTTCTATTCATGACAATAACACATACATGAAACACTTTCATCCGCATACTGACTCAATTATATACTTTTTCCACTCACTCAATACCACAGGCCCTTGAAGTGGCCCGCGGGGTGCAGTAAAATGCCAGATGGAAGTCGGGTAACGACAAGGTTAACAACAAATTTTAATGAATATATATCACTCCCGAGTAAAAACGTAACAGACACTTTCATCGGAATTATGAGAAGAGGCTCAGGAATGATGAAATGATATAATTGCGAAGTAATGACGGAAGGAACATGTGCCACATCCAACGCCCAGTCCCCCATTAGATGCATTGTGGATTATTAATAAGGATTTCCACTAACCATGAATTATCACCGATTTTCTGATTATCAATCAGCTAGTGACATACACCATCAATGGGAAGTCCACAGAGTCCATTTTCCTTGACCGGTCGCAGCGGTTCCTCCTTGAACTCCACTCGTCCCGCACGTACAGGTCAGTACAGGTGTCCAGCCTAAAATACCAGATTGCGACTGAGCCCGCGAGAGGGCGACACAAGGCGCCACAGAGCAAGAACATCACATTATAAAACGTGGAATTTAAATGATTTAATTCACTCCTCTATTACGTTAACCACTCCGCATTAAATAGCTGTTGCGAATCATTTATTTCCTAATATACGCCGAAAACGATAAACAATTACGATCCCAGGGCGTGAAACCTAAAAAATGCGAATTCTATTTATCTGAAAAATTTGGTTGGACACTGAATTAGCACATAGCTCATAAGATATCTTTTTTGACTTATACAGATCTTTGAGGAGATTCAAATAAAATTATGAAATTACAAGTAGAAGAAATCTGAAGCATAAATGCTCGTGATAAAACAACGCTATTTGCATGATAAAATTAAAGCTAGGGTAAAACCATAAAGATTCTATGGACCGTTAATAGATATTATATCGATAAATAGAGAGACCGATAATTAATTTTCATTTTACAATTAATATTAAAAAAAAAAGAAAAAATATTGGAAACATGAGATAAGCAGCGAAGAAATTCATATCCCACCTTCCACCGCTTCCACCGATGTTTTCGAAAAGAGCGAACGGTTAGCGTTGTCAATTGTTTCTATTGAAACAGTTGAGAAATTCTGCGCGGTCGGGTTCAAATCGTGTGGATGTAAACAAAATCCATAATTTCTCTCTTCGTGTGACTTTATTTAATTTTTATGGAATGAGCATGAAAAGGACACATAATGAGCAAGAACATGGGCCATCAGCGAAAAAGCCTGCCGGACATTGGTCTAAAGGTCTCTTGTCGTCTATGGAAGACCCCGAGCTGAAAGTGGAAGAGGATGATACAACGGTGGTCATTAAAGATAAATATCCGAAGGTACCATCGTTTCGTTTTATCTAGAACCTAGAATTAAGCCCCCTGTATAGTGATTCGTGACCTTACCTGTTCTCAAAGTTCACTTATTTGTTGTTTTTTTGTTCGGCATATGTGTGTCTTTTCACATTCCAGGCGGAGATACACTATTTAATTCTTCCGAAGGAGGATATTTCAGACCTTAGTAAACTGCAGAAAAAGCATCTATCACTGCTAAAAAATATGTATGCAATTGGAAATAAAATTATAGAAAACAATCCCAATCACGAAATCCGGTATGTTCCATTGTAGGTGAAAAGTTACTAATTGCATTTTATATCATGTATTGCAGTTCCATTCCGAAGCGCATTTGAGGCTTTAAGTGCATGAGAATTCCATGTCCATTGTTTGTGGAATATTTTCTTTGTAATATATCCTTAGTTCCTTTCGGATATGCCGATAGGTAGTGGAAAATACACACGTATCAACTTGGCACCAAATTTCTCCAGCCCTGAAAAGTTAAGCACGCATATTCTGTTATCGGCTGTGGAGGTGTGTAGGTCCTTACTGTTAGATAGGCATAACTACTTCCCTTTACTCAAGTTAGAATTTCCAGTGTGTGCTGAGTTGTAGTCCTCAGAATAGTTAAAGAACAGTACTTAGTATGATAGTATCGCGTTTAATGGATGGTGAAGAAATTATATTTTTATGAGTGTAATGCATAAGAACGAGTCGAGAGCCATCGATTATTATGAGGGTATGTTGTCTTGCTACTTTCACGGTTAGGAGGAGAGTGAATGAGTTAAGTGGGAAGTAGTGGTTGGAGTCTGAGGTTGAATTGTTGGATGGTACCCTTAGACGTGATTGACACAGTAGAATTGTTGTTTATATAGGTATACCCATGCTATAGTTTTTGATGAAGATTAATGATTAGATATTACAGGATTGAACCAGAATTGATTGATATGATTTGATGGTTACAGATCACAGGAGTGAACCAGAATTTTCTTTGGAGGGTGATTTTATGTTCTTGCTTCAATTTTCATATATGCTCCTGTGTTTTGTTAAACACGGGTATGAGTGAAAAGAAAGTTGGTTGAAACTACTAGGACTGAGTTGCAGGCCGCTTTCATCTGGAAGGGTACAGAGTATGTTAAGGTTGAAAGTTTTCCCAAGTTTCAGGCTAACATTGTGGATTTGGACTACATTCTCCTTGGGTTTCCAACCACATCAGAAGTTCAGAGGCTTATTTTTGATACTATACTTTGCTGTCATCTTCAAAGGAGATAGTGTCTAGATTGACATAATTTATACTGTTGAATTTATGACAGAAGATTACTGGTTGGCTGTCAGTGACTTTGCCAGATTTGTGGGGGATTGGTGATGAAGGATTAAGAAGTTGTACTTTTTTTAACTGAGGTTGTGGATTTCAAGTTTTTTTCGTACAAATTTTTAAAATAAATTGCTTTTAATTTTCAAACAAAAAACCAGTGCGAGTGGGCATTGCATTTTTCAGAAATTATTTTGGCAAAGATTATAAAAAACTGCTGTTGCACTAAAGTCGCTGCTGCACTCTTAATTGCCTTAATATTTTTCACTCCAAATTATCATACTCCCCCTGTTCGAACTAAGCAGGTTGCCCCCTTCCCAAAAACACCAGATCCTGGCAATGTCCAGCCATCGGCAGGGAAAACTTCTGCACAAAAAACTATTATTTCCCTAAATTGCCTTATTTTGTGGATTAGGGTTACATGTTTGGATTGGTCTCTATTCCACATACCTGTTCAAATTTCTTTTTTCCCAGCAAATGTCAATGGCCCCCTTAGTCAATCTATCCCAGTATCTTCTGGCTCTTACTGTCATTTTCTACCTCTACATACCACCCTGCGAGCCACAGCATGGGCTTGTGGCGGGGGTGTTAGGACACCAGCTGTGTAAATCATGACTCCTCAACACATCTCTAGGTCTGATAGATGTGATAAAATAAGAGAGATACACTGCCGAATAGATAGGTACAAAAACTCGTTCTTTCCACGCACAATAAACGATCACAATAAAAATTGAGCACCACTAAATACACTCCTATAATACATGTCACCAATTCACCTTCCAAAAACTTACATCTGTAAACGGCTGGTGACCTAACACCCCCTGACACACGCTCATGCGGCAGCTCGCTGGGTATTATGTAGATGTAAAGTTGTAAGGTTTATGGAGGTGAAATGTTGACATGTACTATGGGAGTGTATTCTCCCCTCCCCCCCCCTCCCATTTTTGGTTTTACCAAAAAAATTTCAACAACTAGACGTAGTTATCAAATACAACATTAAACACTCCTATCACTGAATTGAAAAGTATAATAGTTATTACTACACTCATTATTATATAGAGATAATGATGTAACAGTTTTATAGTTTTTTTTGGATGACTGAAAATTACCATAGTTTAATGGTACTCCCCCTCCCCAAAATAAATTCCTGGGATTGCCCCTGCTCCCTAGAGTGAGGACGCATTGTTTAATACACTGCAAATATTCAGGAACTTGAACATATATTGAATTCTCAAAGTAAATAAAATACGTATAAAGTATATTGAATTAAAGTATAAAACATATAAAGTATATTGAATTCTCAAAGTAAATAAAATACGAGCTTTAGTACACCACTCACGATATTACTTTGACCCTGAACCTTATCTCTGGAACTGATACAAGCTGCTAAGTAAGAGATCTACAAGGGCAACCTTATAGTTTATAGAGAGACAGAAAAATTGCTACCCACGCTCCATTAGTGCCAAGGGCGAAAACAGTGTGACGCATTAGTGTAACATAAGACATCATTAACAAATAATTTGCCTCTGTCTTCCATACACTAGTCGTGGCTGAATCTTCGAGCCTGCTCGGCACTAGCGTGCTTGAGTGTGACACGGTAGTGACGTAGAGGAAGCAACCAAGCCCGCCCAGCAAGTCTGCTGAGTATCTTGCTATGTGCTCACACTGAGAGTAGATGCTTTGGGCTACCTGCTTTGATATTCAGACAGGCTTTGGCCTGTTTCAGAAAAGAATAAGTTCATTCAAGGTCAACTGTGCACTGCTAAAGCATGGTTTTTCTCTGCCAAGCACCCATTTCAGCCATGGCTACTATCATGGCTGGTGTCCTAACACCCCCTCCCACATGCCTCTATGGTGGCTCACTGGGTAGTAAACTGGTATGGGCATAGCCAAGGAGAGGCAGGGGGCAGATGCCCCCCCCGGGATGAGGCATTTCTTACCAAATCTGTAGTACGGAGCCAGACAGGATGATGTCCTATCCCCCCTGACATATATCTACAGCTAAAGATGGGTGTCCTGCTCCCTCTAGGATAAATCCTGACTACGCCCGTGATACAGGTGTAAATATACTGGCAGAAAACCAAACTTTGAACTCATCAGGAAGTTGAGAAACTAGTTGAGGAGGGAGAAAGCCAGAAGAAGAAATGAATGGAGGCACATAGTAGAGGAAGCCAAGGCCCACACCAGGCTGTAGAGCTGTGGATGATGAGGAAGTTGAGAAGCATCAGGCTCATAGACCTCATTGAATGAAGATAGTAATAATTAGTTATTTTCTTATTTAAAATTTTATGAGGAAATAGAAACATTTCATTAAAAATCCTTCAAGGAGGATGGTAATTAAAAATAGAGTAAGAAACCGTGGCCCAACCTGATGCACCATCTGTGTCTACCATCTTAAATTTAAAACTTCCTGTATATTGGGGAGAATTCGTGATTAAAATGAGAATTAAAGATCACAAAAGGGGAACAAGACTCCAAAAAGCCAACTGTTGCAGAGTACTGTTTCACCCTGACCATGACCATTGACACCTTTTTTTTAGTTAACAGTTACTGCTAAACCTAATTCATATTTAAATATTTAATTGCTGATAAAATAAGGAAGCCTAATGTTTGAATTTACTTCAGGCTAGGATTCCATGCTGTCGCAAGTATGAGCCGCCTTCACATGCACGTCATAAGCCAAGATTTCAACTCAAAATGCCTGAAAACTAAACGCCATTGGAATAGTTTCACATCTTCGTATTTTGTGCCAGCTTCAAGTAAGTACACCATGTAATGGAAGATGGAAGTCAGGTATCCTAACCATCTACTATTGCCAAGTTGAATGATGCATGAACCTGTATGAATTTATGCATAAAGGACATTGTCCCTGTACAAATTCATTGAAATAGTAATCACCCAACTGGGATGAATCCAAGGCTAAGAAATAGACTGTTTTATAATTCTTTTCATGTATTCACTCATTCATTTGTACAGGTTTGCATATCATGTAACTTGGTGCATTGAGACTCAGGATATAATCTACGAAAAAATGGACTTCGAAGTTAATGATCATCACATTAAAAATTACCTTTCCCAGCTTTCGGACGCCTATCTGTTACGAAGAATTATTTGGTATATTATGGTCTGTAAGCACAGAGGTGCCAATCCCCCTAAAAAGCTATAGCACAACCACCCCCTCTCTCAAAATGCATATTTCCTCCCCTAAAATTAGGTTATTCCTTCCGGCTTCCTTGTTTTTAATTTTTAGAATAAATAAATTAAATAATTTTATCATTAAAAGGTAATATTTAAAAAAAAGAATAGGATTATAAGCTTCCAGAAAAATCTGTATTTTTATTGTAAAAATTATATCCTATATCTTTTCATGTATAATATTTTATTTATTTCCTTCATGAAAAAATTTTTTTCAAATCTTACCTACCCTACCCCAAAAATAATATTAAGAATTCCTCAGATTATGTTTGTCGCTCTCATCGTCCATATTTTTAAATTTTATTTTATTTATTTTTCTGCCTTTGTTATTTAAAATAATTTTCCAAATTTTCTCTCCCTACAATATTTCATGGCAAAACTTAATGTGACATGTAACCCCCATGTAGGCACCCCTGTGTAAGCATTCCAATAGTAATTCAGAACATAAGCTTGTCATTCATTAGGTATCGTAATTTTCATTGATATTCATGAATTCAATCACATTTGATAGTTGGTGCTAAACCAGTCCTTTTTAAACCTCATTTTTTTCGTATTCCCTTGTCTGATCCTACTTGTGAATAAATGTATATTTCTGCTACTAAATGTACTGCTGTGAGGGTTATTTTTGTTCAAACAGACTTCTTTGCTACTGTTACCCCTCTGTTGAGTTTGAATATTATGCGTTCAGAGTTTAGAAAGATCTGTCGGGGAAAATTATGTACCTTTTCTCACTTTTTAATTTTAAATGATTCATACAAATGTAATGTCAGTGGAAGTGAAGTATTTTTAATAGCATTTGTCATCTTTATGTTAGGTTCTTAACATGATGACTGCTAACCTAATTGAAGAAATAATTACAACTCACATAATACAACATTCATTCATTTAAACCGTAATGAATAATTTGATGGTTTAGTGTTAGTCATTTCTTTACTCAATCTATTTCACTCTTAAATATTAGCAAATATGATGCTCTCGACAACAGCCTACAGTAACTTTTTTCATAAATTTTTGCAGCTCATGATTAATTCTTGTGAAATCTTTTGGTATCTGCGATGATTTTTTTTAAGAGCAACAGTTTTGCCGTGCTTTTCTGCCGACTTCGTCAGGCTTATTGTTTCTTATAAATGCCCAACCAACAATGGCAAAGAAACAATAAGCCTGACAAAGCCGACAGAATAGCACCGTGAAACTGTTGCTCTTAAAAAATAAACTCGCAGATACCAAAAGATTAAACCAGATTAAGAGCCTACATAACTTTTTTTTCATTTAGATAACTTTGCTTCCTTCCTATCTAACAGCTATTATATCTGAACTTGAAAATAATGGATCCATCAAGAGAATTGCTTCCAAAACAGCAGAAAATATGTTGGCCACACCATTGAAGTGCCACAAATGTTCAATGGAACCCAAGACAATGCCTCAACTGAAGACCCATTTGATGACCCACTTCAAGAAAGGAGGATCCAAATGATTGCCTTTTATGGGAGTGTATGTTGATGTCTTCCATGGAAACAATTGATGGTAAGTATCAATCGTACATGCAATCTAGTGAGAGTGCCTTAGAGTGTGTGACAGTAATTCGTGAAGGAGGGAAGGGAAAAGGAATAGGCTTGATAGAGTGGAAGGATACAAATGAGAAATCAATAGAAATTTTTGGAAAATTCAGTAATTTTTTGTAAATTACTGTGGTATTTTATGTAATTTACCACAGCCCCTGAATATTACCTAATTTTTCGGGGATATTCACCTCTGTCTCAGATACTTTTCATGCCTACCGATATTTTCCAAGCAAATTATTTTAAACCAAGTCTGTATGTATTCAATACAATCTTGATTGCGATAATGGCCCATACAACTCATTTGTAAAGTTATCATTTTTTAAAGTTTGAACGAAATACCAAACAAAAGAAACCCGAATTGCATTGCTGTAATTGTTTTTTGTTTATTTTCTTTATTTGTTACACATTAATGTGGGACTAGCAATGGTTTAAATGCTATTAATTGCATAAACTAAAAAATTACCAGAAAATTACTATAATTATCAAAAATTACCGTAATTTATCACGATAATTTACCTCAAATGAATATTACAGTAATTTACCCATTTATAGGAATGGATGGTAAATAGATTGTTAAAATAAACAGATGTTTCATGCTTTAATGCAGCTCTACTAGATATTTTTTTGGTATTCAAGCTTGAGGTGACATCTGATTTTTTATTTCTTTTCTCTTTCTTTATATGTTCTTCAAGTTCCTGGAAACACAGTAAGGCTGAAAAAATGAATGTTGTATTTTTACTGTTCATATTTCCTAATTTATGCCTTTGTAAGACAATTTTTTTTAATAAATCATAATTTTACAAATATTGAAATTTTCATTCATTTTCTGATTAGCCTACTTCCATAATAGCCAATCACATTGGGCACACAATCACCAGTATAGAGGCAAGAGATTTACGTTGGGCCCTCGTTGGTCCAATATTGTAAGCAACTTCCTTTCTTTCTCCTGGCCACAAATGCCTCGTCAACCCAAAGGTGTGCATAAGTAGGGATTACTTACAAGCAGCATTTAAATGCAGGCGAGCATCCACATACACATTAATACTACCTCAGTCCTACCTATTGTTCAAGGAAAGAACTTAGCATAACATGAGCCTAAGAGTTAATTTTGGTGATTTGTTGATGCACAAGGAGTCTGGCCCGGGTCCTGCCCAGGATTTGGTGCCAGAGTAGGCTCGACGGGGTTGTAATATGTATTGTTAGTTTGTGAAATAAGTACATGATTGATCGTGGTAAAAACTGATACAAAAACCTACGATCCTAAGGTAACCGACTCGCAATGAAAACCAAGCTAAACAGACATTAACTTGCTCAGGTTGGAGATCATATGGTAGATTGCCATCGCATTGGTGTTTCTCGGCATTTGATGGGCACTCGGCTTGCTTGGGTGGCCCAACGCTTACCTGGAAGCGTTTGACGGCTGCCCAGCATCGATTCAAGAGCCGCTGATGCTTCTCTTGACTCTCCTCATCCGGGGACGCATACGCAGCACAAATTTCCTACACAAAGGTGAACTTGTGCTTCTTAGGCACTGGAACACCTCTGGGGAAGACGGCAAGATGCGATATGGCTCTGGAAGGCTCAGGGTCCCAACAGACAATTACAGCAACAGAATCCTCTCAAAACTGATATTCAAGTCAAATGATTTTCTCGTGGCAAATTTCAACCCTTGGTGTATAAGCACCTAATTTTTAAAAATGGCCATAATTTTTTTGAAATTACCGTAATTTTGTGGGAATTTTAAACTTTCTGCCATTAATAACTATTAAAGGAATTAAAAGGAAAGCCAATAGCAGGGGGTTGAAGGTATTAAAACCATTATTATTGCTACATTAATGTATTAGAAATAATGAAAATATAAAAATAAACATGGAATCCCAAACGTAATTTGGCTTTCTTTTTTGGGATGAGAAATTTTCGTTCAAACCATTGAAAATGATATTCTCACAAATATTCCGTAAGTAAAAATATTCCACAAATGAGTCGGATGTGCCTTTATTGGTAATCAAGATATTATTAAATATAAGAAGACGACTTAAAATAATGTTTTGTAATACATATATCGGTGCGAGAAATGTGACGGAAGTGAATAATACTGATTTTTTCAAATATCACTCACTTTAGTCAGTCTCACTTGGTGGTATTCCATCATTCAAAATTTAAGATGACAATTTTTACTAAAACCACTAGATTTATTAAACAACGACCCAGGTTTCGACGTGCATTCACATCATCTTCAGGTAAGTGGAGGCTGATGTGCAGGCCTTACTTTACTTACTTTTTGTTTACTATATAAGGCCTGCACATCGACCTCCATTTACCTGATGATGATGTGAATGCACATCGAAACCTGGGTCGTTTTTTAATAAATCTAATGGTTTTAGTAAAAGTTGTCATCTTAAATTTTTACGGTAATTCTTAGGAGCTGTGGTAATTTATGTATAATACCATGGTAATTTTTCAGAATGGCCCATCTCTGGTAATACACAGTCACAACAACAATTGCCGTAAACTTGCAGCTCAGTGGCGACGTGCGGTGGTGAGCAAGTAAAAGCTTACTTCAAATTTTCACTAAAAAAAGACTAGGTACTACTTAAAAGTTTTTCCAGGATTCTTAAGAGCACGGAGTTGGAAATTGTACTTAAGAGGCTTGATTTGACCAACATTTTGCAAGAGATGAGTTTATGTAGGTGGATATTGTGGTGCTCTGCATAATCTTAACCTATATTCAGCATACCTTAAGGAATATATGTACTCATATCTTGGAGAAATTAAATTATTTACAGCTGAGTAACTCAAAATATTTTGTTTTAAAGTCACCCTGATATGAGAGAAATAAGAGCAAGTGGATCCCTTCACCTATCTTGGAAGTACTATGACTTGGAATGGATGAAGTACTGTGGACATCAAGCAAAGAATATCCCAGCTAAGAAGGTATTCATGGGAAAAGGACAACTGCTGTGCTCAAAGAAGATAGGACTACAAATCAGGAAACAATACGTGAAAATGTGTGTGGAGCGTGCACTCTATGGATCGGAAGCATGGACCATTGGAAAAGATGACCAGAAAAGTCTAAGAGCCTTTGAAACCTGGTGCTGGAGGAGGATACTGAAGATGAAATGAACGAATAGAATAAGAAGTGATGAAGTGTACAGAAGAGTAGTAGAGGAAAGGACCATATGGAACACCATACAGAAAACAAGAACGAGATGGATTGGACACACATTGAGACACAATCGTTTTATGAAGAACATGTTGAAGCTAAAATAGAGGGAGAAGACTCCAGAGGAAGACCCAGGAATAAGTTCATGGACCAAATAAAGAGGAAAGTAAATAGGAAGAGATACCAGGAGGTAAGGGAACTAGCATTAGATAGGGAAGGGTGGAGGGCTGCAGTCAACCAATCTTAAGATTGAACAACCAATGGATGTAACTCGAAATATAGGTACACTAATGTTGATGTTTTGAAGTGGAGTGGTTCTTGCTCATCTAGAATGAATAATCTCAGACAGTTATCATATTAAATCCAATGCATTTTATGAGCATACCCTTATGGGCGGGATAGTTTTACTTGCACGTCGATAGGGGTGCTAGCAGTGTCAGCTGCAGCTTGCCATAGTGAAATTAACAATGGATGTCATGAATGCATTTTATTAGACTGTGGTTGTATTAAAGAGGTAAACAGTCCACCCCTCCCTTAAATACCCTGTTCAATACAAAAAAGCAATCATTGGGTCCTCCACACCCCTACAGAGTAGCGATCCAACCTCCCTCCCCACCCCCAACCAAAACAACCACCTTGATCGTCCTTGAGTAAACCATTATTAATCTGGACTACAATTGGAGAGTAATATCTTGTATTATGCAGTGCCAGCCATTTAAGGCAATAGTTTGCAAGAATTTATGAATTTTAGAGTACCCTCGGTCACCTATAGCTTATTATCATGCTCACAAGTCATGAGGCTCTCGAAGAAATGACATTGGTTTGAATATGACAAGATTCAAGACCTGACATCCACGAATAACATATGTTATGGTTATTCCCAAATAATAAGACAAATGTTGACGCTTCAAGTATATCACAGCAATACAAACAATCAGTTAACATAGATACAAAGTGATCATATACCCCATCATTAACATCAAATCATCATTAGAACTAGATTTATCAAGACAAATTCCATAACTGCCGTAAAATTTGCTGCGTGATGTCACCATGGCTGTTGAATGTAGTCATGGATAAATATGTTAGAGATGCATGTAGCGAAAACAACGGTGTTTTGATTAGAAATGTAAACATGCGAGTTTGACTATATGCAGATGATGCTGTATTTATCTTAGAGAGTGAATAGGGATTACAGAAGCTCCTAGATGAGTTATGTGAATCAACAGAGAGAATGGAATTGAGGGGAAATGCATGCAAGACTAAAGTAGTAGTTTTTGATAAGGAGAATGGGGAGAATAACTGTATGATGAGGGCGAATCGTGAAGTAATTGAACAAGTGCAAGATGATGATTCTCTGTACTTAGGTAAGATGTTTATGAAAGATGGACAGATAGATGAGGAGATAAGAGACATGCAAATACTGGAAGGAAAGTGATAGGTGGCATGTGCAGCATATGAAGGAATGAGTGCCTGTCTAAGGAAGCTAAAATCGCAGTGTACAAAAGTGTACTTCTCCCCACTTTGTTGTATGGTAGTGAAACATGGGTATGTCAGGATAGACATAAGAGTAGACTAAAACGCTGTGGATATGACTTATCCAAGGAGTGTTAGCGGCAAAAGTAGGATGTATAGAGTCAGAAATGAGTGGTTAATAATGAATGTGGGTTAGATGCTTCAGTAATGGACATATATGAAAGGAGTGTGCTTCGTTGGTTTGGATATGTTGAAAAAATGGATGAGAGTCAAATAGCGAAACAGATATATAAGAATGAAATGAATGGTGCGAGAGGTAGAGGTAGGCCGAGAAAGTTGTGGTTGAAGATATTCTTAGGAGGAATATTAGGAGTCTTAAAAGCAGGAGGGAGTGTATGAAGCAGTGTATTGGGGTAAATGAGGCAAAAGAGGTTTGCAAGGATAGGTGAGTATGGAGGAAATTATTGAAGCAGAGTTAGGTGTACAAATACGCATTTATGAGTGAAACTTTGTGACTGTGCCTACCCCAAAAGGAAATGGCGTGCTTGGTATGTATGTATTATGATGAACTTTGAGGATGCCACAACTGGCCGAGGTATCACCTAAACAGCACACCACTAGAAATGCAAACCTCATCCATGTAACATGTTAAAATAAAAATTTCATCAAATAACCCAATGGTTGGGGGTACAAAAATACATATTTAATATGTTACCGGACAGTGTGAAAGATACTAGGCCAGTGGAAATATTTTTAAAAATTTTCTTCTGACCACGTGTTATTACACTGTTCAGGAATTTTTCAGTGACAATTTATAAATTTGGAGACAATGTATTTTAAGAAAGGGAACTTAATATGTAAAAAATATTTTTAGAATTATATGTGTTTTTACACATATACGTACTATGTCTATGTTTTATTTGCTAACTGACGAATCGTACGCCAACAAATCCTTTGTATGGTCCTTGGAGAATAAAGTTTTATTATAAAATATTTTGCTAGGTGAACAGGAGTCCTTAAAAACACTTTTATTATCATAAAAACTATTTGGAATTCTATTCTATACACATACGTTTATCATTACTTACCTAATTTCACTTATGCCCTTCAACTCCTCTGAGAGCATAAGGCTTCAATGAATTTTCTCCAGGGGATCCTGTACCCAGTCATGGGATGCAGCTCTCCACGTGTCTCGAAAACCTTGCCAGCGTTTCACATCCCAGATTTCAAGGTCTGTCGAGGTCTTCCCCCCCTCCATCTACTCTGCAGATTCCACTCAAGTGCCCTCTTCTCAATGGCTTCATCCAGTTTTCTCAAGTTATGGTCATTCCATCTCCTCTTTATCTGTAAAATATGTTCATCAATTAGGCCGTCTTCTGTCATTTCCCACATCCTTTCATAATTGACGGTATTAGGATGCCTCAATAAACACCAGCTCACAGGTGAGACTTTTGGGGATTGGGTTGATGTAGTGGCTGGAGTACTGGCTAACCCTACGGACGGCTAGAGTTCACATCCTTGCAGAGAAGGATATTTTTCAAAGGAAACCCAATCCCTACTTGAGTATCTTGTGGGCGGCACTTCAAGTGCAGATCTTCATCCTTTGGATGAGACGTTAAACCATGGTCTCCTTGACGCCTTTTTTAAGAGCAGGCTAATTCCGATGCTGGGTTTCAACCCTCTCTTCCTCCCTCTCCTGTCCCCGATGGCGCAAATGACCTTAGCTGTTGGTTGCCTCCCCAAATATCCAATCCAATCTTCTTGTTAATATTCTATTTTTCACAAGCATGCATGTGGGCGAACTTGACGTTTCTGCAGAAGATCCATTGCATGGTGATATTGTGCAGCTTTTCCATAAAGGGTAGAGCTGGTTGAAAGACTCATTCACTTTTCTTTTTCGAATCTCGATGTCTTCTGTTGCTCCATCTTGTTTTATCAACCATGTTGCCAAGATAGCAAAGCTTATCCACTTCTTCCACCTCATCACCACTCATTGCCAGAGCTTCTCATCTCTTCGGATATGCATATGTTTTGTTTGGATGACATTTATCTTCAAGTCTGCTTTCTTGGCTATGGTTTCTAATTTGAATAACATCTCTTCTTCCAGCAGAAAAGTGTGGTTCAAGATATAAATAACAGCAACATAATGAAGATCTTCCGGCTTACCCAGTAAACCCCATTGGATTCCTCTCCTCTTTTGTTCTACTTTCTTCATCATCATCCCACAAAGGTGTGCTCACTGCCTGTTCAGGAAAGATTGCTGCTCATTGCATGGTAGGAGCCTGATCACGTAAATGCATACCACAAGCCAACCCCACCTTGTCATGGTGTGAGACCTAGAGCCCGGAGGGGCTTCTGGTGCTTTGTTACGTCCTTGGGTAGGGGGTCGTGCCTGGATCATTGTGCTGCCTTCTGGTGACCAAAAGGGCACTGGCTTTTAGCTCAAAGGGGCATAAAGAGTAACTCTCTTTCCATATGTTTGGCTGACTGCTACTTGATTTATCAAATACCAGGTTTCGAAAGTGTGTCAAGCCACTGTAATTTGTAGTCAGGTGCCAGTGGTATTTCCCACAGCCCTCTCCCAGCCTTTTTCCTTCCTCCAGCAGGATAACTGGGTAAAATTTGGTTAAATAAACTGGGTCAGAAACTGGCCTGCTGGTTTCCTATGGCAAGGTAGATGCCCTTTCTTTGTCTTTCTTCATAATCTCATCAATTACTAGGAGAAAGATAATGAGAAACACACTGGATTAATCCATATTTGAGCAGAAATAGTATTTTTCCAATAATTAATCACTGAAGGATAGTAAAAAAATTGATCCCTGCTTCTGACTATCCACCAATGGGGTGAGTCTTCTTTCCACGACACTCATCTTAAACCAGTCAGGCCTGATGCTGAGTTAATTTTGTAATGGAAATGGTAATTAGTGCCAAGACTCCTGACCCCAATGAAGATGCACTGAAAGATGGACTGAGGGATAAATTCAGTTCTCTGGGCAACTCCCAGGAAAACAAGCAAGTCACCACCCACTTGAGCTCAATTTTGACCCATTAACTCACCAGCATTACCTACCAATCATTGATAGGAAGTCACAGCAGGAGTACTGTCATATAACTTTTGTTCACAAACGAGCTGCCAGGAGTATCATGTCACAGTGCAACTTATTGCACCTCCACTCTCATGCTTGGCAACTTTCACTTGTCACTTCTATTTACAACAACTGTGACTCCCAGTATACTGTCCAGATTCTGGACCAGTCAACGTTTCTCCTGGAATGCTGGCTGGTTACTCATAATTTTTCATCCAGTGTGATATAAGCTTGGAGGAAACAAGGCATATAAGTTGGCTCAATATACAAGTTGGCTGCCTCACTCGCATAGCAAGGCCATTGTACATTAGTGTACACCTAGACCTTCATGAGACAAGCATTGAAAGGTGGCCTTTCTCTCTGGACATATGGCTGAAGATTCCTGATCCCAATAAGAACAAGTTGAAAGATGAATTGAGGGATAAAAACAGTTCTATGGGCAGCTCCCAGGAACACAAGCAAGTAGGTCACCACCCACTTCAGCTCAATTCTGAACCATTAAAACCAATCTCAAATTCTACCATAGAACCATCATATGAAAAGTATTATTGCTTTATTTCTTCACAATATGGCACAACAGCAACTGTTCCATCCCAACTTTGAAAAACACTCATACCAAAACAAAAAAGTACAAACACCATCACGTATTCTTAGTATAAGAGACACCAAATTGTTCATGGGGTGGTAACTCCTTTAGGCCACTTTTGAGTCAAATAACGTGGCTTTATTCTCTCAAGAATAATCTTCTTCATCTCCTTCTTCATTCACTTGCTGCTGCATTGATGTCATTAGCTGTGCAGCTGCTTGCAACTGGGCCCATTGTTGCTGCTCAGCAGCTGCTTGTTCTTCCCTAGCCTGGGGGAGAAAGTCGAGGGCTGTTTTAATTTTTTTATTTTTTAGAGACATTCAAAACAACTTTGCATGACTCCAGTCCTACCAGCAGCGTATGTCCACAGTCAACTATTGATTTACACAAAAGGCTGACTACAATAAAATTTGTTCCATTCTCAGAAATTAAAAGCTCAGTTATGTGTTTCTTACGTTTTGCAGAGCATGCACAAATGTTAAATGCCAATCATCGACAAAGTTCTTTAATAAGGATGCTCCTGACACCATTATTAAAAATAGCATTTGAGTTCCATTAAAATTTGTAAACTACCAGTGGAATACAAAGAAAACTGTTGAACCTATAATTTCCTGCATATACAGAAAAAGTTCTTAGAATGTCCACCAAATAAGCACATGGTTGACCAGGGACACATGCACTGAGTGGGGTTGTTAGTGAGACAAAGGATCGAAACAATTATCACCCACAGGTCAAGGAGAGGGCTCTATGTCTAGCAGGGTGGGATCCCTCAATACACCCAGGACATTTTTTCTTGCTGGGCCACAGTGCTGTGTTAACACAGCATTCATTGAAAAATGTATGCTGTTCATCAACAGTATTCATTCATATGAGATGAAAAATCTTGTGTTAAAATGGCATTCATAACAAAAAGGTTAAAAGTTTGGGGCCAATGATGGCTGCTTGACTGAGTTAGCCTTGAAAGGGACATGACTCAAGGGGACATCCCTCTCAAATGGTTGAGGATTTGAGAACACCAGATTTTCAACTCAAGTTGAGTTTGAGTCAATCATTACTAAAAAAAATTCAAGTTTCAAATGGAGCTTGCTATTTTTTTTTGTTTTTAAGAGAGAATAAAATTCTTCAAAGCCTTATTTAATTCAGGGCTAATTCCCAAATTTCATAAGTACTACAAATAAGACAAATTACTGACCGATAATAACAAACTTTCTGAATCCATACAAAAAACTTAAATGAACAAAGAAACATTAAAAATAAATGACTTTGCCATTTTTTTAAAGAAGTCAACTCACTTTTTTCACTTTTCTAGGTCATATAAACCCAAACAATCACTCACAGGAAAATAAACTGCCATGATGGTATTTTTGCAGTGTACAGTAACACTGAATACAAAATATGAACCGTAAGTGAAACACAAGAGAAGTATTTCTTCCATGCAAGCAAACCTTTGAGAAGTATTAATATAAGGATATAAATCAATGAAACATGAATTAGTACCATAAATAAACTTCCCTAAGTTTCTAAATGTCTGTAAATTTGAAATCAAATTATAAAATATAATGCAGCAAAATGGGTTGCTCCACATGTTTAGGCAGGAGATTCCCTAATCTTACAATAACAACACCTCCAGCAGCTGACTTTAGGCTATTGCTAATACTACCGTTAATGGTTTTGACAAATAATTTCGTGCTATCAACAGTAGGTAATGAAAATTTGTAATAATCATGAGTGTGATCATGACTGGATTGATCTTACTAATCCACAAAAAGCTAGGATGAGTTCCTGAAGTCTCTCTTAATCCAATGCAGTTTGCAGGTTTTACCTCAACAGCAGAAATGCTTTTCACAATCCAATTCAGGTGCATTATGACCATGAGGCTGTGAGTATGTTTGCTTTTCCACTTCATTTCGAATGCCTCAACAAATATGTAGCAAGAGTGCACAAAAAGTGAACCACTTAAAATAGCATGGATGGGGTCTGTCAAGCCAGGGTAATTCCATTTGATCTTTGTCATGGTATTGAAGAAAGAGCCGAACCGATATTGACAACCATGGGTCAGGCTGGCAACTGGCAATGAATTATACAATGCTGAATATCATGTGTTTGGCACACATTGGCAGATCCTCCGATAGATGCTCCTCAAGAGGTACTTGCCTGTGGCTGCGTGTGTAACAAGAAGATCATCACTCACTGAACGCATACAGCCGACAAGACTGATCATTGAGAATGCTCAGTTTGGCTCCACCTCTGCTGTGACTAAGTCGCAGACCCCCACCAGGTGAATCATCAAGGGGAGAGAGGTAGAGGTTTCTCTCCAAAAATGCCCTTCAAACAACAAATTCTCTCCAAAAATACGAGTGAGATAAAAGGAGGAACTCAGGAACAAACAAGTATATTGAATAAGCCACAAATAAAACAAGTATTTTTCACCAGCTTACGATTTACAAACAAAATACTGCAAGGGTCAGTCAACCTGTGTTATACATACAGAAGAGAATATCGCTATCAAAGGAGGCATTTAGTAATAGAAGGGAACTGATGATGGGGACACTGGGTAAGGATGTGAAGAACAGGCTGGTGAAGAGCTTGATATGGAGCATAGTGTTGTATGATGCAGAAACATGGACCCTGAGAAAGGAAGATGAGAATAGGCTGCAGGCATCTGAAATGTGAGTGTAGAGAAGGATGGAGAAAGTTAGGTGGACGGAAAGGAAGACTAACCAAGATTTGTTTGAGATGGTGGCAAGGAAAGGAAGCTTCTGAATGAAATTTGGGATAGGCAGGGTAGATGGCTGAGTGGTGTTATAAAGGGCGATAGGTTGCTCAAGAGTATGATAGAGGGAAGGACGTTGGGCAAGCAGGGAAGGGGAAGAAAGAAGAAAGAGAAAAGGTTTCATGGACAGGATGAAGAAGGGTAGATCATACGCTGAGGCAAAAAAGGATATCCTGGAGAGGATTGGGCCTCTGAATGGGTAGAGGACCAGGAGGAGATTCTCTAAAATTCAGCAAAACCTACCTTAACCGATATAATACTTTTAAAAAAAAGAATGGAAAATATACAAAAGAACAGCAGAATGTGGACAGGAACTTAGCGAAAAGTAAACAGGGTAGATGGGGCTAATTTGCTCACGTGGTTATAGTGCTCGCAGAGTTTCTGTGCACTGGAGAGTTCCTCCAAGCCTAGCTGCCCATGGTAGATGAGCAGCGATTGGCTGCCGGCGTCCAATCCTGTAAACCGGTTCTTATTTCACTTCGCGCCGCGTACGAATACTGTAAGTGGCGACCCTAAAGAATCGGCGAAAACGAATGCTATGCCTCGCCGACGTGAGGGCCTTTAGAATAGAAATACTCTGGATGAGAAACTACTACATATATCGAGTCAAAACTTGCAGTGATTGCAATAGTCATCGCAGTGAGGTAAGAAAGTAATCCCCATCGGTGCAGGTCACCGTGGTAACACGATAAATAAACAAAACTTAAATACTCTTCACCAACATTTTGAAAAATACAAATACAAAAATTGCGACTAATTATCGTAACCAATATTTTTATCGCTGGGAAAGATATCAGAATTTATCGAACCATATTTAATTCAGTTAAGAAAGCCTGGCACCCGCTGCAGGATAATTTAAAGTGAGCTAAGACTAGACTCTTTTGGGTTGCCACTGACGGTATTCGTACACGGCGCGCACTGAGCTAAGAACCGGTTTACGGGATTGGACGCCGGCAGCCAATCGCTGCTCATCTACTATGGGCAGCTAGGCTTGGAGAAATTCTCCAGTGCACAGAAACTCTGCGAGCACTATAGCAATGAAGGATTTCAAAGTGGAGGATGGTAAGATGAGGTCAAGGGAGTGTGAATGCGAAACCAGGGAGGTAAAAATTTTTGGAGAGCGGCAGAATAGGGAATGCTAGGATATAAACAGACAAAATTTTGGGATGTTAATAAGACAACCATAGCATGTGGTCTGAGGAGGAACATGAAGTGGAAAGAGAGGAAGAGGGTTATTGGTGCAGAGAGTACCACTCCAGATGCTATGAAGGAACTTCATGTCACAGAACACATGACGGAGAAAGAGAAGAGGGATTCCAAGGGAAGACAGGATAAGTTCTAGAATTCATGGAGAAGAATCAAACCTAAAAATAACCAAAAGAGGCCTTAAATAAGAGAGTTCACAAATAATCACCTTGGCAAACAGTTCTTGTTGCTGTCTCAACAGCTCTTCCTCTGGGATTCCAAGATTTTCCAACCTTGTGGATTGCATCCGACGCCTGGCAGCCACAGCTTTGCAGTCTTTCATCACTGCCTCTGCATCGGCTCGGTAGTCTCCAAACCCCAATCGATCCAGGGCTAAATAAAGGCAGAATTATGGCACATGGAAATTATGTAATAATCAAGAACCAAGATGAATGATATAAACAAAGAAAATAGAATTTAGATCTGACGACAACAATATCTGACTAAACAGTCCTTTGAATAATTAACTCATGACATTTAACTTCAACAACAAATTTCTCCCACATCTACATCTACATTCTGCCCCGCAAGCTGCCACATGGGCATGGTGTTAGGACACCAGCCATGACAGAGTGTTAAAAAAGAGGTTTTTGGAGGTGAAGTGTATTATGGGAATGTTTAAATAGGAGCAGTGGTTTTATTATAGTCGCTTATTGCGCGGGAGGTAATGGCTCTGCCCAAGGATTCTTATGAGCTAACTTTTCCATGAGAAAGTGATTTAATATGTGTAATGTTTTGAATAAGAAAAACATGGTTCTCATGCCCAATGCGATAGGACATCAAGTTACTTTGGTTTCCTTCAGCTGATGATATGAATCAAATGCATGTATCAATCTAGCTGGACCAAATTTTAAAACCTAACAAGCATTTTGTAAGGTGATTCATGATTATATGCTTAAATGAGTGAGTAAATCCAGGGCTTAATTGTTAGATGTGGTCTCTGTATTTATTTCCTTGATATGAGTAGAAAGCAAAACTAAGTACATATCACTATGAAACTTGTGCAAGGGAGATACTGCTAAAGCCAAAAATGTCAATAAAAAACAGATGGTATGAATGGGACAGCTGATATGCAGTAAAGCAACAGGCAAGGTACAATCTTAGATGGAAACAAAAGAAGAGGGCTGCAAGAGAACGTAGCCAAAGAAAGCTTGGGGAGCTGATTTTCAGAGAAATACGAAGCGTAAAAGAAAATTGATAGACAGAATTAGAAACGTCATTATTTCAGCCATAGGATAAAAAAATCTCAGCCCTCTACCTTGAGTGAAAGTACTTTTAAAAAGCAAAAAATGAAACCACTACATCAAACCTAATGTTTAGCATGGACCACCAGGGGGGGGGGGTCTTTGGGGACTCTGAGGGCTTTTTACTATAGCCTATGTTACAGCCAGGTACATTTTCTATCTACATGCCAAATTTCAGGTCAATCGGTCCAGTAGTTTTTGCATGATGGAGCGACAGACAGACAGACAGAAGCCATTACATTTTTACATAGTAGGAAGGATGACCACTATGGGTGATACAGTTAAAAATAACACAAGAAAAGAACACTTACAAGCAGGGGTGCTGATCCCCCACAAAAGCTATAGCACAAAAACCCCTCAAATTCCAATTTCCCCCCATGAAATTCAGTTATTCCTTACGGCTTCCTCGAATTAATTTGAACATATAAAAAATCACAATAGCTTCATTAAAAGGTAATATTAAATAGAAGGACAATAAGTTAGAACAAGTTTCATTACATTTATCCTAAAAGTCCCATCCTATATCTTTTTACGCATAATATTTCACTTATTTCCTTCCATCATGAAAAGTTTTTCCAAATCTTACTCCTACCCCAAAAAATTATATTTAAAATGCCTCAGCTTACATTTGTCACTCTCGTCGTCCAGATTTTTAAATTTCATTTATTTTTCCACCTTTGTTATTAAATTAACTTCTCAAAATTTCCCCCTCAAAAATTACAATGGAGCGAATTGCCCCATGTAACCGCTGTGTAGGCACCCCTGCTCTCATGCACAAATTATCCACATTTTCAGATGATTAATGTCATGTTCATTTTTTTCTTTTTCACCAAGACACCTAGTGGCTTTGTACACAAAACTCTGGAATATAATTCCTAACCACCAAATCTTGGAACAATAGAAATTTACCAACCATAAGAACAAGGGTCAGAGAGATATGGAAGACAACTTTTCAAAGTAATACAGTCAGATTTAATGAAAACAAAAGTTGCATGAGTGGTTATCTACTGTCAAAGGTGGGTGGTTAAAAAACTTCTATATATGTATAAAAAATTGAAAAAAGCTATCACATGCAGTATTTATGGACCAAGATTTATGAGTGAGGAAGTGAGATACTTAAAATGATTGAAAAAATTGCATTGCAGTCATAGAAGAACGAACAATCCACTGCACAAGAACTTAAGCATAGAGATCCCCCTCGAGGGGGGATTAATGATGAGTAGATAAAAAATAAACAACGTAGACGGAAATTATAGCAAGTAATCTTCACCACAAGATTAAAAGATGAAGATTTGGAAGCAAATGGACAACGACCGTTGCAGATCATCACGTTCAGCTGGCTGACGATGATTAGAGTTATATGATGAGGAACTTCATTGCAGAGTTCACAGAATTTGGCTTGGAAATTAATAAAAGACAGATACCGTATGCTACGATGGAAGACAATGGACAGGATCTCTGAACAATAACATGAAACAGAAATATAAATAAATACCGCTCCTTGGTTGTGCACCAGCATGAATGTGGTATGAACAATGAAAAAATCCAACAGAAAATGGATGAAGAAAAACTATAACAAAGATGCTGCCCTTAGTCTTTTGGGGCAAACAAATATCTAATAAATTAAATTTACTAATGTTCTCGTAACTGGTAAAGGTTGGGTGACCAACGGCTCAGAAGTGTCATCAATGACAAGAGATTTGAAAATATGGCTCAAGGCCTCAAAAACAAGATTCTGGAGGAGATGCTCTGGAGCACCACTCATGGATCATATTCAAAATGGTAAATTCAAGGGAAGACACCATTAGGCATCCAAGTATGCCAGTAGTAGAACGACACGAGGAAATCTATGTCACTCGGCTCACTTTAGCCTTAAACCTCAAGGAATTAATGGCATTTATGTAGGTATTTTTCATCATCTGGTGGTGAGACTGAAAAAAGTATAATTACCTTGAAGTACGTGCTCAGCATTAATCGTCTTCTTCGATTGTTGATTGCAGATATCATTTGCTTCTGATGATATCAAATGAATGAACTCCGTGCAGCAGTTAAGTATTAACTCCCGCGACTCATTTGCTACGCGAATGTTTGGCAGTATTTCTTTTATCATCTTGTTTATAGATGCTCGGGGCAAAGTTAGCTCCTCATCATCTGCCATATTTTTCAAAAGTAACTAGTTACAAGAACAGGCGAACACGTTTCGGCAATAGGTAGTCTAGTTTGACCACAGGGGTAACTGAGTTAGATGAAGGAACGATGCCTGTGTCACTATTAGATCAATTTAATTAATCCAACTGTGCACAACGTTGGAATCGTTGGAATCCCATTGTTTTTGTTAACAATTGACTCACGTAATGCGCACCTCGAAGCGCAACGCGGCCTTTCCGAATTTGTTTGCGCTTGGCGGGAGGATGAACTGAATTGAATCGAATGAACAGTGAAAACATGATAATATGGAAGGCCATTACTCTTAAACTTGATAAAGCTTGCTATAATGCTCCATTCATGACATTTTAACATTTAATAAAATTATGTCATCACTTAAAATGCTTTCCGAGGCATCATAAGTTTCTTAATTTTGAAAGAAAGAAGCATAAGTCTATCACTAAATACAGAATTATATGCTAGCATATAACTGGCGAAGAGCTAGGAGAACCGTACACTCCCCGATTATACTATATAAAAATAAGTCCTAAAAGAAGAATTATTAAATAATACAATTAGTTTCTTCCGTGAACCAGCTAAAAGTATCGTTCCATTTTACAATAGGTCCGCGGAATCCTCAGGGCTCCGCATATGTTTCTCCTGGGGATCCGTCCGCGGCAGACATATGGATGGAAAAAATCATAAAAATTATTGTTGCTGCTTCAGTGCAGCGTTTTTTACTGTTGTTTTCTTAGTAATATACCTTATAATTAGAACTTCCGTGTACTTAATTAGCTAATATGCCTAATAGAGCAAAGATAGAACGAAACACTGGATGCCCTTCGTGCTCCACGAGAAACTGCTTCGAAACAGCCTCCTTGACTGAAAGAGTTTCTCTGAAGCCCAAAGGAATAGTGTTTGGTTCTATATATGTTCTGCGAGGCGCATTGCTTGCTGCGGGACGCGAGGCTTGACTTGGTGGGGAGACACATACTACTCTAATAATTCAACCAGTTCGTATTGTACAAAATAAAATGCTACGTGTCATTCTGGGAACTAACACCAGAGAATCTTCATTCCCTTCATGTAAAAAACTAAAAGTATTGCCTCTCCGTCATCTCTATTTGTATAAAGTGTTACGAATCTTTTATAACCGAGGAGGAAAACATTGTAAACCGTGTCCTTACGGTTATAGATTGAGAAGTGCTCATTATTATACTATATCTATACCCAATATTGAAGAGGAGACCCGATCCCTACTTGAGTGTCTTGTGGAGGGCATTTCAAGTACAGTGCGTACTCTGTCTGTCGGATGAGACGTTAAGCCGTGGTCCCCTTGGCGCCTTTCGTTAAGAGCAGGCTAATGCCGACGCCAGGTTTCTATCCAGCCTTCCTCCCTTACCAATTCCCTATGGCACAAATGACCTTAGTTGTCGGTCGTCTCCCCAAAATCCCAATATTGAAGCCTACAAAATTTCTATGATTTCATTACCCCTTCAATTTATCAAAAATTCCAAATGAGATTTCATCAATTAGGAATAAAACTACTTTCCTCAGAAAATAGAAAATTTGGTTGCGACAGAAAAATGACGTGGAATATCTGCTAAAAACCATGGTGTGATTCTTGTATGGCATGGGCACTTATTTTATTGTAAAGTGTGAATCTTGTACTTTGTGTTAATTCCAACTCGAAACGGTTATAATATAACACATTTGTGTTATATAAAAGCCAGAATTTATTTTATAATTATTTTTGTGAATGCAACCTGCCAAGCCAATTTATTCAAGGAATGGCAACCCCAACACAAGAAAGTATTTCTTCTGGGGTGCCTAATTTTACCCCCATTTTTTTGATTTGTTAAAATACGTGAATATTTATTTGGGTGAAATAAATTATATTCTATTCTATTGCACATTATGCACACGCGAAAGCGTGGTTAGTTAGGTATATTCATTATCAAGATAACAATAGTATGGATCAGCATAGATGGAAGCAGCGATTTAATTTTTTTTTATTTTTGTCACCAAATTGCGCTGACGAAGCCCTTGACAGTCATCGGCGGTGCCTTGGAGACTTCAAGGGACACAGTTTGGGAAACGATGCTCTCGGGTGACTAACCCATCAGCATTTAAAGAGAAGGCAGAGAAATACGCAACTTTAGAAGCCATCCAACACGACATCAAGGAGAAGGAGGAGGTAAAACATTAGGAATCACGCTAAGTTGCAGGGGAATAAGGGAGCAAGAAATCTGCGGAGGTCCGGAGGTCGAAAATAAAATTATTAGCCAAGCAGACATCAAAATCATATCGACCCGTGCACACATTGGAGGGATCGCCTGCTTCAACATATTCATGAAGAATACAAGAACGAGAAGAAGATTGAAGAAAGGAGATGGATGAAACCGGAGGTTGGCTCCAGACTCGGTTGCTACCTCCGTAAAAGGTATAATCAAAGAGGTGGGTTTTAGTGGGTATTGCCATTCGTGGCCGAGTCCCACAGTACCTGGGCACCACACCTAGCCCAGGTCTGCGTAAAAGCATTTCCCCCTCTCTAAAAAAATATAAAACAATAGGTGGTAAAGCAGCATCTTATTTGCGCTAAATACATAGTTATTTTAAGTAATCCTTCCACGAAACGTCTCGAATACGCTACGTGCGTACCGATACCTCCCTGCAGTTGGATTTGTTGAGTGCGGAGTCACAAAAAAGAGAGAGTAAGAGAATTAACGAACGAGTCGGACTGGTAATTTACGGAGCTCCCCTTGCCTCCTTGAATTGTATATGGTGCACACGTGCATTATAAATCTTAGTCACCCATCACCCTTATGTTGATAACCATGTTTGTCTCGTATGGGAGAACCATCTCGTAGGAACGAGCGAGCGAAGGCCTATCTTCAAGATAGTCAGCATTCACGCATCCCCGTGTCACCTGCACGGGGATAACTAACAGAAGCATTAACAGGATCTCTTTAGGATCGACGTTCTTGGAAAAAATTAGAACGTCTCGGGGAATTAAACTCTTTTTGAAATCATCTAACTACGTCCGGTGCCATTATACTTCATATGGTGGATGGGAAAAAATTTCTCCGCCGCAAGGTCGTTCATAAAAATCAGCTTTCCTTGAATGAGTGATTATTTTAAAAAATAGTTTTTCTTGGTGCAAGTGTTTTAAAGAAATCTCCTGGATCACCTCTCGCTTTTCAAAGACCAAGGATGGATTTTTGCGACGTACCTCCAGTGAAGGAGCTGTTTTGCTTCTTCAACATGGTGTTTGCGGTAAGTAAAGGCAAGTGGTGGGCCAGATTCGGTATTTTACGAAACAATCAATGCTTTTAGTACTTATAAATATTCCCATGAATCAACAACAGTAATAGATTCCATAAATCTCGTTCAAGTCCCCAAACGGAGGAAACGATATCACAAACATGTTCAAATAATTGGGGTTCCAGATGAAAAGTAACAAGTAAAAACTTACTCTGGTTAAAACCTTAAAATTTGTTTCCAGCGATATTTTTCGAAATTTCAATGGTAATTCGGAACCAAGTTACAAAAGTAAGTTCGTTATATAACACAGGAGGGCGCTTCGGAGAGACATTCCACCGAGGGCGCAGCGAATAGCAAAGATGATTGTTCATGATTATTTTTCCCCCAGCGAAGCAATAATTATACAATTATACATATTTAAAGGTAATTACTAAGAAAAAGACCTAAGTATTGAGAGTAACTCAAGCAACCAAAGGATGTAACATGGCTATAGACTAAAAGAAAAATTTGGAGAAATATGAAGAGAAATCAAATCGATGGTGATGGTGAAACAACAAAATCAAAACGTTTTTGAATGAAAAAACCATCGCTTTACAAATACTTATTCTTTTTTTTTAATGTAAATATAATTTATCGACGTAAATCTGTTTTCTCAATCTGCATTCCAGTTGTCACAAATAGAAGTCATGTTCTCGTCAAGTTCACCAGCAAAAATTATTTAAATCCAAACTCCCAAATATAGATGGTAATCCAAATTTTCATGCATTAGGTAGTGTACTGAGTTCATTATCAGCCATTCATGCCATCACACCGTACTTATAATACTTAATTAGTAAATTACGATTGCATTTGTATTGCAGAGCTCCGAGGATCATTCACTAATTTTTTTTTAAATCTGTACGGCAGTTAGTCAGTTATCTTACTGGATGTTTTTAAATTGAACAGTTTTGGCTCGATTCTAAGGCGGAAAGTCCAAACCTTTTCAGTGCGTAAACACTTCCCACAATTCCACTAATGTTTTCAATTAAGAGCTATTTCAATCCACCATCGAGCTCGCTACTTCCTCCGCATTGCCTAATTTATCTTCTTCTGCTCCTCAACATGCGTAAGAATTATGTTGACCAATCTCACGGCCACGACTAAGCGAGCTTTAGCATCCTATATCTCCACACAAAATGAGTAACAGCAGCTACTCCAGATTTACAGTGCGAGCTCGACAAATACAACATGAATATGTTACCGAACGCCCACATCTCACTTTAAAAAATTATATTAATGGAGAAAGGGTATACGTGTAAGGGTACGTGTAAGGGAAAGGGTATACGAAAGGGTATGTGCATTGGTTAATATAAAACTGAAGAAATAGAGGAACTAATTCTCAATTTGAATGTAAAATTCGTACACTGAAACTCAGCTGCACATATGCAATACTTCTGTGCAAATACATGTGAATGAGTACAAATGAAATAAATGATAAATAGATATGTATAATGAACAGATGTGTTGTCTGGGGCCCTTTCGCCATATTCAATATCCGTCCGTAATCTTTGAGATGTACAGGCCTAAAAACCCGATTTCCCACTGTCGCCAGTGTGAATAGTAAGGGTCCCAAATATTAATTCTAACATTTTCAATTCTTTTACCGGGCTAAAGGAAAAAGTTCGAATAGATGCTTATTATGGCCTGTAAGACTTGATTAGTCCCGCAGATTTTCTTAACATGAGATAATGAATAACATCAATGTCCATGTCGAAAAGAATACTTTCCACTTTCCTACAGTTATTTCATTTGTAAGACTCGTTTCATAGCTTTACTGTTTCGCCAGGTACGATTTTTTGTACCTGAATATGAAGTAAAGCTGTGAAGCGCTCTGTACAAGTTAAATAATTGTAGAAAAGCATAAGGTATTTTATTCAATATAGATACTAGTGCTAAGTTCTTCTACGAAGTGGCGTCTGTTGTCGTCAAGCTTATTATAATAAATAGTCCTAGACAGTAGCATAGATTATTAAGCAGCAGCAGCATTAAGCGCAATTGTAACAGTGTAAGGACACGAAAACTGAGTGCGCCTGCTAAAGTTGAACATATTTTTTCGGTATCTGGCATTAGGATACCATTTACCCTTACTTCCCATTACCTGGTCCATACACTAACTCATTATTAGACCATGACAAAGATAAGACAAGATATTAAATGGAACCTTACAGTAAAAGAGCACTGAAGAATATTGAAACCTTGAAAATGCACAATCGGCTGCATTGAATGGATCAGTTATGCAGTTGATACGTTTCAAACCTAGGAATTGGGAGCTTTCTACTCAAGGAGTCGAATTTGGCGCATGTCGGATATTATCAGTCCACACGAATGACGACGGTTAGAGCGATATACGCACTCGAAACGCTCGATAACCTGCGGGTAGTTAGCATTCTGTGGGTGTACGACAGCCATGGCAGAATACTTTACGTATAGTCATCACAGTCGGTCAAACTGCTTGTTTTTAATGCGTAAGATTTTTATCGCAGAGAAATAAAATCTATGCATGGATATTAGCGTAAAAAACTAGCATGTTAATGATTTGGTTTCTTGGAAAAAATTGCTATTTTAAAACGCAGCCTCAAGGCACCGGACACATATTTCGAAACCATTAGATGGAATGTGTATAAATATTCTCAAAACGGGCAATAATAAATTTCTCATCATTAAGATGGCGGCTAACTAATATGAAGGTATCATGCCAAGTAAAAACATGTATTTACATACGATTTCCGCTCAAATTTCGAATTCCACGTGGTATACTCCAATCATAACAATGCTTAGAGATGAAATTTGAAAAATATAATTTTTACATCATTTTATCACACCATACATGGTCATTTCCAACCTATACATAACTATACCACAGGGAATAAGTATTTGTCCAAGATTTTTTTTCAACTTATCTGAAAAGTTATTCAAATGTTTGCTCAATGACTCACGATTCGCACTCCAATCACCTTAAAAACTTTACATTGCCCATACCGATGGTTTCACTGAAAATACAATATAGATCGCTGATCATCGTTTCGGTCGAACGCTGTGATGTAGTTTGTATTACATAAAGTGTTAGTTAAGATCAGAGTGCCTGCTGCATTGGACTTTTGTGTGATGTTTGGATAATACAACATCAGCAGAGTTGGGTCAAAGATACATGTATTTGAAATACGTATTTCCAATACAATTGTAGTTTGTATTTTGTATCGAAAATACATTTTGGGCGATGTATTTTGTATTTGTATTGAAAATACATTTTAAAAGTATTTTGTATTGTCAAAATACTGAAAAAACATTTTAAGAGTAATTTGTATTTTCAAAGTACTAAAAATACTTTTCACATCATCCAAGATTAGTCGTCAGGGATCGGCTTTAGGATGATTATTTGGTTTCGTGTTTCTCGCGCTAACAAAACTCCCGCCTTTCCTCCCAAGACCGACGCTTAGTCCGCGGCCCTTCACCATCACCATTCCAATGGTTCGGAGGATATCCTTGGATCGAGCCCTGGGTCGGCGACCGGCCCTCGGGTGGCCTCCTCCCTCCCCGTCAAGAGGGGATGAGCGGTCACTTAGAAGGGCGATTTCTCCAAGGGCCGCGCCCGCTTTCCCTTCGACGCAACAATTGTGCTCGCGTTCGAAAGAACATTGAAAGAATCGCCCGAAACGAACATCCACTCTTTTTCTTTTTCACTGAGACGTTTCCTTCCGCCACTAATACGTCTGGGAGTACACGTGTTCAGTCGCAGTATCCCAAAAATCGATCGCGTAATGAAGGCACAGTAGCTACCAGTTGTTTACTCCTATGTTTCTTACTCGATTAGGTCTGAGCAATAACTAACAGAGGAAGATAGCATAAGTACTGTGAGTTTAAACATTGTAAAGGCTAAATAACCAGCTCCTCCGGCTGGAACATTTTAACCTGCAGATACAGCAAGCTGAAACCCCTAAGGTCACGGGGGTACATCGAGATAACACTTCAGTAATTGAAGCTCCACATAACCAACTGGTTCCCGCACTAGAAGAACACACTATCGCATCAAATCATTGAAAAAATCTCATTAAATTTACATTGTATACATTTCTGTTTGAGGCTTTCGCAGCGCTGGATTGCAGTTCTCTCCATTGTTTTCGGGTTAGCTGCGTCAAGTTTTATTCAGATGACGTTTCGTGGCCTATGCTGGCCACATCTTCAGATCAGGTCTGAGTGGTCAGGACTCAGACCTGACCTGAAGATGTGGCCAGCATAAGCCACGAAACGTCATCTGAATAAAACTTGACGCAGATAACCCGAAAACAATGGAGTTTACATTGTATACTTCGAGTCATGGTTCAAAAAAACATTACAATGACGCCAATTGGCGTCTCACTATTTGTATCCAGCAACAAAGCGAGACGCCATGGCGACTCACTACTCGGCATTCGAAGTCATGTGAGACGCCATAAGTCGTTGCGTGGCAGGGAACGTGTTAAGCGAACCGACATTTGCAGAATGGATACGTGTGATAGCTATACCGGTGGTGAGGGTAAATGTGCCATTTTAGATGGAAAGTACTTTGTTGTTGTGGAAGAACTGCAGGGAAAAGTAAAAGCAAAATGTGCACTTTGCACGCTTGCAAAAAATGCCATAATTTAGTGGCTCCTACAGCTCCACTACGAATTTCAAAACTCATCTCAAGGTAAGTGATCTCTCTGTACTATTTCAGTGTAAAAATATGTGACGTTATGAAAAACACTATTACCACCTGCCGGTTATGGGGTTATAAGGATTGGAGGTATAAATATTAGAAAAAGCCAGGCACAATTTAATAAGTTAATTTGTATTTGATTAGTTATAACCAGCTTTGACAGTAGTGGTATAGAAATTCTCAACTAATCACTCAGTCAGTGCAAGAATTCTGAAGCCACGCATACGAGGTTAAACTAATTTTATCGTTCGGTTAAGTTAAGGGTATGGATAAACTGATTTTATTGTGAAATTTGTTTATTATATTGGTAAGTTAGACACATGTTTGCTAAATTTTGCTTTGACTGGAAATTACCATTCAGAGATAATAAATACATTTTTTCATTCCTGTTTCTAGACATTGATGAACAATATGATGAAGATGGTGAGGACCTGGTGGATGAAGTGATAATTCATTGATATTAGTGAACTAGCTACAAATGAATTAGTCCTCCCTCATCATCTACGTTGTGCATCCCACACTTTACATTAGATAGTTTCCAGTGATGTCACCAAATACTTATCGAAGGCATCTAGTCTGTTAAGAATGCATCACCCTGCACTGGCCAAGTGTAATGCTTTATGGACCGCATCGGGTAGGCCAAAGTCTGATGAGATCATTTTTTTCAATTTTGGGCCACCAGTTAAGTTATCCATGTGTGACTCGGTGGAATTCCCTTTACGAGTCAATTTCCCAAATTGTGAAATTTCAGGATAAAGTGGCTGATGTATGTGATCAGTTGAATTTAAAAAAACTTTAAAGATGCAGAAATAGAGTATCTAAAGGAGTATGTGGAAGTGTTTAAGCTACTGGCTGTTACACTTGATCGACAACAAGGAAGCAACTGTTACTATGGACAGCTGCCTCCTACTCTTTTTACTCTCAAATCAAAATTAGCAGAATTAGAAAGTAAAAGCCTTAGATTTTGTGGACCTCTTCTGCAGTCAGTGCAGGCCAATCTTGGAAAAAGATTCGAGAAACATTTCCTCCTTGCCCCAGAAGTAAATGAGGCAGTAGTTGCGACCTGTATTCACTCCTTCTTCAATATGAGGTGGATACCAGATGACACTGGGGATCATCAAAGAAAAAAATAAACGAACTGGTTGTCAATGCAGCCAGGGGGATGAATCCAGTACAAACAAGACTAGACCATGACTCATCTCCTGACGATGACTGGTATTGTTTTAGTGAACACAATGATAAAGTCACTAATGAATTGGCAGATCTGGAAAATCTCCAGTTTTTACAAGAAAAATCGAAGTGTATTACTATTTAAAAAGAATATCCTTTGGTGAGGCGAATGTTTATAAAATATAACACTGCGATTCCTTCAAATGGCCTACTGGAAAGACTTTTCTTTTGCTGGTTTTGTAAACAGCCCACTATGGCGGAATTTAAGGGAGTTAAGCGAGTGTACGCTAAGTTGGAAAACCTTGTTTTTTTTAAAGGAAATAGCGACATATTGTCTGGTATAACTTTGAAAGAATAAATGTTTTGATTAAAATTGTCCATATAATTTGTCCGAGTCTTTTCGGTAAGATGTATTTTGTATTTTCATATGTATTTTACAATTCTATTATGTATTTTCAGAAATTTTTGCAATGCATTTTGTATCTAAAAAAAGACTGCGGTAAGTATTTTGTATGTTGTATCTAAAATATATTTTTCATGTATTTTGCCCAACTCTGAACGTCAGTACGAGGAAGAAACATATGGGGAGAGAGATTTTTTAAAATATTCTATTGATACATATTCGCGAGAGAAAAGGGTCAAAGTTTGCCGGAGACAACAAAAATTTAATGTTGAAATTGGTATAAGCCCCATTGCACGGTACATTTTCTTGTACAAACGAATGCATGAACTCTTTCATGCGGGAAATTGTACCGTGTAAAGTGTCGTATATTATGATTGTCAGAATGATTGAACGGGAATTAGAACCTTCTCTAATTACATTCCTTTTGTTGTATATCCTTTGATATATTCGACGCGCGGGAGCCATGTTAGGAGGATCATTTTTCGCGGAGAAAACAGGCTTAATTTTCGCGCGTCAAGACGCTAATAACCCACTCCCTACTATTTGCCATGGCTCACGTAGAAGAGGAACTATCATAACTAGGAGAGAAGATTGGTATGGCACTGTCTTCCCACTACGAAACCCCTGGTACGAATCTCGCCCGTGGCGGAAATTTTTCCGTAGCATTTCGGTTCCATACTGTATGCCACATGTAGAGCATTCCCAAGTGTAATTCTCCGTCCGCCAAACGGAACGTTAAATAAGCATCCCCTCGCCACCTCATTTCAATAGTACTTTGATGCCAAATCCGAGTTTCCCCCCAACATATTTACATTTACAAGACGAACCTTCCTTCACCAACCTACCCACCACAGCAAACGCAAAAGCGTCGCAAAAACTACAACCGAGGTAGCAACGTGGTAAAGGTCGCTTTGCAACGTCGAAGGAGGCTGAAAGTATGACGTTGCACAGCCTCCTTAGCAACGTCATTGAAACGCCATCACTACGTCGTAAGTGCCCCGACCAGTACGGGAAAATTTATACCGGAGCAGTTGACGCAGAACAATACTTTAAACTTGCATTTTTAATGGGTATGGAGGATCAATACTCACGTGAGTCATTAAGGGCAAAAATTTAATATTTTTTTTTTCGACAGTAATTTTTTGGGCATTTCAGTTAAGAGCTACTGTTTATGCTTTGGGATCTGCCATACAGGCAGTAATGGGAATGGAGTAAGAACTATATTTTACTTATTTGCCTTAGTTTAATGATATCATGGGTAGAGCTATTGATAGCTTTCGGCGCTGTATTCCTTATATTTAGGCGAAAATAATGACTTTTTCTAATATTTGACTCGGCGTCATATACCGACTAATATTTCCTGGCGGCGATTGCAAAAATATGAAATGTATTATTCTGTGCTCAGAAGAAAATCTATACGTACGTCGTATACACCATAAAGCTAGCATTGAATTGCGAAAATACTATATCCGTAACATTCAATTTCTTTCACTTTTATCGACAGACATCGGTATATTTAATATGAACAGGCACGCAAAGTTTCACGCAAATATGTACACTTATGAACGGAAGTCGCTCCAGCCTCCTTCAACGCCTTTCCTGGTCGTCTGAAACGATTGAGCACTTGCAGCGTGATATGTACTAAGAACCTAAAGCCCAGCGCATACTTCCTCCCGCCTCCGCTTCCTCCCTCCCAAAATATATGGCTAATTGAAATACGGGTTATTCCGCGAGTTGGCACACACTATTCCTCCCGGCTTCCGTCCGCTCCGCCCGGAATATTCTCAGTCGAGAATATTTAGAGAAGCCGGGAGGAATAGTATGCGCAGGCTTCCGTTCGTCTCCTCCCGGAGACTGCGGGCCAAGTCCATTGTCGTTCGATTTTAGCGGACGGCGTAGTATGCGCACCCCTCGGAAAAAAACGGTAGGAAGCGGACGGAAGTCGGACGGTGGCGGGAGGATAGGTGTGCGCTGTCCTTAAGAGCGAATCTTGTTATGCGGAAAAAGACAGGACTAAACGAGACGCGAAGTATTTATAGGAGATTGATATTGACAAGTGACATATATTTAAAATAAATTGGAAAAAAGGCAAAATAAATATCCACTTAAATTCAATAAGTGTATAATATATGTACAAGAAAAAAGACTTTACTAGTGACCAAAATTGATCAACTCCGCTCACAATTTCTTCTAGGCTTTTATTGGGATTGGTTCAGAAACATTCGCCAATGATTTTACCCAAAAATATACTAACCATATTAAAAAGGTTTGGGCAGTAAGGGGCCTATTGTTGAGAGTATGATACCAATGACTTGAAGTACTTGTGGCATTCACGTTTCAACAACGTTGTAGTTAGGCTTTAGGTCGTCTTTGATACGTGGTAATTATGTACTTTGTGGCAGCTCCATGGTGGTTGCAGAGCATCGTTGCCGCAATGTTGCTGCAGCGTTTTGTCCGATTACATGGTTTACAGAGAACATGTCGCAAATTATTAAAGTTCATTGTCATCTTCGCAAATACTCAACCAAACAATGATTATATTCTTCGCAGGCTTCCGGGGCCATTCTGATCATCGCCGGTTCCGTGGTCACATCGCGCCTGTCGTCTTCAGCGGCTTCGTCCTTCTTGCCGCTGGCTGTTTTGGCACCACCGGCATTCATCATTGCATTGGGTGTCGTTTCCCTCATCTGTGTTCTGTTGGCCCTGCCTATGTGCAAACAGGGCGAAGAGACGAAGCCGCAGGGAAGTCCAAGGTGGAGCAAGAGCATTGAGTTCAGTCCCGGGAGGAAAGGGAGAATCGCCATGGTGAGAAACAGATCTGGAGTTCGATTCTGTTTCTTAATAACGCCGAAGCGCCCGCGGCTATACGGTAAAGCAGGGTCGTTCGATGAGATATGTCCGTAGCTCTATCGATATGGGTCTTCGCAACCATTTCCACCACTCGACCGCCTTAATGTGCTTCCTGAGCATTTACCACCATTGCACCCCCAGAAAATCTGCGAATATGCCATCATTTCGAACACAAATGCACTGACAAGTCATAAAACACGTGGATCATCCTATGCTATGCTTTCAGAGAATACACTTAAATAAGCACAGCGATGGCGGAATTTTTTGCGTTACGAAGACATGTATCGAAGGAAGAATACAAGCGACATCGAACGACCTAAACGGTAAAGTAGTGAGTAGCTCCGCGACACTGCAATTGTTTTTTTCGAATCTCGCGCCATTTTCGCGTACGTATCGCTTATTTATCGTTTTGCCGCAACGGTGGTAACGTCAGAAGAAACAGAATCGCACGCGGCGCTTTACCAGCGCTAGCGAACGCTATTATTTCACCGCGCTAAGACGTAAGTAGAAACAAAGGTATCCCGCCAGTGGGCGTAGCCAGAGGGAGGCAAGGGGGTGGGGGGAGGGAGCACAGCTGGCCCCCTGAGCAAGACATTTCATTGCAAATCTGCTACATGGAGCCAGACAAGATGATGTCCTGCCCCCTTCCCTCGTCCAATATAAATCTACAGCTAGATGGGTGTCCTGTCCGCCCCACCCCCCTCAATATAAACCAAAATTTCCATGTTTTTTTTCAATTTTAATGGGTCTTGAAGCCTAGTTTTTTCCTTTTGATGAAAGCATGATGTCTACGAAATTTAGAGTCAATTAACCTTCGGCTACCTGAGCCGCAGGGGTGCCAAACTTTCAATTTTTAAGGGTGAGAATAGTTCTTTTTCTTACTAACTCGATTCGAATGGTAAGTGTCGATATATTTACTCTGTTACAGGTATATGAATCCTTTGTGAACATTTTTACGAGACTGGAACATGAATTACTTGCCTAGAGACTAGAACACGAATTGCCGTTTACATCACCTAAATAATGGTTATAAAAGCATAGGACTGATCCTCGTGTGGATAGGCAACACGCACGGCGCGTTTCCATGTACTTCAACTTTCGCATCTGTTCCCTAAATTACTTATTATCCTTCGAGTTTTCCGCATTGTAAATAAACATTAAAACTAGATTAAGTTGAATATTGCATATTTAACTGAACATGTTCACAGCTACTCCCATGATCCCACTGTTGCCATGTTTCCTTCACTTCTTGGTGTATTTTGAATTCCAATTGTATTTTTGAGAATTGAAGATGGGAAGGTCTTAGGGTACTAATTTTCAATGCAGCTAAAAGTTTGCCCCCATACGCAGATGGGGAATGTGGTGGCTTAAGTTGACTTTTATCAACTGAGGATTGTAAATGATTTACGAAAATTATGCTGGCAATTACAAAAACATGGGTTTCCCCTTGATCCCCTTTTAAATGATGGCACTAGTCTGTGGTGAGAGAAGAAGTAGCAAGGGGGGCAGCCATGATTGTTTTTCCCTCTCGCCCCCCCAGTCATCCACAGGACGTAAATACGAAATTGGAACGAAAAATAAAAATTATACAAAAATTGCTGTTGAGGGTATGTGAACGACGGGACAATGCTTCCGTTAGCTGAGTTCAAAGCATTAACAAAAATGGGTATCCGTTTTTCAGTTACAACATTACACATCAAAATGTATGTTTAACTTTAATAAATTTCAAACCAAACATGAAGTTTATAAATGCAGCAAAAACAGATTTTTTGAAGAAAGGTGCATTTATTAAAAAGTCCAAGAATGATAGCAACAATGGAAGAGAACGATTTCTTCATGGAGAAGAGGGGCACCATAACTGACGGTTCACCTCTCGAACTTAAACGCATTGCTAATCAATTACTGTCGATAATAATTTATCACTGTATTGTCATTGGAAATGGGCATATAAACAAAAATTCAGAGTGCCTAAGTCATCAGAAAGTCAGTTATATTTTGGTTACAATATTCAAAGTGAGACAAACAGCTGAAACTCAAGAAAACCTTTTAATAAATGCATAATTAATACATTATCATGATTATTTGAATTGATTATTGTTGATTAGAATTGTAAAGTCTCCGGAAGTGGGCTTTTGGAAAAAAATTTACAGCTCTACGTCATCAAGCATATTAAATTTCAATCACAAGATTTGACAATGACAGACGGGTGAAACTGGATAAATCTTTAAAAAATAAATAATCTTTAACACTGCTATCTAATCATTTCAATCAGTCCATTGAAAATTGAGGTATTGATTCACATACTAGCCATTCGACTTTTTCAATTAACAGTAGTGCAAATCTTGTTCCCTAGATTTTTCTATATTTGTAGCTTAAGTGTTGCCATCTTGATAAGAAATTGCTTTCTGAGTGAATAATTCAAATTGATCACAGTACGTAATTTAGGTTCAAAATTTTATACGAGGTCTTGACCAAGTTATGGTTTACTACTTTCACAATGTATTCAATCCACAGTATGCCACCATCTTGTGTGCAGTTGCATTTACTGAGCTGGTAACAGGATCAGTATCCTTGTCTACAAGAAAGCACTACAACAGGGCTCTTAGAGAAGCCATGGAAGACTCATTATATCGCTACCCGAATGACAGCAATGCCAGGACACAGTGGGACAGGATGCAGCAAAAGGTCAGTTCAATACCCTATAGGGAAAGAAACTTGTATTCTTTCAAAAGATCCATATCAAAAATTAAATTAAACAGCAGGAGTTGTACTGTCCACTTCTATTTAATGAATAAAGATACACTACATGTGTTCTCAGATGATGACACTCTAACGTGTGTTGAGACACGTGTAGCGTATCTTTATACATTAAATATAAGTGGACAGTAACTCTTGCTGTTCAATTTAATTATTCAAATGCTGTTCCACCATTTAATGCCAGATATGGTTGAATTTATCAATATCAAAATAAAAATATTTTGAAAAAGTACAAAAAACGGAACCTTAAGGGTTTATTTTGAAACCACAGATTGACAATAATAATTTTGATAGAAAAACTTCATTATATGTACAGTATTTTTTCCAAACAGCAGCATTAGCTAGTACTACTGTATTCAGTACAAGCATTTTGATAATCGTAAAAATTGAGAGTCCTTGAAATGAAATAATTTCTTATGGCTAAATTCCAACATAGTTTTATCTGTAGCACAAAAATAAGGAATATTTAATGGTAATACATGACGTAAGTGATAAGTGAATTGCATTACATGGTCATATTCTCCTTTACTAAGTCAACAACATATTTTTAATCCAGTGCCAGAGGAAAAGATTATATTTTCCTGCATCAATTACATTGGTTTCACCTTCAAATCATCAAATTTTATTTCCTGATCCAATTGCTATGATTGATATGGATCACTTCACTCAAATGCCTACAAACTGATTTTCCTATCATTCATTTTTTGATGTTGAAAGTTAACAAACACTAATGGAGGACTGTAGATATTGTATACAGGAGCAAGATTTGGGTGGAATTTTCCAAGAGTTCTAAAGCCAATGACATGCAAAAAATAGGATAAGATGATATCAGAAGCTAGAAAAGCCTAGTATGTAATCACACGTAAAAATTCCCAAGGATACCATTGGATATACATTGAATGTCCACTGTGGATATCCATAATATCCAATAAATATCCATATTTCATATTATGGAGGTCCAGTTTTATTTAGCATTTAGCTCACAGTTAGTAAGTAGCAGAGTCAGCATGAGAGGAGAGATTTTTTAAGGGACCCTTTAAGGGATTTTTTTAAGGCGATTGGTTCTGGTAAATGTTCCACCTCACATTTCCAGTCAATTGCACTAAGCAGGGGCGATCCCAGGAATTTATTTCGGGGAGGCGGGGGGGGGGGGGGGGAGGGGAGACTACCTTAGTGATTGGAGTGTTCAATGTTGTATTTGATAACTATATCTAGTTGTTAAAATTGTCCTGAAAAACCCTAAATTCTTGGGGGGGGATGTATCCAGGGAGAAGTAGCTGCTGGACACATTTTAAATCCCTTGGAATTCTCACAGTACCTTGTCTTTATATTTATTCAACTGTCATTTTAGTCTGTCAAAATAAAAGCTTCTTTGGTATTGAAATTAATGCTGATGCGCATGATCATAATACTAGAGCCTCTAAGGATTTTAGGGTGGTCTCACATAGTCTCACCTTATTCAGCAAAAACCCTGTTTATGCTGGTGTGAGACTGTTTGACTGCTTGCCCCAAAAACTTAGGGAAACTTGTCCTTTTTCAAGGTTTAAATTTCAACTATTCCAATATCTTGTTAGCAAATCCTTCTATTCTGTCAATGAATTTTTGTCATTGAAATTGGGTTCCTGAACGATACTTTGTATTTTTATGTGAATTTTGGTTACTGTTATTTTTTTTGTATGTTATTGTGAATTGACCTGCTCTATACATGTTAACTGCATGTCCTGGAGCCAATAAAATATTATTATTATTATTATCCCTATATTCCCCCCTGGGATTGCCCCTGGCTCTAAGCATTGGTATTTAGTATCTAGTGAACTAAAATTAGTTTTATCCACAGTCTGATAGCCGCATTAAAATGAATAGAATCACAAGCTTTAGATCGAGACTTAAACCTGGATGAAAATGTTCACAACTCTGTCTATAAATAACACTTACAGATATTTTCCACGTGAATGATAGATTAAAACCTTCAGCTCCTCTTCAATGCTGAAGGCTTCTCAAGGGTTTGACAACATGCTACAGGAGGCTTCAGAAAGGTTCCTCTGGATAAGCAAAGCTGAGTACCAGGTTCTAAAGCATGCCATCCATGTCACATAATGGAAACCTGGAGAAACTGTTAAAACCAGGGAGTGCAATTTGACAGGGACACCTAGATTGCCCCATTGTAATCAGACATGCTGTTGAAGGACAGAAATTTACACAGAGAACATAACAATTCTGACAGAAGAAAGCCTTTTCCAATTTTGACTATCAGAGGGGCCATAAAAATATGCAAGCATTCGAATAATTTCAACCAGGATCTAGCAGAGAATCTCAGCAAGATTTGAAATCCATTACTTCCTGGAAGTACCCAAGACCCCCAACCCACTTATGTCATCACTCGTTATCTGGCCACCACTAATGAGGAATTTATTTGCAAATTGATATTCACTGAACTGGATACTCATTTGAAGGTTAGGTGGGAATCAGCTAGGATTTTAATCAGTCCTTGGAGCAGAAAGTATCCTGAAATTATTATTATAATCACTTCCTCTTTTAAGGTGAATGTCTTCAGACAGGTTTCAATTGAACTGCTCCCTCCATGCTCATCATTTCTGTGCTGCCTCCCTTAGCTCTTTGTTACTCCTTCCATTCATAATATCTGTCAACATATAATTTCTTCGTCTTCCTCTCTTTCCCTCTATCTTTCCTTCTTAAGTTCTTTTCAGGAGGCAATCATTCCTCAGGACATGTCCCATCCAGTTCGCCTTCCTCTTTCTTATTGATCTTAAAATACTCCTATTCTCATTCATCCTTGCCAGCCAGGGGTGATCCCAGGGGGGTGGGGGGATAAAGGGGATACATTCCCCCGAAAATTTCGGGTTTTACAAAAGAATTTTTACAACTAGACGTAGTTATCAAATGCAACATTAATCACTCCAATCACTGATCTGAAAAGCATAATAGTTATTATCATGCTCATTATTACATAGATATAATGATGTAACAGTTTTATAGTTTTTTGGGATGACTGAAAACTGCCATAATTTAATGGTAGTCTCCCACCGAAATAAACTCCTGGGATCGCCCCAGTTGCCAGCGCTTCCTCATTGCTCACTTTATCACTCCATTTTGATCTCTCCATTCTTCTCCATAGCCACATTTAAAAACTCTAGATATTTCTCCTCTTTCCTCTGGATTGTCCATGTTTCTGCTTCATAAAGCACAACAGTTCAAAGCATTGGTAAATCTTTTCCTTAAGCCTATATTGATTGCTTTGGCCGAAAGTAGTACGTTTACTTTACAGAAGGCTGTAATATTCTACTCCTTATTTCCCCCGCACAGCTTCCACTCCATGATATAACACTTCCCAAGTTTCTAAAGGATGATATTAGTTCCAGCTTTTTTCCATCCACAGTCACATTTAAAACCTCCTTCCTCTTTTCCTATAATTATTAAAAACCTGATTTTTCTGGAATGGTTCAGACAATACTACTCAAGTTATCAGAGCTAGAGATTGACCATAATGAAAATTACTGCGGTAATTTTCATGAATAACTGTGGTATTTTTCATAATTTACTTCAACCCCTGAAAATTACTGTAATTTTCAGTAATCTACCTACTCCTCAGACTACAATATTTTTCATACCAATATATTCCAAACATACTATATTAAGCCAATATTAGTGGGGCTATCATTTTAAAAGTTTGACCAAAAATTTCTCACACCTTGACAAAAGAATGCCAAATTGCATGTCGGCTGCCACATTTGTTTTTAAATTTTCTTTACCTTTAAATATTTAACGTAGCGATATACATGGTTTAAATGTCATTAACCCCTTGCTATTGAAACTGGCTATTCTATTACATCCTCCAAATGCAAAAATTAAAAATTAGTAGAAAATTAAGTTTTTATTTCAAAAATTACAGTAATTTACCCTAAATGAAAATGAAGGTAATTTACCCATACCTATTCAGATCAGATCAATCTCATCTTTCTGGAGTCTACTGAAGAATATACATTTTCCTCTTGTTTCTCCGTTTCACTTAAAGTTACAGTGCTGTGGCGTCTTCAACCCAGGAGAGTGGCTGGGACATCCCCGCATGGCACACCTTCCTCCCTCTTGTTGTGAGGTCGAGCACCCACCGTCGACACCAGCACCACCAGTATCGCATGCCACCAACTCAACCTTGCCTACCAAACGCCATGGCTCTTCACCATCACACTCTCTGCAACCGGCCTGCTCGTTCCTCTGGGGCCACGATGTCTTCCACTCCGGTTGCTTCCGGAAGATAAGGAAGGTTGTGGATTCTTCCACCGTCACAATTGGTGGAGTTTCTGTTGCCATGGCAGTGACCAAGGTAAACAAACAAGACACTGTCTCCAGCATTGGTAGCTAAGGCTGCTGTCCAATTCTGGCAAATCATTTTAATAAATACAATGTACTTTATACTGTATGAGTCTGGGCCATACTTGTGAGTGGAATGAACAACTAGCACTTCTATAAATATGAGGTCAAAAAATGCATCACCCATTAGAGTGACGGCAGCCGTCATCTTGGCATATCTCATGAAAATTCAAAGAAATTAAATTTTGCTAGACACAGGAAAGTCTCCACCTTTGAATGCAGTCATTTTATGAGAATGTTTGTTTTATAAAACATTTATATTTCTGATACCAAAGGACTGCTTTGCAGGCAGTGCCATTTTCTCACCTGGGCCCCACAGTCCTGATTAGCCTCCCATTCTAAATCTCCATTTGTTATTGGTACAACTCCGTATTTTTAAACAAAAAACCGAAAGAAAGATCTATGGCTTTCCCAGCATATGATGTCGTTAAAGGTTACTCGGGATTTCCAACAGGTCAAACTCTATCTTGGCCGATGTTTCGAAGAACGAGTCATCCATTTTCATCAGGGCATGTTTTGCATTGTCAACTGGTCCGGAATATATATCGTTTGGCACAGGGTCAGGTGTCTCGTGATTGATCCTCTAGTTCCTGCCTCTTTTCTCTAGTCTCTCATATGCATCTTAGCACTGGTTTCCACGACTGGCAACTGGGTAACCAGCGATGCAATTAATAGTGTTATTTCTCATCCGGATTTTGATTGCTTCCCTCGTCAGTCTTTCCCAGAACTTGTCCATGCGGCAAAGGACCTTTGTCATCTCCCAGCAAATGGCATGATCCTGGGAAATAGTGTGCTCGGCCAAGGTGGATTTTTCAGGCTGGCCAAGCCTGAAGTGCCACTGTTGTTCCTTGACCCTTGTGGCGATCTTCCTGCCCGTCTCTCCCACATACACCTGGCTGCACGCACATGGTATCTTGTAGATTCTGGGAGTCAAGAGGCTGCAGGGAACCTTTGCCATGACTAATTGATTCCTTAGTTTGGAGAGAGGGCAAAAGTAGGTTTCAATGTTGTCTCTCTTTAGTACTCCGGCAATTTTGTCTGAAACCATGGATACAAAAGGTAGGCCAGCCCTGGCAATTGGTTCTCGGCATTCTTCCTCAGTAGCTATGTCTTGGATTGTGAAAGTCCTTTTCATAGAGATGTCCTTGTCACTGTAGCCTTTTTGTCAGAATGTCTTCTTCAGGTGTTGTAATTCATTGGAAAGACTATCCAAATTGGATACAGTTTTTGCCCGATGTATCAGGGTTGACAGGACCACTGATCTTTGAGAAGGATGATGATGACTCCATCTTTTTAAGTAGAGGTCAGTGTGTGTTGGTTTCCAGTAGACACTGCAGCCCAATCTTCCATCTTCCTTTCGATGGGTGAGGATATGGAGAAATAATATCCTTTTGTCTTTCTTGGTCTCCAACGTGAACAGAATATTTGGATTTTGGCTATTCATGTGGTCCAGGAAGTGGTTGAGAGCTACCGGCTCATGGGGCCAAACGATGAACATATCATCTACGTACCGGAAAACACATTTCATCATAGAGGAGCTGAAGAGAGTCCATATTCCACGAAGTCCTCCATGAAAAAGTTGGCAATCACTGGAGAAAGCAGATATCCCATTGCCACACCGTCAGTTTGATCGTAGAACTCCCCATTGTATAAGAAGTACATGGGTGTCAATGTGTGTTGAAAGAGTTTCACCGTGTCTCTGTCAAATTTCGCTTCCAAGAGTCTCAGCATGTCATTAAGAGGCAATCAGGTGAATAGGGACACCACATCAAGGCTGATCATCATGTCCTCCTCCCCCAGATGGATGTCAGCCAGTTTCTTCACAAACTCCAAAGAATTTCTGATGTGGTGCTCACAGTGGCGAACATGTAGATATAAGATGCTCGTGAGAAATTTTGCCAGATTGTAGGTGGGTGATCCAATGGCACTTACGATCGGTCTCAGAGGTACGCCTTCCTTTTGAATCTTTGGTTCGGCTTTCCAAGGCTTTACTGACAGCCAAAGATTCACAAGGAAGGCATGCCTCTGAGACCGATCTTGAGTGCCATTGGGTCACCCACCTACAATTGCCCCTACAACACCCACCTACCTGACCAAATTTCTCATGAGCATCTTATCTCCGCACATTCGCCACTGCGAGCACCACATCAGGAATTCTTTGGAGTTTGTGAAGAAACTGGCTGACATCCAAACATCAGTGAACTGCAGTAATTTTACAGCAAATACTTATGGTTAATGATGAATTTTAGTGTATATTTACAGGCATGTCCATGCAAAAATGATACATTGAAAGGTTTCATGAAGACCAAACCTTCAAAATCATTACATATGTTCCATAGCTTTACTCAAAGTCCCCCTCATAAGCTCCCCTTTTCATGGAAGTTTCAATGTAATTTGCCCTCCCATTCTCATCTGAATTCCTACCCCAATTTGTGGACCATTAAGACACTCACGAATCATAATGTTTACTTGGACTTCACTTTTTTTCAGATTGGAATGGCATCCCTGGGTCTACTTATGGCTCGTCTGGCTATCAAACGCTACAGGAGAGTGTGAGTTTTAATGCCCTTTAGTGTGAAAATAAGGACAATGAACAATCAATGATAGAAAAATTTTAATATATAAATCACAACTACCAAAGGAAGGCAAGCAAAAAGGATTTATGTGGGCGGAAAAGAAATTGGTGTGAACGTTAATGCTTTCTGATAAAAAAGCACAGCATGGCTAACCAGAGTGGGAGAAGAGTGACATCATACAGCTTAAATTACATCTCATGCCCAAGAACAGTTTGTAATGATTGAAAAAATCAACTAACAACTGCTGACACTGCAATACAGCCTCAGAATTATCATGAACACAAGAGATTTGATTAGAAATCATTTTACATGTGATTAAGATTGACTCTTTTAAGAACTGTATTTCCTGGCCCATGTGATGTACTAGCCCAAAAGAAGAAGATGCACAGTGATTTTTTCCAGGTTTGATGTAAGAAGAAAAAATATTATAAGCCACACACATTAATGTTTGCAATATGTACGAATATTTATGATATTAACAGAAGTAGCACCTGTACTTGAGTTGTTCATCGAAGAATGCCAGAAATGAATGAGAGATGGTGAACACATCTTTAAGGCTGGTTTTCACATAACCTGCGTTGCCCCAGATCTGCTGTACCATCAACCTGTCATACGAAATAGTTCTGGCATCAACTCTGAGAAAACTATTGACCTGCATCTTCAGAAGAGAAAAAACACTTGTAAACTTCCGAACATGGTTTTGGCACAGTATGCCATCATCAGGGACTGACCCTGCCTGATCATACCCTAATGATGGCATTTCGAGCCTAAATTATGGCCCAATGTAAATAAAGTGTGGAAGTATAATTGGGTTTCTTCTCTTTCAAAGATGCAACTTGCCAAACTCTCCAAAGGATTGGTAGCAAATCGATGAGACACAGCAGACTATATGAAAATGCGAAAGTAGTCTCTTACATCAACCAACTGGCAAATACAATATCACAATTATATGACACAAAAGGTTATGTGAAAATCAGCCTTTGGCTGACAACTAAAAAGCATTCAGGATTGAAAGTAGATAGATGGGCACCTCTGATCGAACTGCAAAATCATATGTATGAAAATATTCATAACTTTACCAATGGCACATAAGACCCAGGCCAATTTGAGAATGCATGTTCAATGTTTAAGTAAAAAAAGTGTACCTTATGGGCCGGAAAATATGGCGTGTACATATGTGGTATGGTATGAACTTAATGAGGGTGGTCTTATACAGTAGACAGTGAATGTTGTTTGCATTTAGTGAGGAGCCCAGAATATTTATAAATTGGAAACAAATAGTTGTGGCCAAATCTCCCAGCCTGCTGGAAAAGTGACTCAGTGATAATGGTAAGGAAACGTCCAAGCCCACCGAGCAATTCTGCTGAATACCTCACTATGTACTCCAGATGAGGCTACCAGCTTTTAAATTCCAACAGGCTTCAGCTGTCTTCAGAAAAGAGTTTGCTTAAGGTCACACACAAGCTGCGGAAGTTTGATTTGTCTTCATTTAACCTCCATTTCAGCCATGGTGACTAAGTAGACCAATGATCCTAACCTAAAACTTAAGTGCACAGCAACTACTACAAGCATTTTAAATGTGAAAAATATGATAGCCAGGGCAAAAATAAAGTAAAAAATAAATATATTAAGTTTAAAAATGTAACAAGTATCAGAGCTATAAAATAAAGACCCCTTAGCCAACACCCTGATTATATTTTATGCCTGACACAGCATGGACGTACTTCTGTGGCCCAGTTTTATAGGGTCTGGTTAATATTAACTGCTAGAAGATGTAGCCTTTCTGTTAGATTGTTGTTAAGTATTAGTATGGGTTTTGTATAAACATTACATCACACCGTCAGGTAAGTTGATGAGATCACTACTGATGGAAGAATGTATTGCATTTGTTATGACATCATGAAAATATTTAACCAAATATAATAAATGCAGCCTCAAGCTCTTTAAAATTATCCAATAAAAAATGAGCAAGATTTACTCAAAAAGGATACCTGTAGACAGTCTTGTTTGTAAGAACTGATGGATATTTTAAGCTTTTCAACTCCAAAATAAAATGATGATAAATAAAACCATATACTTTTCATGACTTGCATTAAAACTTCTTGACTTTAAATTCTTTTCAGCAATCATCTCCCAGTAATTAGCATTCTTTTGATTCACATAGTCAACACTGAATTCATATTAAAAAATTCCAGCTTTTCACCACCGAGTGATTAGATACTGTACATTATCCATGTTTGATATCTTCACTGAAAATCAACACAAAAAACTCCATTGTATTAGCAACACAAAAAACCCAGTAATTAGCATTCTTTTGATGCACATAGTCAATGCTGAATTCATATTGAAAAATTACAGCTTTTCACCACCGAGTGATTAGATACTGTACATAATCCATGTTTGATATCTTCACTGAAAATCAACACAAAAAACTCCATTGTTCATGCAATTATCGAAGTTCTTTTAAAGAGTAGGGCTCATGAACTCTCAGTCTGTTAAAGGGTGCCCAACTCTGAAATGGAAAGAAGGAAAGTATACTTTTGTGTTGTGAAGTGGACATTACATTAGAGTCAATAGAAGAGGCATTAGCAAGTATGACAAATTTTAAGCTATCCGGGGCTAGCCACGGAGTTCCACTTGTACGGAGTCACCCGCAATCTTTCCTCGTGGGCAGTGGCGCTAAGAGCTCAGTAGTGACTGATTGTTACATTGTATGTCCGGCAGTCAAGAACATCTAGTCCCGTAAAGGTCACAAAAATCCACAGGGGAAGAGGACGCCTCGGTAGCTTAACTGGCTAAAGCACTCAGCTGGAAATCGAGGGATCCGGGTTCGAATCCCGGTCAAGGTGGATGATTTTTTCTCTGTGGAAATCCGCACATTAGCAAGTATTGCATTGAATGGGATCGCAGTTGTGTTTTGATGTCTTTCAGGTTGCCATTACTTTACTTTCTCATACTAGTATGTTTAACTTTTACTAGTTTTCAAAGATTTTAAAACTAAATGTGTCACAAGTATGTCATGACAGGTATTATATATTAATAATAGGATGAAATAACATGAGTTACCAGTTTATAAGGGTGATAGATAAACCTTTTCAAAGTTTAACAGTGCATTGCCCCATGGAATCAATTAATGTACATAGTAATGTGGGTACAGTAGTAAGTACCGTGAATAACCACACAGCCATGAAAGTTTTGTTGCATATTAAACATACAGAAATTAACAATGGCTAGAATGATTACTTAATGGACAAATCCGAGATGAAACAGGAGATATCAAATAATGAGGGTGTTTAACACGCCTGAAAATTACAGAATAAAAAGAGCATGTTTTCAGGTATTAAAATCTTTATGGAATGAACTTAGAAAAATCTGATTATTCAACTCTACAACTTCCATTATTTTATCATTACATCAATAAGCCTCTTAATATTAGGTGAGACGCTTGAGGTCCTGTGCATTACAAAGGTGAGAGTTCACCAAATCTGTGGCACATTACTTTTAATTAACAAGTTCATTAATATTCCTCACTTGAGGGGATCATTTAGGGTATGATTACCAACACTTTCTAAAACCTTGAGATCAAACAATCTCGTTCTCATTGCATCACCAAATAATACTGTCATAAGACAATAATGGTTCATTTACATTCTATCAAATGTAGAAAACAACATGAAAGCCTTATGTACATGGAAGAATCACTACAAAACTAATTGTACATTTTTTCACCAAAAAAACCCTCTGTTCTGAAATGAAGGTAATACATGTCCAAACTTTTCCTAGTAGCTATTATGTTGCACTTTGGTAAGAAAGTACTGACACCAAATCAGTTAAAAATAAAAGTTATTCCCAAAAACTTGTGCTCATCAGTTAAATTCACTACGATCAATGAATTACACATGCTACATATGAAAACAATAAAAAATCCAATGATAACAAAAACCATGTATAAACTCCCCGTCCATATTTACATAGACATCAAAGACTATTGCACCTCATACAGTCAATAACTACCAAGCATTAGCTCTGGAGGAAACCACGTGTGATAGGATCATGATTCAAATTATCCCACTAATCTGGTCAAAGCATAATTCAGGTAATCCAGCTAAGACCATCTGCTAATTAAATTACAGCACACCTTGTTCAACGCATGTCCTGTCAATGCATGTTTCATTCACACAGCCATGGTTTGCGTTATGTACCACCACAGCCAGAAGAATAATGGTTCGCAAGGGTAAATTTGAAGATAAGGACGTGAACTTATTGCTTATATTGATATTGATTCCATTCAAACAGCCTTTGAAGTTAAAAGTAAATGACAGCAATCTCACATAAAAACTCTCAGACCCTCAGATGGAATGCTTAATCAACACAACACTAACAATTCAATTTTTGAGATACATGGTACCCATTCCTATTTCCTTTCAAGTTGAAACGCTCACATTTTGCGCACTTCTGAATGGTACAATAGCTTGTTTGACCACATCCGTTGCACCAAAAAAGGCATGACTGTAATGGTAAAACACACAAGACACCAACATCATATTTCCAAATGACTAAAGTAAAGTAAAAGAACATGAGTAAAAAATATCAACTACATTCATAGAATAAAAGAAACACAAAAAAGGCAAGGCATGATTCTTTGTTGTTTCACAACCAAAAGGCGTGCTTTGTACTAGATTTTTATATTGCTAAAGAGAGACACAGGCAAAGGCATTTCTCAAGAAGAACCAAACAAAATCTTCATGTGTTACCATATTTTCTGGCTTATAAGACATTCATTTTTCACCAAATAAATCCAATAAAAATCACCCAGTCTAATATATTTAGTCACTATCACATCTGGCCAAAAGACTACAGACGTTAACCTTACTTTCTGAGCTCAAGACTTACCAAACCCATATGCTACAAAGCATTAACAGAAATCTTACCCTTGAATTTTACACAGGGTTTATTTCAATTTTAAAAATTTTCCACATTTGTACGATCATTTAAATTATTTTTGCAGGGAAGAATCTATGACAAGAATAAATGACAGAGATCTTATTGGTTGGCTGTTTGAGGAGGTGACCAGCATCTGAAGGTCATTAATGCCAATAGAAAAGGAGGGTAGGTAAGTTGTGGAAGGTTTGGAGAAGGCAAAAAAGGGTGGAGAGAGTGAGAATCCTAACAATTTCCTGGGTAGGTTTCATTTGACTATATTTACTAATTAACCTGTTCAGTAAAAGATCACATCAGTTTCGCTGAAAACATTATGGATTGTTGATTTATTTTTTCCAAAATACGACATCAAATTTTGGCGATAGCACCTTATAAGCCAGAAAACTCAGTACCAGAAGAGTTAATGACATATGTCTCCAGACCAAGGACAAATGAGAGACCACATTAAATGCAGCCACTTCACATGACTGCTCACTCAAGTTTCATCTACTTAATCCACATTAATGCAGGCACGTGTGGAAATGTATATCAATCTCTTGCTAGACAAAGCTCAGATGAAATCATAAGTATTAATAGATATTATGAAATATAAAATAAAAATCAGATGACCTCGATTGACTACAGTGAGGTTTCACTAAAGGTAAGAATAATACTTAAATGGCAGGATAGTCACCATCAACAACATACGTTCCTTCACCATATAATACACACACAAATATGAAACATAAAGAGGAAAAACCAAAAATAGAACAACTGCACTTAGCAAATATAAAATGAGGTCAAGAAAATGTACTTTCCTCCATTATATGTTTAACAGGAAGGAAATGTTCATCTCCAAACTTAACTAAGGTTTAATTCATATTTGATGTCACAATAAAGATTTACAGTTTCTGCTGTCCATATATTAAATAATAAAGATGTATTCTACATACATTAAATTTGAATAAATAAATGAGTAGTATATGACAACTTGTATAGATCTAGCTGTATTTACATATTTGTGTTTAAGGCACTCCCATCCATGTTGAGCAATCATTTAGCCAAGTACTCTTAGAGAATATGAACTTATAGATTTGTTATAGCAGGACAAACAAAAGATGCATTTCATTATGATGGGATGTTTAAAAGGTGAAATACACAGAATCACACCCTGTATTTAGTCACATAATCTCTACCCTGGTAAATTCTTTTTAACCCTAGTAAATTCTTCTCGACAATTTTTATACCACAATTGCATTAGAAAATTTTACTTTTAAAATGAACCAAATACTTTCAAAATAAACTCTCGTGGCCCTGAGTATATTACACCCCAGTAAACTACAGGATCTGTTACATAAGACATAATTTAGCAAGATAACTGCTTACAATTATATTTTTAAATAACACTAAACAAAGACGTGTACTGGAACAGTAATTGACCTAAATTGGAAAGGCCAAACCAAGAGTTAATGGCAAAGAGCAAAATTTGATAGTCCAGAAAATGACACATCATGAGTCAAATATACAACATAAAATAGTAGCAAATTCCACTAGACAAACACGGCAAAAACATTTGAGTCATCAGTTTAAAAAGTGGTACATCTAAATGAACCTTAAAAGAGCAAAGGTCGTGAATTTGGAAATCATCGGTTAGTATTATTTAAAGACGGCAATCCACAATATATATTTTCATGCTATGAAGAATGTAGCTCAATAGAGCTAAATATGGGATCCTGATCTTTGAACAGGCGTTAACAAGCAGAAGATATACTCCGGGCCACCATGTATTCATTAAGTTTTATAGCATTGGTAAATTCATTGAAATTTCCCCTCTTCAAAAAAAATAAGGAAAAAACACAGAACTTGTGCTCTGAGCACTATCAACAATATTGCTCAAAAGGGTAAATTAAACACAAATATACAAATAGAGAACATATTTAGTCTATAATTGAATGCAGGAGATAAAAATTATATATTTTTTTCACATCTGAATTAGGATGATTCCTCTGAGCAATAATTTGCTAACATACAATGGTGGGAATTCAATTACTTATATTAGACAATACTAGATGGAACAATATTTCCAAATAATGAAAACAGACTAAACACTATCCACTTAATAATTTAGAGAGAAATCGCTACATATTTCAAAGTTGGTGGACCACTTTAATGACACATTGTACGAAATGAAGGGTAAACACATGAAGACTACTCTCTAAATAAATAAAAGGGAAATAGGAAGTCTACTTTTGCTATTTGACAATGGTGGGGATCATTTGCAAGCTTTGAAAATGCACAGCCATAACAAAAAGCTAAGTTACCACTGGACAACATAAACTCACCAGTTGATCAGTTACCTTAATGCAACATCCAAAGAATTAAAGAGCATTCTGCAAGTTGAATTATAACTCGCAGATTACAGAGCACAGATATAAAACATTTTCTTCCTCTTTGGAAGAATAAATTTTAAATCTGCTTCATAAAGGTATACAAAAATGTGCACGACATCTTGTAGTCAACAACATGGCTGGAGTTACACTAATTTAACTAATTTGCAAGTTGACATCATGAAATAAGAGATGCTATGCATAAAAACTTAGATAGATACCTATTCTACTGCCATTTATTTTAAAATCAATGAATTATTATGCTTATTTAGAGCTCTAAGTCACTGAAAATGATGATATATAGGTGCTCATTCATGGTTTATATATAAATAAATGATCACTATCACAGAATTAAACAAGACATGAACGACGCTTTTCTCTCCTTTCATGATCTATTAAGAAGTCTCAATAATAAGGCTGGTTTGGAAAGCTTAGTTCCAAGTTGAAACAAAAAATCATTTCACATAAGTGATAAACAAAACAATAACCTCTCTGTAACAGGCACATACCATGCTGAAAGCACATTATTGGTGCATAAACTTAATTAAAATTGAATAGCTTTCTCTGACGATATAACAAACAGATAAAATAATATTTTCTTACAAAGAAGTTTCAGCACGATTCGGAGAACTAAACAAGTACATATCTATTTTATTAGAAAAATGTCAGTCTCTTCCAGAGACATTCTGCTCAGCCACTCATAACATTCATCCATCATTCACACATAAATGCACACTTGCTCTATAAAATAAACTCTTTGAAACAGACAGTGACGTCAGCTAACAATAAAGACCAATATTACCTCATCTTATCCTACTACGAATTAAAATCAATGATGAATTCTTTCCTTAACTCCTTAATAAATACTGATAAACGAAAACATATGTGGTGGTGAACTTCTCCCTTGTGGAAAAGCATTATTACAGCCGCCCTTTTCCAGCCACACCCACTTGGCTCAGATACGGATGCAGACCTCCACGTGATTTTCTGAGACCTTTTGTGCTCGTGTCGTTTTGACACGGAGCAGCATTCCCACGTGATGAAGAACTGCTGCTTTTGGTGCGGAGGTGCACAGGGATGGCCCCTTCCCTCACAGTCATCAACTGCGTATCAGTCACTTCACAGTCAATCTGCATCATTGTAATATGATCAGCAGAACCTACTGTACCTGAGGTGTAAAAGAAAATAAATTGTAAATGAAAATTGAAGTTTGCACCATGGTTCAATGATTTATCATATTTCCCAGCCCACAGAATTAACTGGCCCATTACACATGCTGCCATGTTTGAGCTAGATTCTAGAAGAAAAATAAAGTCATTCACATCTGTTAATTCTAACAATTTAGTTAAAGAAGAAGTCTTTTTTGAGTTTTCACACAACCACAGAACTGGAAAAGAGATTTCAGTACTAGAAGGGTTGATTTTTAAAACATTGTTTTAAACGGCGAGACATTTTTGTACTGCCAGCAAAATATAACACTAACATATTTCATTAATATATTAGCCAACGGCAATGTTTGCAATAGCATTAAAGGTCAATAGATTGGCCAACAGGCAGCAATTGGGTCCAATACTGTACTTCCTTCCCTGTAGGATGCACTGGACAAATGAATAATAAAGAGTGCACCTTAAGCTCACTGCCACAATACTATCTGCAGCGACGGTCAATGAACAGGGCATCAATGACAGCAACGCAAAATTGGATGCATGAAAAAACAGCTTTACTCTCTGCCCATAAGATGAAGGTGAATTTCAAAATGCATTTTCGAGAAAAAAACTGGTGGGCCAGGAAGCATGGTACATATTAAGGACTACAATAAGAAGGAAACATAGATACGAACCATTTGGCATAACAGCTGGAAGGAGAAGGGTCATCTTTGGCCTTGGAGGTTGATGGGAAGAGTTGAGCAAGGGTGCACTGGCCGGAAGGAGAAGGTTATCACCAGAAAACGAGACCACATAGAAGCGATCCTCCCTCCTACCAATTGCCTCCAGAAGGGCTGAGTACTCATACTTTGTTCCCCTATGACTATTTCCACCACCTCTTGGCCCATATACAGCCACCTCTCGCCCTTGAACCAGTGATGAGTCACTCCCAAGTGGCCATTGATGTAACCTTCAACCATTAAAGAATACCAAGATAAGAATAAAATTAGCAACAAATGAAATAATTAACACAGAGTAATAAAAGAATTTACGATGATTAGATTACACATGAAGAAGACAGCAGAGTATCCATTCACCTATCGAAGGAATTCTCCAAGAACATCTTCCTTCTTCTAGTGATTAATTCTCGGACTTGGATTTGTCAAACATTTTTCACTACAGTGGACTCTGAATTTATTCCCAGAAAACATCTTCTTTAATTTTTAAATTTTTTATTAGAATAATATCAATATTTTACTAGTAGTTGTTAAATTCATTCCCGACTTCTATCATTGATTTCCACAAACAAGATATAAAAAAGGAAAATGAACACCCTCACAACATGTCAAGAGTCTGTCCAGCCACACTCAAAACCTGAGAGGACAAGGTATAGTGACAAAAAGTTCTGTAGAACCATCTGACCTGAACTAAAAGCACTTTTTCCTCATAATAAAGGGGTGAAACACTATTTTCAATAACAAGAACCCATACTGAAAAAATGCTTACTATTTTTCCACAATAATTCAATAAGTGCAATACACTTCATGGCTTGATTCATGGTCAGGCACACTTGTTTATATAACATGTATTTGATGACAGTCACTTAGCTGATGTGGACGTTATTAATTGGAGGATGTATTAGCATCAGTTTTTAAGTCAATAAAACATTTAACAGAGATTAGAAAACCAGATGACAGTAAATAAAGCAAGAAAAAGACTCATACAGAAGACTAGAAAAGATAGCTTACTTTGATCCCTTCTTCTTCAACCTATGGTTGACCATTGCCTCCACAGTAGGCAAAGGAACAGGAAGGTCACTGATACCAGGCGGCACCTGGGGTGGCTTATTTTGAGATGCAAGCGGTGACGGATAGGCTGGAACTCCCCAAGAACGAGGTTTATTCTCCTTGAGTAAAGAGGCACTCTTCTCAGATGCAGAAATGTTTGCTCCCATCCATGAATCCACACCAAACCATCCACGTAATTCACTGTCCAACCTAAAATGGAGAGAAAATCCTGATATAAAAAATGCCCAAGACATGAGTCACAAGTTAATGGATGCCCCGTGCTCCTAACCTGTTTAAGGACCACTACAGAGTGAGGTAGGTGTAATGATGCAAGTCCTATGATGGACCTTTACCAATCCACAGCAATTTGGAAATCATTATAGCTAGCACTAAAAAAACATAAGGCAGCATAAAGACAATTCTTGGAATACTGATGTGGCATTTTTTGGGCACACCTCTCCCTTTTTTTGCTACAAACTTCCCTCACCGGACAATCTCCCCTCTGCAGACTGTTTACCCTTTGAAATGAGCCAAAGGACTTGCCTGAAGCACGCCCATCATGCGAGCTAACACCATCTTGCTAATGAAATTGAGCCAATGACTCCAGCAATCCTACCACTTATTAATCCAGCGATATCTGCCAGAACCTTATACCACAACCTTTATGCTGCAACCTTTCCCTCACACTGTCCAGCCTCATTTAAATAGCATTTAGCACAAGATAACTACGAGGTCACCCGAGGCTGTTAACCACGGCACGGCAAGGTAAAATACTGTATTCTGCAGTTGGAGACAAAAAGCAGTTCCCTAAGCTCCCATTAAAAACCTCCATTGCATATATGTACTCACCCCACTATTTTCCTCCCCTCCAAGGCTACAAATCACCTCTATTCCATAACTCACCCATTCCACCTTCAACCTTGCTGAAAACCTCCCTTTCTACAGCAGCATGCCTTATCCCTCACTCTCCTTTCACCTTGAGATGATGTGGAGTGCACATCACTCAGCTGTTTGTGACAGAGAACACCTGGCATTTGGCACTTTGTTACCTTTGTTATTGAATTTGGAGCTTTGTAAGTCAAAACACAGGTTGACTGACCCTTTCAATACCTGGTTTGTAATTCGTAAACTGCTAAAATATACCAATAGCATTTGTGGTTTATTCAAGAAAATTTTTTTGTCCCTGAATAACTCATTTTTCTCACTCAAACTTTGGAAAGAATTTGTCTTCAGACAGACATTTTCAGCAAGAAATCTCCACCATTCTCCCACTGATGCTTCACTAGATAGAGGCAATCTTAACCTTTATCTTATGCCTTGAATCACACAATCATTTTTTCCGTCCCTTTTAAGGGATAGCTCCAATGATAGCTCAAATGATCGCTCGAAAATGATTGTGTGACTCGAGCAAAGTCAGGGATGGCTCCAGCGATAGGGATCCCTATAGCTTTTTCCATCCCTGGGCATGTCCCTTATTTCGTCCCTAGAGGCATCGCTGACTCCACCATTTAGCCAATCAGAGTGCTCGGCCGCAAAGAGCGACTCTAACGCCACGTTTGGCTTTCAATGGAATGAGAGTAGTTAACATAGAAATGATGCGAAAAGGGACGGAAAAAATGATGGAAAAAGGGACGGCCAAAATGACCGTGTGATTCAGAAAATGATAGCTCGAGCTATCATTGTCACAGTCCCTGAAAAGCTATCATTGGAGCTATCCCTTAAAAGGGACGGAAAAAATGATCGTGTGATTCAGGCTTTACTGGGTTTTTCCATAGCCATAAGCTTTGCTGGCTGGGGTTTTTTAAATGCCCATTCTATGTGCCAAACGAAAACACTTGGCACTGTAGGGCCACAATTTTTACACCACAGAGACAAGCTTAGAAGATTAAGGTTAAAATGTCCTCATTTTGAGCAGAGGGCATTTAACAGTTCAAGGAAAGGAGGCTAATGGGAGAGAAACACACAAGGATGCATAAGAAATGGTTGGAGGGAATAATGAGGGGTAACAGCCTGTAAGAAGAGAGTAATGAAGGGGAAAATGTTTGGCAGGAGAGGAATAGGTAGTACAATAGCTGAAATTTTAGCCTCCATTATTCCCTTAAAGAGTATGATACAGAACTTTTGCAGCATTAACCCATTCGGGTAAAGAGCTGGCGAATCACCGGTCATGTTGAAAACATATTTATTCTTTAATTTGTTTATAACTAACGTGTAACTAATGAGATGTGAACAATTACACTATTGTTAAACCATTAAAAATTATATAATTTACCCACTGAAGAAATTGCATTCTGAGAGGTGCTCTACAGCCAGAGATAAAAAAAAATGAAATTAAAATTTTGAGAAAATTAAATTGGATCTTAGGGCTTGAAATTCCAAGGAAAATTAAGATGCGAATGGGTTAACAACCATGGTAGAAATTGATTGTGCACCAAATAATTTGATAAACATGTAGAAATTCAACTGGTATGGGGTATCTGAGAAGTGTTTGAGGTAAAAACAGGATTAGGAATGAGGGTGCCCTGAATTTGTATGGAATGGATATTCCCCTATGGGACATAAATGAAAACAGCATTATTAAAATCCATATTGAAAATAAGTTTTGTACTTTTCTACAAGTATTCACATTTTGACGCAGATTTTGAAGCTTTTTGGTTGATTAGATTCAAACAGAAACAAGAATGCCAGAGATTTAAAATACTTCCATGAAATGATGCCTGAAGGTGTCAAGTTTATCACAGCATGATTCTTTGGGCATGTCGAAAAGCTGGGTGAGAGTCAAATAACAAACAGATTTACGATAGAGGGATGAATGGTGTGATAGGAAAGGGTAAACCAAGAAAGCGATCAATAAATAAGGTAGGAGATAATCCTATGGGAAGGAAAATTATCAGGTAAGTTTCAAGAACAAGAAAGAGACAGTTAAACTACGCATGAGAGTAAGCTGAAGAGGTATGCAAGGATAGGGAAATATTGAATAAATTATGAAAGCAGAGTTAGCTTTATGGACATATCACCAAGAGTTAAACTAAAGTGACTATACCATTGAGGTTGATGGAGCAGGCATTAGGTCATCAAACTGTAGACTGACAACCTAAATAACCACCATATTGGTCACCCCTGCTTTCTCCTCCTCACTATCTTTTGGATAGCATGACAGAGGGAGCAAATTAGTGGATTTATAGCAAGAATATTCACCATCTGTTCGAAATTTAAGGCAAGAAATTCTTGAAGCATATATTGGTTTCCAAGTGCTATGGATTATCCTTGACTTTACCATAGTTTTCACCAGGAATGTGGATTATTATTAATTTAAATAAACAAATAATACATGTATAAAGAATCCAATGAAAGAAGTAAAAGCATGCTGAAATGTAGTATGTCAATGGAAAACATCGTAAAATTGCAAAATTAGTACGTCTGCCCATGTGCACTAAAAGAAAATCAGGGTTAACAACGATATGCCATGCCCACATTGCAGCATTTAGCATTCGCCACAATAGCAAGAGCCCTCTCAATCTACCTCAATGGACTATCCCTACTCTGAAAGGGAATAGTGTGACGGGTATGCATGCATCACTTCATACCAAATATATGCTAAGAATTAGGATCTATTCATTTCATTAAGTGCTACATTCACCTGGCTCACGAGAAATAGTGATTTTTAATTCCATTCACATACCTGATGGATTCAGTCACATTGATAGGCAGAGGGCAAGTGAGATGCGGGGTCGAAGAGTTTCCACTGCTGAATTCAGAGCTGGCAACATCCTCATCCTCTTCCTCAGAGTCCAGAGGGGGAATGGGAGGATGACCTCTTCCCAGTGACCACAACAAAGTGCGTCCAGATGAGTACGATGATGGTACAATGGCACCCCCAGGTGCAGAATGCGACCGACCAACATTTATGGGACTCAAAGGAGTGTTGCCACCACCACTTCTTAAAGGGTTCACCATTTGATTACTTTGAAGGAGGCCTCTGCACAAAGAATCAAGGACAATGATTATTAGGAAACAGTCTCCAGGAATTTTCCACTAATTTGTGCTATGACACCTTCACCTTCATCCAAGCCAAAATAGAATGCACAGTCTACTTCTGCAGCATCCTTTAGATAATGTTTAACAAATGATCTTTCAGAATTAATCATCCCTACATGAACTAAAGTACAATTACATTATCCCCTGGCTTGTAAGACATGCATACTTTTCTACCATTAAAATCCATCGAAATGGCCACCATCAATTTCAAGGCTACAAAGAATGGAATCAACATGGTTGAAAATTGGACCATCAGAACAAAGGCAATGAGATTTTTCTGAGTTCTGGATACCTATCATTAAAATTCAAAACAAGTTTACTGTTAATTTATCTACTGAAAGAATGCTTTAACATTTTCGCCAGGGATTTTGCCTACAATTTTCATGTAAGAATACTCAGAATTTAATTTTTAATAATACCAGAATATTTTTTCATTTAATTCTACACAATATAATAATTAATACCTTAATTGCTAGCTACAACAATTTCTGCCCCAGTACTAGTATTTTTTGCGTTACTCCCCCAATCAAATAATTTACTTTATGAAAATTACATATTAAGAGGAAGTTGAAAACATTCACAATGAAATACAAGTGTCAAGACAGTCAACATGCAAGTAGCTGGTATTCACACCAATATAAGCAATGTAAGTAAATAAATATCTTACCCAAAAGGCCCCACGTTGAGTGATACAATGAAGAGCACAGCAAAAAAGGCAGTGATTTTCTTGGCATTGGTGGACAGAAGCTGTGTAGAAGCACTAAAATTGTTGATTTTAGAATTTGGAGACATAGGAGGACTTGAACTCAGCCATGAACTTGTAGTCTCAGCAGGAACTGGACTAATACTGACTCCAAGCTCAACAAGATGTTCTCTTAAGGCATGATTCTCCTACAAGATAAATATATACTTCAAATCAAGGGACTAACACTAACTTTAAAACAAACGATAATATGTATGACTTAACACTTTCCCAGCGAATAACATTAGTGAACATTTCTCGGGCTCGCCACCGGGTAAGATATTTATAGGCAGCCGACGTAGCCTTGAGAATGGGTAACGAGTCAGAACCCAAAACGTCGGCTGCCTATGAATATCTTACCCGGTGGCGAGCCCGAGAAATGTTCACACGACAATACTTTGGAAGATATTGTAAATAATTTGCCACCAACAATCATAGAAATGATATAATGGGTGGAGAAACTTGGTGGCATGTGCCTGAGCACAGTATGGTATCTGAGGGAAGGTTCATGCGGAAGGGTCAGCTAAGGAGTGAAGGGGAGAGGTTGGCAGAACTGCACACATCTCTGAACTTAACTTGTGAAGATGGAAAAGAGCCAGCAGCACATTCCAAAACAATGTTTACTGTCTAAACAAATTTGGATCAAAATACAGTAACATTGTTCACAACCCATTGGAGAATCCTATCTTAAGGACTGGATAAAGAGCCTGAGAGACCAAAAAATTGATGTGAATAGCAGATTGGACATTTTGAAGTTGGTTATGAAGGTTTGCGACCTTAGGAACCATGGCAGTCAAATACACTCTCTACCTTAATCTCCCCATGCGGTGAAAATTTATAGGAAATGGACTTTTCAACTGCCCAGAGCCTAGTAAACAACCACCACCATGTTCCACTGCCACTACCATGGGCAATCAACAGCCATGACATGGCTATATCTAAGACAAAATTATTTGATTGATAGCTAATAAAATTATTCTAATTGAAAGAAAAACAGCTAACCTAATGGCCATGATCTCATTACATTCTAGTGAAGATTAGTAACTGATACAATTATTTAAATTAAAACATAAATTCACCTTAAATGACAGAATAATCATCAGATATTAAAAAAAAATTACTAGCAATTATTATTAGGGAGAGAATAAACAATTTTTCCAGTAAAAATATGACACATGCCTCAAAAAGTGTCTTTCTCATTACCTTTTGCTAAGTACTGCCATTGCAATGCTACATGGAATGCTACATGAGACTGATTTAATGCAGGTAAAAAAATTCAGACATGTATGCAATATGCTTTGAAATCATAAATGTTTTCATCACAAATAAGTTTTAACAATAGTAATGCCTCTTTTTCATGCTCCTGAAGAGACTGCATAAAATATGAATAGACCAATTATGTACATACATACAATATGTGGATGCACCCATGGTACGTAATACTTACGGCTCTTAAACGATCATTCTCTACTTTCAGAGATGCCAGCTGCTCCTCGAGAGTTGAAACATATTCTTTTTTCTTTTTCCGTGAAAGGCAAGCTGACTCACGGTTTTTTATCATTCTTTGCTGCCTCTTCATGGCTTTTATGTGCTGCAGGAGGGGAAAAGTATACACATTACTCTACACATCTCATAATTGAGCCCTAAATTACAACGCATACTCTTTAAAGTCTTCTCTTTCTTCAAAGCAGATTACTATAAAGTAGAGATGGTCGGATCAGATCTGCGGATCCAAAGATCTGCAGATCTTTACATGGGATGAGATACTGATATCGGATCCAAATACTACAGTAAATCAGATATACATCAGAGAGTTTTAAGCGATTGAAGTGCCGGCTGTCGTCGGCTATCGGTGGCTTTCTGCCCAACAAATACAATGCTGTTGATGTACTTCATGCGGCAACAGGCTTTTGCTGAATGTAAATCAAATTCACCCTTTATTATCCATCTCCTAATTCTCAAGATGTGGTATGACAACAGTCATTGCACAAACGTGACAACAATCAAGGATTAGTATTATTGTGCCATCGACATTGTCCTTATTTTAATATTTAAGTTTAACATTTTTAAACTTGATGTTTTTTATTTTCAATAAAGTCTCCAAGGCTTAAATTCTATTATCATTTGTGAATTGTATATACCCTTGAATACATCCAAGGATCCGAAAATAAGAACTGAGATCCGGGATCCGAAATGAAGGATCCGGATTTGGATCCGAAAAAAAACCTGGATCTGCCCATCCCTACTACAAAGTCATGACAAGAGAGTGCAAATTTGTAATAAGGCCACATATCATTTCTGCCACAGAGGTAAAAAAAGCTGCCTAGTTATTTCATTAGCATTACGCTAAGAAAGCAGCCTGTGCAAATATTTGCGAGGAGTGCAGCATTACATGGCAGAGAGTCAAGGGCCATTGGAAAACAGTAACAAACAAATGGGAGACTTTCAAGATTAAGAGCAAGAGGCAGACGCTACAGATCAAATGGATGATTAAGATCATAAATGAGGAACTGTTCAGAAAAGGATAAAACCATAAGGAGCATTAATGGAAAGACAAGGTCCAGATGGATAGGCCACATTTGAAGACAAAATTAATATCTTAAGGACATAATTAATGGTGAAATCCCACAAAAAGAACAGTGAAACGAGGCCAGGCAAGTAAGGATATGAAGCAAAAGAACTATGCGAGGATGAAGGAAGAAGAGGACAGAGAAGAATGGGAGGCAGCTAAAGATGGGCCATTCCAAAAAATAGCACAGTAATTCTCTCAAATGATTGTGGTGTTTCACGTAATTTACCTCAACCCCTGAAAATAACATTAGTTTTTACGAAAATTCACCTCCTATGCTTAAGATATTTTTCATGCTGATGAATTCCAAACATATTCTTTTAAACCAAGTCTTCATATATTTCAGACAAAAAAATTATAAATTAAGCACATAACATTCATTTGTGGAAAATATTTACTGGTGGAATATTTGTGATCCTATGGTTTGAATGAAAATTTATCATAAAATGACACTATAATAATAATAATATCTTTATTTGCCCAAAGATGTGATATATTGATATGAAAAAGATATAGGGCACGTCATATTCATACATACATATATATGTACATATATTATACACAATTAAATGTTTTAACAGGCAGTGTCATTGAGGTATTCCTCAATGGAATAGAACAAATTATTTTGTAAGTAAATTTCCAGTTCTGATTTAAAAGCATTGATGCTTTTTATTTCTTTTACACACAGTAGTAATTTATTGAACAATTTTATGCCCATTTCTTTGGGTCCCATTTTAGCAACTCTTTTACGTAAATAATTGTAATGGATGTCATTTTTTGTCCTTGTGTGGTGTTGGTGGAATACACTGTTCACCTCCAAATTAACAATGCTATTCTTCACATACATGATAGTTAGAAATAAATATATACATGGCACAGGAAGAAGATTCAAGTCCTTAAAAATTGGTTTACTGGGGGATCTATTACACCTCTGGGCAATGATTCTGACAGCTTGTTTCTGAAGTCTGAATATTTTTAAAGACAAGTGGGTAGATCCCCAAAAGATAATACTGTAGCCATACTATACTGTATACTAGGAAGCCAAATTGGGTGTATGCTGCTGTACTTGTTTTGACATTTTCCATTATTTATAGTACATTATTATAGCAATAGCAATGTTTGAAATGCTATTAATCCCTATACTATGCTTTTTCACAAGTATCAAAACAAATTGTTTTCTTCCCCCTTGTTGAAATTAGATGGTTAATCTATTGCTATGTCTTTTGTTGCAAAGTTTTTAGGTGTGCATATTGATGATACCCTGAACTGGGAATCACATATTGATTTTTTTATGTTCACGAGTAGCAAGGAGCTGTTACCTACTACATAGAATAACTCCGATCACAAGCTTAAGTGTTGCTCTCTCAGTGTATTATGCATGTAATTTTAGTCAACTAAAATATGGAGTCTGTGCATGGGGTCATTCCCATCGAACAAGACTATTTAAACTACAGAAGTGGGCCATAAGAATTTTGGTCGGTGTAAATAAACGCACTAGCTGCAGATTATATTTTAAAGAACTTAACATCTTAATATTCCCTTGTATATATATATTTTCTATACAATTATGTATGTTAAAGAGCATCATCTGGCTCTTGGATTGCCCTTGAACAATGATGTTCATTCATACAATACCAGAAGAAATTGTGATTTTAAAGTGGTGTCACACAATTTAGTGTCCTTCACAAGGCAACCGTCATATGCAGGTTGCATGTTGTACAACAGTCTCCCTAGTGAGATCAAACAGACTCGTAGTATTCCTGTTTTTAGAAAGAAATTGAAAGAACTTCTATTGAACAACGTTCTTTACTCAGTCGATGAGTTCTTGAATAAGTGATTGTATTTATGTATTGTGTTTTCCTTTGGGGGTGAGAATTTTTATTTATGTATTGTGTTTCCTTTGAATGTGAGGATTTTTTTTTCTCCTTGATTTGTCCTATACATATGTTTGTTATGTCTCTGGGACCAATAAACTACTTACTTACTTACTTACTATTACCATGGCCTTCCATATTTAATCCTACATAAGGTATTAATTGCTCAAAATTTAAAATTACCACAAAATTATGGCAATATTTTAAAAAAATACTGTAATTTACCACAGATATTTACCCGAAATGAAAATTATGGTAATTATTTACCACCTCTAGGGGCAGCTGGCAACCAGTCTTAGGATTGAATGACTAATGATGAGGAGAAGAGAACAAACTTAAACAACACAAAGATTTTGATTAAGTACTTTGGGGCTACTGATGCTAAAATGGAATCAAAAAGGAAATATATTGGAGGAGAAGCGACCCATATGGCAAACAAAAAAGGAAGGTGAATGGGCCACTCCTTCATACACAATAAACTGGTTAAGGAGCAAAGAGGAAAGGAAAGAAAGACCAACACAAGAGGAATAACAATTGACATTTCTCAATACGAAGGAAATGGACAGAGAGATTAATGAAGGTAGACGATTGTGATGTAGCGGAGCCTAATTCAATGGCCAGCCACTGATGGTGCCATCAACAGACAGCAAATCTAATGTACGTCTACCTTATATATCTAGCAACATTAATGGCAGCCAATCAGATGACAAATTTGTTGTTAAATATTTAAAAAAATTCATATACAGATTTTCCGTCTGAAGTTTACAAAAATTGTGGATTCACTGACTTATCACGATAAAAAAGAAGTTTAAAAAAGGTTATCAAATGATTTAATTACAACGTTCCGATTCATTGACTAATCATGGCAGAATATCTGTTTACAAAAGGTAATCCAGTGAAATATTTCCAATATTGCTAACATTAATTTCTTAGCATTTAGCAATCAGCTAATTAATATGCATGTCAAGTACACTGACTTATCATGATAGAAAAGCTGTTGAAAAAAGGCATTCCAATGATTCAGTTCCAGTATCAGTTTCTAAACATTCAGCAACCAGCTAAGTAGCAGGCATACATTTTAATGCAAAACAATTTAGTTTCTTTGTGCTTACGTCAATATTCATAAATAATAATAATAATACAATAATAACAATTTTATTTGTCTCAAGATCATGTCAGAGTGGGTACACAATGCATAGATATAAAATTAAGATGATAACCCAATAAAGAAAAAGACTTCACCTCCAAATCTGTGCGACTAGTCCCCAGTTGGCAGCCCATTGTGGGAGCAGCAGGGGCGACAATTGATGCAGGCTTGTCCAGAACAGGTGATGAACCGACATGCGTGACTAATGTAACTGGGGCTCTGTTCCCATTAGTCCTGCTCTTCTTTATTTGGCTGGTCAACGCTTCAAATTCTTTGGCGCTCAATAAAATGGCTTGGGGTGAAGCTTTGGACTCGGCACCTGAATGGGTAAACATTGAACACATTCTATTCAGCTTTACATGAAAATCAAATTTACATCACTATAGATGCATACAGTAGACTCTCGTTCTTACAAACAACGTTTTCATTAGGGATGGACGTATCCAGGATATTTTTCGGATCCGGACCGGATCTTTGGTTTCTGGTTTCGGATCCTCGGATATTTTCGGATCCAAGTGCATTTTTAATTGCATGCTATAAAACGAAGTTATTAAAATAATCAAGTTTCTTATGGGTACATACAATAAAAGAAATGATATTTCGATTGTCTTACACATTTTAATTGTCTCGGAGCAATTTACATAGTTGCAAAAACAAATGGATTACTGAAAACACCAATTTCTATTTTTGTGAACCCTTATGGTTGTGTAAAAACCCTATTCTGACAAACACATTTCGATTTTTTTAATGCTTTCAAGTTATTTATTTAAGGATTGGATAGGATATTTGGGGGACGCGACTGACAGCTAAGGTCATTAACGCCATAGGGGATAGGTAAGGGAGGATGGAAACCCGGCATCAGCATTAGCCTGCTCTTAATGAAAGACGCCATGAGGACCATGGCTTAACGTCTCATCCGACAGACGGAGTACTCCACATGAAGTGCCCTCCACAAAACACTCAAGTAGGGATCAAGTTCCTCTGAAAAACATCCTCCTCTGCAGGGCTTTGAACCCTGGCCGCCCGTATAGTTAGCCATAACCCTAGCCACCACACTTCAACCACTCCTTTCAAATTATTCATACTAAAAGCAAGCTTAAAGTCACCGAGGAAATCATGTCAACAAAAGGAAACGCATAGAATAAGATACATGATATAGGGATATTGAGATTATGCATTTCTTTAGCTCTCATTCAATTCAAATTACTATTAAACCTCAACAATGAAGGCATGAAAACATTATAAACAATAGATTGCTGCTTCATAAGCTGCCAAAATGCCTACACATGACTTGGAAGCCTAAGATTTACATGGGTGTTGCCACAAAGGAAACATTTCAAAATGCCAACTGAAGCAGAATTGAAGGGTTAGATAAAGACTAATTTCAAGGACAAAATATAACTGACTTTCTATAGTATAGTTTCATAAAAAGCCTGGCAAAATACAGTCGATCCTAAAATCAGACACACAGAGATACAAGAAAAAAGGTGTCAGTCCTATGTCACACAGTGAGTTATTCATTAAATGCCAATTTGTGAGAGAAATGGAGAAACCTGAGCTTTGAGACAGGGGCTGTACACTTTTGACACATAATAATCTTTTGAGCACGCACATTACCCAATTACTAACCTTCGGCTTCCACTGGTGCACCTGCTACTTGTAATGGAGAGGAGGAAGGTTTGGGCCTGATGACTTTGACGCCTTTTGGTGCACGAGGAACAATGGGTTGAGGGACAATAACAGGCTGGGAGGCAGAAATAATTGTGGGCAAGAGTGTTCCCACACTTGTTCCGACAATGGTACATGATGGAATATTTGTTGTTGATGGACTACTTACTCCATCAGTAGGTGGTGACAAAGGGGGACTCTCCAAAATGACCTGCAAAAGAATATTAAAAGTTAAAAACTTAGGAAAGAAGTGTGATACCACATTGACACACATATGGGTTGCATGATTTGATTAGGAGTTCACCAGTGGGCACTGAATCATTTGATTGCTCTACATTTCGGAGATCAATTTTTAAAGAAAATCACCTTTGTACCCATTGCTAGCAAAAACTAGCCTGTTCTAATCTTCTGAATGGCATGGCTTGCTGTCTAATTGATTATGCTTTGATCCCTTTCTGAAACCATGTACAGCAGAAACCCTGTTCAATGGAACCTAACCAAACGGAAAGTTGGGTCAACTATTGCCTAACACAGCATAATCAATTAGACAGCAAGCCATGCCATTCAGAAGATTAGAACAGGCTAGTTTTTGCTAGCAATGGGTACAAAGGTGATTTTCTTTACAAATTGATCTCCGAAATGTAGAGCAATCAAATGATTCAGTGCCCACTGGTGAACTCCTAATCAAGAGATGGTTAGATAAGGCTGCCTGCAACTGTTGCAATGAAAAAGTGCAGAAGAATACTTTCAATCATTTCAAGAAATATAAGATTGAGATGTATAGTTATAGATTTTGACAATGTAATTAAAGTAACATTATAGGAATAACAACTGCATATATTTTTATCAAATTAACCTTTGAATATCAACCATAGACTATCCAGAAGAAAGGGTTATACAAAACATTTTCTGCTGCTGGAAAAAGCAATTACTTAAATTATTACATGTTATTAATAGATTTTATTATTTGTTGTTATTAATATTTATTAATACTATTTATTTATCATCTATTGTTGACATAGTTACATCTGTTTATTAGAGTGTTTACGTGAGTCATCTCTATCAACAAGCTAGTTCTGTTTAATAAAATCTTTGGCATCGAGTGTGAGTATTTAATCAGGAAAGAACCATACCTGCAAGCACATTTCAACAATAGATTTTGGCTAAGCGAGGCTACAATGTATACTGAGGTAGATGGGCCAAATGATGATGCAGTATATGTACTCACTTCATGTGAGAGTAGAGACTGAATGAATGCTGGGAGTGAATTGCCTTAAACTTATATAATGCTCCTTTTTTTCTTAATGTAGTGCCTAATTAATTATTAGTCCAAATAAATGTCTTCATATATCTGTTTACCCTAAGATTTCTGTCTGTATGTCGTATGAGATTGACCTCTGAACCTCTGTGCATTTTCTTTTTTATCTTGTAAATCTTTTAAAACTGTTTTTTTATGTATCTATTAGTGACAAAACTATGCAAAAACTTGCGTGCATAGAAATAATAATAATTATTATCATTATTATTGAAAACTTTTTCATATCATGTAAGCTTAAGTAAAAAAGAACTTCTTTATTTAAAAAAATCTTTTCAGCCATTAAGCAAGTTAAGAAATTGTAGCCCATCAGTGATCATGTTAAGGACTCCTTACACAGCTCTTCGACATATGCTTTACTTTCCAAACCTTTGATATCACTTTTTCATTCCTAAACTTCAGATTGCAAACAACAGTGCAGTATGTACTGCAAGTATTTCCCTGCTTTTTAAAATGATAAAATTTGTTGTCAATTAGTTCAATGAATCAGTACTGTATCACATTACATATGAACCAGGTATTAAGGCAGTTCAAGTGAAATGTCATTTCCCTTAGAAATCAATGAATTTAGTCTCATTTTAAAGAAAAATATCTCACCTTTCCAAAGACATAAAAATAGCCCCTTACAAACTATCACCCGAGATTTTTGATGAGAAATACCAGCAATTTTACATGGGAAATGGTAAGTGCAAGCACTCCAGGGAGACCTTATTTTTAAAAATGATGAATTCCTAACACATGAGGAGTTTGTATGTTTTCTTGACTATTTTTGAAAATAAATCATAGAGTAACTGCAATAATTTTTCCAGAAAACCTACCATAGTGAATGAGTTTTAAACTTACCGCGTAAAAAAATGAGTCAAGTTAACCTTTATCTTCTGAGCGTGTCTCTCCGGCACAAAAATTATGTCCCTAGACTGCCGAGCGTGTTCGTTTGGCACATTGATGGACATTTAAAAAACACTGGTCATTTAAAAAACCCCGGCCAGCAAGGCTTACGACTACGGAAAAACTCAGGAAGGTAAAGGTTAAAGACTATATGGGTATTTTTATTTAATTATTTAGAATTTCAGTCACATAAAAGTATTTTATTGCACCATTAATAATTTAATATGTAATTCACGCTTACTTCAGCTGCTGAAATTAAAACGTACACTTTGAACATGGTCTCTATTATGACAACGGAACCATCTCACTCAAATTACCTGAATTCTCATTTTTTGCCCTTAGCTGTTAACACAGCCTGTACTATAAATAAATATACAACACAGTCTTTATTTGCTCAGGAAATTCAATTATGGCAGCATCCAGCCACAAGGCCATCAGCTAGGTACTTGTGATAAAGTATAGCAAATATAGATAACAGAACTCAGCTATGAATGATATCAATTTGGTTTTGGAGATAGCACCTGAGAACTGGTTGATATGATTATTTTTTATGCCTTAAATTGGCTATGAAAAGTAAATCTGAGGAGTTAAATCTCCATTTTTTATCACCCATTTCAAGAGCTAAAAAACTGGGCAATGATGCCACACTATCAACTACATCTGCTTTTTAGAGAAGCCCCACTGAGAGGCCTTCAAGCACTGCAATGTGTGAAATGGAATGCCTTAGGGTCCATCAAGGCAATGATGTATGAATATGATTTCACCAAAAAATCCACAGATTATGGATGAATCTCAAGAATAGAAATTGACAGCCAGGCACAATTCTTTTTGATTTCTTGGATGTTATATTTAGGAAATATTTTACTTAGGTATTTGGTTTTGTAACGTTCTACGACACTATCTGATGCCCTACCGCCATTGCTCTCAATTCATCCATAGGCCTTCTGGCAACTGCTTTTCTCTTATTGCTTTTTCTATGGCTTCTTTCCAGCTGATTCTGGGCCTTTCTCTTTTTTTTACCTTGTGGATTCTACATTAAAATTTGCTTAGGTAATCTCTGGTTCGTTACACATTGTATGTGACCAAACCACACAAGCTGTTTCTTTTTAATGTCATCAACTATTGTGTGTGTGACTCCCATTATATTTCTTATTCTCTCATTCGTGATTCTTTCCCGTCTGGATGTACCCGCAGATTGTCTACAGTAATCCATCTCTGTAACATTCAGCATTTTTGTTTTCTCCTTCATCTACCATATCTTAACTTCATCTGTGGCAACTTACTGCTGAAAGTGCTCATAAGTTGGTTCTCAGGTTTCCACAGAGCTGGAATGTAGATCTCTCCATGTTTTCCGGGATTTCTTCCGCGTCAGTTGTTTGTGGGACAACAGTTTTACTGGCAGTCCTGCCAGCGTCTTCCAGTCGAACTTCGAACAACTGACGTGGAAGAAATCCTGGAAAAAATGGAGAGATCTACGTCCTCATAAGTTGCTCTCTAACTCAAAAATGATTTGTGCGGACTATGCCAGTGGATATACTCGACACCTCTCCGAGAAAGAAAGTGCTAGTACAAATCGCAACTCAGCTACCACTGTTATACCCGCCCCCTCAAATGTCCGTGAAAATCTCATTAAACAGTGTGCCTCCTCATCAATTGCGTCCTTGAAGCCTGATTCAGCTACTCCCCCACAACTTGATGCAAATGTTGTATCGTAATTTGTAACATAATTTCTTATTTATCAGTTTGTATTTTATTGACATGCTTTATATTCATTCACCTTAGGAGTATGTTGTGCTATTACATATCTTGTAATTAATCTTTGTAACTTTCAGTTTTTCTTTTTCATGTGCCATGTACAATGTATGCACAATACTTGCCGTCTGGCAAATAAAGTATATTGTTATCATCTCACTCCCATGTGTGATAATGCTACTTACAATTGAATTATATTTTATATGATAAAATGGAAATACATTTTACTTAATTACATTGGTAAAATAGCATCATAGTAGATAGCATAACCATCCCAAGTACCCTAATACTGGTACTAAATAGAGAGATACCTTGAAGTCAACTTTGGCTTCGCTGCCATCGGCCAAGTTGTCCATCTCCGATATAAGTTCTTATTTATCAGTTTGTATTTTATTGACATGCTTCATATTCATTCACCTTAGCAGTATGTTATGCTATTACATATCTTGTAATTAATCTTTGTAACTTTCAGTTTTTCTTTTTCATGTGCCATGTACAATGTATGCACAATAATTGCCGTCTGGCAAATAAATAATATTGTTATCATCTCACTCCCATGTGTGATAATGCTACTTACAATTGAATTATATTTTATATGATAAAATGGAAATACGTTTTACTAAATTACATTGGTAAAATAGCATCATAGTGGATAGCACAACCATCCCAAGTAGCCTAATACTGGTACTAAATAGAGAGACATACCTTGAAGTCAACTTTGGCTTCGCTGCCATCGGCCAAGTTGCCCATCTCCGAAAGTGATGAGAGCGATGAGATGGAGGAAGGTGGTGAGGGGGGCTCCATCTTGATTTCATCTTTAATGACATATTCTGAAATGGGAGATTGGTAAAGAGAAATGAGGCTTGTGAAATGAGAATGCAATAAAAAATAGGAGCAAAATAAGACAAATTGTACAGATGCTGGCACCCTAATCATTTTAAAATGGTGAATAAATGAATAACAAAGACTTAGTAGTTTAATTTTAATAAACGATTAATCTGTTTCCCCTTCTTGCATCACTAAACCATCTATTGAGATCTTTCCCAAATTCATCACATTTAAAATGAACACTTGATAGATTTCCATATTTACTTTATCAACCCAAGCATTTTGAGGTCTATTGCATCGATATATTGTCTGAAGTGAAGAAAGAAGAAGATATATGTCAGTAGTCATATTTAATGGTAACTTTTATTACACCATAGAATTAAACAGACAAATACACGACCCAGGTTTTTGTGTTTTTAATTCTGTGGTGTAGTAAAAGTTACCATTAAATACGACTATGGAAATATACCACAAAGTTAACAAAGATATTTTTTTGTCTGAATCAGTGCAGTGAGTGTAAAAATAATTGAACAGGTCAGTGAATAAAATATTTGGGAGTTATTTTTGAAAAATATTTAAAATTAAATAAATGAACTGACGAAGACTCGCCAATATAGCTTGTCCAAATTGTATTCTATTCATAACAAGATTCCAATATCATTCCAAAAAATTCTTTACAAAGCCCTTGTAAATTCTAAATTATATTATGGACTGATTTGTTGGGGAGGAGCCTTATATCATACCTTAGTTAGAGCTATATTGCTGCAAAAAAATATAATAAGAGTTATAACCTCCTGAGACCCCGTGCCCATTATATTGGACACCAGCTGTTTTGCCAAGTATCTTGTAGATACCTTTTTTTACAGCAAAATGACTCGAAGTCCATCCTAGTGGACAGTCTTGTGCTGCCATTTGTGGGACCTAAAACCAACTTCATATACAAAATATGACTTTCAACTGTTTTCTATACTTGGAAAATATGTTAAGTAAGTTAAAATTTCAATGGCTGAAACTCGTTTGGGTCTCAGGAGGATAACTAAAAGTAAACAATATGAACATAGTTGAGAAATTCATTCAAGAAATTTTTGAAATTAACTAAGGAACGTCACTGGCATTAGCACTATGCAATATTGATGTTTTGTACGAGAAACTGCAACTTACGTACATGTACCCTGTGTTGTAACTTGAAATAATAAGTGTTCTATTGCTGTTGCAAGTTGAATTATTATTATACTTTTGTTTAATGTACATACCAATATAAATTTTTGTTTAATACTAGCAATAAATTCCATTTATGGAAGGCAGTTTCCATACAGGTCTGTGGCCTTTGAGGCTGCCTAAAGCACATTGATATTTGCACACAATATTGCATTAAAACTTGAGAAATAAATCATTCTTATTCTTATCGAGTCAATAAACAAACTGCCAAATGACCTCAATTGAGTAATGTGTGCCACTGTTTTCACAGAAAAGATGAAATGGAATCCATCACAAAAATGTCTCTTTAATCCAGGATTCCAAAATTCATCCTCATATTTCGCACAGTATTACGTTCTTAAAACATACCACTGCTGCCAAGAATTTTCTCCAAAGAAGCAAGCAATTATGACCATGCATCATGTTCCTACCAACACTCCAGGCAAACCTGTTTCTGCTACAGCTAATGTCCTCACACTTCTATACACATTCAACATGTGTCCTTTTGGTAAACACAAACCTCAAAACATTTCTACCACTGCCTCCTATGCCCTGTTTACATTACTAGCGTCCTAATCAGGTTAACTCTAACCCTAGTAAACTTTTGCCGTGTAAACGCAGGTTGGCGCTAACCCTAGTCAACTTTTTAACCCAGCTAGAGTTACTAGGGTTACTGTGCTGGTTACCATAATTTTTGATGCATGTAAACGCAGGTCAGTTAGAATAGCAGTTAAGTGATCCAGTCCACATGTAGCTTTTACTTGAAGCGTACAATACATTTGAACCGTGCACCTGGTCCCACCCCTCCCCCCTATTTTACCGAAGGAACCCGGCCCGGGAATGAACTCAGCCTTTCCACGGTGAACAAAACGAGAGGGCGAGTGTCAAAAGGGCCGGGGCAAGAGCCGCGAGGTATAAATACAGGGGATATGCCACAAACTTGGATTTTTCGCTGGTGTCTGGAAGTCGGGACGGTTGCAGCGAAGAGCCGTGGGAGCTCCACGCCTCTTCGCCCTCAGCACCATCTGTCGCTTGCCGAGAGAGAAGTGCCCGATCTCCCTTTCTTCTCCATCTTCCTTACCTTTTCCTTTTATCGCGACCCTTTGGGATCACCGCCAACGTCTTATTGTAAGTCGTTTTATTACAGTTCTTAGTTTTGTTGATTCCGGCCTTTTTTTTGTTTTGCGTCAACCGATCCGCGGGACTACGCCTCAACTGGTAGCAGAGCATGGTTACGATCCACGGACCTCTGGGTTATGGGCCCAGCACGCTTCCACTGCGCCACTCTGCCTCTTATGCCCTGTTTACATTACTAGCTTTCTTATCAGGTTAACTCTAACCCTAGTAAAATTTTGTCGTGTAAACGCAGGTTGGCGCTAACCCTAGTCAACTTTTTAACCCAGCTAGAGTTACTAGGGTTACTGCGCTGGTTACCATAATTTTTGATGCATGTAAATGCAGGTCAGTTAGACAGTTAAGCAATCCAGTTAAGTGATCCAGTCCACATGTAGCTTTTACTTGAAGCGTACAATACATTGCAAGAGTTTATCTTGTTATATTCAATATCCATGCGTCAGTGCCAAGTTGCTTAACATATTTAAAGATATGAGTGAATGATGAACCGCATTTTAAGCGCAAAACTTGCCTTAAAAGTGCAAGTGAGGATGGGTCATAGGCAGAACTTAGAAGAATAAGTCGTTTATTCTGCTGCATATATTGAGGCAAGGACTCAAAATGGAAGTTATTTAAAAACACTGAACAACTGTCAAGATAATATGTTGAATTGTTTTTATCTATAATAAAATAGTGAAAACGACATAAGAATGAAATATTATCGGGGTCTCTTCATGATATAGTCAAGTATTGTGACACGTTGTTCTATTAAGGAAATTTATTCTCTCAATTTTCATCCCTCGATGCATAATGTTTAAACATGAAATGATAAGTGTATAGTTAAACAATAATGAATGAGAAGTTTAACCGTGCAAAATTTTTGGATATTCAATCCTTTTTCACACCCATAAATGTTTTGTAAATATAGCCCACAGCCTAGGAAACAAATGAAATGCGTCTTGCGATGTTTGTTGGGCTGTGGACTACATCACCTTTTTGACTCTCCACCAGAGGCCACCAGCATGTTAACAAGGGTTAAAGAATGACATGTAAAATGACATGTAATGAAATGTAAAGAATTGACATGTAAAGAATGACATGGGTGAGGACGTAGTGAATGCAAGTTAGTTAAGTTGCCATATTAACTATTCTAACCCTAGTAATGTAAACAGGGCATTATAGCAATTACTCCACCTCTTCAATAAATTATGTGAGTACATTCAAATCAAGTCTCTACCACTTTACCTCCATTCTATTGAACCAGATTCCATAAGAAATTAAAGACAACACTTCTCTTGCAATATTTAAAAAAAAAGGGTCAATCTATTTATTTCCAAATAAATATCACACCAGCATCTTTAAATAATTGGAAGACCAACACTGATATACATAACCTGACTGATCAACTGACAATCATAACCTGACCCTTTTCTCTTCATTTTTCTGATTTTACTAGCATGGTACTAATTCTGCATTGCACAATGCATAGTAAATTTAACAAAATCTAAATATTTAATTCATCATCTCATCTGCATAGGCAAAATGCAGGGGACGGAAGAGGTAGCAGTTACCACACTCAATACTTTGAATGAAAACAAATTTTCATAATATTACAAGCTTGGGGATACACATTTTACATAATTGTTTTTTGATACTCCACTAAATTTAGGGTGATGAAGTTATTTAAATGTTACAAAAAGAACATTACAGAGAAAATATAGAATCTTAGCAATAACTGTGTCTAGCAAATTGTTTTCATAAGACCTACCATTTTACAAAAGCCTATTAAAAAATTACCATTTTAATCATAAATTTTTCAATTTTTCAGGAGAGAGTACTGTGTTTCCCTGGAGAGCATTCTGTATACCACTGACTCTACAATAATCCTTGCCTGCTCAAATAAAAATGCTCAATATAAGCTGATCCTTACATGTCAACCACAGCTATTTGGGTGAGCTATGCATGAATGATTTCTTCATGTAGAACTCTGCCTTATGTGGCTATGCATAAGGGCGTACCCAGGACCAAAACAAGGGGGAGAGGGGGGCAAGCCATGGTCATTCAGGTTGTAACATTTTAGCACGGAAAAGGCAAATGAAACCAAAATTTTAAGAAAATTGTACATAATTAAAGCAGTGCTTTATTACTTATTACAATGGTTTGCTTGAAAAAAATTAAATTTTTATTCTAGTTACATGTCTTATGCTCGCTTTTAGGGATGGGGGGCAGCTGCCCCCCCCTTGCCCCTCACTGGGTATGCCCATGGCTATGCAACTGTATTTTGGTTAATTTTGAAATAAAGTTAACACTATTATGGTTGTCCTCTGGGATTAACAAATGAAGAAGAGAACAAAAGATCTGTCACATCCAGGTAAAAATGTAAATGCATTCAAATACGTAGTGGTTACCCACAAATAAAAAGGGAGGAATCAGAAATGCTCAATATGAACATTGGTTTTGGCAAGCCAAATGTCTATAGTTTAATTTCCAGTCCAGGCTGATTTTTTCGCCTGGCACTTTCAACACAATTGTTATGTACATGGTTCACAAATAAATCCATTGGTGGAGCCACTGTACTATCCCTCCTCCTTCCAACCAACTTGTACTTCCAACGAGTCAGTCATGCTTTAACCTATCGATAGTATGGTTCCCTTACCGATGGTTGGCTCCATCATGGAAAGATCACATTCGTGTTCATATAGGTTTTTTCAGTCATTATTAAACTGTTGTGTCTACTCCGCTCCGAATCGCGCATGATACACTTTGAAGCGCTTCAGGGTTGTTTCGAATCGAGTTTTGGAGCGCTCTAACGTGGCCCCACAGTGAGCATTTCCGGCAAATTGATGCACGCATCAAGGCATCAAAAATTTCTGATGCAGTTCATGTGGAGACAGCGAATGGTGCAGGAAGAGGCTAATTCAAAATAACAGATGATGATATGAGTAATTATAGTGTGAGAGGATGGGCACGATGCACTCTTTGAATTTATTTAAATAGTAAGGAAGCGGGAAATGAGAAAGCAGGTTATTTAATCGTCATTACTTTAATAATTGATTTTAAATATGAAGAGCATTTTTAATGAAATGGTAATGGTTGAGTAGTGCTAAGAATTTACTGAATCTTACAGGTATATGCATCACCTCCCGTAGAATTACGTGTCGTATTTCCTCATAATCAATAATGTAGTGCTATCTATCTATGTATTCTTGTGAAAAATGTATACTTTTGAGACTTTTTCTCTAGACCGCGTGGTTTGTAGTATTATTGGTTATATAATAAACAAATAGACCTGCCCTGCTTCATTTGCCAACGAATTACATATTTACTTACTCTCAATTTACGATGCCTAAAGATATTAAAATTTCTTTCACCTGGTTGACAGCTGCCACCAAGACACACAAACTTGTTGCAAGGAAGTCAGGAGGAAAACTGATGACAGGAAAGCTAATTGTATTGTACCACCATGCATCAACCTGTTCCGATTTGGGATCGTATAATTTATGCTTACAGGCTTCTGTTGTTCCAGTGGATCAGAAGATTGCAATCATCATTCCATTGTACAAAGGGAAGGGAGGAAAGACCGATTATAATAATTACGGGGCCAATAGTTCATTGAGCATTCTGGGAAAAGTGTTCAGCAAAATTTTAATCGAAAGAGGTAATTACTTCTGACAGAATATGGGGTGTGCAGTGTGGGTTTATGCCTGGGAGAGGACGTAATGACTAGCTTTTCACGCTTCAGCTAGTGATAGAAAAATGTATGGGCATCCGAAAGAAAGTGTATTGTGCATATGTTGATTTAGAGAAGGCATATGACAGGGTAAATAGAAAGAAGTTGTGGAAGGTTTTGAAGGACTATGGAGTGAATGGGCAGTTATTGAATGTTATGATGGCGATGTATGATAATAGTATGGCAAGAGTGAGAGTTAACGGGGTTCTGAGTAATTGGTTTGAAATAAAACAGGGCGTAAAGCAAGGATGCGTAACGTCACCATGGCTGTTCAATGCATTTACGTTTGTGTTAGAGATGCATGTAGTGAAAACGACGGTGTTCTGATTGGAAATGTAAATGTGCGAGTTCTACTATAAGCAGATGATGTTGTTTTGATCTCAGAGAGCTAACAGGGATCACAAAAGCTCCTAGATAAGTTTTGCGAATCAACAGAAATATTGGAATTGAAAGCAAATGCGTGCAAGATTAAAGAAGTAGTTTTTGATAAGGAGATTGAGGAGAATAACTGTATGATGAGGGTGAATGGTGAAGTCATTGAACAAGTGGATGATTTTGTGTGCTAAGGTAAGATGTTTACGAAATATGGACGGATAGATGAGGAGATAAAGAGATCTGTGAATGTTGGAAGGAAAGTGGTAGGTAGCATGTGGAGCATATCAAGGAATGAGTGCCTGTCTACGGTAGCGAAAATCGCCACGAACAAAAGTGTACTTCTCCCCACTTTGTTGTATGGTAGAGAAACATGGGTATGTCAGGATAGACATAAGAGTAGACTAAATGCTGTGGGTATGAGTTATCTAAGTAGTTTTTGCAGCAATAGGATCAAGAATGATAGGGTAATAAATGAATGTGGGTTAGATGCTCCAGTAATGGACATATATGAAAGGAGTGCACTTCATTGGTTTGGCCATGTTGAGAGAATGGATGAGAGTCGAATAATGAAACAGATATATAAGAGTGAAATGAATGGTGCAAGAGGTAGGGCAAGAAAGTTGTGGTTGAATGTGGTTGAGGAAATTCTTGTGAGGAGGAATATTAGGAGTTTTAAAAACAGGAGGGAGTGTATGAAGCAGGGTATGGGGGTAAATGAAGCAAAAGAGGTTTAAAAGGATAGGTCAGTATGGAGGAAATTATTGAAGCAGAGTTAGGAGTACAAATATGTTTTTATGAATGAAACTTAGTGACTCTGTCTACCCCGGAAGGGAATGGCATGATTGGTATGTATGTATGTATCTAAGTATGTATGTATGTATATTCTTGAATAACATTTGTCATATACATCAAACCTAATGATCATGGAATTAATTAAACTTTGCTCTTGCTTATGAAGCACTATTAGTTGAAAATGTAAGCACATATTTTTACTCGCGTATTAATTTCTTCCTCGCATGAAAATAAGTAGCTGTGCTTTAACAGGGTTGTTACAATATTCCAGAATTCAAATTCCCTGACAAAAATCTTCATTTCCCCAGATTTTTCATACTCTCCTTTCGATCATTACATAACATTTTGAAGGATAAGAGTCGATAAAATACAAAATTCTTCAAGAAAATATATTTAAATTCTTTTTAAAGTGTATTTCAATGCACACAGAAAAAAACAGTAATTTGTAAAATTGATTACAGTCAAATTAAAGTCAAAATATGGTGTCAAATTTAAATTGACACATCAAACAAAAAGTCTACATTCAGGGGTGTGGTCGTAAAATGTACCTAACCACAAGGTCACAGAAATGCTATGCACAGCCACGTAGTGTTCCCAGCCTCTCGTCGATAGCGTCGCACTCCAATTGGTTTTCTAGGAAAAGTTTTGTTTTCTTGGCTCTTAATTCTTTAACTTCTTCCCCAATCATTCTTTCATCTTTTCTCTTCTGTATCTTTTCCTTGTCTGATTGGATTGGATATTCGGGGAGGTGACCGACGGCTAAGATCATTTGCGCCATAGGGGATAGGTAGATTGTTAGTCGGCCTTCGACAGGAGCTCAGGCTCCTAGACCTTGAGTGGTCCATTGTGCCAACTACATTATTAACCTGCCTGCCACATGCAGACAGGGGACAAGGTGAAGGTATGAATGGTCACCCATCCAACCCTCGTCCGGGCCCAGCATTGCTTAACTTCAGTGATCTTATGGGAACTGGTGTTTCAATGAGGCTAGGCCCTTGGCCAAGGTAGGGGATAGGTAAGGGAGGAAGGGTGGATAGAAACCCGGTGTCGGCATAAGCCTGTTTTTAACGAAAGGCGCCAAGGGGACCATGGTTTAACGTCTTATCCGACAGACGGAGTACTGTACTTGTAGTGCCCTCCACAAGACAATCAAGTAGGGATCGGGTTTCCTCTGAAAAACATCCGCCACTGCAGGGATTTGAACCCTGGCCGCCCGTATAGTTAGCCAGTACCCTAGCCACCACACCAACCCGATCCCCCCTTGTCTTCTTTCGTTCTCTCCCTTCGCCCCTCTTCCTACTATGCGCGCGCATGTCGCACTCTTGAAATCATTTTGCCACTAATTTCCACATTAAGAATTCCGCCAGCCAAATTCACAGCATTCGGCACCCGGCTGACCCAGGCCAGCTCTGCCAGCTGACAGAGAGGCGGCTCTTTTGAGTCGTGCGACATGTCATATTTTCCCTGATGCCATGGACGAGATTCCCTGACTTTTCCCTGACCCATTTCAAATTCCCTGACTTTTCCTTGATTTCCCTGACCAGTAACAACCCTGTTTAAGTAATTCTTGGATAAAACCTACTAATTAATGGTGCAGATAATCGCGTATTATTCAGCAGTTATGTCCATCAATCTCTCCACCACCTCAAACACATTTTTGACAATGATTATTCTTGCCCCATCTTCGCATTAAGACTGTTCCGATTTGCACCAATGCTTCAAGCGCTTCAAAGCGCATCAGCAATTCGGAATGACTGCTCCAGCGGTGCAATCTTGATGCGCTTCATGTGCAAACACACCCCAATAATGCTTAGGGCTTACAGGGGAGGGAGGGGAAGAACTTTCCTCAGGAGAAAGGGATTATGCCGAGGGGGAATGATGGTAAGACAGAATAATTTAAAGACTTAGACCTAGGTGGCAGGAGAAGTGAAAACAGAAAATAGAACAAGGAAGTTGCAATGAGGTTATGGAAAGTTAGACAAAGAGTGTGACAGCATGGATTCAGATAAAAAATGGGAAAAATATTAATGCATTTACAGGGTTATTTGGATACTGAAGATCTGAATGGATGGACAAAACAAAATAAGAAATGACGAAGTTTACAGAAGAGTAGAAGAGACGAGAAACCTATGGAACATGATACAGAAAAGAAGAACCAGATGGATAGGACACACTGAGAGGCACAATGGGTTCGTGAAGAACATAACTGAAGGCAAAAAAAGAGGGAAAAGCCCCCAGAGAAGACCCAGGAATAAATTCAAGGACCAAAGAAGGAGGAAATTAAATAGGAAGAGATAGCAGAAGGTAAGGGACCTAGCATTAGATAGAAAAGGATGGAGGGCTGCAGTCAAAAAATCCTAGGATTGCACGACCAATGACAATGATACAAGGTAATGACAGAATAGCTTCACTACAGCATCCTCAGCTGCTTAAAATATTTTGGCTTTAGGGCTTTGGAGGAAACTATACGAATAGATTATTATTAATCCACTAATAATGCAGAGCATATAGTGCATAATTACCAATGCCAGATTGATGGGTTTCCGCGCAGGAGTATACGGGTGGGTCCCATTTACTTAAGTCCAAATCATCTAGAACACCTGATCCAAGATTATGACCTACAGTCGCCAGAGACCGTCCATCACTGCTTTCATGATCGTCCAGAAGGTCTCTATCACATGCCCCTTCCTCTAAGAGCAATGGAATCTATAAAGGTTTTCAAAGAAAAATAAAGTTTTAATTAATATGCAAGAGAACTTCTACATTTGCGGTTCTTTGATGATTGATGTTCTTTGATCGAAGTAATACAAACGATATCAGAGTTCTGATGATAAAAAACAACCCAGCTCATTCAACCCAACTCACGCCCAAGATCACACATTACCAGTCCGCAATCAGTCACCGGCCAAAGAATAATGGCTATATTTTTAAAACTTAAAATCACAACAACAACAAAAATAATAAAGAATACCTCCAAGTCATTTGAGAGCTGCTGCAAGAAATCATCCTGAGGAAAATCGGTGTCAGCATCTGAAAGTCGTGATAAGAAAACTTACTCAGGTGGAACCCGAAAATTTTCAAATTCGGGGCAATAAACTCTAAGAGGTCAATGGTCAAGGGTGGTTTACCTCAGTCTCTAACGATCGCTTACTTTAACCAAGATATTACTGTCAATCTTTAAAAGTTAAAAGTAATGTCAAAATTTCTCTCAGAACATGTAGGCTACTACAAAATGCACTTACTTCAAATAAAAAAAATGAGCGAGCACGTAAGTAAAATAAGCAAATATCACGGGCACAACAAATACACGAAAATACATTAAGTATGACTCAAAGATTCAGTTTAAAGTTAAACCGTCGAAAGTAAAATATTTAATTACCTAAAGAAAATGAAATTTCGCCGGACGGTGTGAGATTTTGTGTTCCGTACTCGCCGAAGTCTATCACATCCATGGGTAAACTGGAATCATCTTCAGTGTGCTCAGTGATGAGCATGTTACCCTATAATTTAGATTCAATCCCAACGATCTGTATTCCGTTGTTATTTATTAATGCCGATCGAGTAATGACACGTCAATTCTTTCTTAAAAATTCAGACGACATGACCAACATGACTCCTGTTTACACGATCTATCGAATACATCGATGCATATACATGCATTTTCACAGTGTTGCCAACACGTTTCATTGTTTGTTGTGTTGCTTTGTTTTCTATTGCGTAATTTGGAGGGATAGTGAAATGTTAAAGAATAAGGTCATCATGATTGTGAATAACTCATTGTACGGGTTATTTTTTAATCTTTCAGTGTATTTAACGCAATTTTCTATTTCTTGATTTGTTTTGTGCCACAAAATTACTCTCGACTAAGTTATATACACTATCATGCAGGTTCATCTTTCGATGAGGGGCCCACTTTTGTCTGATCATGATCATTTTTTTGAGTTATTAAACCTAGGTTCATGCTAATGAAGCAGCATCCTCCGATTTTCCCTCATTACTCCCTTACCAGACGTTATCTACACCTCGTTTTTTACCTGAAACTCAGCATTTCCTCTCCTTACCTTATTATTGATGTATATCCTCCAAGATAGCTCTCCAATCCTTTCGGAAATAATATTCAGCTTCTTCCGGATCGCCCTCTTTTCACTTGGAAAACATTCTTGTGCAGTGTGAAAACTGTTGGACAGACTTAAGCGTCCAATATTCCTTCCCAGTTTTCAGCTGTTTCGAATTCCCACTTTTCCAGGGTAGGGCAGCTTTCACTGTTTGTTTCACCTAACACCCCGAAAATGGGTGTGGCAGCAGCATTCGGGGTGTGCTACAGTGTTTTCCTCATCTCCTCGACTTCCTATTTCTCGCCTTCCCTTCCTCATGGACATGACCCCACCCTAATTCATGAGGCTCAACTTTCATCAACACCGTCTTTGGATAAGTCTTCAAAGTATTCCCTTCAACAGTCATGGTGATTACTCAACCCCTGCCAAACACCCTTGAGGTGACTTGGAGGGTAATATGTACATGTAGAATAATCCATGGCATCCAATATTCATCTCAAACTATCTCAATCATCGTCGTTCTTCTGTATATTTGTTCCCCTCTCCTACACTAGCTTTGCCCATTTCGAGAGCATACCTTCTTATTACCTACCATGGGTGTAGCCAAGGGAAGGTATGAGGGAGCAGCTGCCCCCCCTTGACGAGACATTTCATACCAAATCTGTTACTCAGAGCCGGACAGGATGATGTCCTGACCCCCTGGCATATATCTACAGCTACAGATAGGTGTCCTGCCCCCCCTAGCATAAATCCTGGCTATGTTACCTGCCACTGTTTTTTCCTAATCTGTAGTAATTTCCTTACTCTCTTTCATATCCTTTTTGCTTTTATTTCTTCTTTGCTTTACATTGCCTACAATATTTTGCTCTTACCAAGATTTGGCCACAATCTATCTCGTATACACCTTGTACTTTCCTGCACCTCTGTTGTGTAACTCCTTATTGTATAAGTATTGCCTTTCATTTTCCTAATCACCTCTTTCCTGCTTACAGTGCTAACTATAGTGTACACACTGTGTATATACACTGTAATTTATTGCTTCCTTGCAGTGGCATAACTAGGACTTGGCTTTGGGGGGGGATGGATCAGATTGAATAGCACACCACATCGGATGCACGAAACTTTGCTTTGTAACATGAATGTATTTTAGAAAAACATGACTGCATTTAATATTTGTTTCAGAAAGTTATAAGTTTACAAAAACATTTAATTACTGTATTTCAAACAAGTTGGATTGCTGTGATACGAATATTTTTTTTTATTTTTAGGGTTCTGGGGGGGTTCTATCCCCCTCATTCCCCCCATAGTTACGCCACTGCTTCCTTGCTCTCCCATGTATCACTCATACATTGCCAAGACATCCCATTCTCTCTGCTTCACATATAGCATACCCATGCCATGTTCTTATCCCATTTTCTAATGAATTCTCCTGTTTTACTTTAATTTACTTCTTGCACCATACTTTCTCTACCCAGATATGCACAAGAGACCGCTAATTTGGGATCTTTCCTACATTCCGCAACACTCATTATCCTTGTATCTCTCACTAACTCTCTCATTCTCCAATCATACACTATAAACTCAATCATACTATTGCTATTGGTTTTTATTCAAGGGTACTAAGGAATTGTCTCTGGTTTAAACCATATATTTAGGACAAAAATCCCTTTTTTCAAGCACTTCCTAACCAAGTTTTCTCCATGGTTATTCACTCAAGGGTCACCAAATGGCCTAACCACTTTACATGGAAATATCCCAATTAGAACTGCTTTTGAAAAAATTTCCGAACTTATTTATTGTTAAACAATGTAAACTGCTGTGCATAATTAACTGTTATGCAAATATTGGTATGGTCCAATCGTTTATTCCTCTAGCACGTCGCTTTAGCAATCATGTAGTTTCTGATGAGGCATTGGTTAATTCACATTACGCAAACTGGCTCAGCATAACAGTTCTTTTGGTACAAAACCATGGGTGTAGCCTGGGAGGATGTATGAGAATTGGTTACAGTTAGGTATCCTGCCCCTCCTCCCTCAAACATACGGCTCCTAACAATCCAAGCTACCCCCAAGTACTAATTGCTCATGTTAAATGGGTACACATGCTTTGCGTGTCCCTAGAGAGAGAGAGTTTACTGAAGTTGTAACTGTATCCCATCCCTTTACCTGGTTTCGCACATCAAACATCCACCCATGTCATTTTTGTACCATTCTTCAACTCATGTACTTATCTCAATATTCCAAGCACTGATTAGCTACTTAGGCCTGCCAAATCTGTGTTTGATAAGGCAACCGAATGCAGCTTCAACCTCCCCCCTATCATAATTCCAGTTGCTCACGGTTACCCTTTGACTTTTTGCCACTCTGTAAATATGAGAATATAAGACCTTTGCAATTCCCATGCCACTTACAGCTTTCCCTGATAATGGTTGTCATACTCTACAATATACATGTGGTATATTTTCTGCAGTTTGCCACAAAAAAAATCATTGTGAATAGAAAGCAGGAGGCTAGCTGACAAATTCAGTTTGATGCGTGAACGACCAGGCATCAGTTAGTTGATCATAAAAGGGATTGCAAGCTTTAGTAGATGCATGAGAAAAGTTGGGCAGGAAATACAGAATGAAGATAAATCATGAGAAATCAAAAGTAACAAGATTCTCTATGAAAAAAAAGTGGCCCTAGTTATACAAGTGAGAGGGCGTCAACTGGAACAACCCAGGTAAAACTATTTGGTCTGCAACTGATCTGAAAGACTATATCTGACCTTGAGGTGGTATGTAGCTGGACTGAACTGATCTGGATTTTAGAGATGTTTCAAACCCAGGCCAGTAACAGACCAGTAACAGGCCAGTAACAGGCTCAGAGCAGTTAAGACCAAATATTTTTACCTGGGAAGAAGAAAAATTTTATTATTTGAGTGGTATGTAAGGAGAAAATGGGCATGGTGTCAAAGGCATTAGTTGATGACTGGTGCTACCAAAGGAAGTTTTTTGTAGTATAGGGGAGCTGATATTGGGAACGTTGGTTTAGGATATAAAGTAGAGACTAGTGAAGAGTTTAATTTGGGTTGTAGTGTTGTATAGTGCAGAAACATGGAGTCAGAGAAAGGAAGACGAGAATAGGCTGCAGGCATTTGAGATGTGGGTGTGGAGGAGAAAGGATAAGGTACAGAGGATGGAAAGGGAGATAGAGAAGGAAGAGCTGGGAATGAAAGATGAGATGAGGAAACTTCTGTAGAAGATAGGGTGAGGCACAGTAGGTGGTTGGAATATTTTGTGAGGGGCCAAGGGTTGCTAGAAGAGTAGCATTCATTTTTGGCATGCCCAATAACCTACCTTGATATTAACATATATTATAAAGTGAAATCTTTGCTATCGAATGGAGTAAAAATATTACCAGACAATTGGCCATGTTTCATAGAAAAATGATGAATTGTAATGCTGAAATACATTGCCTCAATGGCCGAGTGATGGCATCTCTTCACATAAATTTATTATCTCAATCTGACCAAAAAATTTTCCTTAAAAAACTTGAAACTTCTGCTGTTCACCTTGTTAACAAATCTATTTTTCAATACATATCATAATTAGGCATTTAACCCTCCATAACAAGCTATCAAAAAGTTACTTAGAAAGGTACTATGTCCTGAGAGATCTTTCATGTACTTTTTGGCAAAAAATAAATTTTTTACATTCAAAAAATACAAATTGATATCCCCACCTCTCTAATGACTGTAGTGCCCATTCGGCAGGAGAATAAATGTAAAAACAAGGGGGACCTCACAGGGTGCACATTTTGAAGGGTTAATATACATTGGTAAATGTTTTAAGCATGAAGATAACATACCCTTCCCTCAATTCGTTAAAAAAACATAATATCCAATCCTACTGAAATAGCAATGGAGTCCAGAGTCATTATAATTACAAGGTAAAAGAAGTAGTAAAAGGTTTGGTGAAATGCTTTGCCCCATAAGATTTTACCCTAAGGAGTATTTACATACGTACATACCAATCACGCCTTTCCTCTCCGGGGTAGGCACAGTCACAAAGTTTCACTTATAAATACATATTTGTACACCTAAATCTGCTTCAATAATTTCCTCCATACTGACCTATCTTTGTAAACCTCTTTTGCCTCATTTACCCCCATACCCTGCTTCATACACTCCCTCCTGTTTTTAAAACTCCTAATATTCCTCCTCATAAGAATTTCCTCAACCACATTCAACTACAACTTTCTTGGCCTACCTCTCCCTCTCGCACCATTCATTTCACTCTTATATATCTGTTTCATTATTCGACTCTCATCCATTCTCTCAACATGGCCAAACCAATGAAGTGCACTCCTTTCATGTATGTCCATTACTGGGGCATCTAACCCACATTCATTTATTACCCACTCATTCCTGACCCTATCCATCCTACTTTTGCTGCAAACACTCCTCAGATAACTCATACCCATGGCATTTAGTCTACTCTTACGTCTATCCTGACATACCCATGTTTCACTACCATACAACAAAGTGGGGTGAAGTACACTTTTGTTCGCGGCGATTTTCGCTTCCTTAGACAGGCACTCATTCCTTGATATGCTCCACATGCTACCTACCACTTTCCTTCCAGCATTCGCACATCTCTTTATCTCCTCATCTATCCGTCCATATTTCGTAAACATCTTACCCAAGCACACAAAATCATCCACTTGTTCAATTACTTCACCATTCACCCTCATCATACAGTTATTCTCCCCAATCTCCTTATCAAAAACTACTTCTTTAATCTTGCATGCATTTACCCACAATTCCATTCTCTCTGTTGATTCACATAACTTATCTAGGAGTTTCTGTAATCCCAGTTAGCTCTCTGAGATCAAAATAGCATCATCTGCATACAGTAGAACTCGCACGTTTATATTTCCAATCAAAACACCGTTGTTTTCACTACATGCATCTCTTACACATTTATCCATAAATAGATTAAACAGCCATGGTGACATTACGCCTTCTTGCTTAATGCCCTGTTTTATTACAACATGAGATTAAAAAAATATGAAAGGCAGCACTAAGCCTAAATGTCCTCATTACAGCAAATTTGATATATCTTAAGAAAACAATACTTTGAAGCGCAGGTTCCCCCTTAAAGCTGTGATAGAGGGGAGGGTGTTGGTTAAGCAGAGAGAAGTAATAAAGAATAGGTTTTATTGATGGGATAAAGAAGGGTTTGACGAGATGGTGAGATGGGATAAAGAAGGGTTTGATGGTATGGTGAGATGAAGCAAGAAATATTATAGGTAACCCTGCATGCATAAATTTCAAGAGGATTTTTCGAACTTCCATCTAAGTATCCATCAAAGTATTGCTTACCATCAAAGTATTGCTTACTTCCATCAAAGTATTGCTTACCTTAATCAGTAAATCACCTAATAACAATATGTAGTTCATCTCAATGTATCAAGTGGGTTGAGAGGCAGGTGGAACATTTGTGGGGGCAGGTGCCTCATGGGAAAGGAAAGGACAATTCAAAGGTCTCTGATGCTGGAGGGTGGAAAACTGACTCTGAAAGGTGTTGATTGAGAAGGGTGTCATCAAGATCATCCCTCCACCCTATTAGCCATAAAGTGCATGTGGCCCACAGTGTAGTGTGCAGCCCATGGTAACATGCCATCCTAATGTTGCAACAGGTGTCCCCCAGCCAATGACTAGGTGGAATAAATGTTAGGGAGAGTGATTAGTTTATTTTTAACATCTTAGGGATTTTATAACTCTGCCTCAGCAGGAGTCTTAAGACGCTCACAAAAATTGGCAACATTTCAAGCAGATTGGCATAGAGGCTTCCGCGGTGATTTATTGAGGTCAGTTTGTTTGGGTTTTTCCCGTGTTGATTCATGTTAACGGACAACAGTTTCTCTAACGTTACAGCTAGTATCATCAGGTTCTGAATGAGCTGCAGAGATTCATGTTCCTTATATGTATATCTAATGCAGGAGTGTACGAGGTAACGCGTAGCTGCGGGAAATCATACATTGGCCAAACATTGAGATCGCTAAATGTAGAATGGAGGAACACCAAAGGGCGACCAAAAAGAAAAGTTTTTGCCATTCCGCAGTGGCAGAGCACGCCTGGTCAGAACCTGGCCACATCATAAACTTTGAAAAATGTAAGATCATCGCCAGAGAAAATAAATATTTCCTTCGGCTAATACGAGAGGTGATTGAAATAGCCAAAAACAAAGAAAATTTCAACAGGGAGGCAATTATCCTCTCTCCTCTATGTTCAAACATCTTTTACAACAACTGAATTCAAAGGTCCAGCTGGCCAATCAACGTGCGCCTGACTAGCTCAGGCGCAAGGTATATAAAGGAACATTAATCTCTGCGGCTCATTCAGGACATGACGCTAGCTGTAACGCTAGCAAAACCGTTGTCCATTAACATGAATCAACGTGGGAAAAACCCGAATAAACTGACCTCTTCAAGCAGATTCATTAAAATTAGAATCCCTATGGAAAATATGTTTCCTACTTTTCACAATTATTAATTATTATGGATAGGTAAGAAAAAATATTTTCAATATGGATTCTAACATATAATACTTCCACGAAGTGACACCTGAAGGTGTAAAGTTTACAGATTCATTAAGTTCACCCAATTAGGATCTGAATAATACTCAATATCCTGGAGGCTATAATAGCATTCAAATATCTTTGTTACCCATAATCAGAGGAAAAGAGGAGAGGAAACTCTGTCGTATGAATATATAATGACTAAATAGATGTGAATGTGCACATTGTACCATTAAGGAAGATGGAGAGGGTACTTGCCATCGTGACCAAAGCTATAAGCTGTAATGTGGGCGTGGCCAATCCTTCATTTTTGTTAACCAATATTTCCTTCCGTCCTTACAGGCTGGTGCCCTAATTTAGAAATATTATGATATTTTCCATCCGTAACTAACAAGAAAGCTGCATGCACTTACTTCTTCAATATGCATTCTCCTTACATATAGTGTTTATTTACTTAAATCAATAATAATCTGCATTCCCAGTGAATACTATGGTAAAATCAAGTAGAATCCATTGTTCCAAGTAACCTATATATGTTTTGTGAGTTACTTGCCTTAAATTTCTAACAGATGGTGGATATTCTTGCTATACATCTGCTATTCTATCGTAAGTTTCCATGGCATTCAGATGAATGCTTCCCAATGGTTCTGCTCCTGATATAGTCAACAGATTCAGAAGCGATGGAGGAAACTTGGTGGGAATAGAGGCATTAAGAGGTAAATACTTGAGCGCCAGAGCATAGAGAGCTTATCTGCTATCCCCACAGTGGAGGCAAAGCATGTCCATTTCATATCCAGACAGCACATCCAAATTTTTGATCTGTGGATGATGGTGGACAAATAGGACACAAGAATGGCAGCATGAAAAGTTAGCTAGAGAATAAAATAAATGTGTAAGCATTAGTGCTTGAAAGGATGAAAATACATTTGTCAATGCTTGCACACAACATTCATCATTTAAAAAAATGTAACATATGCGTGCATTTCTTTCAAGAAGTGCAAATATTAAAAGTGGCCCTTGTATACAAATTGTACGTATAGTAATACTCACTTAATATGAATTTTAGGGGAATGATCTGTCAATTTGTTGTAAATGAGATTTCATTGCATTCAAACTTTAACATTTCTTGCCATGTAAATCATAAGATGCCAGGCTTTTGGTCACTAGTCATCTGTATCATCACAATAGATCCTTAATAATTAACCACAAAGCTAAGACTTTATTATTTACACTAATATTAATTCTCATTCATCATTCACCAAACACAGCACTAATCTGTTCCTGTACTATGTATCTAAATGAATGAAAATTGGAAATATCCTCAACCTCTTCTGGTTTTTGAGCGCCTTGCTGTGATCCATTTCATTGAAAGGGTAAAGGTAGAAACAGGCCAAAGGACCAAAGAATAGTTTGCTATAGTGTAGATTTTATATCATTCTTAATGGTTAAATGCTGGATATTAAACATCTGCCGCCATAGAAAAGTCCAAGGGGCCAAGAACTGTCTTCGCTATAGGTTGGATTACATGACAAGCATGATCGTTAAAATTGAATTTCACTGTATTTAAAAGAATACAATGCATTATTTGAAAATGGAACTATTTTCAGCTACAAGGGTAAGTGCTGCATTCACATTTGTTTTGAAATAAGGTAAGTGCTGCATTCACAGCGCTTACCTTTATTTCAAATGATGTCACTGGAAGGGCTTCCACCATCCCCTTAAGAGCTTCTCTTTTGTTTGACCTTTCCACCAACAGTTTTGACTCAACTATCAGAAGATGTGCATCATTTGCAGGTGAGGCATTCTAATTTTTTTTTGTTAACTTTTTTGTATTTTTCATCAGCAGAAAAACTCTCATGAACCTAAATCTGTTTTGGAAGGGCTAAAGGGCATTAGGACACCAGGAAGGCCCCTGTTTAAGGAGCTTCAAATAATGACTTTGCCATGTATATATATTCTTCATGCTGCTGTTTTTGTAAAAATGAACCCATCTCTGTTTGTGCCTAACTCGAACATTCATTGTCACCTTACTCGTGGACGAGAGAATGTTCACCTAAGAACTCAGCCACTTGCTATATCCAAGATAGGCCCACACCACTCCTTGTCTATTATTTATAATAAACTGCCTCCTTGTATAAAAAATAAGTCCACTGTGGCTACTTTTAAAACAAATCTAAAAGAGTTCTTGCTGCAGAAATGCTATTATAGCATCAATGAGTTCCTTGGTGACAAATTGTAATTATGCAAATAGTGTTACAATTGTTATATTCTTATGTGAGTACTTGTTTCATCTTGATTTTTTGACCATGTTCTATGTCATGTAAATGACCAAAAGAACAAAGAACAATAAATAAATAAAAAGAATACCACATATATTTAAAAGTTTCCAACCTGGGACTATACCCAAATCTCCACTCTTTCCCCCAACTTTGAAATGGGCAATTATCCCAAAACCTGAATGAAAAATTAAGGAGAGAACTAACATGGAAGATAAAAACATATGCTACCTATAAGGAGAAATATTCTACCAAGAACATAAAGAGCCAGGACTGACATAGCTTGTCCAGATGCTCATGGGCCTTTGGTGAGAATGAATGAAGGACTAGGAAGAGAGGTTGCTTTCTTTGTTGGGTAGCACAGCCTTCACCAAACCTGAGAAACAACTGTCATTTTTACTTGCACCCCATGCTGTTCTCCCCATATAGGATTCATTCAGTCAAAAACAGGTTTCTTTTCAGGGTTCATGAAGCTCTAACAACAAAGAAGTAAAATTCATCTTGTACATTCATCTGCTGAGGAACAGTAAAGATTCAGTAGAAGATTGACAATCTTTATATCCAAGATTGGATGTGTTCTAGAATTATGATTTTTTCCGGTGTTTAGATCACTTTCATTTAAGTGGGCAGTAAGACTGAAAAAGTTGCAGTAAGTCATCATATAAAATACTATGATCAATAAGGAAGTGAGTATTGTTAAAAACAAGCATTTATATCACCATCAAACTTTTTAACTAAAACATATTCTAACTATCAACATTTAAGTCATCACCTGTAAATATATTCACAAATACTCAACTTTAGATTGAAAGCATGATATCCTTGGCTAGCACCTGTGGGGTTGACACAAAACCAAACAGAGCTTGGCTTTCTTAATTGCTAAATAGCCATCTTTGCTGAAGAGGTAATGAATGTTATTCATAATGGGTGTCTATTCACTGCACCTATAGAACTATAGTTACAAGAGATGCCACTGCATGGTGCTGCACCCTGACTTTCTGTGCTGATGCATTGTACAGCATGAGACATCTTGCATACTTCTCCTTGAGGTGTCGCCTTGTGTACCATGTAATCCATTTGCATCCTAATAGGTATGTAATTATAACTGACTGACATGTGTACTTGTCAATCTTTGATCCACATAACCCTCTACAATTGCCATGAGGTGACAAAAAAATGAGATTTTTCAAAATTCTTGAAAACCTTCCATTATTTTGATAGTTCTGATGCTTATAATTCCAGATCATCAATCTTTTACTGTGGTCCCATTCAAGTCAATCACATTGATAATAGGTAGCAGTTGCTGCCTAACATTTTTTTGACAATGGCACTCATGAGATGATATAGTACAAGGTAATGAAAATTTTTGGCATGGCAATGTCTTAAAGTGAAATAATATTAAGGATATACAGTTAGTTATCTGAACGTTCTTTCACTCAGTGTGCATAGCTTTTTTAAATTTCTTCCACATCAGAGGAATAATATTAATGTTATTTCAACAGACTGAGGTAGCAAAATATCTTTATTGTTCATTATTTATTGATCAGGGTAATGTAATCAGCAAATGATACTCTAAAGTTTCACTGTAAATCAGTTATAGCAAACTTCATACAAGAGCCCCCACCAAAATGAATCTTACCTGTGTAATGTCTTTTTTTTTGGCCAAGCAAGCGGCTTATGACACCTTTCTGTTCTTCATTAATAATTAAGTCTTTCACATAATAAGAGGCAATTCACATTGAATTTATCTATTAACCAGTATTTAACATCTTTAGACATGTCTTATAAACAACACATATAAATTCTTGGCACATTTGGAAAACAAGTATCTCAGTTGTAGATTGCTCTTGCAAAAACCGTGTAACAGTATATAATTGTAATATGTACATACTCTTTACACATGCAACTGGATGTAACTAGTTGCTCAATAATTTTACATGTCCATGGTTTCAGATCAGAGCCTAAACAGAGATAAATAGGAGAAAGATACAAAGGCAGGGAAAGTGATTTTTTTATTTTGCCGGGCAATATTTTTCTCATCATTGACATTAACAATTGATTAAGTCTATTTTTGATAAAAAGTTGTAACAAAGGCATCTTCGTAAGTCACTGAATTGCTAAAATCCCCCGCTACGTAAAATAGATAGCTTATAGAAATAGCAATTCGTTTCCACTCTTATAATTGGTTTTTACTGATGTAACACATAGTTGTATGTAGTAGGTCTATCAGTGGCTGATATCTGTTCCGTCAAATACCTATTATTCACCTTTTCCTGAATCAACCCTTCTACACAGTGGTGTAGTTTTGAGGGACATTAATATTACAATACACAATAGTTTAAAAAGTATATTGGTACATTGTAGCAAGAGTTGCCCCAAGCCAGCATGGGGTTCCCATTCTGTCATTGTAGTTTTTATAGCTAATAATATCATAGTAAAGGCCTGGGTGCATCATGAAAATCACGTAATTATTAAAAATTAAACTTACACATGTCTTTTCCCACTAAATTATTTTTTTCTGAACATTAATTCCTATTGTTTAAGAGTCTGTTTACGAATGTGAGCATGACTTAATCAGCTCATACCTATAATACTTTCCTTTTTCTGAAGGTAGGTAGGTAAGTTATGTTGAGAGTTATAAAAATGCTTTGAATACAAGTTGATTGAAATAGATCAAATGGTGAACAAGAAGTTAGGTTAAAATAACTCAAATCAAAAGTTTTATAGAAATATGTTTGCAAAGTTCAAGGAGAATGGCTATTTCATTATTATTTTTGAGCTTTTTCGTTTTTGTATTACCATTTTTATCGATTGTATATCTATCACAAGTCACAATTGCAATTCCTCTCTGTTAAAGGAGAGTCTTTGGTGCCACTGGACAAGTAAAAGCTTGTAAATGTAGTTTCACATCATCCTGTTTTTGTATCCTCAACTATTGTTTTCATCTAATTCACAGGACAAGAAATTTCAGATTCATTTAGTGGCATATATGCAATTAATGTCTTATTAAGAATAGGCATTTGTTTATTAGTGCACTGGTATTCTTTGCAGTAATTTATTTGCCAATTTTATTTTTTTTATCAGCACACACAAATGCTTATAGGTACTGACAAAACTTTCTCTCATGCCACACAAATTCATGCATACGTAAATCTTCATGCATACATCTTCGATGCCCACTCTTGTCTCTCTTTCTCTAAAACATAATGAACAGTGCATAAAGCTTGCCTTGGAGTGATGAAATAATTCGCAGGGAGAAGGCATTTCAATGCATGCATGTTAACAAAACTTCCCAATCCAATGTTCCCAAAGTTGTTCCTCAAGCCTTATTCCTCACCTTTAGTAATTGCCCATGAACCATTATCAATCATATATCCCTCATTTGCATATGCTTCTATATTATACCAGGATTTGAAGCTTACTAAATTGCTGCTCATTACACTTATTTTTTTAATAGATGCAAAAAAATATAGATGAATTCTTTTAGAATCAAACTTGTTTTTTTTTCTCACAGTGTTCTTTGACCACAAAACCAATTACTTTGGGCATTCACCAAGTGTGTTATAAAATATGTGAAATTTCATGCTACATCATCTTCACAAACTGAACAAAGTTGAAGATATACAAATGCTCAATCATTTGTCTTGATTATTCATAGAATACATCTTGGGAAGATATATTTGTATTGCCTAAGTTTGGAAGTTTTCAAAAACCTTTTTTGTGGTAATGCACTGAAGCAAAACTTATCTGAAAATTATTTACACCTTGCGCACCAGCCTGATGCTTAATTTTTAAGGGTTTCTAATGCTCAATTCATTAAATTGTCAACTGTAGATCAATTTGAGCACAGCTCAGACTAAGCCTTATAACAAATTATTATTACTATTTTTCTTTTAACGGTAATGTGGTAACAATTTTTTTGTTAAAGCACCGGCTCACCATGCAGAAATGTCAGCAATGAAATTTCAAGATGAAGGGCTCTCAAACCTTCAACCTTTTTTCTCTAAGTACTAAAAACCCAATTTTTATTTTTGCTCTCTCAATGGACCATATTGTGAAAACAGTCTTCGAAAGGGTGTAACTTTTCTTTTTATCAAGGAGATTCTACCTGATGGGGGTACTCTCCTCCATCGTGTGTCCTCTGGGGACGTTCCCTGGCACCCCTCAAACCTTCTTCATCCTCCTCTTCCTCTTCGTCCGTCACCCCAACGTCCACCCTCTTGAGTCTCGCCCCTTCCTCTCCCTCCCAGCACGGTTCGTCCGCTCCCTCGGGTAGGATCACGCACAAGAAAGGCCGCCCAGTGAGTCCATCCCTCGGGTGTATCGCCACCGGCGCGAAAACTGCCCCGTCCTCAACGTACGACCTCAACTTCCGGTGCACGTCCGGGAACTGCTTCCTCAAGGACACGCCCCTTCTCTTCAGGTGCTTCTGTACATTCCCGTAAGCCACCTCTCTTTTGTGGAGCCCGCACGCCTCTGACGGTAAAGCCTTCAAGACCAGGGTCTCTGGGTATTCCATCTCTCGCGTGATGGGACTCCTAGGCCGGAGGTCTTCACCTCCCAGACCGCCGCCGGTCGCGGAGAGCGGGGAGGTCAACGGATGGTGCCTCCTGGGAGGCGGGGGAGGCGGCGGGTCGCTCGGCCTAGGGTGGTGGTACTGAGGCTCTGGGGCCAGACGGAACGGCCCAAGTTTGGCGCTCATGCAGCGCGACACGACCTTGCGGGACCATTTCCCCGCCCCGGGCGTCTCAGCCGAAGACACGCACACGCAAACCAACAACACCAATTTCGAGTCCGGATCGTAAGACCTGCACAACTGGACGAGGTCCCGGTAGCACTTTTCTCCGCACCCGCTGGTCGGCAACGGGAGGTCTGCCCAGCCGGCGTAAACAGGTTCCCCGAGCTCGCTGATGGCGGTCGCGGCGGCCGAGGCGGGTTCTCCGGCCACCGGACTCCGGACGCCCGCCAAGGCGGCGCTGACGGCCGCCGCGGCGAACGCCTCCGCCCTCTCCGGCCCCGGGAAGAATACCTTGACGCAGCCGCGCCCGCGGGCGAGGAAACCCTGCCGCGCCACGCGGGACAAGACGGGCAATGCGGGTGACGACGGTGCCGTCGCGGCGGCGGCGACCCTCCGACACGACGCCGCCGCCCTGCTCCTCTTGCGGGCGCAATGGCGTCGGCGCCGGGCATCGGCCTCGGAGTCGTCCGAGAGCTGTCGTATCTCGAAGGAGACCCTTCGTCGCGGCGCGTCTTCCTCCTTGGGGCGGAGCATGGGCTCGTCTCCCGCCGAGTTGTCCTGGGGACGCTGGGCGTCGGTATTGGACGCGGCGACCGGTGGAGTTTGTCGGTCCTCCGTGGGGATGGGTGCGGGGAACCCTCCGGCTACGTCCTCGTCCTCCTCACTTGGAGAAGCTGAGAGAAGTGGGAAAAGGGGGCCAGGAGAGGACGTGGACAGGGTTTCAGTGGGGGGGAGGGAGGGGCAGGGTTTTGGTGCATTGGAGAGGCAGGGAATGGTCCAGGAGAACAAAATGAGAATGGATAAGGAGTCATTCCAGTGTCATTTTTTTGAGGGGGAATCGAGGAAAAGGCAAAGTTTTCGGGTGAATTTAGGGAGGAAAGAGGGACCAGAGGAGAATGTGGAAAGGGATTTTGTGGGGGCAGGGTTTCAGTGCAATTGGAGAGGCAGGGGGATGGGAATGGACCAGGGTAAATAGTATGAGAATGGATATGGAGTCATTTCAGTGTTTTTTTGGTTGGAAAGGCAAAGTATTTCGGGTGAATTTAAGGAGGGAAAGAATGAGAAGAGTGGGTGGTTTGCAGAAAATGGTAATAATGGCAGCGGGAAGAAAAGAGTGGTATGGTACGGATTGAATGATAAGGAAACCGGAAAGGGGGAAAGGTATAAGGAATGGACGGGATAATTGCTTAGAAAAGTGGTCTTGGCACGACTGATTGGATCAAGTGTTGCCGCAAGATTAAGTGGTTTGCATGCAGAGCTATTGGGATATTGGACGGAGGGTGGTAGTTGAGTGGTGATCATTTCAACTGGTTCTGCTTTATTTTGACTCAAATGTGCAAGCAGGGGGAGTTTACAAAAAGTCTGAGCCCATTTGATGAAGGCACTGTCACATAACATCACACTATGATAAACGAGTCCTTTGTTGCATCAGCTTAAGGCCTCATTCTAGTCCTTCTCAAGTGTTATTCATTGTCATAAGCATTGAGATATGGCATTCATACTACATATGTATAGAGGGTAGAAAGATAGTAACCTTCTTCATGCTCCCTCCAGTCACAAAAAGTTTTTTTTTCATGTTCAATTTTTTTCCAGCATTCATTGCTGAAACTGCTCCGCATTGGCAGCTCTAGGAGAAGTCATCAGGCATGCCCATTTTTTTTAAATATTAAAATGTAAGATAGCAGGTAAATACATTCAGAGTTCACATCAGCCATGGCAGTTGCAAGTAACAACGGCACTACACTGGGGTGACACTGAAGTAATCATACAAAGAAAGTGAGACGAAGGAAGAGAAAAGCACAAGAAAGAGCAAGAGATACAAGGGGAGAGATAAGAAGAGATTGTAAGTAGCTAAAAATTTTGGGGGAGTTGGAGAGAGATTGGGGAGTGAGAGAGAGAGAGAGAGAGAGAAAAAGAAAGACCAAAAAAAAGAGAAAGAAAGAGAGACAGTGAATTAGTGGGAACCGAGAGGGGATTATGGGACGTTCAAAAAAAAAGGACGACACAGTTTACGGCATTTAGTGGTACAAGTGATCATATACCTGCATGCGTGTTAACATGAATAACAACAGAAAGTATTAGTGGTAGTAGCTGGTGCTGGAAAAGTTAGCGGAAATTACTGAAGGAGTAAGCTTGTGGGAGTTGGCAAGAGGAAGAATGAGAGATTGCCAAGGATATGAAGATGCGATAGATGGAGGTGTTTAATTGACATCGACTTAAAGATGAGAGTGAAACAGTAAGCATGGCTGTGATAAATATGGCATTCTATGTGTATACTAAGAGGCAGAAATGTGCCCATGAGCTCAAAAAAATCAAGCCATAATTTTAAAAATTTCATTTATTGGGAGTAAAAAATAGCAAAATTTAGAATCCACATAGAGGTAAATTGGCTGTGTTTTTCTGATTATTTTTGGCATTAAAAGATATTGTCTCATTCTGATATTTTAAACCAAATAAAGTTCTGGCACCTACTACTGTTTTTACCCCTCTAAAACCCATTCTAATGTGTTTTAATGGTGAAGATATAAAAATGTATTTTAAGAAATTTGAAATCTGAAAATGATGATGTAAAATAGAGTGACTGAGATTTTATTCTAACTACCTTTCACTGAATTCAGCTGCCGGATAGTTTTCGATATGAGTGCTGCGAGAAGAAGGGAGATGTGCATTGCCTCCCACCACTAAGGCATTGCATCAGCAACAAAATGAAAGATGAAAATTGGATGGGTGAAGGATTACAATAATGGGTGATGATGATACAAAATAAATGGTTGTTGATAAATGAAAATGATTTAAAATCTGGATTTACATATTGTCATTATACTGGTCACAATCTAGGTACAATAAGTCTTCATGGGGAAGTGGCAGATCAGTCACATCAACGTAACAAAATGAAATTTCTATTAATGCAGTTAGTAATTCAAATAGGGCTCATGCATGATTCTCTTGAATCGAAAATTACACTGGGCACACACAATAACTAATGAGCCAACCAATTTAACAGCAAAAGCTTGGACATTTGAAAAAAGGTTAAATTTCACTAAAACACATCCACCTCAGACAAATGGTCTCCATTAAAATACATATATCAAATTGAAACTTCTGAGTTCCGTATTTTCATTTCCAAAACAGTTACCAACACTACCAACACAAACATCATTTTTTCAAGCAAGGTCTCATCTAGGTATCATATAACTACGTGGATGTAAACAGACAAATATATTAATGCAACAGAACTGCACTTGAACACAAAATGAATTTTGAGCCTGTTTTACGCAATTTTTTATCAGGAACTTTTCACACAATAATTCCAAGAACCATGAATTGAAGGATTTGCTAGATAGAAGTTTTCTTAAATGGGACCCTAACTAAGCTTATGTACACCTTGGGATGCTTTTCCATGCTCATTATAGAACTCTTCCTCACCACACTGGGTTCTCTTTTTGTATCATCGCTTTTCGGTGCTTTTGAGGGATTTTTCCTTATCTCATAAAATATTCTGTTGAGCAGTCATTATTTAATAATTTCAAACAATGGGCAATAGAGCTTGATTAGAAATTAGGAGAAATTATAAAATAACAAGGGAATGACAAAAGTTTTGATCACCATACTAATGAAAGCTAGTAAGACCTCCACATAAAAATCCTCCTGACAGAGTCTACCTCACTAGTTGTGTTATTCACTTGGTTTTCATGATGTAAATAGTTATAACAAGTTCTTTACGTTATTGAGAGCTTTATAATAGCTCATAAATACATGAGGAGGTAACAATCTGAACCTTTTCATTTTGGTGGATGAAAAATATGTGCTCATACATATTTCTGTAAGGAGCTTGGTGCTGTTATTAATCAACTTTGGAGTGTAAATCAAATTGAAACGTGGAATACAGCAGGGGACTCTTGTAAATAAATTAGGAAAGCATGCATTTCATTTCATTTAGGATGCTAAATGAGGAATTACTATCAGCTACATCCATTAGTCCAATCAGTCGCCATTGTTTCAGATTGGATGTATTTCCTGGATTTTTGGACTGATGATACTATGACATTGTTTAGCAATTCATCTATAGCATTTTATTCAAAATGTGAAAAAAGCTCAGTTATCTGTGCAATTTACTTCCAATTACTGCACCTTCAGTTTTGTCCTATACCAAGAACAGTTTATAACTTTAAGAATATCTTTTGTAATGTGACAATGCACACATCAAAAAAATCTGAGCAATCGATGAGGTAAGGTAAGTTATTGATTTACATGAGAATCGCAAAAAAGTTGTTACCATAAGTAATAGACAATTAAGAAATATTTATACTAACAAGGCGTGATGATATCATGAAACCTAGTATTATTTGAGCTTATGATGTGAGAAATGAGAAGGTCAAAGAAATTTTTAAGTTTAAATATCCCCCAAAAAATGTTTTCTTCCCATAAGTTTTGTACATTCAGCCAAAAAGACATAAAATCCCAAACTCAGTTTGGGATTGGCAAATCTCAAAAACAGTTAATCCAAACCTATAACTAATATATGGCTTTATGTAGCAATGGCAGACAAATCCAGTTCATACATATATATTTTGTATCAAATCAATTGAGTAAAGGTGCCAGATATTTAAACATATCCACAAGGCATTTGTGCATATGAATTCATTTGTAGCAGGGATCAGCAAAAATATCTATTAAGCATCAACATTGAGTCTAAATACTTCAGCTACCCATCTTCATTTTCATTAATTTTTTATTGTTCGTTTCCCTACAAACTTAGGGACTAGGGTACATTTTTATGCAATCCTTTCAATGAATTTTCTTGCTTCAGGTAATGTTATTAAAATCATTCTATTTAACCGTTCACAAAGTAGAAATGCACTGGTATATACCTCCCTTGACTTGAGTTTCTAAAGACTTTCTACACCTCTTTTCTGAGCTCTCTCATATTGGGAAATCTCTCATGTACTCAATTTTACTCATTGGGGCTTCACACCATGGGACGTAGGACCTTTTCCTTGGCAAATGGCCATCTACAGGACCTTATCAAATTAGCAACGACTCTCATAGCTTTTTGCTGCAATTAACTAATTGATAATGGTGGTGATTTTGAAACTCAAGGATTGCACAAATTATTTAGAATTCATTAACAATATGGTTAAGCCAGTATTATAGCTGTTGTATATGAATAATTGCCAAAATTCTAAATAAGATTTCCAAAATAATAAACATTACCATCTCACCAAAAATATTACAGAGAAAAATTATTTTTCTTGGCTAGGATTCCAGTCCAGCTCCCTCAATATCACCCTAAGTGCTATAACCAGTTATCCTACAGAGCCAACCTTTACCCCAGCAGATTTCTGGAGGTTTAAAGAAACTAGATATTCTTGACTGCAGGATATGCCCTCTTGTATAATAATCCACATAGAATCACCATGCATGACATTAAAGCCAAACTCAAGTTGTCTATTTTTGAAAAACTTAGAGGGTACTCAAAGTAGCAATGGCATCCCACAATTACCACTTCAAATTAAAATTGCAAATACAATGGCTCATAAAGAATTCATTTAGGAGCCCTTGTTTTTGGTGTAGGTACATTGCTTATTTTTTGGCAAAATCAATGAAGTAAGCAATTAGTTTTACCACCGATGATTGCAATGAGTAGAGCTCTCAATTTAGTCCAATAACAGAATTGCTTTGCAGCATGTATCAGAAAAACCAATCATGCAGGCATCCATGCACGCCTCTTTATCAACAGAAAATTCCTGTTGTATGAATATTACATAAGGTGTGAAAGGATTAAGCAAGATAAAGTGACTCCTAGATTCCCAACAGTGGTCAACTTTATATTATGTATACATTTTCTTAACAGGAATGATTGTTAACCCCTGACCTGAATTGATATTGAATGAAGTCCAGGAAAACTTTTCTATAGATGCCCTTGGAGGAGAGTTTTTTTAGAGAAAAACACTCCATTCTTTTATTTTAATGCTAATTTGAAACAAAGCTTGGCATCTCCCGAAAGGGTGAGGTATGTGAGTGAGAGAGGGCAATGAACTGCAGAGTGTAATAGTTTCATGAGATAAAATATTATGTAAAAAATAAAATGAAACAAAAATAATCAAACAAAAATTTTTCTTTTACTTCATTAAACGTTATGATGAGAAAAAATCTAAAATACTCTGAGGGGGGATAATACTTGAATACTTATATCAATAGCTGATTTGCTTTTAAAAAGGGCTATATAGGGTACAAAAAATAATGATAGCTTTATCAAAGAAAAGTTACGCATATTACAAAAACAATAAATAGCAATGGCAAATTACTTTGTTATCTAAATTAAGCTTTACACTCTACCATTCACAAATTTTCATTCCTTAAGGAGATTAATCAAAATTATTGAAGCAGTTAAAATTATTACATATCACTAGTAAAAACAAAATAAGAAAGCCACAGCCGAGTTCATTAGATTAACCTCAAAAACAAGAATTCATCTCAACCTACTGGGAAACACTAAAAAATTGTACTCGAACAATTTTGCAAGCAATTCCTCAAGTAAACTCGAAATAGCCTACTTTTTCTACAGTGGAGTAGCAATACTCTAATGTAAGGTCTGCACACACCAGCTTGGGACATGAGAGTTGGAGGAGAGAGAGAAATCACAGTGGATGAATTTCTGCAGTAGAATAGTACATCAGCAGAAAAAATGAGCTAATCCTCCATGTTGGAATGTAAGGCAGCATTTACTTAACTTTCTACTGGCAGCATTTCCCACATACCAATCTTACAAGTTATAATTTACCATACCTATTTTGCAAATATTTATTCATATCAATATAAGTATATGATTTTACATCTTAGCCATAAAAGAAATGTTTGCTGAGTGATCATGAAATCAACATGACAAACATCATTGTTTTATAAAATATTTCCCATGAGAAACAGACCACCTTGTGGCATCAAAACAAGATGAAATAAAAAATCTGGCACATGTGGGGATATATCAGTATTGCTTCCAGTATTATTATGTATGTCCATTTGCAATTTAACTAATTTGATGTTTTTGAAGGAAGTCGTAATTTTTATTATATTTATGAAATATGAGTTAGTAAGTTAAATGTAAGAGAGAACTCCATTTTCCTAATTATACTCTTATAAAGTCTCAATGCATTATGTTACACGTCAAAGAAATGAAAGACACTGGATACATGTGACATGCTCCATCATGTTGACAAACATTCTCATAAGTGCAGCTCTACTGTTTGGTGATGTCAAATCACTGAGATTTTTTCTTATATCTGACTAAAAAATGATTTTGCATCTGATAAAGGCAATTGCTTGGCAGTCAGCAGTTGATACATGCACGTTAATCAAATATTTTTAGATTGTTAGAAAATTTAGTCTTATATACCTCTTGAATATCAATAAATTTTAATCATATCTCCCATTGCATTTCACAATTATGGGAGGCAAGTCTGTAACCTTTGTTGCCAGTCAAGAGACATAGATCATCTCCCCTATAATCCTCATAGACATCTACCAGTACATAAAATTCATCTTTCTCAATGATCCATGAAACTCATCTCGTTCTTTTTCCCTTAACTACAATTAGAAATGGAAGTATTAATATTGTATTGTTGTATTGTGCTGTCTAATATATTGTTTGTTTACAATTGGGTCTTTCCATGCTTTTGAATTCCACCAAGGACCCAACACTGATGTGCCTTGATGGAAGTGATCCATTCTTTAAATGAAACACTCCCATTTTGTGATTTCACACGGTCTGCATGACTTTGATTATTGGAACAGTTTCATGATCAAGACAAATTGTCTCGTAAACTTGTTACTAACCCGCATTAGACCTGTAAAACAAGGATAGTGTAGCTTGATAGATAGCTTGTACAAATGAAATATCAAGGAAACTCCACAAGCAATCTGGTTTGAATCTAATGTCAGCAGGCTAAGGTGGATTATGGTAGGTTGATGCCCCCAGCACCTAAGACAATATTGGGCCCCTTAAAAAAGGAGATTAATAAGGAAAATAAAAACATACGTTAACCAAATTTGTATTAATAACAGCTATTGCAAGGAAATAATAGCAAATACGATTATATTGCTCGGATGAGTGGTTGCACAGTCACGTGAGGCCTATGCAGTGTAGTATGTTTAAAGAACATGCATAGTTAGTGTGTACTGTATAAACTGCACCGAATTTTATGTCGTTAAAAAAAGTGTCAAGTTGTGGTCTTGTGGGGCCCTTCAGAAGTCGGGGCCCAGGGCGCTTGCCCGGTGTACCTGCCAATAAATCTCTATTAACAGGCAACAAAAGTTAACCGTCTAAGCCCCTCTCCGGTGATCCCCCACCAGAATATTTCTCTCTGTCATCCCACTCCCGCATCTATGACGCGTGCAGACCTCAAAGGGGGTTGGGTTTTCATGTACTTCCAACTTTCTACTCTCAAATGATTTACACGAGCATACACATCTTATTTCTGCAGTGCACTGGATCGAGTAAAACCTGTCGCGAGCGGCGAGATTCGCATTGGCGCCCTCTCTCTCTCTGTCTCTCATCCGAATCGAACCTTCCTGGCGGAAACTTACGCGCTCTTCCTACCTGCCTGCTCCTCATCCTCATCCTCCATTCCTCCTCCTCCTCCTCCGGCCACCGCCGCAGATTCCTTGACCCTCGCCGCCGCGAACACGGCGAAGTCCTCGGCTCCCTCCGCGGTGAACGCGTCCTCGCTCTCCGTCTTCGGCTTCGGGGGTTCCGGCACGACGCCGTGCGCCATCTTGGGGTGCTCGCCCTGGGAAGCGATCTCGGTCCACGTGAGCGTTTGCTGCGACGAGGGCGACGTGGGTGAGATGGCCCGGGATTGGTTCCTCGCCCTCCGCTGGTGGGAGGGATTCCTCCGGCGCGCTTCTCCGGTGATAGTCCGTATGACTGGCTGTGGGTTCAAAGAAAATTCGAGAGATTAAGGTTGTTTGAGCGAAATATCATTTCAACGGAATCAATGAATGTGTTATGATTTTCAAGAAAAATATCACACCCTTCCAAAGATTTTTGGCGAAAAATACCAGTCTTTTTCAATGTGTACCTTCATCTGAGGATGACGTTTACGCGTCAAAACCCTGCGGTGTACCTGAAGATGACGGAACGTCGAAATAAAGCATGCAGTCAATACGTCGGAAGAGAACATCAGGAGTCGTCGGAGTCAAATATTCAGTGGACAGCGCTAAACTTTTCACAACTGTTTATTTTCTTTAAGCTCATAATGCTGCCCCATCACACCTAGCCCGACTTGAATGCAGGAAATCAGACTTCCCATTGTTATTCTCCGTAAAACCATTCGGGTCGGAAATGATTTTTGAGGTAGTTGGGGCGAAATATTATTTCACCTAGATTTCCATAAATTGGGATTTATCCAAAGAAAAATATCTCACCCTTCCAGAGATACAAAATATCAGCCCCTTACTAAACTACTTTCCCAGATTATTGACGAGAAATACAAGCTCTTTTACATGGGAAATGGTACGTCCATGCACTCCAGAGAGATATAATTTTAATAAATGAGGTTTTATAACTCCTGGATCTCTTGAAAAAATTAACAGCGTGTAGTTTGAAAGTTTTTCAAACTATTTTTAAGAAATAAAGCATATTTTCACCGCAGTATTTTTTCATAATCGCAGAAAACCATCCGTTGTGAAGGAGTTTTAAACGTACCGTGAGAAATAAATGAGTCAAGTTAAAGACTCGTCTGGGTTTTTAAAAAATTATTTAGAATTTCAGTCACGTTAAAATATTTAATGTCATTGCACCAATTGCATTATTAATAATGAAATATTTAATTTTTGCTTCCAACAGCTGCTGAAATTAAAACACAATTCGAATATGGCCTCCATTATGACTAGGAAACTATCTCGCTCAAACTACCTTATGGTTTAAGAGCGTCCTGCCTTTAGTTGACAGTAGGAACCTTACGAAAAGCACCATTGCCAAACTTACGCTCCATAAGTCCAGTCTCGTTGGTGACCGTCTTCAACACCGCACTTTATATAAGTATGTAACTTGAGGGAACTGATCATATATTAGATCATATATTACACTGGAAGACTCCTAGAGGCAGGGGCGAACCCAGGGGGGGATATGGGGAATACATCCCCCCAGAAAATTTTGGGTTTTTAGCAAACAATTTTAACAACTAGACGTAGTTATCAAATACAACATTAAACACTTCGATCACTGATCTGAAAAGTATAGTTATTCTTATGCTCATTATTATATAGATCTAATGATGTAACAGGTTTATAGCTTTTTTAGGATGACTGAAAATTGCCATAATTTAATGGTAGTCTCCCCCCCACCCCCCCAAAATAAATTCCTGGGATCGCCCCTGCCTAGAGGTACAGTAAGTGTAAAGCATTAGAATTAAGTTGCTTTTCATACTACTATTGACAACATCGCATTGCAAGTACAAGGCATTAGAACAAAGTTAATTTTCCCACTGCTATTGGCAACATCACATCTCCTGCCTTATGGAGATTTACACCGGAATCGAATCCCCATAAGAGTCCATACTGTCAAAGACATGTGGATTTTCCCAAGTCAAAATAGAGACCATATTTGAATTTTTTTTTCATTATTTAGGTGGTAATTCGGGGAGCTTTAAGAAAACATTATAATACTAATGGCGAATAAATATAATTTTGAATTAGTGAAATTTCCCGCAATTAACTACATATGCAACCATAAGTCTCTAACTTGGCTCATTTTTTCACGCCGAAAGGAGAAAAAGCCTACACATAGGATGTTTTTCATCGCGACACTGGGACAGTTACTAAGTAGTGAATTAAATTTTAGAAATAGGCGAGAAAACACAAAAAATACACACTGCAAAATTTCTGACGATTTTTGTCGTAAGAAATATACTAAGAATTTACTAAAGAACTGAAAGAACATATACTGCTATTCTTCCATGATACTACTTGAACAGTTATTCAAACGAAAAGTAACTGACGTACTATCCATGGTTAACCTCTGTGAACCATCTGACCACTACATATTACATATAGTTTACATATTATTCACATAACTGATCAAAAATGGCAGGGGTGGAGTTAGATGTGATTAAATGTTAGACCGATGATAATTACTAGTTAAAAACACCATTATCACTTGCTCAAAAAGAAATTTATATTTCACTGTTCAAGTGTTCTTTTCTATGGAATTGCCCATTTGTTGCTGTTGTACACAAATCTATGCCGTCGTTTGAAACTTCGTTTTTTTTGCTGTCAAAAAATTTCCTTACTTAGTATTCATGAATATGGCAAGCCAATAAATCATTTATTGACATCTGTTATGTTTCTAAGTTTAAGTAATTAAATTAAGCAACAATTTATCTTGAATGACTTCCATTAATTGCCATGAGTGGCAGGCATGACAACACAACAGTGGCCAATTTGGCCCAAAGGGAACCGTTACAGTAGAGCGTCGACAATCCGGATCAATTGGTGCCGGACCCTGTCCGGATTATCAAAAAGTCCGGATTTTCGAACAGAACCAAAAAAAAAGTTGTTTGCCTTAAACATAAAAAAACTGGTAAAAACCGTCAAAAAAGTATTTCATTTTTGTATTGTAGTTAAATAATTAGAGCAGACAAAGAAAACTATTAAATAATATGAACCTATTACGTAGTATTTTAATGAACCATTACACTGTAGCGGTCGACGACCCCGCCGAGTCTCGCATCAACGCTTTTGACAAATATGTACAGTCACTTCATAAAGTATCGCGACACACTACGCTAGCGGTTCGTATAGGTCGGATGTCGAAGCTCGAAATAAGTTGGCTATCCTGAACTATCTCTGGTGGCTATGTCCTTCTTGACTTTCAATAAATGTCATACTGTACCTGTAAATGCTCATAGTCAACAGAGATGGCTCAGGATAGCCAACGTACTTCCAGCTTCGAAAGCCGACCTATACAAACCGCTAGCATAGTGTGTCGCGTTACTTTATGAAGTGACTGTACATTGAATTCACTTCAGCTTACTTTTCGCCGGATGTGAATCCGGATCATCGACGGTCCGTATTTTGACGTCCGGATTATTGACGCTCTACTATAGTTTGATATGCCAGCTCTAAATCACGAAGATGACAATGGTAAAGGGGCAGTGATCTTACTGGTGGCTTCTGTGGCAGTGGTGGAGGAATCGCCGCGGGAGGCTCCTGAGGAAACAACTGACGGTGCTCTGCTGCGTTGACCGCCGGCATCTGAGGCGGGGGCGGGAGCGGTGGAGGCACGGGAGTCGGCAGTATGGGAGGGGGTAATATGGGAGGCGGTGAGGGCGAGGGGGGAGCCCGCGGAGGCGGCGGCTGTTGCTGCACCGCCAGCGGCGGCGGCGACGCGACCACCGGCGCGGGGGCCATCCTCATCTGCATGACCTGCGGGTGCTTGAGAGGGGACACGGGGGAGGCGGGGGAGGCGGGGGAACGGGAAGACGAGGCCGGCGGGAGGCCGAGCAGCGAGTCCAGCACGTCCTCCAGGGTCGCGTCCGGGTTGGGGGGAGGCGCGGACCTGCACGTCTCCAGCTCCAGCCTGACGGCGGCCCTCCGAGCGGCCGCCTCCAAAAGGGCTCCCGATGGCATTCCGGAACCATCGTCCGGGGTCCGAACTGGTCCTGCGACGGAAACGAGGGGGGGGGAGAGAACGGGATAATTGACACGAAATAAGAGAGATATGGGTCTTTGTCCATGCATGGTGAATCCGCTAGATACTCCAAATGCAAATCAAACATTTCAAAATGGTAAGCAAATGATTTAACCCTTTGAGTGCGGAATGACGTGATATCACGTCATGGTTGTCTTTACGCTGGTGCTGATGACGTCATATCACGTCATGGGTACCGTGAGTGTTCCAGCATTCACTAGGGAGCTTTCACTAAGCCACCCTAATGAATGCTGGCACTCACACAGCACCTTTGACGTAATATCACGCCTTTAGCACCAACGTAAAGACAACCATGACGTGATATCACGTCATGCCGTACTCAAAGGGTTAAGACGTCAAAGTAAGGAATTTTCATCATTGCAATTTCTTACTTCGACATCCTTAATGATTATAGATTGAAATACTTTGTAATTTCCACATGAGAATTTTATTTCAACGACCTATGTTTCGTCACTGTACGACATCATCAGGTGGCCCGAGCATCATGATCTGATGATGTTGCACAGTGACGAAACCTAGGTTGTTGAAATAAAATTCTCATGTGGAAATTAAAAAGGTTTTTCAATATGTAACCATGAAGTCATTCCAAAAGGTTACGCCTAAAACCATCACTTTCTTCCTTAATGATTTTCTTGTCATTTAAAAATGTTTCCTCTGCATTTCGCCCGTTTATCAGATGCACTATGCAGTGGAAAAGACAGTTAGTGCCATTATTTCACGATTACGAACGCAGGAGAGAAGGAGGGTCATCGTGTCATCGTGAACTAATGGCAGAACATGGTGCATCCGCTAGATTGACTAAATAAAAAGAAAACAATTCAAAATGTCAAGGGAACCGTTAGGATGTCAATGTTGGGAATTATCTCTATGGCAATTTCTTACTTCGACATTCTTAATGATTTTCTTGGCATTTTAAAATGTTTGCATTTCGTTTCGCCCATTTATCAGATGCACTGTGGTGGAAAAGACATAAAGTGCCATTATTTCACGATTACGAACTCAATATAGATAGATGGTTAGTTATCGTGAACTAATAGCACAGTAAGTCTTGTTCGAAACACGTTACATCCGCTAGATTGGCTAAATGCACGGCAAACTATTCAAAATGTCAAGGGAGTCATTTAGGACGTCAAAGTTAGGAATTGTCAAGGAGCGATGCAGGTGGCTGAAAAGAGTGTGGAGTTGAGAGCTGTAGAAAATAAATCTTCGACTTGGTGACCTCTGATGATGATGTCAGCGAACGATTTGAAGCCCCGAATCACTACTGACGTAGGCATCCGTGAAAATAATTTACTACATGCAATCATACTACTTCGGCGAGACTGGTGCTAAAGGTCATTCGATATCTCGATCATTCTCCTTCCGACATGCACATCGAATCGAACGACCCCGACTGGTGTTAACTCTGTGCCGCCCACTCCAGAAATTGCAACGAACTAGTGAAAACTAAGCGGTTAATTTCAAACGAAATTGGAAATCCCGCATAAATGGTGTCTTTTGCAATTTGGTTTTGCAGAATGGTTTCAAAAGCAAATGATACTCTCCTCTGGCAGCTTTGGATTCGCTCTATTGTGCTACTTACTTAGAATTGTATTTGCGTGCTTGCTTTCCATTCGTTTCAGACCCCGCGTACAAGGGATTGCTCTTTAAAACAGATCGAAAATCACAGTTAATGTGCGTAAAGCAACAATAGAACTCTGGTATTCGTATTCACGATTGTTGAGGAGGAAACCTAATTTTAAAAAGGTTTGAATATATGAATTTTACTTCGAAATGCACTGCCTTAATGGCAGAGCGATTGCATTCCTTCACATAAATTTTTCTACCTCAATTTCTGCCTAGGTAATATTGTTCGAAAAATTGTATAATATGCAATAGATATTGACGCACCTAATGTATTTTTTCAGCTCAGGTCATTGATAGTATAACACGGATATTTAGTTAACGGAAATTAAAATACACTTTGTAGGGGTTCACTATATGGTCTAGTGAATATATACAGAGTGTATTTTGTGTATAAAAGTATGGAGAGGTTTCACAAAGTTAAGCTTGAAGTTATTATGGATATTTAGATTTAAAAACCAGACTTCCGGTTTTCGACGGAGCACTTGGCCGACACTCTGTGATGACTGGGGTATCGTTGCCAAGGGAAACTTCTGCTGTTGTCCAAATTTCTTAGCAAACGTGGTTTTCTAATAAATACATATAGCGGCATATATAAATTAGGCATTAAATATAAATTGTTAGTTGCTTTAAGCCTTGTGCCCTTCCCTCAGTCCGTTAAAAAATCTAGATATCAAATCCTGTCGAAATACCAATGGAGACTGGTGTCAGTATAGTTACTGGTTTTCGTTACGAAGTAAAATATTCGGTTAAACGCTTTGAACAATAAGATTTTACCAAGAGAAGTATTTTTATAGTATTTAAACAATATACAAGGCAGCACTAAGCCTAAACTTACTCATTATGTATCATAAGAAAACAGTACTTCAAATTGCAGGTTTCTCCTTCGTTTCGAGCGTCGATTTTTAGCTAAGGCATCAAGTAATGCTAAGTTTTTAATTGCCTCGCAGTGAAAAGCTTACGTTTTTGAAATTCTTCTTTGGAACGAGTTTCATATACACGCACAAAACATTCGGTCGTGACTTCAGTGACCCGCTTTCAATTTGTTACCAAATGTTTCGCCAGCGTTCATCGTTCTATTTACCTTCGTTCGTGTGCGCAGGTGTGTTCAGTTCTTCGTCAACTTCGGGTGCTTTCCAACCGAACATTTGTGTTGATTTGTTAAAAAGTGTTCAGGCTTTGGAGATTTTCAATTGTCGCCGTGATGTCATTAGCGCAGCACAAATGGGAACACGTCCAGACTTTAGTTTGATCTGCGCTAGAAGATCACTCTATAGTGATGGCGGGGAAATTTATGATAGTACACACAGAAACACTTCGCTGGCCAGTAAATGAGACGGATCTCTCTTGAATTGCTATTGACGACCCAATATTTTTGTTATTTGAGTAGTAACTATTTTGTCTCTTCAATTAGAGGATCAATATATCTTCTCGCGTTATACGGTTGTATGTAAGTAATAGTCATACGCCACCATGATTAAATTTGAAGTTATTATTAGTCTTTATAAATATTTAATATCATATGCATTTACATCATTGGAGTAAATGTAGTTAAAACCGTGAATACGCATTTAAACCACTATTTTCCGAAAGTATTCCACCATCTTTGAAACACAAGCGCGAATGCGTTTCAGTCGTTTGTTTCAATGTGCGCTCATGCGATTCCATCTGTTGTTATACGCGCTAAACTGCGTAATGCGGTTAGAAAGCACCCTTTCACACCTTGAATGGAAAGTTTCAGATGTCAGTGCTTTAATTAACTGTATTGAGATCTAATATCCCGCTCACGCGACTGACAAAGGTATCAGCTAACTCACATGCATTCCCACTACTTAGGCGCTACGTGTGTTCAACGTCGTTCGATATCGATTGCCGTCTTCCTCCGATATCGATGGAGACACGGTTAAATCGAATCAAACGACCCTGAATGCGTTTACACTGTGCTTTCTTCTTTTAAAATTGCTGTGAAACAGTGAATAGCAAGCGGCTAATGTCAAGCGAAACTTAGAGTTTCCTACTTCGTGATAACTTTTGCCATATATTTTTGTAGAGTGATTTCAAAAACAATACTCACTCAGGCGAGCGATGTGTCACTATGTTCATAAAAGAGGGTGACATTCCTCCTCCCCATTTCTTGCGTGCATTTTTTTGATTATGGTGCTTAATATTTCCGGTTTTCTTCTCACATTACCAGGACAAACCACCGTAAGTTGGAAGCGCCTCGTGGTCGCAATACAGCCTTACGCGCGTGCATTTCCGCTTTTGTTCATGGTGATTGGAGCTATTTAAAAAATATATTTTCGTAAGTCCATACGTCTTTCCACAGATGAATGTGAAAAAAAACTCACAACAACGCTTTTGATTTCAGGTGATTTAATGCTAATTTATCACGTAGCATTACGGATCATCACAGATATTTTGTATGTAATAATTTGATTTCATTATTAAATATTTTCCTCTAAGCTCAAAATAATACATTAACTATTATTATTACTGATATTGATGCTAAAAAATTTCAAGTTGACTAGTCGAGTCTAATATAAGAACAAAAACACGTTTATATTAACTTTTCAAGAAATTTGAATAAAAATTCTAGGGTCACACTTCTCTTAAGTTCGCACACTTTTGCTTTGTAAATAGCTATATTCGTTGTTATAAGAGTTATGTGAGAACTATGTTTACAAAATTTCGTCTCAATGAAAACATTGTAATGACTTGTGTTTACGACGCGGAATTCGAAATTTACACGAGATCTATAAGTAAATACGTGTTTATTATTTGGATTGATACCTTAATATTTATTGGTAACCACTGGAGAAAATTTGTTCATTCAGAACCGAAATATTTCGAAATACCTTCGCTTTGTAATACGGTAAAGTTATCCTCGGTATGTCGGCCATTTTGGGAACTGACGTCATCGACTCCATCGGTGATTTGAGTCTCCTATACCAAGTGCTATAAGGTTCATATTGATTTAAATTAGCCATGAAACCATATTCGTAACATACGATTTTTTTAGCTTTCGTCTACACATATTACCGATAAGTACACGTGAGGAAAAGTTTTACCCAAATCCCAAATATGTGTATACGATAAACGATAACCGTTCCAATCACCATACGATGTGAAATAAACATAGTTCACATTTCCATGAATGGCTTTGTTAGCTCGCAACTGATTTTGGAAAGCTTTCTCAGACATCCAGCGCTTCATCATCGATATGGTTTACTTTTGAGCTTAACCGGCCGGTAATACTAAAGTAAGGTTTAACGAGACATTGTAAAACCGGCCCTTAAAGTCATCCAAGCTCGTTTAATACTGCCCAAATGAATAAATAATTATGAAATGATGCTGATAGACTTGCTGTGTATTGTCTATCTCTGAGGAAATCTACGTTTCCCTTCTCTTACAGTAAGCATCATCAGGTGGTTTTGCGAGAAGCAGAAATTGAGTTCTTAAGAAATGGAAAATATGCAGCAAATCCAGAAAGCACCATTTTATTATTGGTAATAGGAGCTCATGAATCTTCATGCCAAAATTAAAGACTATTTTAGATAGTTTTTATTAAATATTTTGGCAATTCCTCATTTAAGGAAGAAAAGGAAAAAATCTTTTCTCAATTAAAAAAATTTGGCCAGAAAAGAACTAAAGCTTTTTATAAATTTTGAGTATGACGCACCTCAGCTCAGTCGCAATCCTGGATTCTGCGTGGCGATCCCCAGCGTAGAGTGTTGCTTTTCTTTCCATAAATAAGCGCAATAGTTTGGAGTAGGATAACTTTGGTAAAACTATTTCTTTTGCAACTTATGTTACAGTTTTTCTGCACATTTGCTGTTCTCATCAGTGACTGATCTCTAATTCACCAGCAAATTAATCTAATAAAAATGACTATAAAAGGAATTTCATAGGAGAAAAAACTTAGTTCCAAAATATTTTTCAATTACTTGGTATTTTTTCACAGGTTTATTTTATATGATACAACCAGTTTTGACCCATAGGCGTTTTCATCAGATACCTTGATACCTTAACCTGAAGAAGGAGGTACCTACAGATGACGCCGATTTGTCGAGCTTGTTGTACCATATAAAAAATAAACCTGTAAAAAATATAAAGTATTCTTTTCCATAATCGTGAACTTCCACAAAGTCACGCCTGAACCCACCGAGTTTATTTTTAAATCGGTTGCCTTGAAGATATTTCACCTGAAAATTACTTGCATATCAGCTGAATTAAAAAAATGAAAGGCAGGTTTATATCGAACTTCAATGGTAAGTAAAATTAGTTTAAAATTAGTGCATAAAATATACGATAAAAATAAGTGTGAATTAGTCTAAAAGCAGCCATCAAGAAACATCTGTAAAATGAACTTTTAAAGAGCTTAAAATCAGCTTCAAAAGATATATTTTAATATGAGAATCAAGGCCAAGGTAAATACGGCAAGTATTAGTAAATTATCTCATTCTGCATTTAAAATTTCCAAATAAACCTTGCAAATTTCACGCACCTGTAAAAATATTGTCAGTTTGCAATCCTGGAAAGCGATCACGGTTTTTCTAACGCGTGTTCTTGGGTCACTGTTATTCATCAGAAGCACTAATGATAGCGAAAATGGGGTCGTTACTCTTCAAACTTTGTCAGGCGCTTCAAATCACTAGATTTGATTGGAGGGGCGTGTTCTCAGTGCGGCTTGTGGGTAGTTCCTTTCTAAAGGAGTCTTTGTTTGGGATAACGGCTATGACCACGTGAAAGAAAAACCGTGATCCCACCCCTTGATTATGGGAATCCGCACACAGCGTGGCATATGGTGTCTAATTTTTCATGACAATCGGAATCGTGGGTTGGATAAGTGGGGAGTACAAACTCGTTAAATTTAAATCATGCAGTCACTTTTTGAACGTTCATTTTCAAATTGTACCGCGTTAACGTCTCCTTTCGGAGGTTGTTTAATCGTATAAGAAGTATTTTCATGACTAAAATAGTACGTCTACCCGAGTATTGATTTCCGCACTATGTATAGAGGAGCAAAAAAGGCAAGCAGATATTTTCAAATGTCAGCGCATTCTCTCATCTTCCACTCAAACTTCAAGCAATCTATTAATAAGTCGGTTTTCCATAAATGGATCGTTGTGTCGCCACTTCGGATGGCGGGCGGTATTTACTTGGCGACACACCGAATTTTAAAAGTACTGATGCATTCCAAGATGAAGTCAATAATGGGAACCAAAAGTAGCAATACTAAGGAACAGTAAAATGTAAATAAAACGCCAGCTCAACGTGCGTACAAAGAAACAATAAACCCACTGATCATGAAACGAAATTATAATATTGAAATATCTTTCTCGGGCTTCGAACCGGGTAATGTTTTCAAATCCGCCGGCGTTTAGGAAAACGACTTGTTTTCCATTTTCAAGGCACGTGTTATTGCCGCCGTGACCACTATAACACTAAAATTAAACAAGCTGTTGATGCCCCAACAATGCCCCAACAAACAAGTTGCGATCCCTATGATTGGCTGACGTGTTCCGCTGGCCGTTGAATCATTTTCTCGTATTTTTAATACATTTGATCACTGGCCACCAGGTATTACTCAGTTGGAATCCGGTGTCTCTATTAAAATTATGCGGATGCAATCGTACCTCGATAACCTCTTTGATAATGCGGTCCCAGTAACGGTGTGCACGGCAAAGGATTTTTGCATCGGTCCATTTAATGGCATGGTCCTCGTTGATGCTGTGTTCCGCCACTGCCGACTTCTCTGGTTGATCATTGAATAATCATTGAAATTATAATAATTCATTGTACCTTCATTCAGTGGACGCACGAGTTATTAGCGAATAAATGGTAAAAATTCATCCGAGTTGTATTCATTAATGCTCTTTGCTAGCCAGAGGCATCTGCGGAGTCAGTAACGCACTCGTCGACTACCTTCGATGTTTAAGATTTGAATTCACTTAAGGTTTTGCTGTGAGGTATTCTTCTGCCTCAAATGAGCTGGCTAACAACAATTGTGATTAGTAAAATAAATAGAGAACTCCCTAGTCACTACTAAAATATAAGAATACAGGTAAACCCTCCGATAAAGCAGTGATTAATACTGACAAATCAGCCCATCCCCCAGATGTCCAGGGTAAACTCTTTATAGGACTCCATTACGACTCTTCACTCAGCTGGAAGATTTTACTTCCCTAATTACGTTGAAATCTATTTACCTAACATAGACAACAAAGGAATCATAAATAACGTGCACGTGAGCGTTAGTTTTTTAATTTTGAAATAGAAAACAACAAGACAACAAGTGAAACGTTCAAGCGCGAAATATAAATTATCCAGGAATGAAAAGTACCGTATAAACTCGTGTAAGAGGCGCACCTTTTTTTCCCAGAAATCGCAGCCGAAAACGAGGGTGCGCCTCTTACACGAATTTTTTTATCTGCCTGCCTTACTTTCAAGACCCCAGAGAGCCGAGTGACCTTGGTGTTCAGCTGAGTCACCAAGAAAAATGGTGGGGGAAAACGGCATTAAAAATCAAAGGTCGCTGTGACTGTCCGGAAGGTTTTGATAATGGCGGAAAGTTCGAAGTTAGGTCTGTAAAACCTCGCGATAGGAGAAAAAAAAGCCACAAAATTTTTTCTTCAACTTCGATGCTTAAAAAGAGGGGTGGCCTCTTACACGCGTTTATACGGTATATAATGAATGCATCCGATTTAGATGATATCGCGATATAATGCATTGAGTCACGCGAGCACTAGCAGAAATGTGCAATATCCTTTGAAATAAAAATAAAAGCTTTACGGTAAAAATTTTCCTGATTAAAATATTCTTTGTTTTCCTTTCCAACCGAGGCACTACCGACAACAATAATTAAACAAAGACCTAACACCGAAATTGAAGAAAGAAACGCTATACAATAAAAGAAAGTGTCAGCAGTAAAAATTAACTACCGATTGAAAATTAAAAATAAATAACTTTCTTCCAGGTTAGATTAAAAATTTCATATGTTCCCCTAGTAAATAAAATCTAAGTCACTACCCTAATTTTGTTGATATGATATCATCTTCAGGTAATTACTTTACTAAGCATTGTCGCCAGAATATTCTGAAGGGCATTCATCTGAATCTATTAAATCCTTATGGCTGACAATATGACGCAAAAATGAATGAACATGGGAATTGGGGCAAAAAATACTTTTTCATATAAGGGTGAGTACTTAGAAAAACTGTGCATTTTGCGGAAAATATTAGCTAAGAATTTTATGCCTTTGAGAGCTTTTTAAATTACTCCAATGCAAAAAACAAACCTTTGCTCTTAAGTTTGAGGCGGGGCAATTTAAAAAAGTAGATCGTTCGTGTAGCCTGTCTCACCGCATAATGAAAAATGATGAGGGAATTCCCCAATGAAGCCGAGGGTTGTGGGGACGAGAGGGAGGGATACCTGTTGCGTTGGACAGGGCTGGAGGCATTGAGTGAGAAGAAAATAAAGGTCATGCCCGTCATTTCAGTGTCCTTTTCAACCGGCCGCTTCGCTAAAACCTTGTATTTTTCATCCCTCATCGCGTCAACATGAAATTCTATTAATGATGCCGTTTCGAGAGGATTATAAGGTTACGACGCTACAAATTGGTTCCAGTTTTGCACTTGCGAAATGTGAATATTTGATTGGATTTTTCCGAGTAAAATCCATAAATATACTTAAGGTATTACTGTTATTGTATTAAAAAGTAGAAGTATGCTTGCTCTCTACATGATAGCGTGCATAAGTGGGTCTTGAGACCAATTTTTTATCAAATTTTAATTTTTATTCGAGCAAAATGATGAAGAAATCACACGCTAATTGATATGTGGCAGTTAAAAATTAATTTTCTAGGAACAGAATACATATATTCATTCATTAGTTCATTTCATTCCAGATGCTTGCTATGTCTCTATTTATTAAATTTTCTCCAAGAGACTAAATAACAGCGCAGAAACGCGGAAGATTTCATTTAAAGAAGATCATTGACTTTCTCTCATCTTTTTATAAATCCTCCCAAGAGCTTTTAAATCTATTTCGGGTACGATTTTGAAGCTACCATCATCATTCGGCAATATATTATCAGCTAATAAATAGGGAAGAGAGACTTTTTTGTGGCCTGGGAGTGTTCATTTAGACCTCACGATCCGCAGAGAAGATTTTATGGTCGCTGGTTTTAACAGCTCTAAAAAGAGGAAAGTAGTAGGTCCTACTCGGTCGTAAGGTAATAACATTTTAATAATTTGTAATAGTTTTGCATTTTCATATCTTTTTAATCCCAAGTTCACAAAATGAGTTTTTATGGCACTGTTCAAGGGTATCTGGCGAAATAGAGAAAATTATTGGTGAAATTTCACTTTCCCTTTTTACTTTTTGACGTCAGGGTTTATATTGGGCAAATAATGTAGCTCTTTTCCAATCAGTGCATTTAACAAATGATGTGGTTCGAAGTCACTCACACGGGTGCTTATACACCAGGGTTGAAATTCGCCATGAAAATATCATTTGACTTGACCGGGATTCGAACCTGGATCTCCCAATTGCCGGTCAGGTATGTCAGCCAGGTATACAACAATCTTCATATCTTCTTTCAAGGCGAATTTCGAGGGGGGTTTATGCGAAATAGATGTTCAGGTCTCAAGTATACATGCACACGCGAACTAGATGTTCAGGCCTCAAGTCCACACTCACACCTGCGGTAAGACGGATTGGAAGGTTTTTATAGGCAAGAAATCCTAAACATACTTGCTTGAACAAATAATTTAAAACACCAATTTCGCTCTATTACTACTATAATCGAGAGCGTATTTCTCTAGGCTTGAGTCGCATCTTTCACAAGGTGCTGAAAATACTCAGCAACTGGCTAACACACCTGACCGGCAATTGGGAGATCCGAGTTCGAATCCCTGTCAAGTCAAATGATTTTATCATGGCTAATTTCAACCCTGGTGAAATTATGTACCAGTCATTTATCCATTGATATTACCTTTTCGTGAACAGAAACTGTCAAACATGGGAGCTTTATCGATTCCTGGATACGTGACGTTGAAAGATTTGTGTAAAAGTAAAATACTCAAGTACAGGTGGACATTGTACTGTTACTATTGCGTCATTTCCTCTATAATTCCATCTACTTACAGAATTTCAGGTGAAAAACACAAACATCACATCTTTTACCCGTAAAAAATTCCTATTACATCCTAATTTACGCGCAATATGAGCTCCTGATTTTTTAAAATGTCCGATACAGAATTTATCGGAATTCTACGTTAACCGGAAAATGTGTTTAGGAGCTTGGGATATTCTACTTAACACAGGGTTTCACTGGAAATTAAAAAATAGCTCCTTACCTCAATGAGAACGACGATTCAGAGATGGTTTTAATCATTCGAATAATGATGAAAATCAGTCGGGGAAACGTTAAATCCTGGTTAAAATTTTGAGCTTTAAGGGACGACTTATTGGTGTCATTTTTAATGTAATATACAATGTAAAATTTTAATAAAATTTAACCTTATTTCGAGCTATGCACTCGAAAATTAGAAATGTCTGCGGTTAGACGGATTGGAAGGTTTTTATAGGCAAGAAATGCTAAACATACTTGCTTGAACAAATAATTCAAAACACCAATTTCGCCTTATTTCTACCATAATCGAGAGCGTATTTCTCTAGGCTTGAGTCGCATCTTTCACAAGGTGCTGAAAATACTCAGTAAGTCTATAATTCATCTAGATTTATTGACAAATATCACACATGGATACATATTTATGATATCATACTAAAAGCTACTGTTGGAGAATTTAACGTTCGTTATTTGCTCCAAGTGCTTGAATGCTCCATAATTCTCGTGAAATGCTCATGAATTCTCGTGAAAACCTAGAAACTGGAAAAAATAATATGGCCAAAAGAGAGGTATTTACCTCTACGGTAAAAAGGAGCATAACAAGGTTTTACACATTTGAAACCTTTGCACATTTACTTAAATCTCCGGCGGGAACGCAGAAATGAGGCGCTCAGCACGCAGGGGCACAGACTCCATAATTTATCGCTTGGCTCCGTGAATTTACGCAACCCCGCAACACACAAGACTCCCGGGTGGTATCACTTCATTCGCAGGCGTTACTTCCAGGTGTTAATTTCAGGAGCTTTTAATTCATATGTATAAGGCAAAATAATTATTACAATACGACAATTAATATAGCACATATATAATTATGTAATTCGACACTTCAACAAAGAGATTGTTTATTTTCACAACCTGTACCATCTGCTTCTATTCAACTCCCTCTTTTAATACATTCCGCGGGGGGCATCAGCAACTGTGGTTGTGGCTAAATGTCAGCATCGCATAAAGACACGTGGAATTCTTATAGCTAAGATAAACAAACAGACGATTGCCATAAGGCCGTGAGGGTTTATTATGAGTAGACTGTGAAGAGCAATTTCTACGCACCATAAGCGATATAATAAAAAACAATGCATTCTAATAAAAAATGGTATTTTTATTAAAATGCTATTTTTTGTGTAAAGAATTAAACTATTGTTTACGATTTTTCGCATAGCTTTAAGTCATGTTCTTTAAAATACGGAACAAAAAGTGACACGTCGATAGGATTGGTAACCTCTGAACCATGGATGGTCACAACTTGTAGAATGGTGAATTAAGGGATATGATTCTAAATTTTATAATTCATACAGCATACGAGTTAATAATGTATTCCGAGGACTAAATTTATGGAACATGACGAAAGAAGAACCCTTGGCAGTTTTAAAATATAAATGATAACTGACATTGGTTTTCGGTGCATCCGATAAAATGGACTGACAACGAAGCAGAACATCGATACTGGTCGCATTGCAAGCAGTATATTTTAACCTTTATTCGTGGAAAACGGAAAATAATTCTTTAGCATGCAAGTATTCATATATTGAAGAAATCAGCCAATGAAAGCTGGTGGAAAACATCGGCCAGTGTTTTAGCAAGCAAACTACTTCTATGACTTGAAATGTCTTGCTATTGTGGCAGTCACATGGCCAAAATGATACACATGCTTGAAATTAGAACAGCGCAGCTGTATAATGACCATTAAAACGCCATTTTAGCGACTAATGAAACAGAATTTTACAAAAAAGTTACCTTACAATGTCAGCGGATATTTATATTTTGAAGGTTAAGTTGAAATAGAATTACTTCCACATGATAATAATTAGACATTGACGTATCGGATAGAAAGAACGCTGATATTAATCACATAACTTACCAACGCATTCGTAGACATTTGCAGAATGCCATATTGTGTCTCCGAAAATAATCTGTGAATTAATTGCAGCTTTACGAACGGATGCACGAGTCATTTGAAATAAGCGATCAAATTTTTTGGCTTAATTCGTATGGAAAGCACATTTCTAATCTGCTCCACACTAATAAAAACAAGACTATATTGCTTCCTTGATTAATTAAATATACTCCTCCTCTGAATTTAAATGAAATATGTTCAGAATAATAGATCCATTCGGTTTAATTTTAAAAATTTTCATTGACTAATTGATTAAAAACCATCCGTTGCATCAACACAATTCCTCACAAATGGAATATCATCGTCTAAGAAAGAAGGAACGAATGCGAAATTAATTTTTTTAATTACAGGATTCATAATATGCAGCTCCTCACTCGTGAGATGGCATGGAATTAAATGACAGACTACGAATTTGTTAAAATTTACCTCTGCCACTCATTATCGGAAACTCGATCCCACAAATACACATTCTCGGGCTTATTTTTAAATTCAATCTTAAGCTGTAGTAAAACATGTTTCCCGTTTGCTATTCTGTCTAATCATTTTACAAAAAGTTGGTTATTGATCCCACACTCGAATCTGTAATTAATCATTATGGAACAACAGGTAGGATTTTATTTTCTCCCGGCAAATAATTGAAGTAAATTATTCTTGGGTTAGCGTCCGGGTTAATCACTCCATCTTCACCGGCGTTTCGATGAAAGACTCATTCATCGTCATCAGGACTGCTGACTTTGTCATCACCATCGGGGTCGTGAAATAAGTCTTTCAACTGAAATTCGGCTAAGATGGAGCAATTAACCCGGACGCAAACCCGAGAATAATATATTTCAACAGGAACTTTCTATCTTATACGTACACCATATTTGATTCTCATTCCCTAACGGTCTCTATAAGATGATGACAATTGATCACACTGAAATGACCATTTTAACTAACCTGAATTTGCATAACAACTATAGTATCATACGTGCAATAACTATCGTAGATAGAAAACTGCGATATGAGTATCCGGGTAGCAAAAGTTGACATGGTCGGTGCTAATCGGGCATTCGCATCATCGATTCTAAAGGCAGGGACACAATCAACGTGTACGTGTGACGCGAGACGTTAACGGGACAACGGGAGACGGGGAACGCAAGTCAGCGGACACAATCGACGTTAACACGGCCCGGAGTAACAATTGACTAACGCAGGCGCAGCTAAGAGATCAGGTGTAAACAACTGTGGAAGTAAATACGTTGTCTTTGCCAAGAGCAATCTTCAACAGTTGGATGAATCTGCCGACAGATGGCTCCCATTCCCGGATTCTCAGGACTATTCTGATTGGTTTCGGGACACGGGAAGAGATGAAAGTTGCCCATCTCTCGCGTACACGTACTCCCCGTACACGTTGATTGTGTCCGTTCGCTATACTTTCCGGTCAGCCATCTTTTCGCGTATTCCCGTTTACGGCTCACGTTACACGTACACGTTGATTGTGTCCCAGCCTTTATCCTACCAATGGGTTACCATGGTAAGAGTGAAGTAAAGCAAACGGGGAATTATCTACTCCCTAAAATTTTGGACCTCAAAAAGGTGTTTCCGTTGCAGGAACTATTGCTTTCAAAAATCATCCCCAATTCGAAGCTGATAAAAATGTTTATGTTCATCTTAAGTATATTACACTCTAGTAAATTATTAATAGTCATCATAATTAGTTGTCAGACTCGCCATTCATCGCATAATGACATTTTTTTCAATCAATCATGCCAATGAGCGGTTATTTGTGCATCCACCATTTTTTTACATATAGAAATCACGAATACTTAACTCCAGTGCAACAAAACCATAACGTTTCCCGATTATTTCCGTAACGCATTAAAACAAATAATTTCATGAATCATGAATATCAATGGATAACATTTGTCTTTTCTTGGTCATCAGCTTATCATTTTTCCATTTGAAAATAAAATATAAAAAATTGATTTGACTGTGCATATTTAACGAATGACTTCGCTGAATATTTGACGACTTTTTATGGATACATATATGACATACTTGCTCCTAGTCACAAGCTAGTCATTTTTTCATGCATGAATAAAATGAAAAATTTATTCGTAAAATTGGAAGAACAGTAGGTGTCATTATCTAAGTGCAAACATTTTTTCCTTGACGAAAATTTAAGCGAAGAGCTTCTACTAAATTAATGATGTGAACTTCGTGCTAGGTAATCTAAAAAAGCGTTCGCGAATGCAAATTTTCAAAAGCGTGGCTCCAGAAGAGTAAGATGCAGCGAAAAAAGCGTTATATAAATGTGACTATGAGAGTGCAGTTGGGTACCGTTAGCCGGCAGTGACATCCTTGGAGGCGCGTATGCCCCGGACCACAGAACTCTCCCATCCGCCAGCATCCCGCACATCTTTTCCCGCATTTGCCGAAGTTCTGCGCGGGACGAATAGACGGACAAAAGTTTTTTTATGGAAACATGGACCAGCACTGAATATACAAGGAATAAAGAGAGAGAAAACAATCGAATAGTGATGTAAGCGCAACAAAAAAGTACGCACTCTTTCTTATCTATCGAGCGTAAATGGGAGATTTATCATTGGCTAGTGCCGGTCACGTCAAAGGTATTGCAGGACCGAAAGTATCATAAGAATTTTGATATATTTAATATAGAACTCCGGATAGAAAATTTGGCTTCCATGCAATAAAACGTAGCCTTCTTTTAGCAGAGAAAGCTCCCACGGATTACTAACATACTATTACACAAGTATCACTTAAAAAGTAGTCCATTTGGAAATTCGCAATATATTATGCGGCTATTAACAATTCTGCATGTACAAAAAAAAAGACTGGCACGCATTCGGTATAAAAATAGGCATTACATTGCATGTCGAATAAATCATTCATATCACACAGTAACTATGGGCATTAATAATAAAGTTTACTGGCTGCAATATTGCTTAACATTTTATCCAAAACATTTCATTAAACAGATGAAGCAACATACTCAGAGCTGACACTAATTTATTACCAGGCGAATATTAATTTAGTCGAAAAAGAGTTATGGGTTAACATTTTATGAGTGAATCAACAGACTCGCTCGATCTCTTATTTTCCAGCAACGAATGAAAATGTTCGTTCGTTAATTGTTCTGGTAATTTCAGAGATCAAGCGGGGATAAGTGAATCCAAAAGATCAAAGAATGGAAGAGACTTTAGCTGTCTCAGTGTCTCTGACTCCTTTCAGGGCTGCGTCGATATTTCTATGGCCAGCTCGCTCCGCTGATATTTTTTATCAGAGCCATAATAGCGAACCGTAGAAGATATTTGTTGAGCAATTAAAATAATGTGAGGTGAAAGAAAACATAACACCTAATACTCATTCATAAATATACATTTCTGATACATCAGTACAAAATATTTTCCGGAATCCCTGAGTTCCATTAATTTGGCGAATACGGAGAGAACATGATAGGACATCACATTTGCTTCATGACTTGTCTTGTCCTTCTTGATATCTGGTGTAGTCCATAGGCCACGATTAGCTAAGAAAACGTTCTCGGAGGTCCGACTTGAAAACATTAACATACACATCCTTTATAAAAATCCAGAGGAACAGAGGAAACACGAGATTAAATAAAAAAAGTACCTAGAAAACAATATATTAATTTAGAAAGGCCCACCTGATGTGAAACAATAATTCATATCCAACAACGATCCAATTTGTGCTGAAGAGTCGCCTAATTAAATGAAAATTCCTATAGTATTATTCAATCATAAAGTATTAAGTGTGCTAAAGATATTGGATCGGTATGCAGGTAAAATACCAACCCATCATATTCTACCAAACAAATGAAAGCACTCCTTATATAATAAAATGACACAAAAATACATTAAAATAAAATCTCAAAATTAAGAAAAATTTATCTGAACATGCGTACGACGTGATGTTTAATACGATAGCAAGGCGTGGAGTATTTCTTAGATTTTAAAAGCATATAAGAAATATTGAGTTCCATTTGAAAGAGTTTGATTGCATTGAAGGAACTAATTTCATGTGTTTCGCAAATGTATATGTCATACCACCACCAAAACAAACATGGTGAAATTGGCACGCGGTGCAATGATTCGAAGGGTAGAAAAGATATTTTTTTCGTCGATGTAATGTGGAAAAAATAAATGTATGAGGAGATCGTATGAAAACGTAACATTCTTTTGAGCACAATCTCGGATAAACAAACCTCCAGAAAACCGGAAATATATAGATTATACTTAGACAAAAACTAATATCTCGATTGGATCAATTCGTAAACATAGGGAGATGTATCAATCCCTCCTCTACGAGAATGCTTTGTAACAGCTGTCATGGTTGAAAGATAAAATGAGAAAAGAGATGAAGTGATAAATGAAAATCTATAATTGATAAGAGATGCCAATGTAGCAATTAATTCATGAGGATGGAGAGGAAAGAGGCTTCGAAGTTCATGCGATTCATCACACCCGATCGACCACATGGATATTGAAAAGCTTTCAGTAACTCATTTTGACCGAATTCGACAACTATACGCATTGCATTCGGTCAAGACCGTAGTGCACTCACAGAGTGCTTCCTACAAGCAGATTAACAAACCGTTACCAAAGCGATTACATTCCATTCAACATATTTCGTGTGCGCTAATGTTTGCTGATTTTTTTCGATTGCCGCTAACCGTTCGAATTTGTCATGATTTCTGACCCCAGAGTCTTTGTTCAAGACTTACGTCAACTACTTAAAGTTTTCTAATTATAAACAATAGATCTTGGCCAGGGGAGGCCATATATCAAATATGAAAATTTTATCTCGGTGTATAAACAAACCAAAAGGAAATGGGCAAGATACAGTGTATACTTTTACAAAAACTATCTGGATCGGATCAATTCTTAAACATAGGGAGACGTATCAACCCTTTTATCAGAATGATAAGTAATAAATATCATGGTTCAAAGATAAAATCTGTAATTATTTTATTTCGACTAGCTACCTGAGTGGTTTACGGCCCTGATATGCTCGGATGGGGACGCATATAGCACAGACTATTCTCACAGACCTTCGGTCAGTGCAGCCTGTACCTTCGCGCTGGAGACTAGACAACATCTTGCAACGGACTGTTGCCTTGTTCGAGAGTGAACCTGAAGTGAGAGTCTCCTGACATCAAAACGTCTGACGTCAAAAAGCCGACGTCAATCGTCTCAGTCGGATGCGAGTGTCACACCCGATTGAGTCGATTAAGCGAAAATCTGGTGTATTTTCTACACAACTATTTGCCTTTTCCAAGGGTAAGATGCGTCCTATTAAAACCAATGGCAAACAGGCGCATTCCATTTGCTTCAGTGTCTCCATCAATTTGCATTAAAACTGGGTACGTTTCGTCCATCCGTTCTAAACTCTAAGCTGTAGGTAGGCCACATCCAGATTCAAGATCGATCGGTAGCAGAGTTTATGTGCGTTAAACAACAAAATAACGTCGATAATCGCATTCTCGATTGCTGTATTTAAGATGATTTTTCCGTAAAGGCGTCGAACACGGATATTGAAAACCTTTAAGATCTTGAGCGAATTCGATGACTGTAAATTACATCGGCCAAGATTATATTGCACCCTCAGAGTGTAAAATACAGGCAGGATACTAGACCGTAACCAAAGCGGTCGTCATTCCATTCAACGTCTTTCGAGTGCGCTGATGTTTGCTGATTTTTTTCAGCTACCGCTAACTTCAGCGCACTGAATAAGAAACCATCTATCTTGAAAATATATCATTCATGCGTATTGAAATTTGCTGCTGATATTTAAAATATAACTTGGAAAACTGAATTTAGATAGGAAAAAGTCAGGCGATCCGAAACGGAATCTCAAAGGGTTGTTGCTAACAATAAACTTTTACTTCGCTAGGCGTTTCTAAACAAGCTAGGTGGGTGAAATTTTCAGGATAGAGTTACGTCATGTGTCACGTTTGGAAAAAAATCAAAAATGTTAAAAAATTCCAGTAGGCTTTGATTTATTGCAATCAATAGCTTTACATGGGATTATATGGGAAAAATAAAAAAGTTTAGTGTAGACCTTTTTTCTTTTATTCATTAAAATATGAAATAATTGAGCTACAAGACTGATTCTTTCACAAATATAAGGCTAAATGTTTGAAAAATCTTATTCTTGCAATCGATTTTTTCCCTACTTATCGTAAAACTGAAATTTTTAAACTTATATCTGGGGTTTTAGATTTTTTTCACTTTCGTTGCTAGGGATATATTTCTCCTTTGTCGCCAGGCCGAGTGTCGATTTGAGGTTTGGAACTCAGCGAGGCGGGACAATTTCAGGGGAGGGTTAGATTTATGTGTCGATATTGTGTAAAAGTTAAAAAAATCGTTTAGGCTTCGAGTTATTGCAATTGATAGCTTTAAATATATGAATTAGGTACACTAAGTGCATGTTATTTAGTCTTCTTTATACCATTTTTGGCGCTGCTAAGTACTGGGTATAATTTCTTCCACTTTTTCCTAACCTCTACCGTAGGTTTGATGGACAATTTCAACCAAGTTTCATGATATTGCAGTTTTCATTAAAATAACATGCAGTCCATGTAGGAGATTGGAATAGAAAAATTGAATATGAGAATTAGTATATTAAAAATCTCGATTCCGATCGAATTTACCCGTATACGTCAGTTCAGAAAATTCCGACCTTAATACTGCTGAGTCATGAGGAAAACCTGAAGTTTGAGACCAAACCCGTAAAAGATTTACGGCATTTATTAAGTAGCGATAAATCGAATGAAAATTGCACGGTGACATTCTCGTTCTTAATTGTTACGTCAACAATTGGATTTCCCTGGGAACACTTGGAAGTGTTTTTGCCAGGCATACGAATTTATTGAAACCATCCATGATTTACAGCTATGGTGATTCTCTTACAAATTGAGTCAAAAAATTCAAGTTTTAATAACATGTTTTACCTTTGCATATCTTTGTTTCTGTTGGTAAAATAGTTTAAATAGCTTCCAAATGGAAAACATACAAAAATGTCACATTTCGAACGCGAAGACAACGGATGAAACGGGAGGCGAGGAGAACGGGTGAGGAATAAAGCTCCCTTAGCATATACTCTATACAAAGCTTATACTTTACATAAAGATTTTACTCTATACCTTTAAAATAAACAGCTCTCAAATCTGAGACTGTCCTCTCCCATTTAGTTTTCTGGAGTCGAAAAACAGTTTTTGTTGGAAAAAATGTTGAATTTAAGTTCTATTTCTTCTATAAATAAATGTAAAAGAAAAAGAAAAAAAATATATAAAAAATATATATATAAATATATGAGGACCCCAGAAGTCAAGGGGTCTAAGTAACATAACCATTGTTTAGAGAAAACTTAAGTCAAAATTGAAAATATTTGGTAAAACCCACTAAGTAGTTAAGAGGCATTACCCTATTTAGCAGCACCTGTCAAAAAAATCATTTGGATCCCTTTACCACCTAAAAGATTAATTTTTTCACATTCCATTCCTGTACCTAACTAATTTTTTTCAAAAATATCACTTAGACCCCTTGACTTCTGGGGTCCACATATATATAAAAATATATAAAATAAAAAAAATATAAAAAATATATAAAAATATAAAAATATATAAAAATATAAAAAATATATAAAAAATATAAAAAATATTTATATTATATACATATAAAAATATAAAATGGGCAGTGTTTGTAAATATGATTAAAATGGTAGTGTTCCAGAATTGGAAGCTTCCAATAACCAAGTATTACAATTTTATGAGGTTCAACGCAGGCTGAAGAACATAGAGCAAAAGAGTTTTGTACTGGTATAAGAACTTTTTGCTCATTTTGACAGTAACAGAAAAAAAACAAATTAATGCTCTCTAGAATTTTATTAAAAAAGTATAAGCAACGTTTCAAGATCTTCCACGAAGGTACGTTGTTGGACATTGCAAAAACGAAGCAAGTGCCGAGTATCGAACGTCGAGGTTTTTCCATACTGTCTAGTTATTTCGTCATATATAAGAGGCATGAATAATCACTTCATTGGTAGGTTGTCTTAGAGTGTGGCTAGGCTTTCAGACCCCATTTTTTATTAGAACTGTAAGTGTAAGAACTTGTAGCTACATTAAATTACAGGAGAATTATTTTAATAAATATTTTTTTTTGCATTTTAAATATTTTCCCTAAGTATTTATAAACGGGCACTATTTTTTTAATTATAGAATTGCACATTCGTAAGAACATGTGGCTACATAAAATCGCCGCGGAGTAGTTTTAAGAAATAGTATTTTTACCTATTTACTATTTATTTACAATTTTACAACTAGTTTTTTTTCTATAAACAGGCGCCATTTAAAAAATTACAGAATTGCACAAGTGTAAGAACTTGTGGCAACCAAATATGAACGATAAATTATTTTAAGGCATGGTACATTTGCCAATTGACTCGTTGTTAGTATAATTTATAAACACGTGGTAATTAAATACATTAATTGTATGTTTTACGTCGCTTGATAGTCATTACTGTAGGCAATGCTGCAGCTGATTAACTGGATTTTTCTTCGGGAAAAATTAAGTTGAGTTGAAATAAGATGTTAGCAAAAAATCACACCCTTCTAAGGTCTAAACCTATGGGACACGGACTATCTAAAATGTGTATAGTACTGACAAGGGGAGAGTCAGATAGCCGGGTCTCAGATTTTATTCAAACTTAGTAGTTGTACAGACTGCTGTATGTGGTTCATGAATCACCCCACATATAGGGTTATATAACCAAAATTTTAAACAAAAAAGGCCTTTAAAAATTTCAAAATTCCCGTAAGACGGGCCACCCACATAACTGACAAGCTGGACGGGTGGTTGACGTGCTCGTCTGCGGTCTAGAGACACTGGTTCGATTCCAATACTGGGTATGGTTCTTCCGCTGTTTTTTTAGTTTTTCTTTTACGGCATCCTAAAATGCACTCAAGGTTATTTTATTTTTATTAGAAATATTATTTTTGCGCGAGGCAAATTTTTCATTTGCATACTCGACATCAGGCTTAGTCTCTTTTTTCGGTCGAAGGCAGCCTTCTAATTATGTCACTTCCTTATCTTTTCACGACGTATTTTCATCATTCCTTCATACACATGATTTCCATTTTCTATAATTATTTTATAATATTGTCTTCATATTTTTACTATTCAAGCATAATTCTTAATAATATTATAATTTTTCGTAGCTTGTCAGTTATGTGGGTGGCCCGTCTAAAGGGAATTTTGAAATTTTGAAAGGCCTTTTTCGTTTAAACTATTGGTTATATAACCCTATATGTGGAGTGATTCATGAACCATATACAGCAGTCTGTACAACTACTAAGTTTGAATAAAATCTGAGACCCGGCTATCTGACACTCCCCTTGTGAGAGAGAGAGAGATAGAAGGAGTCTGTTTTTTTAATAATATATAAATACTTTATCTTTTAATTCATTTATCCTGTGACTATAGACGTGAATATTCAATGTCAGTATATACCCTTCAATGTTATGTATTTTTTATACATTATGGTCAAGGTGAGTTTCGCAAATGTGCTCAATTAATATGAACACGAAAATAGAATCGGATTCGTGAAAAAGGATAGCTACCCTCGAATCATGAGGGGCAGAAATTCTGAGCTCATTCCCAAAATGCAATTTGATACCTGATTTTGTCTAACTCACCCTGAATACACGTTTTGAGAATTAATGAACCGAATGTCTAAAAGAGGCAATTAATAAAGTAATCTTTTTCCAGCTTTTCGCAAAATATCAGAGCACATAGCTTAAATTTCTGGCCCACGGGGGTAATGCGGAAGAAAAATGTTAGTTATTTATAAGATTTTGAAGTACTTGACGTTTATTCCTAAATTGTCTATGCAGGAAATCCCCGTCCTCCCAGCCTCTCTAACAAGTCATAGAAAGCAGGACCATTTTTAGACTCAATATTGATTTCTAAAAACTAGTCAGCGTACATATTACAGAGATTTAACGAACTTATCACAAACAGGTTTACATGCGTTTTCTTATAAACTTGTAGTATCATAATTAAGCTTTTCATGAGTTTTTTATGTATTTAGTACGGAGTATGATTCGAGAAGTTAAGTAAACGCGCACGATTGAAGTTAAGAATGACAATTGAAATGATTTAGGGACAAAAATTGTCACTTTCGAGTCAATGTGCCAGAAATACTGAAATCGTTTCTAAAATGTTATATCTCGCATGATTCCTTTCAGTGGTAGCAAACAAACAGCCCTACTCATTTCCAGTGCATATTGATATACACAGCTATTGTGCATTAGTAATAACTGAATATCCTTTATGGCACCAGAACATATTATATTGGATTCAGAAACATATTTACCGTATTTAAAATTCAAATAATACTCATTTAAAAATAAAAAAGCATTAACTTTTAATGACAATCACTACGTTTACCATTCAATCACAGATCGATTTGACCAGATCAGCTCGGTATGGTAAACGCAACGGGCTAGTGGGATCGATTTGAGTAGTGGGCTGCCGCGGCACCCTTTCTTAGCCAGTCTGAAGTTTCCGATCAAACTGAATCGAACAGCCAGTCTGAGGTTTATGAAGGAGCGGGTCTGTGGCGCTCCTGGTTATTCTTTTGGCTGTCATTCGAAGACAAAATATAATCGTTATTATTAAAGGCGTATGTTGTAATCATTTGTAACAAGAGTGCAGTATTGGCTAATAAAACGACGTTAATGATATGGTAACACATCAAAATCTGCCTTCGTTGGGCAACTATATTCACTGGGAATGCTACTGAAAATTTCCAACTCTGCACTTGCTTACTCACTGGGTCAATCGTGATAAATTCGATTTCTCACTATCGATATTCAGACACTGATGGTAAACAAGGCAATATGAGTCAGCTCACTTGGAATTTTCAGATCGGTCAGAGGTCTGATCGATCTGAGATCGATCAGTAAACCTAGTTAATCCTCTTAGTGCCACAGGCCGATATATCGACTTTTGCTCCACAGGCGAAAAGTGCCATGAGCCGATATATCGGCTCGAGCACAAATTATTTTTCAAACTAATTTTGTTGTAATAATTACATTTATCCTTTATGCAATGTATCAGAATATTATGAACAAAAATTAATTAATTTTTAGTAAAATAAAATACACATTACATTCATGTCTAAAATAGTAACTATACATTTTTTATATGTTGTGGTGTAACAAAACTCTCAAATTCACGCTGGCACTTTTCGCTAGTACCACCAAATTTTTGTGGCACTAAGGGGGTTAATGTCAATTTAAAAAAAAGTGCGCATGAAAAACATACACGTGGAACGATTGGCATTTTTCGTGCCTTAATTTTGGCATTCAACGGTCGACGCATTACAATAGCGAAAGCGGGATTTTAATAAAACCATTCGAAAACAAGTTGGAGCTTGGTATTTTTGTTTCGACTCACTCAGTCGCGGTGGAACGTCCCAAACCGTCGTCGCGAATCGCTATGCCTCCATTAATCTCACTGCATTAAACACCTCGGAAGCAATCCCGCGGTCGCAAACAGGTCGGCTTTAAAAGGTTGAGAGCGTGCTTTGACTGAGCACAGCCCCACCACCGTCCCCACCTCTCCTCTCCCACTCGCTGTCGAAAAGTTTTTTTTTTGGGTCGACCACTTTTGCAGTTTTTCGACCCTTTCTCTCTCTCTCTCTCTCCGGGGCCAGGCATGGGGCACTGCCCCCTCCCTCCTCCACCAGACGTCCAACCCGCGAACCCCTACCCTGCTTGTACTCCACGGCAGACGTGGCACATGCCTGCCGAGCCGGTCACCTTTTCATCTCTTCACGGATAAAAAGACGATCGCTCCTCCGCATTTTTCCACTGGTTGAGCCGTTCCATTTGATTTATGACTGCGAGCGGCGGTGCGCGCGTACCTTTCTCGCAAAAAAATGCGAACTAATACAAAAAGGTTCAACTCCGCGCTCTCTTGGTCAAGATATATTAAGCGGCATTCTTCTTTAATCACAACAGAGACCACGCGAAGCTGTGGAACGGTTTAGCCAAATAAGTGAAAGACTAGCAAGCAGCTAGCCTGCTCACTCTGTGAGCAGGGGCGAGTGTCCTAGTCTAAAAATAGATCCTTGGTGAAAATGTTTTTTTTTCATTCACTGTTCTCCTTTGTTGTTTTTAAAGCCATTTGAATAGGAGAGCACTGAGGGTTTCTTTTGTTTCAACCTTTACACTCTTCGACTCTCCCTTTTGACCTTTCTCCCTTGTCACTGTGTTTCCCAGCATCTGGCTGTTGCAACCACAACCTAAAAATGATCCATTTCATCTCCAAATAACTTACACATTTGCACGACTGGTGACCTAACACCCCCTGCCACACGCCCAAGCAGCCGCTCTTTTGGATCTTATTTAAAACTAACTAAATTCACTCCTTTTAATTCATGTCTCCATTTCATCTCCAAATAACTTACACATTTGCACGACTGGTGACCTAACACCCCCTGCCACACGCCCAAGCAGCCGCTCTTTTGGATCTTATTTAAAACTAACTAAATTCACTCCTTTTAATTCATGTCTCCATTTCATCTCCAAATAACTTATACATTTGCACGGCTGGTGACCTAACACCCCCTGCCTCACGCCCAAGCAGCCGCTCTTTTGGATCTTATTTAAACTAACTAAATACACTCCTTTTAATTCATGTCTCCGTTTCATCTCCAAATATCTTACACCTCTGCACGGCTGGTGACCTAACACCCCCTGCCACACGCCAAATCTATCGTTGTGATGCAAAGTGCGTTCAATAGAGTTCCCCGAGAGCTACCTATTCCACTTTGCAGCACTCAAAAAGCTCTCGATTACAGCGAGATATAAAGGTTTTATTATTTACATACACTTTTTGCATAGGAAAAGTGAGGTCAGACAGACACGCTGTAGAAATAATTATATTAGATGGTATACCTCAGGCAATATTTAGGAGACTGAGTTCACTCTGATATCACAGCGGGTTCAAAATGCCTGCATACGTATTTACCATAAACTGTATCAAGTCACAAAATACTATGTAAACCGTGACAAATATTTCCTGCTTTTAAACTGCAAATTTATGTTCTGCGGGACTTATCGTCTCAGATATAAAACGATTTATTATTATTCTTCGGAAGAACATAACTGAAGGTAAAATAGAGGGAAACATTCCCGGAGGAAGACCCAGGAATAAGTTCATGAACCAAATAAGGAGGAAGTACATAGGAAGAGATACCAGAAGCTATGGGAACTAACATTTGATAGGGAAGGGTGGAGGGCTCCATTCAAGCAATCTTAGGATTGAATGACCAATTATGACGATTATTATTCGAATCGATATAAAAACTTGTTTTTTTATGACTGAAATTCCTAATAATTAACGAAATGTAAACAATTCAGGCCTCGATTCGACTTATTAGTTTCATGTCCAAAGCTGAGAATGTCTTCACAACGTAAGGCGTTTGTTTGCGATTTTGCTAAAACTCTAACTGTAACTGAGGAATAATCTGAAAAGGCTAAATTGTTTTGGGAAGTTTATGGAAAAGAGTTGCTGAAATTTTCGTTTGGAAAAATTATATTTTTATATCTATTGAGGCAAAATTCATTGAATTTATGTGGAACGACATTTCGCTCAAACTACCTCTAGCGGTTCATTATACCAATCATCATCTGCTTAAATAACTACCCTCTCAATTTCTCCTCAATCTTAGCCTCCCCGTTGATGATCTTGAAAAAAATTTATAATCTATTGCTCACTCTTCGATTTCTCAATTTTTCCCCTACTCTAGGATCAATAAAGGATATTAAATCGATTGTTATGGGTAGATTTGCGTGAAAATTTCCACACTTGCTCTAAAAGTGATATTTATGGATTAAAGTGAAAAAATGGTATCTAACCGATTTGGTTTCTTGTAAATTCGATACTATTTGAACACGCAGCAATATGACACATTACACACAAGAATAATAATTCGTAATATTTCGCAATAAAGTATTTCGTAATAATTCAATTGTATATTAATATAACAGTTGCTAAAAATATCTAGGTGTCGCGTGGAGTCCAATGTTCGAAAAAACATTATTTAACGTAATTCCATATAAATTTTGAATACCACGCTGGAAACTTTGATTATTAATGCTTTGATTTAGAAAGAAATTATGATATACTCCTTGTATCATTTCCATTACTGCCTGTGTGCTGGATTTGAAATCCAAAACAGGAGCCCTAAAATGAAATGTCGTCCAAGAAATCACTTTAGACTTAATTTATCAGTCATCAAGTAATGTTAAATTTTTTATAACAAACGCACGGTTAGCTTTACTGCCACCGTAATTATAATATGGAAATCCACTGCATTAAAGAAAAAAGCAAGTTCATATCTGCAAATTGTGAATTTTCCATCTGCTAATTCACAACCTTATAATAAGGCATTTCTTTGTTGATATTTTTCACATAAATAACAATCAACAGGTAGCTCTACGACATCACTTCATTCTCCTCTCTCCTATGAATAATCCCCAATGACTCCAAAATTCAATTCAAGAGCGAAGAAAGAAAAAAAATAGGACACCAACGACCTTTTAATTCGCCCTACACAAATTCCCAATGTCATCTCTTGCAATCTTACAGCCGATAAGTTAGACACAAATAGCAATCTACAGTTATGTTTCCGGAATCTCTTTTTATTTCTCCACTCGAGGAACTATTAAGGACTACAAAGTTCATTTTAATGACAAATAAATAAGAAAGGTAGTTGCAAATCTTTAGGTTATAAATTGGCAATCTACAGATTTACAGTCTCACCACTTGATGTCTCTCCCTTTCTCAATAATTTGGTAGAGAAATCTTCAACTTTAAATTTCATTTCTCCACCCGATGAACAATTTATCAGCACAAATCCATTGCAATGACGATTAACAAAAACGGCAAGCGTCAACATACTAATTCTACATTATCCATCTACCAGTTTTCTAATCCATCATTGCTTTTTCGTAGATAGAGAGCTAAGGCTCCGTCAATTTGTGATCGTATCCCAGAGCTAAATTTATAACTAATTTTACTTATGCCAGAAAAACGCCAGTAAAACGACAGTAAAGGAATGAGTTTCTAAAAAATTAAAAGGCGGAAGTCTACGAAGCGTTTCTAATTTTTGCATCATATTTACACTCATAATTTTACTAATATCTCTGTTTTTTATACCGTCCCAGTAGAGATATTCGTCCCAGTAGAGATAATGCATTTCAATAAATATTGCGGAAAGTGAAACACTTGTTTTTAACGAAAGAATAACTCAAGGATAGTGATACGTAAATTATTTATTAAATGCATTGGTGGCTCAGAATCAAACTATGAATTAAAATTGATACTAGATAAAACTGACTAATTTTATTCTCGAAAAAAGATTTCGGTATTATTTCCAAGAAGTCGCCGAAGATGAAAGAAATACGGAGGGTCCACTGCGGATGGGCGAGTCCAAGAAAATACTAAATCGCAACATTTTGGTTAATTGGTTTTCAAAATATTACTTCCACTGATGGCATGCGTTAGCCATTTAACATCAAAATTGAGGTGCAAACTAGACCGATTATTCCACGAATATATTTTTAATATACAAGTTTTTACAGCCGTAGACCGCGACTGCAGCGTCTATTCTAAGGAACTACCACATGTTGACTTCAGCTGTCACTCATAACTCAAAAATGAAGACGGTAAGATGCATCCATATTATTTTTTATTTATAGCTGTTTATAAACAGTTTTTCGTGATAATGGCATTCGTATCTGACACGTTAATAATATTTTCCTTCGAGTTTCTCCCGTTCTCCTACTGAGCATCATGTAACTTAGCGCGGAAAGGCGACATTTTGTCGTTCATATCACACAGAGAGCAAGTTATTCCATATGTATTCAGAGAATGAATTATTGTTCACAATGGAACCACCTTAATTTAATTTTATGCTTGGCTTAACATTAATTCTTCCGTCGTTACGCTATTTTTTGCATATATATCTTTAAAGATAATATTCTAATTCAAATTTTATTTATAGATTGGATATATTTCTCCGAGATATTGAAATTGGTTATTGCTTAACGATTTTTTTTTCATTTTTTCTTCGGAGAGAGAGAAAAATGAAAAATGGCGTCAAGAGTGGTTTTGACACCAAAAGTGACAGCCAATGAAAAGCTACCGACTCCACTATATAAACCTGGCCAAAAGAAGCGCCTGTATTTTCCATGGTGGTACGAATATGTATTAGTACATATTCCTATTAGTATGGTATCTTCGACCTCAAGACGCCTCCAGGAGATGAGGAAAAACGCTGTCAGAAAAACAACGACGCGGGCATATCCCAGAAGAAGAAATGGAAAGAATACCTGCTCGTCGCGGAAACCTAAAACAGAAACTCAGTTCTATTTGTGCGCGGAAACCTATAAACGACTTTATTAGGTAGGTCTTTCGGGATAACATCGGACTCGAGCATCATCTTCAGGGCAGTTTAGTGTCGGAGTAGGGAACTCGACTGCCTTGAAAACCATGTACCTACAAGTTGGACTCTGAAACGATGGCCAGAATGGTCTCCAACCTAATGTGAAAGTGGAGAACAACTCCTGAATCTAAAACACCCTGATAGTACTATTTTTCACTTCAATCGAGATTGAGGTAAACTCCATTAATTTGTTTTTGTTTTTATATTGTAATATAAATGTCATAGTGGTTATATCGAATGGTAGCTTTTAAAATCTCGATGCGAGCTCTCCACTCCATTTACCTGTTGAAACTATCGCAAACCTAAACAAATGAACGAGCTTAATTTAATATGAGCCAGATATTTTTCTAGTTATAAAGAAGAACATAATCGAATGTTACGTATCAATCTCATCACCTATAGGGAGCATAGAGTAATTATATACATCTATATGACTTGAATCATCAGTTATTAAATCAAAACATCTAAAGTATTAAACTTGACACTTTTTTCAGGAGGTGCTACGCTTGTGCGATGAACGATTTCGCCCATCGATGATCGATGAGAAAAACTAATTGTAGTTATTAGGTTTCGATGATAGTCATCGATCATCGACGTCGATTAGTCGATGAATTCATGGGTGACGATGAGTAGATGAATTTATCGCCGTAGAGAAGCATCATCTTTGCTCTGTCGCCCACCCGCCCGTCCCCATCCGCACCAGCAGTGTTGAAATTGAAAATAATCGATTTTCAGATTTTGACATTTTCATGCTACTTGTGCGTTGAGCACTCCTGAAAAATATGATCAAATTCACTATAGTTTGCTATCTGGAGAGTGGAGTAGCATGAAGGCATCTGTGATTTGCTCATCTCGAAAATTCACTTCCTCGGGACTTAATTTTTACCAACACCTCGTAATATTTAATCCACAATTTTGGATTGAGATATTATGACACGCAGCAGATTTACATTTCAACACCAAACAAAATAGATAGGATATATCAGCGGCCGCCACCCTAGGTACTGAACGAATGATAACTGGAGAGCAGGCGACGCAACACAGATAAATCTACGGTGATGAACTCATCGACGGTGATGTATTCATCGACTCGATAATTGAAGTGATCGATGACTCAATTCATCGTCATCGATATAGTTCACCGCATTGCGATAACTAAAATCATCGTCAATGAATTCGATGAATCGAGTCATCGCACATCTCTAGGTGGTACGTTTAAAACTCTTTCAAAAGGGATGTTTTTTTGTGATTCTGAAAAAAAATTTTACTGCGGCGGCGTTCATACGATTTATTTAAAAAAATAAATAATAGAGGAATATGAGGAGTTTTAAAAACAGGATGGCGCGTATGAAGCACAGTATGGGGGCAAATGGGATAAAAGAGGTTTTCAAGAATAGGTCAGTATGGAGGAAATTATTGAAGCAGAGTTAGGTGTACAAATATGTATTTATGAGTGAAACTTAGTGACTGTGTCAACTACGGAACGGAACGGCGTGATTGGTATATATTTTTAAAATTAGTTGAGAAAACACAAAATACATACTGATAATTTTTTACGAGATTTACGATTAGATATTCCACATGTTTTAATCAAGATCTCACTGGAGTGCTTACACGTATCATTTCCCATGTAAAAATGGCTGGTGTTTTTTGGGAATAATTCCCTAAAGTAGCGCGGTAAGGGGCTGATATTTTAACATAGATAGATAGATATTTGGGAAGAGTGAGATGTTTTTGTTTAAAATGAAACCAAATGCATTGATTTCTGCGTGAAGTTATATTTCGCTCTAACTACCCTTAGCGGACACAAACGAAGTTAAATGGGACGTTGTAAGGTGGTGAAACGTTTAACATCCAGCCAATAGGTGGTATTCTGTAGGTATTAAACAGTCACGGCTAGAGACCCTCAGTCAGAGACTAGAAACCGGCCATGTTGGCCACCGCTCTACGCGCTTAATTTAATCAAATATTTAACTAAATTGTTAATGAAATATTTGATTACTGAATAAACAATTAAATTGATGTGTTATACTTCATCATCTATTTATCAAATTTGCTCTAAACAAACATATAAAACCCTAAGCCCTTCTACTCAGGGTTATAAATAACTTGCATTTCTCAATGTTTGACATCTTTTCGGAGAATCAAACACAAAAAAACTGTCGTGGATGCGATGATAGATTATCTTCTGTCGCTTAGTGCTCATCAACTCAGCTTCCGATTTTTTTAAATTTTGGCAATCTAAATCTACTTACTACCCTGGGAGCCTCCGCATGGGCGTGTGACAAGGGGTGTCAAGACACCAGCCGTGTTAACGTGTTAAGGATTTGGGAGGTGAAATAGTGAAGTTTACTATGAAAATGTTTTATTAAAGCTAATTTTTTATTATGGCCATTTATTGAGCGTGGTAAGAATGAATTCTATCTGTTCGGCAACGTATCTCTCTTGTCTCATCACTTTTGTCGTACTTAGAGACGTAGTGTGGCGTCAAAATTATATTTTCTGTGTCCCTTTGAAACACCGGTCAAGATGTTCTTAATCAAACTATGCTTGGCGTGTATGTAGCCTCCTAGTTTCTAGCAGCTCCTATCCTATTCCCTCAAAAAGCAGAGTAACACTATGTTTGCTCCTAGAAGCTTGAAGGGAAGAGCGCAGCATTTCTTTTTATTTTATTCATTATTTTGGTCAAATCTTTCTGTGCAGCGTCCCAAATGCTCGCGTCGTATTTGAGGTGTGGCCAAACCAGAGCAAAGTAGCATCTCTCTTTTTAATTTGGAGACCTTCCTATAGTACGCTTGATAAATCCTAGTCTCCTCAATGTTGTGTCGCATGTTTTGTGTGAGTGTTCCCCACGATATTTGTTAAGACAATTCCAAGGTATTTGACTTTATCTAAGAGTTCATGTTTTCTCCATCTAAAGAGTAGATATGGCGTTGGTGTGATGATAATTTCCGCGAGAAAAGTACTGTGTTGCATTCATTAGAGCTAATCTAGAGTGATTAGATAGCCCTTAATGTCACCCCAAAAAAATTAAAGACAATTAATTATTCAACCCGCGGATTCCGTGAAAAACATGACGTTTGACTCCATTGATTCAAAGTCACCTCCTTTAAACCGCGTCGATAAAGGGGAAAAGGCAGAGAGGGATTCAGCTAGCACGCACTTGACTGTCGCGGTGCGCAGTCATAACTCGCACAGTTTGAGGGCGAGTCCAACTTGAAATGACCGAGAGGGAGAGGGGGGGGGGCGGAGTCAAACAATTGAGTGAGGTTGCGCGCAGAACGCTATGACGTCACGATTTTCCACGACCCGAAGCTCCACGCCCCCTACGGTCCCACATCCTTTTGCCCCGCCATCTCACACGCATCATCCCGACTGCTGTCACCATAAAATTCGCATGCTGCAGTGCAGGGGAAGGGACAACACCCCAGAGGGGTCGTTCCTCTGGAATTAAATCGACGAGTGGGTGACTCCGCTGCGCCTCCGCTGTAACCAACCTCTTCAGTCCCCAAAGAGCCGTACATACCATACGCATGTTATTCTTTTAATTTTATAAACTAAGATCATCCGTACATAAGTAATCGTCTCTAGCCTAACTTTGTGGAAGTGCGTTATATCCACGATAAAAACAACTTACTCATGACTCATTATTCACGGAACGGCAACAACGGATAGTTTTGGGAGATTTCCCCTACCTTCCCATAGCGATGCCTCGACGTTCCTTCTGCAGAAAGCCTTGCTTTCTCTGTGCGTAAAACACACATATTTAAAAATCGTTATGGGAAATCCCAGGATATTTGACTAATAACTATTTACATATGTATAAAACTAGCGTTATTGCGGTTACAACGATATAACTCAAACTTCTATCGCATCGTTAGTTTCGGAATTAGCCGAGGTCTACGACTTTTACAACAGCTCGTGTAAAGCTCAACATAGAAACATTTTTTTCCTAAGTTATGTTAAAAACATGTGTGGCTAACTTTTATCAAAATCTCAAATCTCTAAAATAAATATTAAGAGAATGGTGATAGCGCAAAGTCGGACCACCGGGTTTTGAGCGCCGAAAACAGGGCCTATTTTTAGAAAAAATATCGTAAAAGTGTAGTTAATGTCACGAAATTTTTTTATGAAAAAATTAGTTAACTTAGAAATGATTGTTCTATCATATGCATTTTATTTTGTTAAAATCGGTTGACTCTACTTGAAGATACAGCGTCCTAAACTCAACGGAGTCGACTTTTTTAATGGACAATAGTTCCAATCCACACAATTTTATTATACATGCGACACGGGTTTCAGCAAATTCGTTCCATCATCAGGTCCTGATTTACCTGATGATGACACGTAGTTGCTGAAACCCAGGTCGCATGTATAATAAAATTGTGAGGATTGAAACTAAGTCGTTTTTGTCATGGACCATCCTTACCATTGTTACCGCCCACTTCGTAATTTTCCAAGGCGTCATATTGCCAATGTTTTGCAATTTTTGGGTCACGACGCTCCGATCAAAGGAAGTTCGTGGGGATTAGTTATACAAAAGGGGGATCGTGTTAGAGTGGTGGCTAGAGTACTGGCTAACCATACGGGCGGCCAGGGTTCAAATCCCTGCAGAGGAAGTTTTTCAGAGGAAACCCGATCCCTACTTAAGCTGTGTCCCAATTCGCCATTTAGGCAGCTAAATCGGCAGATTTAGGTAGGACGCCATCTTGAAGTGTGTCCCAATTCGTAAGGCATCATGGGGGAGCGGATTTAGGTGCCTTTCTCGGGGGTGAAATTTAGGGTAGATGGAGTTTATCCTAAGTCCGCCTCCATATTGAATTTCCCATCATGCAAAGCACTGCATGCGTCGTACAAGGAAACTCGTACAGCTCGTACACAAGGAAGTTGTTGAAAAGTGGCAAACATGGCCGGCAAGTATTTTGTCTGTAATTGAAAGAATTCTCTAATGTTTCGCAACCCAACGCCCGACTTCAAAAGAAAAATTCTACTTCGTACACTTAAAAAAAAACGAATTTAAATCCCAGAACACCAACACAAACTTAAATACCCCGAAAACTAAAAACTAACGAATCTCCAAACAACGAAATGGATGAAAAAAAATGTTATTTCACTTTCCAAATCTCACAACGCATACGAAGGTAGCCACAGACGCCAAAAAAGTCTTAATTTCAGGTTTCATTTGTTTCATTCATTCCTTTATTAATTACTCACATGTTTTTCATTCGTTTCCAGCTCAGTAGACGGCAACACTAGCGAAGGATGTCCTGAATCAAGCTCCCTTAGCAAAAGGCCTCTAAATATTAAGGTAGCTAACCGCATCCTCCCTAATGCCTAACGAATTGGGACACGGCTTTAAGTATCTATTGAGGGAACTTCACGTACAGTAGGTACTCCGTCTGTCGGATGAGACGTTAAACCGCGGTCCCCTTGGCGCCTATCATTAAGAGCAGGCTACTACGGACTCAGGGTTTCTATCCACTCTTCCTCCATTATCTATTCTCTATGGCGTAAATGACCTTAGTTGTCAGTCACCTCCCCAAACACGGAGTAGGATACATCCTACTCCGTGTCCCCAAATATCCAATCCAATCCAGATATACAAAAGGTGGGCGACGCAGCATTAAATAAACTAGGATATATGAAATGTATAATAGGAAGGTCCTCCGAAGAAAAAGTAAAAGAGAGATGGTACTTCGTTCCGGTTAGGCCACACTTCGAATACGACACGAGAATTCGGAACCCGGGTCATAAAGATTTAACCAAAAAAATTAATAAATACAAAGTAGTGCTGTGCGCTTCGTTTAAAACTGCAACAAGGAAACATGGAGTTTCTCAGCTTTTAGAGGGATTAGGTTGGGAGCCCCTAGAGACTCAGAGGCTGCACGCTAGGCTTAGGTTGCTTGAGAAATTCAGAACTGGTGTTTCAAAGCGACTCAGAGAATATCATTTTTACGCCTCACTGAATCTCTATGTCCGACAGAATCGATGAAAGAAAAGAAAGACACTGCCAAACAGATGGACAAAAAAATTTGTTCTTTCCACTCACAATAAGTGACCAAGATAAAACTGAGCTTCAATTAAAGCACTCCCATAATACTTTACCACTCCCGAAAAATAACACGTTTACAAGGCTGGCGTCCTTACACCCCCCGCCACAAGCCTACGCGGAGGCTCGCAGGGTAGTATGTAGATGTAGATATTTCAATAATACACGTGGGATGTCCAATTTATAAAATAAACCGGGGTTGAAATTCGCCATGAAAAAATCAATTGACTTGACCGGGATTCGAACCCCGGATCTCCCAATTGTCGGTCAGGTATGTTAGCCAGTTGCACCACCAAGCCATCTTCCTTCAAGGCGAATTTCGAGGTGGTGGAGTAACTGGCTAACACACCTGACCAGTAATTGGGAAATCCGGGTTCGAATCCCGGACGAGTCAAATAATTTTTTTCATGGCGAATTTCAACCCCGGTATAAATGCACCCGTGGGAGTGACTTCGTACCACATCATTTTTGTTCAATGCAATGATTGGAAATTTATAAAATAAAGCTAACACCCGAGTGGAAACTCAAAAAGACCTAAGCAGTTGTTTCGTACAAGAAGTATGCCTAGAATAGAAATGCATACTACCCTGCGACCCGCCGCAGAGACATGAGAATGGGGGACACAAATCGTGGAAGGAGGGAGAGGAGAGGGTAAATGAGGGGGGAGAGGACAAAAGTGAATTGCGTTCTTACAATGTCTCCAGGAGGAATCTTTATGATAGGCATGCGAGATAACCTAATTTAATTATCTGGTTTGATCATATCAAGAGAATGGGTGAGAATTGAACAACGAAACATATGCGATAGTGTAATGATTATGTGCGACAGGGTAACGAATACGTGAGGAAGGGTTAAACAGAGAAAATAATGCATTGCTGAGGAGATGGTTACAAAAATTCGTGCTTTCTACGCACATGAAGTGACTCTAATAAAAACTGAGCTTCTCTCAAAACACTCCCATAATACACTTCACCATATCACCTCCCAAAACCTTTACACATGGGTGAATAAGGTGGGAGATACTTGTCAAGGGAGGAATAATATCAAGAGTTCAGTTTATTCGGGTTTTTCCCGCGTTGATTCATGTTGACGGACAACAGTTTCGCTAACGTTACGGCTAGCGTCGTAAGGTCCTGAATGAGCTGCAGAGATTCATATTCCTTTAGCCATGTTCCATGGTTCCATGTCAGGCGCACGTTGATTGGCCGGCTGGACCTTTGATTCAATTGTTGTAAAAGACGTTTGAACGTAGAGGAGAGAGGATAACCGTCTTCCCTGTTAACATTTTCTTTGTTTTTGGCTATTTCAATCGCCTCTCGTATTAGCCGAGGGAAATATATATTTTCTCAGGCGATGATCTTACATGTTTCAAAGTTTATGACATGGCCGGGTTCTGACCAGGCGTGCTCTGCCACCGCGGAATGGCGAAAATTGTTCTTTTTGGTCGCCCTTTGGTGTTCCTCCATTCTACATTCTAGGGATCTCGATGTTTGGCCGATGTATGATTTCCCGCAGCTACACGTTACCTCTGCTGTTGTCCGTTAACATGAATCAACGCGGAAAAAACCCGAATAAACTGAACTCGATAAATCACCGTGGAAGCCTCCGCACCCAGGAATAATAGTTGTCTTAAGAAGAGTAGGGGAGTATATGAAGCAGTGTATGAGCTTGACTATCACCAAGCTTACCAATCGGTCTCAGATCGATCTGACCGGATCAGCTCGGTATGGTAAACGCAATGGGCTAGCGGGATCGATCTGAGTTTTCAGATCGATCTGAATCAGCTTAGGTGGTGCTCCGCGTTATTCTTTCGGTTGCCATTGGGAAACAAAATATAATTGTTATTATTCAAGGCGTGTATTGTAACCAGTTGTAACTACAATGCAGCAATAGCGAGTGATGTGACATTAATGTTATTGTAGCACATCGCATTTCAACCTCCAATGGGGCAATTTCGTTCACTCGGAATGCGACTGATAATTTCCAACTATACACTCGTTTACACACAGAGTCAGTCGTGCTTCAACTGATTGATTCGATTGTTAATTATCGATATTTTCATGCTGTGTATGTTAACCGGTCGACCTGAGTCAGCTCGCTTGGAATTTTTAGATCGGTCTGAGTTCAAATCGATCTGAGATTGATTGGTAAACGAAGTGCCTGTGCGGCGAGACAAATACTAAGTCACAATTTTTCATTTATTCAGTTTAAAAATTTCTGACTTCGCAGATGAAATAGATTAGATCAAACCGGAGATGAAATAGAAATACCACAAAATAGGCTATCAACATAAATAACAATACAATATGCGCAAAAGCTCTCGTAGGATTCGAGCGAATTAAAAATTGATTGAACCCGTAATCATGACCTCAACAAATACTCTAACAAATGCACACATGGGCTATTTTATCGCTTCTACGCAAAGGAATAATACGGAATGTAAAATTTTGGAAACAATTTTTAAAAATCTGCCACCCACAATACGAAATTGGCAATTCTTTGTCACGAAAACACTTCTACGCATTTAGATTTTCATTTCAAGAGAGCACATTTACGGAGCTCGCCTTGACGGTACTTTCAACAAAATGTATTAGCATACCTCATGGAAGGCTAAATATTTATATTAAAAGTTTAAGACCCCGCATTTATACTGATAAATAGCAATATTCATTATATCTCTATTATCTACACCTACATAATACCCTGCGAGCCGCCGCATGGGCGCGTGACAGGGGGTGTTAGGTCACCAGCCGTGTAAAGATGTAAGTTTTTTGGAGATGAAATGGTGACATGTATTACAGGAGTGTATTTAGTGGAGCTCAATCTTTATTGTGATCGCTTATTGTTCGCGGAAAGAACGAGTTTTCGTACCTATCTGTTTGGAAGTGTATCGTTCTCATTTTATCGCATCTGTCAGACCTAGAGATGTAGTGAGGAGTTATGATAATACTCTCTGTGTCGCTCTGAAAAATATCAGTTCTGAATTTCTCAAGCAACCTAAGCCTAGCGTGTAGCCTCCGAGTCTCTAGGGGCTCCCACCTTAATCCCTCTGAAAGTTGTGAGACACTGTATGTACGCTCGTAGCAGTTTTTAACGAAGCGCGCTGCTTTCCTTTGTATTTTATTATTTTTTTGGTTAAATCGTTATGACCAGGTTCCCAAATGCTCGCGGCATATTCGAGGTGTGTCCTAACCAGAGCGAAGTAGCATCTCTCTTTCACTTTTTCATCCGAGGACCTTCCTATTATACGTTTAACAAAACCTGGTTTTTTAATGCTGTGCCTCATATGTTTTGTATGTGTAATCCCCACGATATATCAGAAGTTATAGTAATTCCAAGATATTTGACTGTAACTGAAGATTTTATGTTTACTCCACCCACTGTTTAATTATGGCATTTGTGTGATGACTTTTGCAGGAAGTGAACTGTGGTGCATTCGCTGATATTTAATTCTAACCCCCACTCCTGGAAACACGAACGAACGTTGTTAAGGTCCGTTGACAGAGATTCCAAATCTGCGTCTTCACTCATTTCACAGTAGATAACTGTAACATCTGCAAATAATCGTATTTTACTGCTAACTCAAGACCTCTAATAGTTTTTAAATCAAAATTCATCCCAAAACTGGCATTGTTTCCAATGACTTTAAAGTGTATTTATTTTATTTATTTATTTATTTTCACTGCCCCGAATACAGCACATTAGGCCATTTTACGTCGGGTGAACAACTGCAACAACGGACGAGACACAGACATCCATGTCCTAGGCAGATAATACTCTATCCAGGCGGGACTCGAACCCGCGACCCTCGGGTTAGCATGCGAGGACTTTACCCCGCCGCCACCGGGGCCGACAAAGGCAAGGCAGATAATTATCAACACAGAGGAGTCGCCGTTTAGTATTTTAAAAACTCGAAGTAATGAACAGCTAGTCTTCTTTTCGATCATTTTCAAGGGCCAGAAATCTATGTTGAGTACAAAGGGCCCCAGTACATTCCAAAAAAGTTGAGTAAAGTTATCCTTACTCATCAGTTCTTCATAACATTCTGTTAGATAATTCAAAAAGCGTTTAATCAAGGTGAATCCGACAGAACCGGGAGTTCAAGAGAAACTGTCGTACTCACAGTTTTGGCAATTAGTCCTATCTCACCAAAATCTCAATCAGAGTCCATCAGTCCAAGTAAGTTTCGATACTCGTCTTCCACGTCACCAATGTTACTCTGAAATAGTCCCAACACATCACCGGTTTCATATCTACGGGAAAAAATAGCGGAAAAAATTATCCTTTGAGAGTATGAAGGCGTATGAGCTTCTCCACATCTCGTGCCATTTGAGAAACTGAAAATGATTGATCATCGCTAACGAGACTCAAATTCAAGACTCATTCCCGCACGGGTCCTAAAATGTACCAATTGAATGAATGGAGAATAAATTCTGCAATAATCCTGAAAAGTACTGCGTTTGGTATGTTTATCAGTGCATACATCAATCCAGCATTTTTCAATAGTTTTTCCTTTACATGCATTCACAACATTATTACGAAAAAAGGCAAATTTTTATGTACACGTCTTCAGATGAGAATTAGCAAGTCTCGACATTAAATTTTTCATCACACAATTCCCATTAATAACTCCATGAAAGTGAAAACAACGACCGGGAGAGGATATCATCAAGTAGAACTAAGCATATTGTTTGCTTATAACTTCAGGCTTGGCTATGTGGAACCTCTACATCTCGGAAATCAAAATACTCTTGTAATTATAATCAAGTAAAAATACTGGGCTTGCTAATCTCCTTCGAACTTTGTATACATTGTATTTAAAATTTCTAAGAAAAATGTATGTGTTACCTACGGTCACTTCTTCCTTTTTCATCCTACCCCTTCTATCCCCCCCCTCCCACCACCCGGAATTTTCCTACCCAGTCCAACACTTCCCCCTCCCCCACCCCTTCCTACCTGCCCCTTACCCATAACACCGTATTCCAACGGTCTTATCCCTCCCCTCTCTTCCCCTCCTTCCTCTGCACCTGATTTTGTATATATACGCATGTGGAATAATATTTGTTACCTGAAGATGTCATTATGTGACAAAACCCTGGTTGTAAGCAATAAATCTATTTAATTGACCATTACTAGATTTTAATTTCCGATATTGTTTGCTGCTTACCTATAATATGAAAGAGAACTTCTTTACAAGTGAAAGACTTCGGAAAATCAGCCACCTCAAATTCCCTGAATCAATCTTAAGAAAAGGATATACGTGTATATCCCAGGTTATCGAAACTATACCGATAGACTAGTCTTTTAATTTCCGATATTGTTTGCTGCTTACCTATAATATGAAAAGAGAACTTTTTTACGAGTAAGACCCTCGAAAGACTTCGGAAAATTAGCCACCTCAAATTCCCTGAATCAATCTTAAGAAAAGGACGTACGTTCATATCTCAGGTTATCGAAACTATACCGATAGACTAGTATTTTAATTTCCGATATTGTTTGCTGCTTACCTATAATATGAAAAGAGAACTTCTTTACAAGTAAGACCCTCGAATGACTTCGGAAAATCAGCCACCTCAAATTCCCTGAATCAATCTTAAGAAAAGGACATACGTGTATATCTCAGGCTATCGAAACTATACCGATAGACTAGTATTTTAATTTCCGGTATTGTTTGCGGCTTACCTATAATATGAAAAGAGAACTTTTTTACGAGTAAGACCCTCGAAAGACTTCGGAAAATTATCCACCTCAAACTCTCTGAATCAACCTTAAGAAAAGGATATACGTGTACATCTCAGGTTATCGAAACAATGGATTTTCCAGCATCAAATACGAGCGAGAATGGATAAAGAGCGCGTAACAGGTTCTAATTTGAGTTTGTGAATAAGACACACCAAATAGAAATCTGGATTGCTACATAGAGGTTTGGAACTTAATGTGGAATTGTAAGCAGCCAACAAGAAAATATTGCACAGTTTGAAGGTGACAATAGAGCTTCGGATCTCTTTTAAAGTTATACATGAGAATTTAATGCAACCTACAAAACACGGCTCTTTCTTTCTCGGTAGAATCATACTGGTGAAAGTTCGCCTGATAGGTCCGCCGATTTTCCTCCATAATTCGCTTCCCAGACCTTCAACACCCGTAACTTATATCTCGTTTAAAACCTTAAACTCTGCATTTCTTTTTAATTCCTCAATTTTTATCCTATATCAACAATTTATACATTCCAAATCGTTTGAAAAACACATTTTTTCAAACCTAAATAATTGTTGAAAAACAGCGATTTCTATGCGTCGACAAAAATATTTAAACGGTGGTCTCGTCTGGCGAACATTTACCCATCATACTAATCACTATACAAGCATCTTAACATGACATAAACACAAAGCTATATTTGCATACTTAACTACACATGGAAGTGAAAAATTTAGTTCGACTATTATCAATAATGAGAAGGTTGTCCATGCATAATAAATTCCATGAATTTCTCATTGAAACGCACTCATGGAAACTACACGACCAACGAGTAAACTAATATCACATCTATTCCCCATGAATTAGATAAAGAGAGAGAGGATGATAACTTCTAGTTCAGTCAACTACACACAATCAATCAATATATGTGGCTCAATACGCATACATGCATATGCTGTCTATTCACCCGGCATATCAAAATACAATATGGTTCATTTCAGACCTCTATTAAAATCAATCTGAGAATATAATTAGTCGTTTGCAGCTTTATTGATAAATCGGTATAACGAATATTTGCACACCAAAAACATAGAGTATTTATCTAAAGAGTTAGTATTACTTTGTATTGGAGAAAAAAGTTCATATTATCAATACGATTGCAAATGAGAAAGGCATAAATGGGTTGAAAAAAAATTGTTATATACCTATGCTGGAAATGCCAATCAAGCAAAAAAACTAAAAGAAGTACAGAGGCAAATAATTAAAATATGGTGGGTCACCATACTAGAGCATGAAGGCATCATAGTTTAGCTGGGACGTCTAAGTGAATACATTTTTCCATTGGTTATGATAAATATAATTAATTTACTGCAATACATTTGTATTTGGAATACAAACAGTTTGGGTAACCGGCACAGCATCGTGAAGTGGACCTACAACATCACTCGTCAGCAACATGAATGCTCTATTATTAAGAGACAAAGAGACATGTGCATACATTGAAAAAGTTTAACACGTGAACTATATTTATATATTACTAACTCCATCAAATGATTTTAAAAAACTTCATTTTGGATAGGTTTAGAAGAACGTGTGGTAAAAAAATACAAAATCTTAATGACTATGTAATCATTTCCGACCTATGCTGATAAGTTATTGCTTTGATAACGATCGTGTCAACTAACCAACGTAACGGTACTGTTTACTTAAAAAATCTAAACACTTCATTGACACCACATTGACATATTGGGTACGTGATCTGATAACTTCTAACAGGCGTTATTAACTGGGCCAAGGAGCACTATGATTATAAATTCGCAAATTTCTGAGATAAGCTGTCATCAACTTGCCTTCTTATCCTGAACAAACGACATCTCTTGTGCCGTAGCTGGCGTGGAAAGTGGCTAGAAGTAACTGCCTCCGCGTGAACAACCAAATCGCATGAGATAAGCTGGCAGGCGATTCAATAACGTGCGACTGCCTACCACAGGTTAATAACACGTCCAATTGTTCTAGCGATTTCGCATCAGAGCCGTGCGCATTTCCACCATCATTTGTTTGTGAAAAAAATGAAACGGTAAGATCAAGGAGTTTAGAGAGTATCTATATTCCTTGGGTAAGATTTTGAAGCGGATGAGTTGAATACTGACCAAACTAACTAGTGATGATTAAAATTATCATTGTATTTTTCATGTTAGTAATTAATTTTTCTATTGAGTAATTGTGCGCAGGTGATGTGCATGATCAACAATTATATTTCCCGTAGCAGAGCTTGGTGTTTACATCGGAGCATGAGATTCAACAAGGTTCAACGAAGATAGCGAGCCAAACATAAGTTAAAGTCATTAATACCATATTAAGAGTCCCTAGATGAATTCTATGATTACCGTAAGAGATTTTGAGAAAGACGAATATTCTTACAAGGACTACTTTTTTCGTAGTTGTTTCCTGGTTTTAAATGAATAATTAGTATATTTTTCTCTTCGGACGTAACATACATTGTAGGGACTCATGAATAAATAATATGCTCCCATATTGTTCAATTTCTCCTCAAGATAGGTTGCAGGAGATTCAAAATTTTGTTTTGATTCAAAATTTGTAACAAACGTGTGGATAAAATGTTTAGGCCCATTACGCTAACTATAAATCACGGACACTCAATTTGGCGGCTTCATTTTCGCTGTCGGCCGTGAATAGGCAGTATAGCCTCAGGTACTAACTTAACAACGCGCTAATACTAATGACGATGATCACATAACTCTAGCCTAATACATCAGGCGAAATTTTACCAAGATAACCTGAGATAAATTCAGTGAGATATTGTTTGTAATAAGAGATAAATTAAATTATTTGACTAGTACATCCTGAACGTCATCCATTTCACACGCTAAGAATTCACCCGCGCGACTGTTTCCATGCGGCGTGTGGTCACGCGTGTACACAGCGGAATGTGGTTGCAGCCATTCCATGTGGCATGGCCGGACAAAAGATTGCCGGGATAACAAACGACGCCTAAACGCATGTTTACACGATGCATGAACCCGCAAAAGACCGTGTCCGGACGGGTGCCTTAAAGGCCGCTTTACACGGTGCATTTTGTTACGAATGTATCATAGAATGTACAAGAAACTGAATGGAATTAGAGCAGGTTCTATTTCCCGTTAAGTCATTCAGACAATCATACAATTTTCCGCATTACACGGTACAATTTCCTTCAGGAAGGAATTTGTACATTCGTTTGTACAAAAAAATGTACCATGTAAAGCGGCCTTAATAAATGCACCAAATCATAACAGGGGTTATTTAATGGTCACGCGTTCACTGATTTGCGCTATTTTACGTGTTAACGCGATGCAGATATAATGGTAAATGGGATCACTCATCTACTTACACGGGGACATTCATGGTATCAACCCCGCCTAAGAGGCTTTATCGTTTCCCACGGTTATGGTAACAATAGAAATTTATCTATATTTTTATAAAAGTATACTATATTTTTTAAATTCACGCTCTGCTTGATTTTTTGCGGCAACCATTTCGAATAAAGTACGCAGTTGTTTCTTCTGGCGAAAACATGGCGCTGACGAGACGAATGAAAAGAAATGACGGAACAAAATGAAATACAAATAGAAAATAAAATCTAAATGTTGATAAAATTAATTTATCGCGGATTTGCATTTCACTAATGAGGCCTTTGGCCAATGATTTGGCTATTTGGTCTACGATGCCTAATGCGATGAATGGAATAAGCTTGTCCCAATTGTCAACCAGTAACTAAATCAATAAAATAGAATGAAACGTAATTCTTTGAGTGATGTATATGCAAGATTTAATAAACATTCACCGGTAACCGTATAATTCAGCTAAATCTCGAGTTAAGTTTACCCAAAGGATAGGTGAATCATACTCAGATTTAGACCGCATTCACTTTTTTCCATTTGTGATCGATCCAGTTTAAATACACCAAAACGTTAGACATGGAATATCTTGGAGAATGACTCATTAAGCTCGCTGACCAGAATAGAAAAACAGGCAACATATGTGACACAAAATAAAAAAACTTTTGTCACTATAGCAGCAACAGTCATCACCTACCTTCTATGAAATAGGGAACAGGGCAGATAAAAGCTAGCCAATGACAGCAACCTTTAGACTGATAAAATACGAGTTGAATGAGTGGGGAAAATTAAAATAGATGTGATTCACTTAATTGCAACTAATAAATAGATTCACGGTGAAAAAATCTGTTTTGGGTGTGGCAATCAAAGACCCACGTCATAAGTTGTAGGATTAATGCATCTATATGATGGAGAAAAATACAAACGCTCTATACCTACTACGAAAATGCTACAATGCACTGAAGAACATTATAAAAAGAAAGACAGCATGCCAAAAGAAAAAAATTCCATTCGCAACAGAACAAATAATTTAATATTGACAGACTAAGGTCTACATTATGACCAAAAATAATTAATGAAGGATCTAATAGCTGATTAAATATTTAAGATGACATGGAAATCAGAGGGCGACACAAGCACGTAAGAAGTAGTGCTAATTTGTTACGATAACATTTGCACGAAAGGTTTACGACTGTTAATCTTCGACTACAAGTCGAGTAATGTCTAACAGTTTTTCTGTAAATGTAAACCTACATTTGATACACAGTCGAGTCGCTAAACCCATTTCAAGCGAAGGTTACGGAAAAATTCGCCGAGATATAAATAAAATGTGTGTCCTTTGTTTCAAGGTGAAGCCGACCAGCTTGGTACCTCTAATTTCACGAGGCCGATTATGCTGTAAATAGAATCCAAAAGTACATAAATTCTTGAATAACTTTTTAATTGGTGACGGACGGTTGGCTCGAAAATGTCCGCAAGTGTAAAATATCTATATGCAAGTGTAAAATATCTATTTACAAGCTCGGGCGAAAAAAGCATTTACATCATCATCATTGGTCGTCGTACTTTCCTCTTTATTGGTTCCCCGAACTTATTCCAGGGTCTTCCTCTGGGGACTTTTCCCTCTCATTTACCTACGCGGATTTTACATGCTAAACGATAAACTCAAAATTAATATGAAACATTTCGGTTAAACGTCACGAAATCTAGAATCAAACGGCTCGTTTACTTTCCAATACACGGATATCGATATTGCCACCTGAGTACGTTACCATTCGCCGCTAGCTACAGCAATCCCGCTTGAGATATTTTATTGTTGCACGCTCTTCCGGCAAGTATAAAGCTGCGTTTATATGCGTGCGGAATCTGCGGAACGGCGTGTCAGCGGAAAGCCTGCGCTATCAATACTGCGAGTGCCCTCGATTTGTGGCGAGAGCCAGCGATTGCCACACCGCTCGGGGGAGGGTCAAAATCCCTAAAAGATGGCCGATAAAAAATAAAAAAAAAAAAAATAAAATAATAAAACAAATGGTTTCTATATAGCTCAACTTGATGGTAAAAAGGGTGGACTGACCTTCGAGAGCAAAAGAAAATGCATTCGACAGGTACGCTAGAATAGTTCCAGCAAAAGTTCCTGGCGCTACGAATTGGACGGGTTTGAGACATAGGCCTCGGAACTTTTAAATTCAAAGTTAAAAAAAAAAATTTCTAATATTACCAACGAATTAAGTTCTTCGAGAAGTTGGGTTACTCACCACTACCCGTCGTCCCGTTTCGACTCACCCAACAATGAGACCGCAAGATAGTGTACCTGATTATTTCATAGCGATGGATGATTATAACCACTTGCATTGACAAATTACACGACGAACTTGACACGAGTGCCATTATTAACGCACCGTACAAGAGGAAGGCCAAATTCAAACTACTATTGAAACTCATTAACTACACCAAGGCTAATTTTGTAAAATGAAATGCCCATGGACATGGGATAGTCATTTTTCGCAATATGCAAATACTTCGATCGATAATTTCTCTAATATTCTAATTGAAATATTGTATAAATCGACGAAAACTTAGTCAAATGGCGCAGAACCGAGTCGAGATTGTTTTCAAATGGCGGAGAACTAAAACAGTCAACTGATTCATGACATAATTCATAACTAGGATAAATAAGAAACAACCGAGACAATTTGAGTAAAAATGTCGGACAAGGCCGTGCAGCATGTAGTGGAGACCATGCAATTAGATAGTGGAAGCTATAGTGAATTTAATGGCGATTTTGTTACGATGATTACACTAACGCCTCCGATGGTCAACTGTTTCCAGGGCAAAGCTTGGATTGAGGACAGTTTTTTCATCTCGGATTTGGACTTAAGGATCTAGGGCAGCTGTTCCCAATTTTTTTTGCCTACGGAACACTTACTGATCCACGTATTTTTGGCGGAACCCTATCTCGAGAATTGCAAATTAACTCGACTATAATGTCATTTTAAGGTGCGGTAGGTACATGGTGTATGTATGAAATGGAGTTTTGGATTGAAATCATTTAAATTAAGAAAATTAAAAATGCGTGTAAATGCGTTTTCTAAGACAGTAGGGCCTTGTTCGCAGAACCCCTGTGACCCTTTCACGGAACCCCAGGGTTCCGCGGAACACCATTCGGGAACCGATGATCTAGAGCGCGTGATTATGGTTCTACATATTGCGTGCGCTGGCGTTATCGCTATTTTTCAAATGCGCTTTTGTGAGTGGGAACGGTGTCGTAATTCGCCAAATTTTGACGAGTACTTAAAAACACTTATGTTAATTGATAGAATGCGTTGTCAGGACAGTAATTAAAAGCGTTACCCTCCTAGAGTGTTTTGCGTTTGGGTAACAATGAGGACAACGCAAAAGAAGGACCAACCCCAGGATTTGAATCATGGATACAAGTCAGTATTTCCAGCTGAAAAGACATTTCTACCTATACATACTTGAATCGACTTACACTTGAAAATACACTATGTTTCGTGATCTCGTAAATAAACAGAAGGGTAACTAATAAAAGTCAACTGATTCATAACCCCATAACTAGGAAATAACTGAGATATTTTTAGTAAAACCTACCTTGCGGCTCTCAATGCCAGTTAGGTTTGGATGAAATAGCTCTTGGTATGACAAAGTTAGATGAATTTCTAGTTCCGTTCGATAAAGATAATTTAGCAAGAAACATCTAACTCTTCCCAGATCAGATGAATATTTCACATCTTTAAAGTATGTACCTATCTACAAATACAAATATCCCATTAAAATGTTTTCCATAAATAATCTCCTGGTGAGAACCACTGAGTTTTAAAAAGTGAATTAAATGACATAACTGTGGACATGGAGTAAAAAACAGATAGTGAGATGACATGAACGATGTATTGAAACTGAGTAAACATGAAAAATTAGGAACATGTAGGTTCTGTTTGTTGAAGTCAGCAATATGACCCTTCAGAATATACGTACCTATAGTATTAATAATTTACAAGAGCAGAGGAAAAATAAATAAGAATTAAAGAGCTGCAGAATAATTATTGTACAAATGCCAACTTACTCATAACATGTACCCACATGAAAAAGGAAGTCTATGTATGCACATAGGGCAGAACGGGTAAGCGATATCAGTTTCATCCTGAAAATATTTCACAGATTTTGTGGGTGTAGGCTAGTAAATAATCTGTGATGCATTGTAAGCTTTGAGTCGATGATAACCTTAAAATAAAAGATGAATTAAGAGAAAAGCCTTAAATTCTACAAAGTTGTATTGTACTTGAGGTCTTCATGGTTGAACAGTAAAGACACCCTTACTTGGAAGCAGTTGATCTAAAAGTCAGTTGGATAGGTTAACAGTTTGAGAACTCACTTCATATAAGATGAAAGTAGAGTAAACTTAATACATTTATGATTGGAGGGTCTAGTTTCCTTAGCCGAGCCACCAACCATTTTCTATGGAAGTCGAGCCATTTGGCTCCCAAGAATATGCCAGAATGCACTTATTAATGGGGTACTATCATTAGAGGTTCCATGTGGACTTAAATGTTGAACCCCCTTTAAAGGCCTGCACAGACCCTGGCCAAGGGACAAAAGCTTTACATTCTGTACTCGTCATGGTGAGTAAATTCTTGGACCAGCAAGGCCCAGATTTAACCCGACAAATTATATAACCAAACAAAAATTTCTGAAATAAAAGCTCTCTTCCCATGGATTCTCATGCAGAAAAGTTTATTGGATGCTCCACCAGAATTGTGGCAGTTACAAAACCCATCACCCAGTGGAACACTTGAGAAACTTTTCTGTAAAGCTTTCGGTTCATTAAAACACAGTGGCCTTCTGATCAGAAGTGGGAATGTATGAATAATTGGAATCACAATGCATTGGAATGTATTTTTGTCATCTCCTAGCATGGGAGGATGAGATGCTGCAAAACATTGAAGATGGAGAACAGAAATTTAAATTTTTGCACACTGCAAGGATTCTGAAGAGACAAGCCATCTTGTCAGAGATCTGACATAAGATCTTCCAATGGATACATCTAAGAATTAGGAATGCTGTTTTCTAATTAATTCATAAAATTTATACGTTCATTTCTTAGATTTGTGAAGTTCACACAGGTCTTGGTTGAGAAACTCATAAATTTTGGTTGGCCAGGCTGAGCTCAAGAGTTAATGCGCCATTCTGGCCAGGGGCAAACATTATAGGCCCACAAAAACCTTATAGTCACCTCTTCCTCCCAATATCTAAACATTCTCCCAATAAAGTATCCATAAATAATTCAGAATAAACTGCTCTTTAGCTCCATATGAGTGTTGATGACTAAGCATAGTTTTTTTAATACCAAGTACATGATAGCAAAAACACAATGTTAAAAGTATTCATCCATAGGGCATGTTTTTAACATTGATCATCTAATTTTTCACTGATATTGCTAATACCTGTGCTGTAAAGCTTAAATAAATAAAGATAAAAATCTAGAGTGATTTTATGAATGAAATGCATTAAGCAAAGATAGATTGCAAATATACCTAAGCCATACACACATTGAGAGTTTTTTAAAATTAAATCTTTAAAATGTCTTAATGCTGCCTTACCTTGAGGAGCATTCATCGTTATTGTGGTTTCCTGAAATGAAACTTACCTTCATCCATACAAGTATCAACAGCTATTGTTGTAACACATTTCACTATGCTCCATCTAGTTAAGCAAAGCATTGCAGCAGTGAATTTGAGAAAAGTAAGCGGATGATTTAGGAATTGGCTGACAAAAAACTAAGTTTAGTCCTTCTCTTACCTTCCACACGACTCACGGGAGTATCAAATAGACCCAAAATAGTTTGTATTCAATGCAAGTACAGTGAAACAACTCAAACCCTTATAGTACCACATAATTTTTTCCAAGTGATTGTCCCTTGGTTATACAAACACTCCAATTATCACAGGCATTATATGAACTCATGATGGTGTGTTAGATAACTACAGAATTTTATGGTCAACTTAAATTGTTCAATCTCGACCATCTAGCTGAATAACCTCACCAGAAAATTACTAGGGTGTGATTGTTTCCATAATAGTTCAGTAGATATGGGGTATACAATATGCAAAACTAAGACAAAACTGTAAAGCAAGATGATGTAGCTAATCTTATGTGTTAAGCTAGATATTTTCCCAACTATGTGTGAATGATGCAAAAAACATCACTGGTGTTTGCATTCAAGGGAATGAAAAGGAATTTATAATATATATTTGATAGTAATAGAAGGATCAGCAAAATACATGCATACTTTTAAAACTTTGTACAAATGTACTTTCGTAAAACTACCATTACAATATGTAATCTAAGCAATAGTGCTTTTGGGACTTGTCACTCAAGGTGGTCTTTCAGTATGATTCCTCTCCCTCAAGCGGAAGACAATGCAATACTCATCTTCCATGACATGATACCTCACAGTTTGCCACTATGGGGTTAGAACACCAGCAAGAGAGAAAATGAATTGGGGGGAGAGTTAAATGATTGGTGAGGTGTGTTTTGTTAGGATTAGTACCTCAATTTGCTTCCATTGTGGTCATAAATGGAGCACCAGAAGAAATAAGTCTTGTCTTATAAGTTCAAAAGTGTTTCCCGCATAATTTGTTTCTTGTGTCTGTCCTTCAGATGTAGGGAGGGGGAAAAATAATGTCCACCCTGACCACCTGAAATTTGTGAGCTAAATTTCTACAGCAATTGAAGTTTTATGTGAAACCTTAAAGATTCTAGTAGTTGCCAAATCAGTCTTCTTTCCTGATAGTTTCATTGCACTTTCTGTTCACTCATGGAAGACTTCTACCCAGGTAAAAATACTTGGTCTGTAAGAGCTCTGAAACTGGTCTTTAAATGCTCCAAATCTGGTATGTAACTGCTTTGAAAGACTCTTATCTAATCTTGAAGTGGTCAGTAAATTGACTGAAATGGTCTGGATTTGAAACACGTTTCAAGTCCAGACCAGTAAATGACAACTTCCATATCAGATATTAGTCTTGCAGAGCAGTTATAGACCAAATATTTTTTATCTGGATTTGACTAGAGAATAGACAATCCACCAGTGTACTATGGGAAATTAAATTTTGGTCTTGAATCTAGCACGTTCATCATATTCTATTTTCCCCAGACTTTTTACAGCATTATTCAATTCCCAATTAGCTAAGTTACTGTATTTTATCTGTGCATATGACTGACAATTTATGTTGTCAAAGCTTCATTACTCTAATATTATACCACTATGAGGAAATTCATTTGATATACCTCCAATTTGAACCTTGATTTCCTATTGCAAGGTCAGTGTGTGTTAACCAGTTAGTACACCTAACTTAAGTTATAGCTAACAGATGGATGGTTGTGCAGACGTTTAGATATATACTTGATAGTGATGAAATCCATTAATTCACAGAACTTGTGACCAAAGTCTGGTTGCAGGAACTGTTTGTATTCTAGCTATTATCTCCCAATTGTAATTGATTTGAACCATTAGTTTAACCTCTGATAATTAGATCTAATTCATACAAGTCATTTGACGCATTAAATTACATATGCATATAATAACTAGTCATCATGAAAGAAAAAACATCATTTCTCACATTTTAACTCTTTTTACAGTCTCACAGAGGTTTTCACATCTGCCATCTTGGTTTCTGAGAGAACTCCTTCTTCCTGATGATTTCAACGCTGTCTATCAAGCACAGTCAGTTATGAGACTGTTAATGGCACCAATAAAGTTACTGAATCTACCGGCAATGCATATATTAACAATGGATGAATGGTATAGTTTTTGCAAGTGACCATCAGTGCTATAACTGGCTAACACACCTGACTGGCAAACAGGAGATCAGGATACAATTCCCATAAATTAAGATGACTTTTTTTGTGATTATCCATGTCACATATATTAAAAATCCTGATGCAGGTTATCCAAAAAAAACAATCCTTTACTAACATGGAGCGTAAAAGTTCTTTACAATGATGATATGACTTTTTCAAGATGATATCTTCACTTTAGTGATATATCTTGCATCCATGCACATGACTACCACATAGCATCACTTTCCAAATGAATATAGATCATATCTTCAAATGAAAATAACTATGTTGTCTGCTCACATTACATAATTTTACTCGCAAAATTTAATCTCCTACAAAGAAATCATAAACAAAGTTTTGAATAGGTGATGAGGAGAGTAGAAGCTGCACTTTAACTTTAGTGGGAATCTTAATGGTTGACAAGGAAAATTAATCTGCCACTTGCAGAATTTAGATTTTTAGCCAATATAGATAATGTATACAACAAATAATTCACATAGAGTGTGTATTTTCATAGGGTGATAATATTCTCAAAGCAAAATTGAATAATGTTGGTGCATGTCTAACAATGTTGCGAAAGCTACTTTAGGATTTTGTGTAATACATGCATAGTGAACTAGCCCAGGATAATGAGGGTGATGACATTCATCTGGTGCCTGAGAAAACAGTTTCAGGCTCTTTTTTGTGGAAGTTATCCACAGAGAATATAGAAAAGAACTTCATGAGCACTACTTTAAGATGATATTAAAAATAACATGGGTTTGGAAATGTTTTGACAAACTGTGTCTGGTCAAAAGACATAAAGATGACAAAAACCGTCAAAACCCAGGTAATTTCAATGATTTCTGAAAGTGGATTTCATAAGGTTATGTGTTATTTTCTCCTTCATCTGGTGAATTAAATTGGGGCATGTACCTATTCAAAGTAAGCAACAACAATGCATAATTAGGAACACTTAATAATAATTTGGAGAAAATATCAATTTAACAGCTTATTGAGACTTTAAAAACAATTTTTCAATATCTTCACATGGATAAAATATTTTCTGGCAGTTAGGAAACAGAAATGTTAAGAAATACTAAATTAAAAAATAAGATTCTTTCCAGGATCCAACCATGACTTAACATGATAGATTTAGTTTTAGTTTGGTACAAAACATACTAATATGTTTTGTGAAACACAGGTTTTGTAAAAGGGATAAAGTATTGAATAAGAGAAACTTACATATAATGAAAAAATCAATCTAGTTCACTGGGATTTGTACACAGATCTCCTGAATCCAGTATAGGTGCTTCAGCCAATAAATCTCATGAGATGTCCAATTCCACTATATTATTCATAGAAACCCTCACCTAACTACAGGTTCTGTTGGGATACAATTCATACCATTCCAAATGGAGCATCTGTGACTTTGTGAGCTAAACAGGCGGTGAGATTAAAGCCTCATCTGAACAAATGGTTGCCAACCTAAGGGTACCTAGTACTTGGCAATTGCCTCTTTAACATGTTCTAAGAAAGAATGTGCATGAGCAAACAATGGCCGTCATCTGTTTAGTTTCTTTTAAGGTTTTGTAATAGAAAAATGCTGCAACGATATCATAATTGGTACACCATAAAGAAAATCAACAGCAATGACAACATATTGGATTGACAAGAATTAAAATTGTCCGCCTGAAAAATAATTTGGAGCTGTTTTACTATATTGAACAGAAGTTCATTAAACATGTCAGCCATCATTGAATTTTTTCATTTAATCATAGATATGAAGGTGATGAAGTAGTCAGAAAGGTTCTTCACACATGCCTGAAATTTGATTGGGTGATATATGCTTTTTTTCTTATTGGTAGACTGAAGTGCTAAGAAGCTAGATCATTCATATTCTATGCTATAACTAGTAAATATTAGGGTAGCGCTCATCTTTATGTCAAGATACGTACAAGTGATTCAGTGGTACTAATAGGGTAGTTGTTCACAAGTACATTGATTATGTAATAAAAGGCAAAAAGCATTGATATTAGGTGACTGTGCTCAAAGCTAACAGAAAACTTGAAAAACAAAATACACACCAATAGCTTCATAAAATGCTTAATAATTTCAAGGCTAAGGATTAAGTAACGTGAATACAAATTTGAACAGCATTAAAATGGCATCACGGGGAAAACAGAATAATCTCCATCACTAATGCACGTGTATTTGGGGCACAAAAATTTGAGATTTTATTTTTTTTAAGAGGAAAAAAAGTTTTGATTAAAAATCAAATACTTAGTTGTGGATAGTGGCATTTTCAAGTTTTATTAAGCATTTTAAAGCTGCTTATGAATAATAATCAAAATTCACAAAGGCAAGTAAAAATTTTTGAAAATAGGATTTTGAATGATATTTTCACTTCAAGAGCAGACTTCTTAAAGCTAAGTTAAAGGGGGGGGGGGGGTTAAGATATTTGTTAGATTGGTAAAAACTCAATGGAGCACACAGTAATTTATCTAATACATTTCTAACTGGCCAATGAACTTCATCTAATGGGAATGGAACATTCTGATACTTATGAGGAAATTATCCCATTTACTATTGTCCAATTGTTGGACCCATAAGAGGGAACTTCAGGTTAATTTAGAATTCCAATTGATTTCAGCAGAAATGAAGATTTTACAAGAATGATTGAGCACACATTTTTTAATATTTTAGTGTAAACAACAAAACAATTTTTAAGAAGAAAAATGTGTGACCAAACAAAATATTTTTTTTGATGGATAAAGTGAACAGGTTCTATTTTTTCAAATTATGTGGAAGACTCCACATTCAAGGCCAACTCCTTAGAATTCTTCAGATCTCAAACAGAGGACTGGTCATCACTTCTTTTTCTTACAAATGCATACACAGGAATGATTTGAAATTTATAATGGACTTCATTAATGTATATGTGCAGGATATGAACTTCCTTGAGTATTGGATCATCACGACTGAACTGCTTATATCTAAAACCAGCTCCGTTCTCATTATTTCCATGACAAAAAATTTCGAATGAAAACAAAATGCTTTTAACAAGGAAAGGATAATATATAACCAAATAAAAATAACCAACTCAAAAGAAAAATCTCAAATACACTTCAATTTATTTACAAAGGAAGTAAAGTTTTAGGAGAATGTTATGTCAACATTAACATGATCATACATAGATGAATAATCAATCCTTAACAATTTTTTTCCATTTTCACGTGTACACTATATATGGAATTCTTCTTCCTCGCATTCATTAAAATACGCAATGAAAGAGTTAAAAACAAAATACTGCAAGAAAATTCAAACATGAAAATACATACATATAATTTTCTATAGCAGTGAAAATGTATATGGTGATGAAAACGTTGATTGTTTATCAAATTGTGCAGCTGTTTTTACTTTGTACTTTTTTTTAACAAGAGGAGAATATAACAAAGAGTAGCACAACCCACATATAGAATGAAATTTGTGTAGAGCTTAAATAAGTGCAGCAGTAAAATGAGATGGGTTTACATGCTTCAGCAAGTGCAATCAAAGTTGTTCCTCAATTTTCTCAACCATAAAGCTACCTGCATACTTTCCAAATGTCCATCAAGAGTAATATGAATTTTCCAGAAATACGCACCTATTAAATATAATACACACTATAACTTATTCTACTCTGTATTAATTTACAACATTTCAACTGGAAATGCAAAAAAAAAAGAAATATGAGATAAATTAGCAACTAAAACAACATATGATTAAAATACTGTCAGTCTTGACAGGGCTGACTAAAAAAAAATATTCACATCCATAAGACGATATAAACAAGTTGCAAATGTGTTAAATTAACTATGTATACATTGACTTCTCTCTTGAAGACCTTCAGCATTTTTAATGTACTATTCATTCGAGCCTTCAAAATACATCAAGATATTGGTACATTTCACTCGAGTTTTTAGAAATGTCTGTACAGCCTAATTATAGCTGCAAAATGAAATAATTATTGCTCATAATTAAAACTTTTGTGATGATACAACAAATATGCCGATGAACAATGACACAAATAAGTTTGCGGTTCATCATTTATTCGACCAGCACACACAAGGATGAATTCTTCACATTTTTACCTTCTTGATGAAAGATAGTGTCATAATTATGTCATAATGTCACCATTTATAGCATTCTTTCTCATCCATTTCTTGTAAAAAAAATGTATTGGTTTACACATGCTGCTTGAATTACGGTAAAATACAGAGAGCATATAGATATATTTCTGCAGTTGATATATAGTAAAGAACCATTATCCAGAATCTTGATAAATTTACAAAGCTGATTCTCTTCACTTTGGATCCCAACATAATTTTTAGGCAACATAATCATATTCTGCCATATTTTCAACATTATCTAGGGTTGTATCATACACTATCCTATCAGAATCCATCATTGATGCATAATTTCATCAAGTTAGATTTTGAAGATTTTTGGGTATTTTAAAGGAATAGGTGTCATTTAAATTCTCAATTGATGTCCTGATTGGTCAAAAGCCATCAAAATCACCAGTAATAGCTAGGAAGAGCTTTGGCCAAAGCTTCTCATTTTCTTTCAGTTAACAAGAAATTTTTTAAAAAGTCCATATTTCCAACACATTACTGATTCCAATTTATTATCTATTAAAGCAATAATTGGCAATATTTTACATTTTGAACAACTTATTTGTTTTAGATAGTAGCCTCTTAAAGGAATAATTTTCCTAAAGAACCTCATGGAATGATAGATTTTGACACATTCTTTGTTTAAACATTATGGACCAACATCATTCCTCTTCCCATCATTCACAATCTTCAAAATTCTTCAAAATCATAATACTGCTGAAATGAGTTCCATAGTTCCTATTACCCTCCTATGGAAATGGAAATCATGACACAGCACCTTTTGAAATCCTTCAGTAGTGCAGGTAATTAGGTCAACTATAATGTAGTTAAAACAGAATTACCTTCGTCAATGGACAGATATGAAACAGATTTTATATCATTCAGAAGGGTAGGCAGAGAATTACTTTTCTCAATTTAATTCCAGCAGACTGATAAAAAAAATATCATGACAGTAGCTACCACAAGCCTCAAGGAGGCATAAATGTACTAGATTACATTTTGGACCTGAGATTTCTCAACAAATTTTTTCTAACTTTACCAAGCATATTTGCTTCACAATCACAGACTCTGGAATTTAGGTGTTAAAATATAAGATATATTACCTATCCAGCTATTGATATATCTTGGATATCCAGTCTTTTCTGTGAAGTAATAGATTATTTCTTTTAAATCATAACAATGGCAATGCTAAGAAAAAAAATTGTTCATTTTCTTGAGTATCAATACCTTGATGGATGAAATTTTGTTTAAATGTGATTATATTCAATTCAGTAACTTTTGCCCTGCTAGTAAAAGTGTTCCCCTCCAACTAAAAGAAACTAGTACTGGGTAATTCCTGAATAAATGCTTCACTGATATCTCATCTACCGAATGATTTCCTTACTCCTAATTTCACCATTGCGGTCAAAACTCATTTCAAAACACTGTTCTAAGCATCATCATCAAACATATACAAACTCTACCTCATCCCCTACATGTCCATCTTTCTCCAGCTGCAGTTCGTTACTCAATTACTGAGAGCTTCTTGGAGCTCAAGAGTTGAGATTCAATAACCCTGCCACGAAAATGTAATAAACATGATGACTTTCTAGCAGCTAGTGACTTCCAGTACATTTGTGAGCAAACTAGCAGAAACAGCATAACCTGAACCTAAGGATAGGACATTAGACTTCTCAAATATATACTCCAACCTAACAAAGAATTTAAAAAGTTTCTAGGCTTTGGACTATCCAGCTTTGAGTGTCGTTTGAATCTTTCAAATCCTGACCATGAAAAAAATGGAACAACAAATATTTTCAATGAATATTTCAGAAAATTAGTCTCATTGATATCTAATAGACATGTATGTAAGGTATAATGAACTTCCTTGACAATTTTTTTGCCTTTGTTCGTGTGGTTTTATTTTACTTTATTTTTAAATTAGTGTCACTCTAAATGCAGGTTTCATTTCTTCCATTTTGGTTCAAATAAAAAACTCTTTGTTTCAAGGCTTTCTTTCCTCTCTTTTCATCAGATTCCAAAATGAAGGACAATGGGAATAATGCATCTGAGGGATTTAAAAAACAGGTATTTGGAGTGCATTTGGATTCAAAGAAATATAAGATTTGTTCCACCTTCACTAGAAACCTTTCCCAACGTTCATTCTGCTGGTCTTTAACTATAGAGCAATCAAAGTAGATCACACTTTTTCATGCAAACATGATCTCAAAATTTTGTGTCATAGAAGCACTCTCAATTGCACTGTTCACCTTGCTTGGGCAATGCTCATCCACACGGTCATATGACCGTGTGGATGTCCAGATAATCATTGCATGGATTCAATGATTGGATTTAGCAGTAAATTTCCATGGAAACTCCACTGGCTAACAAAACTGCAATGGTGAAGTTCATACTATGGACTTTTACATGGCCTATCATAAAAAATGAAGCAAATGCTTGGAAGTTTTTTATTGTATTTTGATTGTCGTTTGCAGCATTGTTTGATGGCTACTGCTCTTCCTGTCACTTGGAACATATCCAGGTGATGAAGTGTAACTAATGCAGGGGATGGCATGCATTCAATTATAAGTTTGACCTCTTCATCTCATTCCACAATCATGGAACCATCCACCTCTCTGTTGTTACTCCAATACTTTCATTAATAAATGCATATTTAGCAAATAGATTATCATATATCATCAAGGTAAATTTCCTGACAATCAGTTCATCTTGATATAAAAAATTCAAGCCTTGTTGGCATATGGCATCGAGTAGGTACCAAATGTTTGCCGAAAAAATCATATTTCCATTCACCGAGGGGAGAGCAATAACAATATTGGGGCACAGAAAGTTTTCTGGTACATTTTTTTAAGCATTTAAAAATGTCTTTCCTTAAAATATGTAAGTCAGAAATTTGATATACTACATGGAAGATCCAGAGAATATTTTGTCTACACCATCATTGTTTCCAAAAAAAATCTACCTTTTTTGTTTCTTCACCCAAAAAGAGCTTATTTGTAATCCATCTTGAAATACATATACATTCATTGACCATGCATGGTATTAAATGGCATAAAATAAAGTTTGGTGTTCTCACATAATTTTTAATTTATTGCTAAGATTAACTCTGTCTAAATATGCAATTCAGGAAAACACTTTCATTGGAACAGAAAATACTGAATTAGCACCATATGGTTCTGAAATAATGGAGAATTTTACACTAACAGCTAATTTCATGAGGCACCTATTTGATTTAAATGAATGAATTAAGATTTTGGCAGTAAATTTACATGCTAAACCAGTAAACACTTCCAGTAACCCACCGCATTTAAGAGTTCATCCTAAGGAGCACAGTCTGTGTTCTTAAATTTACTTTGGTGTCATGAATAAATCACATTCAAATAAATGCGAAGAGTTACATAACATCTAGCATTAAACTAATTAGATACTCTTATGGTGTTACTTATTATATTTTGGGATGTACTTAAATGGGTCCCTAAAATCACATGAAGCACACCACAAATCCAGCTTAGCCCATATAGTAACTGATCTTAGCTATGTCATACATAAATTATTGTCAATGAAATCTCACAGCTCAATTCATCTAAAAAAAGCACAGAAAACACAAGAGATACCTTCAAATTAAAGAAGTTGGCCAGGGAAAATATATAGACACATTCATATGAAATATACTTCATTTAATGTCCCTAGCTTCATTATGAGGTTCAAATGTCTGTCGCAGTAAAAAAATGCAATTTTATCACAGTAAACCCATAAGCATTCTGAAGGATATGAAATTAATATCAGTCAAGGTAATAAAATAAATGCCTTCTTCAATAAGAGTCCCAATTAGGATAGGGTGAAGAATTGCTTGGATAATATAATATTGTTCTAATTTGCTATACTCTGATGGAAGATCTTTAGCAGGTTTTCAGCAATTAACGTAGCATCTAATCTAGCAAGGTTTTAGTTTTCAAAATAGCAGGACCTGGCTTTCTGCAAATGAGCCAATGAATAGACCTACTCAGGAATACCACCACTGAAGGTTGGGACCAAAATTATGAACTAAGAACTGACCTATTGGAGAATAACTTGGACACATAAATTTGCCCATATTAGTGCATTACTCATTGGTAACATTTGGTTTCGAAGAGGGATATGCACTACTAAGAGGATGGCCACTACTAAGCGAGGACCATGAGGTTGTAACAAGGCTATTCATAAAAGTTTTCTGATTTTTCAGAGAAGTTTAATCCAGAAGACTAAGAATGGAACATAAACTTTCATGAGAATATACTCTATGAGATACATAATGTGTGTACTAAAGATATGTAAATGCCACACAACAACAACAAAGTGGAAACACCCGAACAACATGGCAAGTGTTATGCTTTGTATTCCATTCAGAATAAAAATATTTGATTCTGCGCTATTCTAAAATCCAACAAGGACCAGTTTGAACAAATAGGTCAACAGTTCTCCGTTTTCAATTACCTTAATCCATATGTATATAGGTCGTGTTCTTGTAAAACTGTATAATGCAAAGAGATTTGAGTGATAATTCTACTTTCCCTTTGATTAACAGTTTCAATAAAATGACATGTGATATACAAAATGAAAACAGAGCAGTCACACAAAAACACACACTCACACGCATATTCCCTCCTTTGCGCAATCAAAATCTCTTTTTCAAGTCTGCATTATAGGCACTGATGGTGTGAACAAACAGCCAGAGTTAAAATTTAAACGAGGCCTACCCAGGCCACTTGTGCCCAGAATTTTGTCATTAAGGTCACCAAATAAACAGAAACAATACCTATGGCTGAAATCTGTCACATTTAAGTAATCAACAGCACCATGGTAAATCCAAATATGATTCACAATTTGAGTTGACAATAATGATGGGATATTTAACAAGCAATTTCTGAGGAGTGATTAACCCAAAAAAAAAACTACTATACAAGAATTTCAGAGTTCATTCTCATATTAGTAAATTTAAGACTTCATGCTAGTAATAAGTCTGAAATGCATATTATTTCACGCCTCTCAGTCAGTTAGTGCAATAAACATCCAACTTTGACTATTCAAATCTAACAGTCATAATTTTACAAATCTAAATATCTATGTCATCTCAAAAACAAATATATTTAATAGTAACAGTTTATATTTTAAAGCTATGTATGACAATTTTTTCATACCACAAACTAATGATAGCTGCTGACATCCAGCTTTTTAAAGTCATCTGAAGTTACTAATTTATGTACAGCTAATTAATGTCTTATTTTTCAAACAATAACAACTAGCGATATACTATCTAATTACTATTAAGTGAGTTAGTTCAATTGTTTAAACACAGAACAGAAACTCTTTCCAGGGTTCAGTCATTGAAATTTCAAAGTATGTCATGTAAAATTAAACCAAACATCATTCCACATTCTTTCTCCCAGAAATTTTCACAAAGACTTTGGTTATAAGCCAATCACGATCTATATGTGTGCTGACTTTCATCAGCAAGGTGACAAATAATGGAAAACATTAATTTGGGAAGCATATGATAAAAGACGATAGCAGCATGTGAGCTATATATCATGCCTTTCGTATAGTTTGTGGAAGAGTCTGTCCCATTATCCACAAACTTATACTGCATTTCCAATTTCGGCATTAGCAAACGTCATCCTATGCACCTTCAAGTGAGTAAGTACTCACCGTTTGGGGTGCACGATGCCACTGCTGCTTCGCTGGGCAAACCCCTACCAGTTTCTCCACTCGAGAGCACGGATGAGCACCTCCTGGATCCATCGACCAAGTCCGGAGGTGTCTGCGGAGAGTCTATGGGCCGGCTGCCAACAAACGAGCTCTCGACCCAGCACAGCTGCCTGGGGGAGCAAGGCCTACCCACCGAAACTGGGCTACGCCGATCACTCCCCGCTTGATCTGGCACTCTCTCTGACACATAGTGCACAATGGCACTTGTCACTTCCGTGATAGAGGATCGCACTTCAGAAAGTTCGGGGGTTTTCCCTGATGGCGGGTACACCTCGACAGCGGGCAGCTTGACCGGTACGGATGTTGGTGTGACCGACTCGGCAGGAGAGGGTGTCGGCTTTGAGGCTGCAGCAGCAGCTGCTGCGGCGGCCCTCCTTGTGGCCAGCAGATCTGCGGCCAGTCTTTCCGAGGGTGTTCGGTAGTGCGAGGGGTCGGAGAGCAGGAGCCTCTCCTGGGAACGCCAACCGAGGTACGGTGCCCTTGGCGTGGAGAACGATGACCGTGGGGAAGTGGGCGCCGATGGTGCGAGGGAGAGGGTGGTGCGCTGGTGCAAGCGACTGGTGCTCCATCTGGAGAAGGAAGCCCTGGGTGTGACAGCACCAAAGGAAGAATAACTCCCCGGCTCGTCAGGGGATGGCCCGCCGGAAGAGAGTCCTGCTGGGCTAAGAAGCCGGCGGGATGAAGGCGTTGATGGTGCGACTGTGGTTCCAGCAATGGCACAGCGTGTGGGGGTGGGACTACGTCGAGTCTGGAAGAAGCAAGACAAAAACCATGATGGATCAATAAGGGGAACTACTTCCACAATATTATCATTAATATTTTCTTTGAGATGTTGATCATAAAATAAAACTTTTTATACCTTTACCAATTTATTCATGCTCATCAGTGTTCAAAAATATCATCAGAGATTTTGGTAGATTGAAATTTTGATAATAATAACATTTAGATTCAAAGTAAACAATAACCAAATTAAAGATGAAAAAATGGTGCCTCCAGAAAAGTTATTTGTCTCCTCAAGAAAAAAACATTGATGTAAATTGGTCCCAAAAAACTGATTTTTGATAGTTAATTTCACTTGCAGCCCACCATGAACTTAAACACAGGGTGTCAAAACAATCTATTTACCTCCAGTTAACACTGCAAAGGATTGTACTTGTTAAGATGAAACATAGAGGATGGAAAATGTTTTAAAGTGGAGAGTTATAGAGCAAGAGCAAAAGACATTTCGAAGGGTTTTTTCTCTTCACAACTGGTATGCAATAATTTTTGTCCTGATTTATCTTGATGCACTTGAAAGGGACTGATTTTTACTCTCATTTTCAGGTCTTGTTGGTATTATTTCACAAGAGTTTTACTTGAGCTGATGAGCTACTGATTATCACATAAAATGCCTCTCTTGAAACTGATGAAAAACTAATTTTTGAAAATTTTTCCTACTTTGCAACTAAACTTAGCCACTAATATTCAATTGCAGAGGAATTGCATATAAATGTCAGACGGGTGTAGAAAGTGAGATGAAAATCATTTTTAAATGAGTTTCAAATGACAAATATTTTACCTGAGTAAGCTTGATTTGATAAAGAATGAACATCTAAGATTGGACATTCAGAGGAAGTTTTTTAGAGGTGGCAATAATTTTTTCTACCATTGAGCCTTGAAAACTAAAGGAAATAAAACAGAAAGCATTCTGCTAGAGTACTCCGAAGAAGGGCATCACAGCCAGAGTACTTCACTACAACCATCCACCACCATCTTTACCACAAACCAAACAATTGGCCATTGGGGCACTCCTCCTAAGTTGTTTCAGCTTAATTAATTTTAGCGTAATTAAAGCTTATACTATTAGCAACTATAATCAATAGATTGTCGACAGAAGCAGGAAATGAGCAGGAATATTTTCATTCCAGCTTACTTAACTCTTAGATGCTCAAGGTGCAAATACATAGGCTTTCTCAAGTCATTTTAAAACATTCATGGTGTCAACAAGTAGGCTCATAAATATCTTTTTACCTAAACTTTGTCACGTTAAAAAATTTGCTATCTCTTGCATTGATTTTTTCACTATGAAAATCTAAAAAAAAACCTCCATTGGTACAAGATGAGACAGAAGACTTACTTTAAAAATTTAAGTAAATATTTGAAATTTCCAAAAACTACCCATGAGCTTTCTGAGAGTGAAAAAGGCCAATACTAAAGGAGTGAAAGTTCAACCCTCACAAATATAACACAACCACAAAAATAACCAAAATTTAAATGCCTCATTTCACACTCCTAAATAAGCCAGTGGAAATCATGTGCTTATTTTATAATCTCTTCCTAACCTGCTCGAAGCTCATCAACCAAATTAATTATGCAAAGGATGATTGTCAATACTTTCAAGGCATCTTGAAAGATGTTATCACTGAAAATACACAAACCCATCTTACACCTCTCTCCACTCCACAGAATTGAAGAAAAATTCTTTCACATTATTCGAAGGACTTGATGACCATAAGGTTGTTTAGATTAACATGTTTCATCACCAGGGAAGATGTGAGAGTAGTTTCCTAAGTTATTAAACCCGAGATTTTTCCTTAGTATAAATAATGAATGGCATAGCCATAGCACACAAACAGCAGCTGCAATTCACCTAAAAACATGTTCCTTCAGCTGCAGCTTGAGGGGCCCTAGGCAATCCATCTCCATTATGTACAACAAGCTACCTAATAATATTAAGGGCATAATGTGAATTAATATTTTCAAAGCAAATATTAAGGAGATATTACTCTGTAAAGCATACTATTCAGGGTACGAATTTTTCAACAATAACTTGTAAATGTGCACTTATCTGTTACATTGTATTTCCATATGAATTTTAAACTAATTTATTTTTCTTAAATTATAATCTGAAATAAGACCTATTTTAATGTAATGTACCACCATGATCTATATTTCTATACTTTATGTTTTTCTTGACAATGTATATTGTGTCTCTGTACCAATTTAATGACAAATATAATACTATAATTATTATTCTCAGAACTAATTTTATGAGAGCTTCTTTCAAAGAGAAATGGAGAATAATAACTTCTAGAATAAGTTAACAGCTGCAGTTATTCAAATGCAAATTAAATAAACAATACACCACACCTGCTTGGGCTAGTAAGGAATGACTGTCTCTTAAATAAGGATGTGAGAATACTAGTCCAAGAGAGGATTTCATTAATAACTCTTAATATCTTCTCTCCTAGGATGGAATGATGAATCACATTCATCACAAGAAATTGCCCCTTTGATTAAATGTTGATCATGATAACTCTGAATGAGAAAGCCATTGTAGAGAAATGAACTGAGGTGACTTTCGGGAAATTCAGATAGTGCTAGCTTCTTAAATCCAGGACAATGGAGTGACAGTGATGACTCAAGTGAAGTTGAATTGACAAATGAAATTAGCCTCAGACTGAAATATTTCTCAGCTGCCAATTTATAAACCACGATGTGACTTCAAATATGATAGAGGGTCTGCACATGGCTGAAAATTTTTCTCTGCCCTGATGACTATGGAAAAGTCTTCCATCGAAACGTCGGCAATGAAGAAGATGGAGCATCCTACCCGGACGGAGACCCGAGAAAAATGTACACCAATTATTCGCCGGGAGAAAATTAAATCCTACGGTCTGCACATAATTTGGCGACACACACTGTGTGTTTAGCAGTGGTTGATGATGAATTTTTCCTTCTAAAATTCATATTTGGGGGCAAAGGTTATATTTTGGGAACAGTCAAGAATGCACACAAATATGCTGAACAACTCTAAGACTCCAATGGAAAATCTGATAGAGACTGAACAGAAGGTGAAATGGTAGCATACTTTGGTGAGAAAGAGTATAAGGGAATATTTTACTTGCTGAGAATATGGACATGTACTGGTATAGCCAAGACATTGCCTGTGGAATAGTTGGTTATTTAATTACTTGAAGTAAATACAGAAAAATTCTGACATTTCCATGCATGTACTACTCAGGAAAACTCAATTCAGGACGAAAAGAAAGGAGACACCTATTTTGATGAGCTGCAGAGAATTAAGCTGGCTATAGCTGTCATTAACACTTTCTATAAAAAGTATAAACCAGTTTGACAGTTGTGTACAGTGGTGCCTATGCGGGAGTTACAAGGTGCAAATTGCACCACTGATATTTGGGGGAGGGGGAGTGTAATTTTGAAAAATTATTTTAATAACAATGGCAAAACACTAAATCGAGTAAAATTTAAAAATCTGTACGATGAGAGTGTCAAATATAATCTGAGGCATTCTAAACATTATTGTTGGGGCGTGGGGTACAATTTGGAAAAATGTTTTCATAAAAGAAGGAAATAAATAAAATATTATGCATAAAAAGATGTAGGATTGGATTTTTAGAATAAAAATTAAGATGTTTCTTCTAACTTATCATCCTTTTCTTTTTTTAAATATTACCTTTTAATGTTACTATTATTTATATTTTAGAAAAACTTATTTATTAAGGTTTAAGTGCCCAATATCTGTTTTGAGAACTGTTTATTTTTTTGTCAACTCAAGATTACAATATGGTATTTCTTGTTTGGGTGGCACATGTGATTCAAATATTCGGCCTTTACGTGTAATTTGAAATAAATTTACATGCTCTATTCTCAGTGCATCAAGCACGGCTTACTCCTTTCCATTATATTTACAATTAAAAATTTTACCACTAAGACACTTATTTGCCTATAAGGTTCTCCGCGTCTTTTATAATCGAGGAGGTCAATGTAATAAACTGTGCGAGTACAAATCAATGCTCAGAAATAGCACTAATATGAGAATTCCAAGGCCTTATTTTGAAGCATTTAAAAATTCATATCTTTATATTGCACACAAAGTTTTTGTTCAGTTACCTAGAGAAATGTATTCTGTTAGGAGTGAAGTTAAATTTCTAACTTTGTTAAGAAAATGGTTGTTTGCCCAAAAGCATATAGAAAATATCTTGTACAATTATGTACCATCCACCCAATTTTGAGTTTCTTCTCACTTTTTATATTTAAATATTAAATTTTATATATTCTTTGCTTGTTTGTTCTTGCCATGTGATTTGTTACACTGAACACTAAATTTGTGAATTTGTTATCTATACTTAAACTTTTTGTATCATAAATATGATTCTGCCAAGCACAATCTATTCGTTTGATGGCAACCCCATCACAAGGGTTCTTTTGGGGTGCCTAATTCCACAAAATTTTTGTATTAATTAGCTGTATATTCAAAGGTCTTTTGTGAAATAATAAATATTATTATTATTATTTATTACACAAATTTAAAACAAGGAAGACAAATGGAATAACCAAATTTTAGGGGGGGAAGTAGGAATTTGGGAGAGATTTGTACTACAGCTTTTGAAGAGGATAAGAACCCCTAGTTGTGTGTGTTGACAAAGCAATGGTTGCTTTTAAAGGGCAGTACAACATAAAACAGTGCATGCTACGAGGGCCAATGGAGTGGGGATGTAAAGTTTGGGTGCACGCATTTTCCCAAGGTCCAAGGTAATGTGTATTTTGGAAAGAAGAAAGCAGAAACTGTGAAATGTTGTTAAGGATGCAGACTGTACTGAGGTTACATAAAAACTATCTTGGAAAATATTGTAACAAAGTATATGAGCAGTGGAATAAAAAATACAAAGAAATTTAAATTTAAAAGAGGTGAAAGCAGAAATTTATAGCATGGAAATAATTAATGCCATGGTTAAACATGTTAATCAGGATATCTGTGTCCTTCAAACAAGTTGTACGAGTGATCAGAGCAAGTTGCTGAATTCCCCAAGAAAAGCAGGAATAGGGAACAAAAACATTAGTTTCCTGTCCTCAATTGATTGCATTATGCACCTCACACAAATGACCGTTATCAAGGGTGAAACAAGGCAAATGGCTATAAAACCAAGAGACAATCAAACCTTGAGACAAAGGGGCAAATGTGATGGTTACAGAAATTAACAGCCAACCAAGTTTAATGTAGAGACTAACAAGATGACGAAAGTCAATTTATATTCCTCTGAGAGTGGAAATCATTTATGTCTGTTTTCCCAGATGATGGAACCAATCAATCTAGGTAATTCTTCCTCATGAGTCAATGATTTCATTTTGAAGTGTAAGGCAATGTATTAATACCTAATGTAATACTTTTCATTAAAATTCATTGACATGAATGGAGACAACATAGTTTGGTACTGAAAGAGCACAACATTTGGTTACAATAATAAAAAAACTGAGTCGAGAATGGCATTCAACATCAGATGTCCCATGATGCTATAAAGCCAATATTGTTTTTAGTCACACCAAAACATACACCATAAATTTGGATTTTAATTTATGGAATTGTAGCAGTAGTATGGACCCTAGCCTTATATACATTTTTCAAGATGCTTCCAAGAGTGAGAGTAAAAGCATATTATCTTCCTTAAATTATGCTTTACGCGCAAAGCTGCCACATGTGAGGTTGTTAGGCTCCTATTGAGAGATGTTATTGCCTAATCAGTTGCATTAATGCAACTTCTATTATTAAAGTAGTCTGATAATTAGACACCTGACTGTTATCATGTCACTCTAACAAGAATGAGGATTGGGTCCTCCAGTGATTGATACATATAAATTACTTTGTTGGTTTGGCCATGATGAGAGAATACATGATAATTGAATAATGAAATAGTAGAAAAAATGGACTGTTCCTGATCCACTCCTTGATCTATTACTGCCCATCCCTTTCTTTGTCTATTACCTTCACATGCACAGTATGATTCACACACAAGTTTTGGATCCATGATTCATTTCTCCCTCATAGCTATCTTGCAACTACAGATCTATTGATTTGCAGATGATGGGCTAACCTCAAAATTTTCAAGTTTGCTTCTAAATAAGCAAGCAATGAATGAGCAATTGTGGACAAAAAATGACAGTATATAGAGAGAGTTTGGGAACCTTCCTTGAGTAATATGACAAAAAAAAATGCAACAAAAACCTGTAATGACACCATGACTAGGCTAATGGCTACAAACCAACAGGTAGTCAGTAACCCAGAGAAGAGAAAGCAAGAGAACTTCTTCGAAAAAGAAGGAGACCAAGGCAGCCATTACAGCCTTGGCGGACAAAGAGGGGGTGAAGGGGACAGGAGAGGGGGCAGTAACACATGATACACTAGGAGAAATGGTGGTCATAAAGGTATATCATACCCCCAGATTTCCAGAAATTAGCTCTTTCCCTCATACCACCCACTAACAATGACCTTACTCTGTCCCTGCAACATAGCAACCCTCATTACATCAAAAGCATGGACCTTAATTGTTACATGGGGCTAAGTGGCACATAGCAGATCGACGGGAGGAATGGTTTGGAGAATGGGGGATAAGACAATGTGATGGAAGAGAAACTAGAGTAGAGACCAAGGAGAAACTAGACTTCAATAGGGAGATCCTGATTACTCAGTTAGGGCTAATACTTAGTATAAATATGAGATGTGAGCAACAAGGCTTACAGTAGGGTTGAAATTCGCTATGAAAAAATCATTTGACTTGACCGGGATTCGAACCTTGATCTCCCAATTGCCGGTCAGGTGTGTTAGCCAGTTACACCACCAAGCCATCTTCCTTCAAGGCGATTTCGAGGGGGGTTTATGCGAACTAGATGTTCAGGCCCGGTCAAGTCAAATGATTTTTTCATAGCAAATTTCAACCCTAGTGTATATGCACCCGTGCGAGTGACTTCGTACCAAATCATTTGTTACATGCAATGTTTGGAAATAAGGCTTACAGCCTTGAGTAAAGCAGATGAGAGATATTACTTTGGAAGGGCACAAGCAAGGGCTTGCGATGAAGGTTGAGAAAATAGGGTAAGTACAGGGTTTCCAGTGGGGAGGCATGGAGAAGAAGTTTGTAGGAAGGATTTGTCTCATTTCCTTTGCCCAGACCCAGAAATGTAAGATTATTAAATAGAATTGATTAAGATACAAAAAAAGTAGCTGGCCATTTTGACCACCTCTTCATGAAGGAACAGCTATACTTCTACCTGCACATTGAAAAAAGTAGCAGCTACACTACAGCTACTCACAAAGAGCAGATGCCCATTCCTTCCAGCTACTTTCAGTTAACTCACACTTTTATTAAAAAGTAGTTCAATATTTTCTGATGTTCATAAAGACCAGTGCACGTTCCTTCAATCATCATTTAACTATAGCAAAACATTCCAAAGACAATTCCTTTTTATGCCATCTTCAGTTCCAATGACAAAATCAGAAGTATGAAGGTAGTATTTTAAATGATGAAGAGAAGTAAAGTAGATGGTAAATTTTCAAAACTGTAAATGATTTTAAATATTTTTATTCATTTTTAAGCACAACAATAGGGGAATAAAAGTTGAGAATCTAGCAACAATGAAAGGCTTCACTAAGGTACGCTAAATTCTACAAAGACAGTAAAACCTGTTGGCAAAAGGAGCTTGCTTTGGGGAATGATGATGCAAAATAATTGTAGCATGATATATAAGGGTAAAAGCTTGAGGATGGAATGCATTCTCTTCCGTTTTACAACACTTGTGCAGTAGTGATAGTTCATCTTGTAGTTACAGTGTGATTTGGAAAAGTCAATGATGAAAAATGCTACAATCTGCAGAAAATTCTACAGCAGCTGCTGGCACAGCTACTTCACAAAAAATGCAGCATGCTACAACAAATGAATAAATAACTGTTACAACAGCAGGCCACCACCCAATTCTGGTAATAACCATAGTGGCCATAGTACTACGAGGTGGAAGGTAATGGAAAACCATCTTATTTACATCTCAAGAAGAAGCAGCTCACAAACTTTCTCATTGCAAATGTTTTATAATACAAGAGTGGATGGGAGCACCACACTGATTTCAGGATAATGAATGTCAATGAGAGTCCAAATACTCAATACCCTTCATGTTTTTCAACACATTGATCAAATTTTCTCTCTTAACTCAGCAAAATAATACCTCACTGTCAACACAGTAAGCAAATACAGCCTGATTCTACAAAAATCCCTTGCTACTAGAGTAATCATCACAAAAGTGGCAACTAGAACTATATTTCCTTCCTAAACCAAAACTGATCTTCACCTATGAAATCTCTTGCTTTTTTCAAGTCATGATGGTGCTTTTAAAATCAAATTTTGCCATATTATTATATCCACTGCATACAAAACGTATCATTATATTATCATCACATGTGACTCAACTTCTCTTTTCCATAAACAGGACATGAATGATATCACAAAAAAATCTGGCAAAACTCCTTCCTTTAAGATACCACCATCTATAGGATACAAAGATACTCCTTCCTTTAAGATACTACTAAATAAATCAATTACAGTTTGCTGTTTCTTTCCCGATTCTACTGCATTTTAAAGGGAATATAATCTATTCCTTCCATCTGCTTCACCATGATTCATCACATTTTTTCCTCCATCTAAGTAACAAGGATTACTGTAGTTATGTAACATGGGTACAGAGTGTTCTATTCTTACATCGAAGTTCATTGCCACATTAAAAGATATGTGTTATTATAACCAAATATTCAGCAGAACAGTTTATTTATCTTAGAAAAAGGACAAAACACAATAATCACTCAGATGGTTTAACTGATTGATAAGGATGGAGCTAAATAAGCATTAAGTCTAACAGCCTCCTGCTGATTGGCCAGTAAAAGGAGAGCCCTGACCTTCACTTCCTCTCTTCACAGTCATATTAAAACTTCCCTACACATGCTTTCAAGTCTCTCATGGTGTCCATGCCAAAATCTTATACATTCCAATTCAAACCTTGATTACTGTGACACATCTCATTGGATTTTGAAGTGGTGCACAACATCTATATAATTGATAATATGAAAATTCAATGAGTTGCTAGAAGTTTTAGGGTTTGAGCTTTAGTTTACAAGATTTAATGACAGACAGTTAATTCCTCATACTCTCTCCAGCTTATGTCATTTAAAACTAAAGATGGGCCATTATGAAAATTAACACAGTAATCAATGCAAGTTACCAAGGTATTCTTTGTAATTCACTGCAGCCTTTGAAAATTACTGTAATTTTTGGACATAATGACTTACGTTTCAGCTGTTTTTCATACTGATATATTCCAAACATATTCTTATTAAGCCAGGTCTATATATTTATTTCATAAATGCTTCATTTTAAAATCAGGCATGTACAACTTTTAGTGGGAACATTTTTACTTGTGGAATATTTGTGTGGCTGTCATCTGAACAATTCGAACAAAAATTTCTCCTACCATGGCAAAAGAAAGCCAAAGTACATGTAAACTGCCATATTTGTTTAAATAAATTTATGTAGCCACAGTAAAGGTTCATATGTAAACAGCCCCTTACTACTGATATTGGCTTTCCTATTAAGCTTTTAATTCCTGAAAATTTAATTACTGGAAAATTATGGTCATTTTCCAAAATCATCATAGTTTACCATGGTTATTTACCTAGAATGAAAATTATGGGAATTTATCCATCTCTATCGAAAACTCATATTCTCTTCCTTTCTCTTCCACAGCAACTAAGTGATTTTTCCTTATGTCACCTCAAAAACCATGACCACAACCCATGCAACCTATGTAATCTATTCCTTCCGTCTGCTTCACCATGATTCATCATATTTTTTCCTCACTACCCTTTGTCAGAGTAGTGAGGGTAGAATGAAATCTGGCCTCACCTTAAAAGGGGCACTGAGAGAAGGATTACATGATCACAAATGTTTTTAATTTTAGGTTTTGATAAGGAGATGGTGCCCATTGAATTTCAACTGGCGGGAGAAAAAAATAAAATTGTTGCATAGAATTACATGACTCTTCCAAAAATAGCATTCAAGGTGCATACATGCACCATATAATCGTCATCAACTACACAATGGAGAGGTTGGGATAGAAAAATACCCAAGCTAAAATCTAGCTGCATTTGTTATAATGATCTTTTAAACTCCAGGTGTGCCTCAAGCATGAGTTTCCATTTGAAGTCTTTTCATGGATTGCTGAATAAATAAAAATTTTTACTGATAAAAGGGTGAAAAAGAGGAAAAAACTCAAATTTTGGCAAAGACAGGTCAATTACAAACATTGAAAGTCTTTCAGCCATCCCATACTAAAATTCCAAGCTAAGTACAATGAGTGCAAGTAATTTAAGAAAGCAAAATAGATCCTCCACACCAAATCCAATGATTATCTTATGGAAGTAAAAGCTGCTTAAAACGGGTTATTGAAGGGGCTGCAAAGGCCCTTGGGCCTTTCTAATGAAGCCTACTAGTCTTTCTAGACTTTATGGAGCATGTGTGCCAAATTTTATACCAAACCATTGAGGGATTTGAAAGTCTATACAGCATTAAAACAAACAGATATTTCAGTTTTATAGATACAGATTATTCCAAGAGGAATCTTAAAGAGAGACAGAAAGGCAAAAACTTTTGTTATGACACTTCTAATGTCAACTTACGGAGATGAAGCCAAAGTATTCAACTATAATGATTAACATTACTATTAATCAAAGAGGAATCTCAAATCTTAAGGTAAATTTTATACCAAGAAGTTGTACTCTTTCATGATGTCTCAAAAGAATTCCTTAGAACTCATGTCACAAATAAAATGGCACCTGATTAAGGTGATTATTTCGGCGTCCAAGTTCAGATGAGTGCTGCCTCAGCTTAACTAAAGCTTTTATGCATTTATGAAATGATAAAATAAGGCGTACATAGTTTGTTTTCAAAGTCGAAAAAGTAATAGAATTAATTTTTTTCCAGTAGGATCATACAACCACATGGAATTTTGTTTTAATTGATAAATGATTTGAAATGCAAGGATAAATGAGCATTTTAAAATAGTAATGTTTTTAATATCATGGGACATGGCACAATTTTTAATTCTTGCCTCAGGTACTTAATAGACTTGGCGAGGCTCTGCTCCACGTTTTTTCACTCGTCTTTTCTTTACATCTCTGTTCAGATCTCCCCTTTTGGATTCCCTCCTCATCAAAACTTTCAGTAGGAGAAATTCATAATTCAGGATAATGAACCCTCTCTCATACCTGTGTTTTTCAAGAAAGATCTGAAGAGAGAATATCTTGGCTCAGGTTCAGCTGGAAGAGTCCAAAGAATCATACTTGGGCCTGAGCCTCCTGCATGGTAACCAAATATTAAACTAACTGGACCCTCAAACCAAAGACTTATATACATTACATACACGTGATACATTACATACTCACTGTCCCTAGGTACAATCCAGAGGAGACTATTATAGTGTGATGATAGTATATAATCATTTTTTTCCCTTTTTCAATGATGCTGAATGGAAGCAGCTTAAGATTGGTGAGAAATGACCATGAACTGTTGTCATACTCTCAAAACATTAACCAACCTACCGATTTGGCCTGAAGGCCTTTTTATTACAGCAATTTTCACTCAGCATTTAAATAAGACATTGCAGCATTTAATTATTGGCTTATTCATAGTTTTTGAGGAAAACAGAGCAATAGATTTCTGAAAATAACAACTAAATTTACTGTCTTTGAATCCCAGACACAATTGAATGAAAGAGGGGGGCTACCGCATTTAGTATTTATGGAAAGCAGAGAGATGGGTACCTCCAACAAAAATGCAAAAACAGATGCACAAAAAATAGCTTTACCATTGGACCATAAGATCCATGCTAATTTTAGAGTGCATGTGCAAATTTCCACAGAGAAAAAATCATCCGCCTTGACCGGGATTCGAACCCGGATCCCTCGATTTCTGGCCGAGTGCTTGAGCCAGTTAAGCTACCGAGGCATCCTCTTTCCCTGTGGATTTTTATGACCTTTACGGGACTAGATGTTCTCGACTGCCGGACATACAATGTAACAACCAGTCGCACTGAGCGCTTAGCGCCACTGCCCACGAGGAAATATCGAACTTTGAACACAGAGAGGCGTTCACTCTTATCTGGAGGCGTTCACTCTTTTTTCTCTGTGGAAATTCGCACATTTGTGCATTGCGGGTGACTCCGTAAAAGTGAAACTCCGTGGCTAGTCCCGGATAGCTTAAAATTTGTTTAGAGTGCATTTTTAAGTAAAATAGTGCTTCTGATGGGCTGGTAAATACAGTATTTTACTGCAACATCTTGCTTTAAGCATGTTTTCGTGGCACAATATAGTACGGAAAACAATAATGAAAGGAGAAATGAATGCAAAAAATGGCAGAGGAAGATCAAATATTGAATTATCAGTCAAATTATAAAGGATATCAAACTAAATAATCATGAGAGAATGAAGTAGTTGGCAGAGATGAGAGAAAAATTGAGAGGTACAGCTTTCTGTTCCTTTGGATTATGATTACTGCTGGTTATGATGATGAAGCGATACTACTGAAGACAATGAAATTCACTGAAAACTTTACAATCACAGCTTCCAAATCTTGTCCTTGGAATGGATCAGAAAGGGAATGAGAAAAGATTGGAGACTTATTATTTGTAAATATCAGAAAGAATGGAAAAAAGCAATCTTGAAGGAAGGGGCATAGCAAGGAGAAGTGTTAGATATGGAAGGGGAAGTAAGGCACTCAGTCAGGATAATACATAGGAAAGAGAAAAGAGAGGGTAATGGGAAATATGTATTACAAGTCTAGCAACCCAAAAGACATGGGTTCAAGTCCAGCCTTGGACTTGGATTTCACTTTGTCTATGCATTTTGTATGATCAGAATAAAGATAAATGGAGAAGTAATAAAAATGTTTTGCTTTGCTGATTATACTGTAGCCATACTTAGAAATTGCTATAGTTTTTAATTTTTTAAATTTATACTCACACTCCCAAAAACAGCACAACAAAGGCCTTTTACATCGGGTGCTTAACAATTAACAATAGACGAACAACAACACCCATGTCCTGAGTGGTGAAAAACCACCCAGGCGTGACTCGAACCCACGACCCTCGAACTGACAGGCGAGGACTTAACCCTGCCGCCACCGGGGCCGACAACTGTGGCCGTCTTCTGAGGTCACTAAATGCAATGGATTATGTTCTTCAAGAATGCAGCATAAAAATAAATATGATGAAGACTAAAATCCTAGTATTCAGAAGAGAATAGCTTAATGCAGAAGTCACACTGAGAGGAGAGAAACTAGAGCAAGTGGGTAACTTCACCAATCTCCAAAGCACCAACATGTGGCAAGAAGAAGTACAGCACACATTGAGTGGAGAATAGCCCAAGCTAGGAAGGCATTCATGGTAAAAATGCAACTGCTGTACCTATAGAATATAGGACTATGTACAAACAAGGAAACAGTACGTGAAAACATAAATGAGGAGCGTGGCACTCTATGGACCAGAAGCATGAACCATTAGGAAAACTTTCCAGAACTGACTAGAAGCCTACGACACTTGGTGCTGGAGGATGATGCTGAAGATCAAATGTACAGACTAAATAATGAAGTTTACAGAAGAGTCGAAGTGAAAAGGACCATATGGAACATCAAACAGAAAAGAAGAACCTGATGGATTGGACACACTCTTGAGGCACAATGGGTTTGTGAAGAACATAATTGAAGGCAAAATAGAGGGGAAAGTCCACAGAGGAAGACCCAGGAATATGCTCATGGGTCAAGTAAAGAGGAAGAGCTACCAGGAAGTAAGGGAACTAGCATTAGATAGGGAAGGTTGGAGGGCTGCAGTCAACCAATCTTAGGATTGAACAACCAATGAAGATATGCTTTAGGTCTTCGGATAGGTAGTAAAATATAACCTTGAGCAGTAAGAGCAACTAGAAACTGTAGGTTTTCAAACTGTAGGCTTGCAAAGGTGAGTTCACCTTTTTTTTCTGTAAAGATTGCCATACCTTGCATTCACTTTGAGGCTGATGATTCAAGAGATCACCACCCCCTGCCCTCTGCCATGATGTAGTGTGAGCTCTTGAACTCAAAGGGGTCAAGGAGCTGCCATTCCTTGAATAATTTCACCACCTTCTGACAACTAAAGCTCAGAATTCCATCAACAGAATGACAATCCAGCTAATTGGGTTTGTCAGACAATTCCTTGAGTCATTGAATTTCAGGTTTTGAGAGTGCGCTCTGCAACCTGGCCCTTTTCCTTTTCACCATGTTTCTCCCCCCATAAAGAGTTATTGGGTCAAAATTTGTGTAGCCACCAACTTGTTGGTTTTTAGACATAGTACACTGTAGTGCCCCGAAGACTCGTTGCATCTCCATGATATGGGAAACTACTGGAGAAAACTATCCTAGGATAGATGGCTAAATATAACCTTTAGCAGTAAGAGTAACTAGAAACTGTAGGTTCTAAAACTGTAGGCTTACAAAGGAGAGTTCAACATTTTTCTTGTAAAGGTTGCTGTACCTTGCATGCAAGGATCCTTGGGGGTATAAAATGCCGAGGAGTGATTACTCAGGCAATTGTTAGAACAGAACTTATTCCCTATATCAACTGGCATAGCCTTCAGCCGCTGATTAACAGCATAACCTTCAGCGGCTGGTTACAAAATGGCCCCATTGTTGAGCTTTTCCTTGATCATTGACTCAAAATGTTGAGGACACAGAGTGGTTGGGCTGCCAGGAGGAAGAATGGGAGTTTTTCATTAACTCTTTCTCCTAGTTCGGTTCAGTCCCCTCCAGGACTGGGAATGAATATGTTCCTATACTGAACACCTTTTAAAAAGCCTTCCTCTCATGACTGCTAAATACTTGGTTCATTGCATTTACAGGGTGGCTACTGATATCCAATTTTCAAATTCCCTGACCTTTCCCTGACTTTTCCCTGATGGATTTACCAATTGCCCTGACCGATCACCAAAAGGTCACCTATTATTGGAATACTTATTTTCTGCTGAATTAAATTTTCTACGGCAGCTTTAAATTTTCTAATCATTGTCTCATATTTTTAGAACTGTGAGCATGTATTTGCTATCAGCTAGTGTGCTCCAACTACTTCTCGACCTGAGTTTCGGAAGTTAAAATAAAACGCGAGGTAAAATTTTCCGAACATCATAGCCTCCTGTTCCTTGTGATGAGCATATTACACTGTTATCGTGAATTTTAACACTCCTTGTCAAGTATCGCAACAAGGATATACAAAAGGGATACATTGTACGTCTGATTTACAACTAAATAACTAAGATTCACAACTGAATACTCCACAACTTGATGGGGCTAATTCCATGCACGTCAGTTACGGACGTTAGTTTTAGTTGATGAAGTAAAGGGTGGAAAAGACTGGCCGATAAATGTAATGAAAGAAAAATAACAAGGATTTTCTATTCCAGTTTCTCCCTGACTGTTACGAGAATTCCCTGATGTTTCCCTGACTTTTCCAGGAATTCAAAATTCCCTGACAATTCCAGGTTTTCCGGTTTTCCCTGACGATCACCAACCTGATTTAGTGACTTTGGAAGATGATAATGATTTCCAGCTATGACTGTAGTATGATCTGCGAAGGAAAGCATGTTTGTTTCTTCTCCATTTATCTTTATTCTGATAATACAAAATGCTAAGACAAACTGAAATCCAAGCCCAAGGCTGGACTTGAACTCATGACTTGAACTGCGTGCATCTGGTTCCATTTGAAGAGATTCCCCTTTATTTATTGAATGTTTCTAGTTCAAACAAGGCTACTCTTTTAATAATGTAGTTTAAATATCCTATTCCTTTTGAGTGACCCTCCTCCAAGCTTCAATCGGCAACACCCTGGCATCCCCGGTCTAAGTGGGAGATGGGGGTGCATATGCCACAAATGTAGCGCATTTCAACATATCTTCTCTCTCTGTCTTGGAAAACAATCTACACAGGGAAATCATCCTAGAATATGGGAACATTTGCATTTTCTGCATTCATCTGGAGATACTTCTTGGAATAGGGGCAAAACTATTTCATTAAAAAACAGCCCAAGTGGTGAGAATCTGAGAATTGATGAACAGTTGTTTTCACTCCACAGAAATCTACAATGGAATAAGGTTGTAGTATTTTAGGGATGGGTAACCTTAAAAGTCCTCATTTCTTGATTTGTATATCCTAATTTCTAGAAAAAGAGAGTGGAAACTGAACCTATAAAGTGTGACAGAATGGAACTTCCTCATGTCCGAAAAATGAATGCCTCGAATTCCTTTCTGATTGCTAATGAACATAATTTCAGCACCTCCTCCCTTTCAATATCCTTGGTCAATTCCCAATAGACATAATCAGGTTAAAAAAATGTACAATTTACTGACAATAACCCAAGCACAAAGGTCCCTTAGAAGTTGAACAAAATCTATTCCAAGATGTGGTACAACTTTTGGTATTTTCAACTACCAATTTGAATATCTCCATAAGGAACAATTTGAATAGAACAAATCTGTTCCAGATCCCCAAAAGCTACTCATAATAATACACTTTAAAGGGAAAATATTGGTATCTAATCAATTGCATTAATACTCCAGTAATATTGTATACATAAAATTACATATGCTTAATCGTTAAAAACTTCCTCTGCTGATACTGAGTGGCTAATAACAAGTCTGGGACCTAATTTCTCTCAGTACAGTGAAATCAACCTACAATAAACATCAGCCAGCGTCTGTACCAGCTTGATACATTGCCGGCTTGGAGCCTCAATTAATGGAGCCAAAAGATTACAAACAGCAGATCCTGAGAGGCATGATGGACTGCTTAAAACAGTAAACAGTACCTCTGCTGAGAGGCTGTAGATAAGTCTCGGACCAAATTTCTCCCAGTGAAATGCAATTGACTAGGAAGAGGCTTCAACTGGACTAGGAAGACTAGGAAGAGGCTTTGTAAATGCAAGATACTTGGAGGGTTTAGGGCCAGTAGATCTCAACTGGCATGATGGGCTGCCTAAAGATATTTGGTTCCAAGTGGCGCCTAACTCCACGCCTGTTTTCAATAAATAGCTCTATGACCATTTTGGAACAGTTTGAAATGTGCAGGCTGCCATGCTCTAAATGAGATGCTGGTTCAAGACCTACAGGCAATCTATGATGTGTGGCAGATGTCTAGCCATGGTGTATTGACACTCATGAATGTTATTTTGAAGAATATTTAGAGTATGTAAACTAATATTCTATCACACAGATTTTCTGGAATCTGTCTCATTGCTTTCTGGAGATACCTAGAACATTGTCATTAACTGCAGTGCTTCAATATTAAGAGAATGAAGTCCTATTGTGGTCACATGCGGATGGAAAAATTTGCTGAATCTGATGTGTTTTCTGCATGGTGGTTGATAAGTTCAAAATATGGACATGTTACACAGTTATTCAGCTAATATTTTTTGTATTTAAAAAAGAAATTTCATTGCAACTCTATTGAAAAAACAAATTTTCAGAATTATCTGGCATTTTGCATCCAAATAGTATTTTTTTTTGACAAGGAAATCAACTTTAAATTTTACTGTTGACCTTTAGGCTTCATGGCAATACATGGTATACCATATGCATTGCTGTATTCAGAAAACAAAAAGAGATTTTTGCTACAGGCACCATAAGTCACCTGCAACCCAAATTACAATCTAACCACAAGTTCACTCCATTGATATATACATATATGTACAGAAACATATGCATACATGTTTATTGATAAATCTACCAAACTTTTTAAGTTAAAAAGCATATTGCTCAGCTAAATTAACCTCTCCAATGAAAATATAGATATTTGTATCATTTAATGTATTTATTGTATTTTATTAACATTATGTAACTTGTCTGGACTGGAAAAGTCAAAGAGCTCGCAAATGATTCTAACAAAGGCAATACTACTTAGGCAAGAAGTAGCTTACTTAATCTGGAAATAATTTAACCAACCCATTCTTCTGTAAAGTAACTAGGAAATAATTTGATTTAATCTTCAATCAAACACAAGTGATTCAGAGAAGAGGGAAAAACCTATATTACAAATACATTGCTCACTTTTAGACCAGCAAGTCATCTACAAGATGAAGCATATAACCTAAGTCAATAATAGACCCTATACACCCTATAATCTCCATTTTTGTGAAACTTTCTTTGCTATGCAAATCATATTAAATCAATAAGGTTTCTTGTATTTTCAGGAAATATATATCTTTACAAGGGAAAGCACCACCATAAGGAATTTCCTTTCCAAATCCTTCTTGTCAACTGAGATTTCCAACTTAAAGGCTTTTGTAACGAGGCACCACAACAGTGAATAATATCCAGATTTAAACTTTCTTGACCTCTTTATATCTAAATCAGTTTTTCTTCAGGAGAAGAGAGACCTTGGGATAAGGTATATCTTCATAAGCTTATAGCTATTGGTTTGTTAGGTTAGCTAGCGATTTAAGAGACTTGTCTTAAGTTTCACTGTTGTTTTTGTTCTGATGTTGATACGAGACTGGCTTGTAGGGCCAAGGGCTTCGTATTTTTTATGAGAGCAACCATTCTAGACTATGCTGCACAATTTCAGGAAAATGCCAGAACAATGTTCCAGAACAGTCAAAAAAGTGCAAGAAAAAAGCATGAACAAATAGTAAACTCAGGGAACGGGAATCGAACCCGGGCTGCCTGCTTGACAGGCAAGCGCGCTAGCCCTGAGCCACCGTACCGGTCGGTGAGGCAGGAAGTGAGAGCACTACTTGTTTTGCTGGTGCACATCTGAGCGGAAAGCACCAGTGGACAGGTTGCCACAAGCTCATCATAGATATTTCAAAATGATACTCATTATCCTTCAGGACTACCATGAATTTATAGAATCAGCCACGATCTATCTCACTCTGAAGAAAAACTGATTCAAACAGGCAATTGATTTAGATGAGTGAACACTCACCTGTAAGCTGGACAGTGATGTAGTCTTCGAGGCCAGGCCTGGCCACCCCCCACCTGGCCTCCTTCCAGAACTGTGTCTTCTTTCGAGCAAAGACAATGGGGAGGAAGCACCAGACTCTGGATGCGTCCGGTGGGATCCCCCCGCAGTGCTCCTCAGGTACCATTCTGGAACATTGAGCTTCTGAAGTGACCGCTGCACCCTTAGCTGGTGCTCACTCAAGTGTAATGGTGCACCCACTCCCCCAACACCCAGGGCACCCACTCCAACCTTTTGTAGTTCATTCTCCGGAGGCTGTGGATTGTCAACAAAAAGGAAAATATTGTAATTTTTTTGCTCACAAACTTTGGAAAAAAGTTAAGGGTTCAATTAAACTTTTCTTATTTATTTCACCAATGTTTTATGAAAATCTTTCAAAATAATCTTTGCCACCGCTTGAAAATGTGCAAGAAGCATGGGACAACATCGAGGGAGTTATAAATATTAATGATAATACACTAAATGATGAGAAGTGAAGATCAATTTAGCTTCATAGATCACATTTTTCATCTAATAGACACCAAAAATACCTAACATGAGCATGGTTCATAAAACGTGGTGAAAATTTATTAAATCTTGAGCCCATTACGAAATTTTGGAGTATTTGAAGGATAATTTTAATGAATCATGGAATTTGAACTTCACCACTGCCCACTAAGCCATGAAAAAATATATGCAGTAACTTTTCTCAAATCTTTTTCTATAAAATTGTGAGCACAATTAAAATCTATGACAGCAGTCCCTAAATGAATAGGCGACCTATTCAAAAAATCAATACATATGTAACTCGCAAAACTTAACCACATTCCACAAATGCTTCTTGCAACCATTCCCACCATAAGGCTTTATTTCTTACCACATTAACAGACGAGTAAATTCAAAGGTTAAATGATTCACTACAATCTCATACAAGGCAATTTCAGTAAAGAAAGATAAACCATTTGATCTGATCACAGTCATTAATGTATTGATGATATTGCACAACTAGAGGTTTGCAACAAGTGGAATGACAAAGTGATCCACACACATGAAACCTTATAACATAACCGCCATAAAAAATAGTGGGGCAAATAATCTTGCCGTGCTTAACAGATATGTTGATTAAAGCAAATGTTATATAAAAGGCAGGAAACATTAGAATACAAAATGTACACATAATAATTGCACAAGGATAAAAACTTAACACAGTCAAGTATTCTAACTGGAGCAAAAAGACACCACCATGAGAAAAGACACAAAAAGCAAACACTTATCAACAAAAAAGTTTGTTCTTAAACACTGATCCCCAGTGCCCTAGTGCATACACAAATTTTAAGTATCGTAGTGCAATGAATAAACTATATGATAGCCATAAATTAATACATAAAGAATAAAAAAAAACATTTATAAGGGATCATTGAAGATAAAGTGGGCATTGCGAAATATATCATATGTAAATTATGCATAAATAATGAGAGCTCATTAAGAGCTAAAATTAGAGTAACAAAGAGGAGATATTATAGTCTAATTCAATCACAAATTAGTACACATGGAAATGATTTTACCAGCAAATGTTAAATGTTGATAAAAAAATAATTTTGCACCATATTGACGAGACATGGGATTTTAATACACAAAAACTTCATATCCCATTAAAAAAAATAAAAATATTAACACGTTCATTTATGTGGGTACTTGAAACACATATTTTCAAATAATTAGTGTTTCATTTAAAAATAAGCAGCATTAGAAAAATGTTATCCTAATACCATCAGAGATGAAGAAAACCAGGATCATTACAGAAATGCTTTGATCAAACTGCTTGAAGTTTAGAAGGTGCAAAAATATATTTTCTATTATGGCTTTACACACTTTTTAGTGTGCACACCCAAAGATGGACAGCCTTATCACACCTATTGTGATTACACGTACGGTTTAGTATTGTTCTGATTTAGATAAAAATACCCTGTGACGGATTAACAAGAATCTAACTGATACACACACTGAAGCGGTGAATCAAACTTTGTAGTGGATGATGCCAACATAATTAACAAAGCCTATTTTTCTTGAATCGATTTAGTCTTAAGCTAAACAACATGAAAGTAAAAACTAATCATTTCAGACTAAATAATACCTGAAATAAAAGCTGAATGTATTAATGAATTGAATGAGGAACATCACTGAACATAAGTCAGGAGTATTGACGATAGAAAATTATAAACGTTAAGCAATCAAGTGAGTTTCCACAGTATTTGAGACTAAGAAATCAATAAGACGGCTTTTTAATTTCTCAACATCCATACTCCAAATATGAAAATCTACAATAATCTTCAATGAGTTGATTGTTTAAACACTTTGAAACACTCTGTCAGATACAAATATTGAATGCAAGATCATAATCTTGAAAATCACAACAAGACTCTACAATGCCAATTCATGTTTGGCTGTAGTGATAAAGCATGCTGAAGAGAATAACAAAAGATAGATTTCAATGCCTACAAAGAAAGTTTAGAATATCTTTCCTTGCCTCTCAACAGCACTTCACAGAATCTAGTCAAATATAAGAGTATACAACTCCAAAACTGTGCAAAGAAACATACAGTGGCTATATCTAATACAAATTCTATGACTTAGAGATGCATAAAGTGCATGACAAATAAAAGGAAGGATACTCGAATGAAACATCCTGGAGAAAAACACTGATACAATACTTAAAAAAATGGTTGCAAAGAGAAGAAAAACTTTTTTCAAAAGTAGGAACAGTGAAGATGACAAGAAATGGTGAATGGATACATTGAGGAAGAACAACTATCAGGAGCAAGAGGTAAGAGAAAAATTTTTGCACTTATTTTGCAGAGATACATTATATTTTTCTGATGGTGTTTCCTCAGAAAAAAGCCACCAGCAATAGAAGTCCAGAAAGAAAGCCATAAACTTCCAAACAAAAGCTTGCAGTTGCTTACCATCCATGTGTCTTAATTCTGAGGCAGTATTATAAACATCAGTTTAAGAAGCCAGGATAGCCCAAAGGTTTCCAGCAATTGTCTGGGATGCTACACTTTTGTGGCTCAATACCAATTCCAGAAGCATTTTTTCTGAGGAATAACACCTCGAATAACAATCTGGTACATTGACACAATTCTTGAGAGGAAAAAGGGGACAGTGGAAGTGAAGGACATTTGGATGGAATGGAACAAGCTACATGTGGATACAGAAAATAGAAGAATTCAGGAGTTACTGAATAAGAGGTGCTTGGATCCTGGTATCTGGGTGGCATGCGATGCTACAAACACATGACTAGCTGGATTCAATGGGACCCAAGCATTAGAGTGAGATAAAAGTGAATGTTATTTCAAATACTTGTACATACAGTATTCAATTTCAATTTTTTGTTTAGATGAAGAAGCTTATTAAAACTGAGAAAAATATTACACCTGCCCACAGGTTTCAGAGGGCTGAGTCAAGTTTTTGTCCTCAAAAAGGATAGCTACTCTTCGAATGATTTACTAGACTTCTCTTCTAATCACTTCAAAGCCATGCAAATTACCTCAGATGATGATGATACAAAAGATGGAAATGTGTGCAAGACAAGTTGTGACCACTAAAAAGGCATGATTAAGTGATAAAGTGAAATTGTGATGTAAATCTTGGCATTTTCTACATCCTAAGCTTGGAATTACATTGAACGAGGACCATATCTGTAAACTCAAATTATTGGAATGGGGCTACCCCTGTTAACGTTGTGATTTTGAACGCACCATAAAACAATGTTTCCATTGTTGGCTTTATTATTGCTGTTGTCCCATTGAACCCACCAACAAGTTTACCAACACTCATTAAAACAAGCAGGCTAAGATAATTTGAAGATGTACATAATCAAGATAGAGACTTGGACAGTGAGATACTAATAGAGTGAGAGAGATTATAAGAATGACAACCATTAAGATATAATGAAACAGGGACGGCAAAATTGTACCTTAATTCGTACGGTGGGTACCGCCTTGCCCTCCAATACACATGCGCAGGGAAAAAGAGAAAAAGACAAAAACAGATTCCATATTCATTTATTTTAAGGCACAACAACAAGGGAAGAAGTCAAAGATTTAAGACATAAGGTCACAGGCTGATTCCCAATTCTTTTCTATGGTAACCTAAACAGAAAAAAAATTAATCATGGAATTTCTAATCATTAATGGGATCTAACAAACGTTTTTGAAAACCACATGTAATGTACAAAGATTTTGTCTCCTTGGTTCAATACAGGAAGTCAGTAATATTAGTTGGTAAAACAGATAAATTTATAATTCACAGTACAAATACTTTAATATCCTCTACCAAAAAGCCATCCCAAATTAAATAAAGTCGGTCAACAAACACAGATCTATGATGAAGATACAGATAGCATAACTCCACTTGAAATCTATTTTGAAATATTTTTACTCCATAACAAGCAGTAAAGACAAGGAATAGCTAAAGAACTACAACTATGATGTTTGGTTAGTTCTAAATTACATACTACTGAAATATTTAGAAGCTAAGATACACAGAATTCATTATCTGAATGAAAGATAACAAGTAGAAAGATTTGTCCATTAATATTGCATAACTATGTATCATATCAGATGGCACACACATGTGGTCATAAGAGGAGAATTTTTGCATAGGTACTTCAGTTTTAAAAAATCATAAATATTGGGAAGAGAATCAATACTGACATATTATTTATTCAACCGCTTCCTCATTTGTAATGTTTTCCAATATGTTAGCTGGGCATAATCCATCCTTGAGTACATATTGGCTGAGATATAGAGATCAGGATAGGGTGAGTTGCGTCAACTATTGGCTTCGTGGCTCAGATCAATTGCTTACAGAATCTAAAGTGACTGTGACCAAGCTCCACTGTTTCAAGGATGTGGTCTCCATATCTATTTTAATTTCAATCTTCATGGGGCTGTAGAATGTTCACAGCTGATGTGCGTCAAAGACAAATTTTACAAACGTGGCAAACGGCAGTTGACGATAACTTCCCTATCCAGAGCTCTGATTCTGGATGGGAAGAGATGGAAAGGAAAGCGACTCCAGGGCGAAGGTCAAAGATAGGAGCGATTAGAAGAAAGCCAAAAGAAGTAAGAAAAAGGAATTGTAGGAATACACTTGGGCGAAGACAATTGAAGTGATGTGGCCAATAATATGTAGATGGAAGGGAAGTTGGCAACAACAAATCAGCCAAACAGCCAGATTAGCACTGCTTGGGGCACAGACCAGCATGACAAGAACTTATGCAACAAATTTATCAATGCACAAGTCCAGCATAGAAAACTTATGCTGAGCAGTCAAAAACAACATAAAATAATATGAAAGCCATGGAAAATAATTTACTGTAATACACATATGGGAAGGGAGGTAATGACAACCTAAATGTTTAGAAGAGCTAAATATTAGTATAACTAGTTGCTCAGAACAGCATATTAAGATCTAATGCAAAAAATAATTAATGTTCAAGTCAAAAATAGAATATTTCTACTTAGAGCTTGAAAAATGCATTTATTTCTGGAATGTCATGAACAAATATCTAACTATATAACAAATAAATTGAAGGGGAGTATTAACTACTACTAACAAAATTTTGTGATAAAAAGCGATAGTTCACGCATGAACATTTGTAACTTTCTATTTCTTTGCAAATAAGAATGACAAGACAGCTGCTCCATGGTTCTGGGTGTTGACTTTCATTCAAAGGCACTCAATCACTTATGGAGACAAGATTTTGTAAGATATGTCTTTTAGCATTCAGCAGAAGTCATCTTATCTTAGAACCTTCATACATGATAGGTCTTTAAGCAGTTAGAGCTAAAAAGTAGTTTAGCATATCAGATACCTAGTTATATAAGGCAGGTAAAAATTAAATGCTGAAGTTTTCAGTATATATTAATGTAGTATTCAAGGAGAGTTATGTCTGAAGCATAATAAGGCAAAATTCCAATGTAAATTATTGGAAATTAACTTTTTGAAAATGCGATGCAAAAATAATTTTAGCATTTTTTTAATGTGCATGAGAGTCACCCAGTGTAAGGAAATGCAATGAATAACATAAGGATGCACATCAGTCCAACAACCTCCATATTGACTAATGCCAGCAATGGCCCGCCATGCTTCTCAATAGTTTCAAATAATTTGCACATGAGAGGAACCCAAAAAAATTACAAGATGCTGCAATATAATTGGTGCAAGTAACTTAATGAAAAAGTGAAAGAAAATATGTCTCATCACCATAAATGAGGATAGTGGCTCAGGAATGCACATAGTAAAATTCAGGGCAACGCAGGTTATTTTACTTTTCCCTCAGGTTTAACCATGGAAATTGCAATTCAATTTCACTAAATATTTTATATGATAAACATATAAATCTGCCAGCCATTACAGGCACTTTATAAACCATTGGAGGAAAAGAGTCCTTCCTTCAACTTCCTTGGTAACTCTCAACCAATAATTTGATGATTGTAATGGTCAAAAATACTCAATAAAATGAACTACCTACTTTATTAATTAAAACCAGGTTTCCCACTCCTAATTTCTGCTCGACGCTTGGAAATTCAGTTTTTAAAAAGTCTAAAGTAATGAAATGAAACAGCTCTTCTAGTATTTGCAATGGTGACAAGGGTGGCACTAAATATGAAATTGAAGAAACCTCCGTCACATTTCCAAATGTTAATACTTCTATTAACTACCCTTAAATGTACATCCTAAGCACAGTCTTAGGTGATAGATAGATCATATGATCTTGCTTCGACTCTGAATACATCAAATAAAATTCAAATAACATTTCTAACTGACTGGAGTGACAACTTGCCTTAATAATTAATGCCCTTTAATTTTATCCCAATTCGTCAAGGATGTTTCAAAGATTGAAATACTAACAGAACATCAAAACTGGCATTATATATTCATTTAAGGACTATTTCAATTTATACTTCCTCAATCATACATTCATATGTAAGAATAGTCTCAAAGCAATTTTCATAACCCATTATTTTGCCATGGGAATCTGTGCTACCCTGTAATAATAGTCCAAGGAAATACATATTTTGATACATTGTATACAATTTATTGAGAGTATCTTATGTAGCATATACTACAGACAGAAAAATATATCATCCAACACACATAGTGAGATATTAACTCAAAGGTGAATACCACATACTATAACTTATTCACACTGCTTTAATACAGATAAAAAGAAAAATAACTCAATTTGGCCTGAACTCTGACAATGTGGTACATAAGACTATAGAAGCTGAAAGGGTTTTGATTGCCCTTCTTTCAACATTTCATTAGAGCAGTGACACTTCCTCAAGTGCAGGAAACTGGGCATTATGCCACCCCATTTTCTGTCAATTAATCTCAATTGCCCCATTGTGGTTGCTAACAACTTCATGCCACTTAACTCGCAATCAATTATCTGTGGTCTGAATCGCTGCCAAAATGAGAATACATAAAGCATTCTTTCTCACTACCTCCAAGGATAAACACTCGTTTTACCTGGAACAAATAGAAATACAACAAGGGAGCATTTAAAACCTCAAGGGACCAAATTTTTTAATTACTGACTTTCCTATTGGTTATTAAATTCATTTTTTTGGAATATTGGATGAGAAATTGATGAGATAAATTATTAATGAACCTATTAAATCCTCCATGGCTTCTCTAAGAATGGGGAGATGCTAATTGGGCTATCCTCACAAAAACTACTATTTGAAGAGCGGGATTACACCCAGGATAGCATAATGCATTGTAAATGGCGGGCCACGATTATTAACCCGGAAGTAATTACTAAGAAGATGACTAACTGATCAAATTCTCTCTCGGCCATATCAAATATTCCTCCAAATACAAATACAGACGGGGGTGAAGTCACTTGATCTCGACATGAATTTGCCCCAAAATACAAAATACTAACAAATGTAGTCTAATGAACCAGGAGATGATTTGTGAAAATTGGAAATAGGTAACATGATCTCAAGAAAATAACTTTGTTATACTTCCACACAGTTTGAAACTTAATCGTGTTAAATTCTACCAAATGTCTACCGATGGAGCAAATTATCTCAGCTGTCGGAAGACCCCTAAAATGGCTACCTTGTTTTAAGCACGTGGTTTTCGATTACGCCTCCAAGAAAGCAACAATTGATAACCTTTCATTGAAGCCAAAGATATGCTCGCGAGTCTGAGTGTATTTTTTAAAACCACATTCCTCGTCGAATGTCTATTCCTAGAGGCGCCTTTTTCTAGGCGTGGTTCCTTTTTGAGCATTGCCATGATTCGAAAGGAAGGGTTTAAAAACACGCGCGTGCGCCTGGTTCAACGGGCGGATAAAAATGGATTCGCTTTGCGTAGAGGCATTTTAAGAACGTCTCTTAAGGAGGGGGGGGAGGCCTCATTCGACTCAATTGAATGCACCTGCCAATGGAATGCGACCGTGGCCGATTCGAAAGGGGAGGGGGGTTCAGAGGGGAGGGAGGGGAGCTGTGAGCAGCCCGGGAGATAGAAAGAGGATTAACTACGAGGAATTACCGCCCAGCTCCGTTTAGGCTCATTGCGTAACAATCCACCAACAGACTCCAACAAGCGTCAATACCGACCAATGACATAAACAATGACGATTTTCACAAATTTTAACTCGCGTCGTTGGAAATATTGTTTCCAACATTTTACCTCGTATTCACGGATTTACTAATTTAGTATTCACAAATACTATATTTCTCCTTTTCGATAATACTGTTTAAAGTACTGGTCTCATGACTGATGACTTAACTTAGCACAAAGAGAACAAAGATAAGGTACAAATCATGTAAACGATTTGATATATATTCTAATGAATAAGATCCGATGTCCATAGCATTAACGGATTTTGACTTCAATAATAGTATAAATTCAACTAATAACTCAGTTGATTACATTGGAAAGAGCCAAATTAATATCGCCACCCTGATAGAAGTAGCTTCACGTGAGGTTTTTGTCGCAAAAAACTGGGATTTTTGTAAGATATTATAATACAAATTTAACCCATGCCTCTTCCATTTTCGTATAAAACACCATGTAATTCCCCGTCGAGAAAAAATGGGGTCGAAAGGTAAAATTTTGTAGCTCATTCTTTAAAAAAAAAAACAAAATTTAAGTTTTTAATAAGAGGATAATATACGAAGAAAATGATAGCTACGCCCTCGTCCGACATCATAAGGAAATATACATAGGGTAATCCGTCCGACATCATAAGGAAATATACTAGGGGTAGAGTGGCACAATGATTTCGCTGAATTTCCGAATTCTCATGGCCTCGGAGCGACAAGGCGCTCGGAGACGCAAGCGATGATCTGATCTCCCCGTTCTGGTCCCTTCCCTACCCCAAAGGAAATCACGGGCATCCAGCAGCCCACGGCTGACCGCGATCTCCCGTCCGAAAACCCTGATCTCGCGCAGCGCCACTCGACGCCGGTGAATATATATCGAAGCGTGGATTCCGTCGCGGCCATTTTCATTTTATTTTCGAGGGCAGACTTCCCCCTCCAATTCGACGCTAGTCGAAGGGATTGTTGGGACACATGGCGGCTATTTATAGGGACAACCTAGCGCCTCTAGTCTGCTTCGAGGCTGCGTGTTTCCATTTTCACTTCTCCCACGCACATCTCGGCCGCCGTGCCAAAATATCCAGGCTGTCTTGCCCTCCTCTTCTTGCGGGAGCAGCAAGACTAGCGGCTAGTGAGTGGAAGTACTCAAGTTTAACTAAGTTTCAGCGAGACTGGGCGAGTCAAAACACATTCTTAATTCCACCAATCCATTCGTAATGCTTGAAATATATTACTTTCACTGATATAATGCCTTAACTGTTGTAAAACATAATTATAGAACAAAATATGCACACTTAACGTCGACTTTGTATATTTTTCCAGCGATTAAAGGTAGTTTGAGCGAGATAGCTCACCAATCATAATGGAAACCTTATTCCAATAATAGGTTTTCCTTTCAGCAGCTGCAAATAGAATAATATAAATATTGTATTTTTAATGGTGCAATATTATAATTTTATTCGACTGAAATTATAACATATTAAATAAAAATATCTCAACAAGTCTTTAACTTGACTCACTTTTTTCGCGCGTTACGTTTAACACTCCGTAGCAACGGAAGGTTTTTCATGATTCTGAAATAAATACTGCGGTAAATATACGAATCATTTCCAAAAATGGTTGTGAAAATATACAAACTATAAACTGGTAGTTTTTTTGGCGAGGTCTAGGCGTTATAAATCCCTCATTTGAAAAAAATGTCTCTCTGGAGTGCATAAACGTACCATTTCCCATTTAAAATGGCTGGCTGGAAAATATCTCGGAGAGTAATGTGGTAAGGGGTAATTTTGGTATATTTGGAAGGGTGAGATATTTTTCATTAAAATGAGACTGAATGCATTTATTTCTGGGTGAGAAGATATTTCGCTCTTACTACCTTAAGCCGCTATTAGCGCGCTATTGCTTTGGAGTCAACACGTTTTGATTCCACATAAGCAGTAACTTATTCATTGCGTAACTTAACAGTCTTGCGCATAATTGGCCATGGTATTAGATGGCTCCAAAAACCGTGACGTTTCTGCAATAGAATTGAATAAAAGCGAAGCTAAAGCACAAAAATGTTTGATATGTACACATCAATTAGTGAAGAAATAAACGAGCTCTTAGTTGAATGTTACCAAATTAAATTTGTTTTCACGGAAGTGCATTTCAAAATCGAGCATCACGACTTTTTTTTTAATCTCAGACAGTCGTTCTTAAGTCTTCAGCTGGCGCGGAGAAGGGATATGCGTGAAGGTGTGTTGAGAAGAAGAGCTTATAAGCTCTCTCCTCGCGTTTATATAATATCCCAAAAAAAAACTACGCGTCTGTGCTTCTCCTCACGGTCACGACATCAAAACATCAACCTTGCGTGCGAGGCAGTTAAAGAGTTTTGAGTTTGAAGGGGACATCGTTACCGTGAAAAGTGGGGATTTATGAAAATAAATTGGTGTGTTTCCGCCGCGCACGACTCGGAAGAAGAGATATGAAAAGATGATGATTGCATGAGCAAGTGGGCAATGGCGGAATATGAGCAAACTGAACAAAAAAAGACCTTTCCCCGAGAAGAATCCGCTGAAATTAAACACGTGCAAACGTCTCACTCGTAGATTGAGGCAGAGTATTGGTGGATCCATTCGACACGATAGCACAGGGGAATAATGAAGCCTTTAAAATGCGTAATCGGTCACGTTGAGTGGATCAGAAGTGCAGTTGAATAAGTTTTATAGAGGTATCATTTCACATCAAAGCCGAGGAATTGGCCTTGTTTTGACGAAATATACCTAACCTCTCCATGGATGCCACTATATCAGCCACTCATTGCACTACTTCTCGATACATATTTTTCCAAAAATAAAAACTAAACGCCATTTGTCACGGAAAATGGGACGCGTACGAACTCCAGAGAGACTTTACCTAAAAAATGTGAAATTTATAACGCATAGATCACGTAATAAATTCAACAGTGTGTGGTTTGTATGTTTTATCAACAATTAAACGTCTATTACTTACGGCATTGTATTTTATAAAATAGTAAAACAATACTTCCAGCGAAGGCGATTCATCGTACAACACAAAATAAATTAGTGAAGATAATGAATTGCAAAGATGTATCTATTATATTCTCTGAGAATTTCAATTTTTTTTAAATCAAAGACAATTTCAGTCACATAACTCAACATTTTTGCATCATTAATGTTACAATATTTACTTCAAGCTTCTAAGAGTGACTTAAAGTTTGAAACAAAATTATAATATGCTCTCTATTATAACCAGGAAAAAATCTCGTTCCAACAACTTAAATATGCCAATACACATAGGTTTAGGTAACGTAATATTCGCAGTTCCGTGATCATTACTCTATAAAATTGGGAAATTGAAACCGCCTCCAGAAAAGCACTATGTTATTCGCAAAATTTCTGGACAAACTGTAAGTCTTAACGACTTAAGGTGAGTCATTTTCGCAAAAAATGATGGCTTCGCTTTCGGGTGACAAGGCGAAATCTACTTTCTCCTTAAACCTACGGTCCCACTTCACTGCGGATTCAGATTCTAACCTTAAAATAAATAAGATGAAATTAATCAAACCTTTTACTCAGCCACATCATATCTATTAATGAATAAATCACGCGGGCAAAACGACGTTAGTCCAATCAATAGTAATAGTAATAGAGTAATGATAGAGATAATAATTATTAAATAGTAACAGAGAAGATGGTCTAATGAACAGTAATCAATACCTTTCTTCTTTTTCAATTTGCTTTAGAGTGACGATACCTAGTACGGAACCACTACCATATGATTGAATGTACACAGGGTTATACTGCGGATTTCTAACAAAACGTTTAAGCATTGCGAAAAGAATTCTGCAATCTCAAAAATATTTTACAGCCCACGTAACGGACACAGAGTAAATCATCATAATACTCGCGAAACTGTTAGAAAATGCAGATATCTGCATTAAATGCTTTGGTAAAAGGAGATTTAATGGATAAAATTATTACAAACGTATTTTTAAAAGGAGAAACTGAGATTTGGTGCATGAAAAATGGGAGTAGCTCGGACAGGATCCATTCAGAAAAAGTCTTCCCAAACTTGAGACACGAAAAAGCCTCGACTGCCGTCGAATGAGTCGCAATATTTACAGTGAGTCTTTTACCGCAGTAAGCCAAAGCAACTACGGCGTCTCGAATTTCATAATTTGTCAGTCACTTGACTATTTGTCACGTTCAATAAGATCCACACTCGAAGAATAAAACTGAATGTGTGAATCGACTTGAAGACTAAATCGTCATAATCCCACGATGCAAGATTGGGAGCTTTTTTTCCCCATTGAGGAAACAAGAAACGGCAGCGTTGAACACGCACCTCGTCTCTGAAAATCATTTGGAACATGGATTTGTGAACGACACCAGGGCAAGCAGCAGGTAAATTAACGGCAGACCATTTATATTAAATTAGCATGCGACACAACCGGGAAGGATAAAACCGAAATGATAAAGCCCGAACAAGATAATTTATTATTCACCGTGTTCGTTATCGACTCAATAGTAGGCAGGCAGCTTTAATAAATCAACAATGGACGAAATAATGCTGCTACCATGCTATCTCTCTATCGTCGGTAAAAATAACCACGGCGTTAAAAGTAAATTTACGCTCGAGAAGCCATAAAGAACTCATCAGCCATCTTAATGGCCAATCATTATATCTCACACGACGGACATTACTGATACACCAGGAGTATGTAATCTTTTCGCAGATAACCAAACGATAATGCATAATATTACGCAGTGTTCCAAAGTCGCGCATCAATCCACGGGCCACTCAACGGGTCAATCAAACGGGCCGATCAACAATGTGCAGACGCAGGCGATAGCGCGAAAATCAAGCTAAACGTTTAATGAGACAATCGAGAACATTAGACGGAGATTCACATCGAATCTTAAAAGTAAGTACTTCCCGCTTCGAAGCGCTGAGCAGTGCTACGGAATGATCCAAGGACGAGGCGTAAGAATTCTGTTACGTCGATAATTAAAGAGTAGAAGTCCGCTATTGAAAGAACACTTCAAACAATGAAACTCTACCCCTACCTCGGTAGATTTCATCTGGCAATTGAGCTTGACCACATATCATTATTTTACACATCTAACCTCAATATAAATACTCCACGTGATTTGGTTTTCAGCATGAATTAGCATTCCGCAGTATCCCCTAGCAATTTCTGCATCGTGGTACAAACAACTCCTAGTTTCTGGTTTGGTAGCGCTCTCCTGACTGATTTTTGGTCTACGCCGAGTGTACAGAGGATCGTATGACCAGGAATTGGGGCGATAATTGTAAGCTTGGAGAGGAATCACTCCGCGCCACACACGCTTGAGTTGGCTTGTATGATACGTTTTCCATGTAGATACTGACGAATATAAAATACATGTCATTCTTAGTAAGTTACTGCTTACGCAAGGCATACGTTGACACCAAAAAAGTTTTACTTCTACTTAACAGTCGGGCTTAACGGTACTACTGGCCGAAAATTGAGAGATTTGGGATCGAATCTCAGAAGAGTAAAAGAATTTTTAAATTTATGAATTACCCTACTTCTTGTTATTTCTTCCAAATCCATAAAGCATGCCAGTTAGGGAGAATATAGAGTAAAATTTTACGACAACTGAACATATTGAAATTATTTTTAGGAAGTAGAAAATCTTTCAATGGAAATATTATATTTGAGTTGAATATTCGACCAAAAGACACTATCAAAATACCTTAATGAGTTCCGCCTTAAACTATCGCAGCAGAGGAATCTCCGAGAGGATTCTGGAAACGACGGTTGAAATAGGGAAGCTTAAAGAGCCTTCAAAACGGGTGGTTGTTGACGAGAGATTAGAGGAATCAACAAGGCATGATTAGAAAAAGAGAGTCTTTGCGAGTGACTTTTAATGTTACGGTGTGTACGGTGAAATAAATGTGTTCAGAGTGCTCCGTAAAAAGAACACTTATTTTTGCATCAACGCACGCAGCACTATGATTGTCATCCGCGTTTACCATTTTTTCAGCGCATACTACATCCATCATAAGGGGACTCAATCCATACATAAAATTCCTTTTATTTGGAGTACCACGGATGATACACCTTCACCAGAAGAGGCTAAAAATCAGCCTTCGGTGTCTTCTTTCATCTCACGCGTGCAGCCTGCATTTCACTCTTAGCTGGTGCTAAATAGAGTGATGCGCCTGGACTCTGGTAAATGACGAAACCCAGCAATGTTCATGCGAGGAGCCTTGAGGTGTTAAAGAAGGCACGGATGTTTCCCTTCATACCAGCGCTTTGCCCTTCGCATCAGCATGGCAATTGGAAGCTGCGCCATTTTTTTTTATCTGCAAGTGCGACTTGGTTTCCCATCAGCTACGGCAGATTGGTGGCGAATGGGATACATCAGTTTTGTGTGGCTGGAAAGTTAGAAACCATTGAAGTGCGACCACTTATGCACAGCTATTGGCCTGTTTAGTGGTTTAGAGAGGAAAGAGCTACCATGGTAATCATTAACTAGAAAATATTATTCACGTGCAAGAGTTGTCGTTTGCTTCGACGCATTCACCTCGATCACATCATAATTCAGAGCATATATTATCGTTGAGGACTGATGACGTCTCAGAACCATCGATACGAGCCGTAAAACTTTTAAACAGGGCCCGAGGAAGTAATCTTAGGTGATTTTTATCGTGCATTTCATTCGTAGGCAAACACTTGATTGAACGTTGATTTAATGACTAATTAAGGTTAAAAAAAATATAAGATACGGATTACGTGCAACTTTTTGAAAATATTACCAACTACGTAATTTAAACAAAGAAATAACAATAACATAGCCCCATCAAGAAGGAGAAAAGGATGGATTAGACGTCTGTTGCGTCACCTTGGTTGGATGACTGCCTTGATGGAAGAGATGGTGGAGGGACGTGCTTAAAGAGGAAGGCCTATGCAGGAATTCCCGAATGGGATTATAGGAGGGAGAAGATACGCAGAAATAAAGAGACTTGTTCTGGAAAGAAAGATTTGAATGCCCATCAACCTTAGGGTCGAGGAGAAGAGGAAGAGAGCCCCATCTCACGATAAAAATTGATTAAAACCAAACAATCACGCTCATATTTGGAGTATCCATTTGAAATCCTATCATGACCCAATCATAACAAACCAAATCCCAATTATTATTCCCTTAAAGAATTCTGAGCCACCTTACTGTATTTAGCCGACACCCTCGTTCAGACAAACCCAAGTTTCACCATTCTACAGGAGGAAGGAGTAAACATTTGCATAGCGCAACTATTTTGTCCTTAGGCGAACGCTAAGCCTTTCATCTACTTTCAGTAGCAGCTCTTAAGAAGTACGAGCGAGTTTTGAAAAGGCAAACAAATCTCTGAAAGGCATGACATCATGCTCATGACGTCATCATCCAGTTATACCAGGTATTTGGGCGGTTTATCTCATCATGGTGATGATCACATTTATGGCATGCAGTAATGGAAATGCATTAAATAGTTAATAAATAATTAATAAAATATAAGAGATTAACATTCTACAATTTTGGCGTCATTAAAGGACGTTATGACTTGAGCCATTGTTATTTCTCGGCGTTCTAATTGAAATTTAGCCAAAAATTATACATTTTATATCCTTTTTGGAATCGTCAACTAGGCGTGACACCTTGATATTTGTTGTCGACAAATATAACAATAAGAAATGTATTACTTCTCGTTGTGAAGAAAAACTGTACATATACCATCGAACGATTACGAAATTAATCTCATGTTCTCCTAAGTCTGGTCGTTGAAATAATATCAATTTGCCAATATTGTTAAATACAATTTTATTTACATTTATCTGTTGATATAACTAAAAATAACACGTAGACTAAGTTTCACGCGAATCCGACCGTAGACATAAATCGCTCCAACCATCTTAATCAGAAAAAATATTCATAATTTTTGCGCTAATGTTCCCCTCCGCGTTATTCACTGAACGGAGTGGTATGGTGTTCCCGAAGCGGAAGTGGGGTCGGTTGAAAATATCGCCAAAGAAGCTTAGAAACAAGAAAACGAAGGAAGGATGAAGACTCTCGGACGAACGTAAAAAAAAGAATTAAAACGGTGGTCGGGCCCCCTTCAATGAATCTCGGGAAGGCAAAAAAAATACATGCCCACAAAAAAATGAATTGAACCAACGACGAGACGAGAGACTTCACAATCGAATCCATTCACAGCCCCGCGATATCTCCAGATGCACGTGACTTCTCGGGCGTTTTCCTCCTTTATGGCAAAAGAGATCGGGGATAAGATCCTTCAAAACCCGCGTGCTCCGCTGACATCACCCCGACAATCGTCTCTGTATGAGATTCAGACGCGGGGAATCAGGAACGGGAGGAGAAAACCGATCTCCCCGACAGCGCCACGCCTTGTCGGCACGAAGTTGGGAAGAAAAATCCGATAACTAGCAGAGGCGAAAAATTATCAAAAAAATGAACTAAAGGCGTTTTTTACGAAACCAAGGGAGCGGGGATGACCCCCGACGTGTTTTTATCTGAAGCGCCTCAATTTTCTCACTCATCTGGACGAGAGGCTGTGAGCGATCAACCGGGATCGGTTTGAAACAACGAGAGAATCACAAAAAAATCAACATGAAAAAAATGAAACACGAGTGGATAGCCGCATTATTGATTCGCATTTCATAATTTCATTTTATTAAGAAAACTACGCGGCAAATGCACGAGCCATCATTTGGGAAGAAGCATGTAGAAGTGGCAATAACAAAATATTATTAACAAAATATTCGCCACCTTTTGATCACCAATGTTATTGACCATTTTAAGTTAATGGAGGAAGTCTTCTCGGATCTTCCATAGGGATATATTTTTTACTGCCGACGTTTCGGAGTCCGACTCGTACTCCATTCTCAAGGCAAATGAATATGGAGGAAGACCCGAGAAGACTTCCTCCATATTATTCGCTGGGGGAAAAAAAAACTAAATCATACTTCATTTTAAGTTAGTTTGAGCAAAATAACGTTTCACAAAGAAATCAACGACTTTGGTCTCATTTAAAGAAAAATATCTCACTCTTCCTAAAGATATCAAATTTTTAGCCCTTTACCGAAATAATTTCCGAGATTTTTGACGAAAAAAACCAACCATTATACATGGAAAATGGTACGTGTATGCACTCCAGATAGATATTTTTAAAAATAAGCTATTTCTAACACCTAGATCTCGTCAAAAAATTAACAGGACGTAGTTTGTATGTTTTCTCGACTATTTTTGAAAATAAGTCATATTGTTACCGCAGCATTTTTTTCAGGATCTCGAAACAAGTTCCGTTATGAGGAAGTTTCAAACGTACCGCGTGAAAAAATTAGTTAAGTTACAGACTTACATGGATATTTATTCTTAATTATAGGATTTGCAGTCATATTTGAGTATATTGTTGCACCATTAATAATGCATTATTTAATTCATGCTACATACAGCTGGTGAAATTAAAACTTATATTTCGAATATGGTCTCCGTTATAATTAATGAACTGTCTCGCTCAAACGAATTAATGGTGATGCTGAGTATCTCCTATAGAGGATGGCTTTGCATAACATAATAATTCCTTATCACAGTTCATGGAAGAATAACACACAAGGCATAATTTTGAAAAAAAAATTATTCCAAAAATGATTATTTTTATGATAAATCATTTTCGTCATTTTAGCCATTTTAGTCATTTATAATAAATCATTTTTTGTCATCTTCCACGCTAAGTATCCTCTTCCGTGGATGACTATGAACCTTATTTTGATTCTCTGTGACATTTAGTGGAGAGGGTGAGACGATGTAAAGATTTACATTTCCTTCAAAAATACATTCATTTTGACTCTTGGCACAGTTTAGTGAAGCAAACCTGCCAAGCGGGGGAGCGCTTTCCGTAACATAGCATAAAAGTTAAATCAACTAAATCACCCCGGACGTTCCCAACCGATATCTGCGCCAAGATTGTGACAAAATTCAACTCCAACTTTATCTGTTATTAGATAATAGGGGCACCCAAGATCACGAACACATTATAAGATTACAAATTCAAGATCAGATTACAAATTCAAGAGAAGAGAGAAATTCATGGTGTTCATTCGTGGTCTAGAAATGTAAAGGCCCTTGGCATATATTTAGAAAGAATTCGATTCTATGTGTACAGATTTTCTCCTGTACGCAAAATTATATTTCGCTTTTAGGATAAAATAGAGAAATAACCTTACATATTATTAGTGCAATGGTTCCAAATAATTATCAAGATGTCATGCCGAATAAAAAGCGCGTATTTACGCACGGTGTTCGCTTAACTTTTGCATTCCGCGTCGTAAATACAAGTAAAAATAATGCTTTCATTAAGTGGTTATTGGTTTATGATTATGAGTCCAGTCCATGAATTTTTTCATCTAACTGTAAAAGTTGTTAAAATAAGCACTCAATTACCTACGATTAGCGCTCGAATCACATTTTAAAAACATCAAAAGAAAGTTTCATTGGTGTAAAAAACACAAGGTATATTCTCACCAATGTTTACCATCATAGAACTGGCTCCGATGTATCGGCGTCATAATCAGGCCCTTGACGACACCGATGCGTTCAAAATGTTGTTCCATAATAAATGTTGGGAGTAATATACATCGTGTGTTCTTCTTCACTGACTAGATTCTAGACTTCATAGATTTTCAAATGCCCAAGCTTGAACACATCGGATATCATTTAGAATTTAAATCTGGTTGCAGGACGTTAAAACACAAGAAAGGAGAGGTGATGAACTTGGAGAATATGCAAAGAAAAGCGGCTAGGTATGTGCTAGGGAAACACAATAAAACAGAGAGCGTAACAGAAATGCTTAAGAGTACTGGGATGGGAGTGTTTATAGGTGAGGAGGGAAAGGAGCAGGCTATATGGGGTGCATAAAGTAGTGAGTGAGGAAATAGCATGGGATGAATTTGGGAAGGACATATTACAGCCTCACTCACTCAAGATAAAGTTGCGATCACAAAGGACAAATGTAAAACAGTTCTTCTTGAACAGGACTATATGGAACTGGAACGACCTATCAGCACAAATATTTCAGCCCTTCCCAAAAAATTATGTATTTAAAAAAAATAGGTTAAAGAAAAAGATGGTTTCAAGGTTTATTCTTTTACTAGGCTGTTTTTAATGTTACCTCCCGGCCAATGGCCTACATGTAACCGTTTAGTTGTAATAAAACCATAGATATTCGGTCAGGTAGGTACACATGAAAACACCACAAGGTGCACCATTGATGGCTCATCCTTTAAAAATTTCAAACTAGCTTCCCGAAAAAAACTGGATTGGTCTGTAAGTTCCTCTTTATAAAAATAAAGCCGACCACGATTTTCCACTAGCCCCCCCCCCCTTCCGTCATCTCTCAATGACGAACCGTTCGCAGTGGTGGTGGATACCTGTAGAATCTTCCCGGGTAGACGGGATGCTGTGCGGTCAAGGGGAGAGGAAAGGTTTTCCCAAACAGGGGGAAAGAGTGAGAGGGACAGAGTTTGGGAAAGAAGCGATCAGCGCCAAATGAGAGAGATGATATCAGCAAAAAAAACGCCCAATCGATTGGGAGAATGAGAAATAAGACCAAGGTCAGAGTGTAGCTGTAGACGAGAGATGTAAGTTGGCGGTTCAATATCCCCACAATATCTTCAAAATAGAACATTTGGTAATTAATGACAACATTTATAGCTTGAATGAGAAATAACCTTAAAAAAATTTAGAAAAGAAGTCATACTGTTACCGCAGTAATTTTTTAAGTTTAAGTTTTTAAGTTTAAGTAAGTTGGCGGTTCAATATCCCCACAATATCTTCAAAATAGAACCATTGATAATCAATGACAACATTTATGGCTTGAATGAGAGGAGTTCAGGTCCACAAAAATTCAACAATTCAACGAGGTCAGTATTTCCAAGTCCCGCTGCGAGCCAGGCCGCGACGGGCGATCGAAAAATCGTACTTACTTTCGGCGTCGCGAACACTTTTCCAAGATTTTTTCAGAACAACGTTATAATATCTTTACTTAACGCCCTAATATAGTATCTCGGAGCACTTATTTCTTAAAACAAAGATAATAAATAGTTTATGTAAAATGTTGCCCGAAAAAGCGCCCGCCATTTTGTGACGTAATAGCAAACGAATCCCGATAAAAATCTCTGAAACTTATGCAAGGAACAGGAAAAGAATCTTGTTAACAGATGGTGGTGTTATTTATTTCATAAAATCCTTCCACTACATCAAAATCTGCGTAACATTTAAGATTGTCGATGAAAATTGAAAAGGGGCGTTTTCTGGGATACTTGGTCATGTTTGAGCCTCTGTGTCTAAAGCCTTGGTTACACGATACATTAACCCGTACGAGTTAATGAGCAAATGCATGACCGCGTGAATAAACGCGAAAATTCACCGTGTAAACCACACCAACTTGTACGTATGCATGAACGCGTGAACAGGAAAATAGAACCTGCTCTATTTGGTCCACAAATTCGTACATGAACTTGTACATGAACACGTACAAGTTAATGCATCGTGTAACCAGGCCTTAAGTAACGGCGAAGACCTCAAGTGCATAAAACTGTCATCGCATGTTGCCTAGTGCACATTTGATGAAAATTCACCCTCTGCCACACATCTTTGGTGTGGCTAGTAGGGTACACAGAACAAGTAGGTTACAGAGCTTAATTTTTACCTGCATTTCCTATCAGCACTAGCGATTAACGCGGCAAGCTGGCAGTATTATGAAACCAGAAGTGCGCAGGATTGTGACAAAGCGCTGATACACGCAGCCTTCCCCGCCTGGGTCTGCTCGTCGGTAGCGTGAATGGAGAATGACTGGAGTGGCAAAGTCTTGAATGACGGGAAGGATGAATGAACTTTACGTCTCATGCATCCGACTGCTGCAGAAACGAGAAACTTGCGGGGTCAACGGTTTAAAAACGCCCAAACTGATGGATTTCGAGTGCTTTCAACATCACATTTACATTGGGTCCCGGAGTGATAGTCGGATTACTTGAAAAATGTCTCACAAGCCCCATTGCTCACGAAAAAAGAGAGGTCACTTCATTAGTAACCCTGCTGATCCCATCCAGTGAGGTCAAATCTGATTTTTTTCTCCCTCGATGACAGGATCATTTATGACACTGATCCACGTAATGTTACCCCTATGACTTGAAGGCTCTGAATTATGGAAGACTTTCTCATTCTTTCATCTACAAATTGATATGAAGGGAATGGATTGATGCCCATCACACAACTGTACACAACAAAATCCGGATGTATCGGCGTGTAGCAGCCAGGATGCAATGAATAAAAGCAGAGTAAACGGGTATTAGGTGCCCTAACAGCTGAGATTGTACCTCTCCACGAAATCAATCATTTAATAATAACCGGAAGCGGTCGGGTGTTCTCCAAGGAAGCATCATCTGTCCTACTCTATTTCTACCACGCATTATCGACATCCGTAACGTAGCTGATTGCAGGGTAAACGGTTTAAATACGTCCACAGCGACGATTTTCTTTCAACACCATACTTACATCGAGCACCGGAGCGACAGGTAGATTACTTTAAATATGTCCCACAAGCCCCACGAAAAAAGAGAAGTCAGTTCACTAGCAACCGTGTTGATCCTATCCGGCGAGAAGGTCAAGCCTGATTCTCTCGAAGACAGGCATCGGAACAGAGGATTTTTTGCTGACGACTGGTTTCATGAGAAAAGATTTTTAACCCAGGCTTTTCGATAATCTTACATGCATAGACATTATTAATCGTTTTACCAAGTGATCGGAAAACATTATTTTGAATCAGAAAGGAGTTTTATCCTCATCATTCCGTAATAGCTGGACCTCAGAATAAACAAGGTTTTGAAATGAATGTTGCGAAATATAGCTCTGTATCTCAAACGACCATTTACTTAAGTCATATTGCTGCGCACCTAACTCACTGAAACACTATTGATACTAACATTATACTTTCAAAATATAGAAAATTGAAATCCTGGGGAAATCACAGTTATAATCGAGGAATAGTACGTACGAACGAATGTACTTTGAAAAAAAATTAGATCAATACGAATTTGATTAAGTCCTTCAATATCACAATTCACAACCAGCCTTCCGAGAGCATAAAACAAAATGATAATGTGCTTGAAATTTAGGTGTATCGTCACTGTGATTTGGGTGATAAAGCCACCTTTCAAATGAAAGAGCAAACTCGGAAATGTTTCCACTTGAGAGTCGCTCTCAAAAGCATTCCAGAGAGGGCATGACACTTGACTCATGACACGGTTATCACGCCCAGAGTTAGAAATGACTAAGGACTTCCGCCCCCAGTTTTTCCGAGAAACTACTACAACCGCCATTCTGCTCTTCTATTTTATAATGACGTAAAACCCACATTAGTCATATCCGCTTATAAAAATCCAAAGATCGAACAAAAGTAAAATAAAAATACATGAATTGGTAAAAATACGGTTCCATCTCAGAAATAAAATGGTTTCCTACCCCAGCAGGCTCCAAAAACAGCGTAGAATATCAGAACGACGACGACAGCCGAGAACATAGATTAAAGAATAAATTAGATAGTGCCATACGGAACAATAGCCCGGCAAAGTATTGAAGCTATTGAAATGCACACACGGCCACATTGTGTGAATCAGCTGTGAAGTTATGACGCCGAGAATATAGATACGTATATGTATCAGAATATTCGCGGTATCGCGAATAGTCAACACATGAGCGCACAATGAAATAATTTCATTTAAAGTACTACATTATTCATAAAGTTTTGGGATTAACTGCTCGCGATGGCCATGTTAGGAGGATCATTTGTCACAAAAAATAGGCTTCATTTTCGAGTATCAAGACGCTATTTAATCTCTTCTTTTATGTATGGATCGGGATAGTAAGGAGTTGAATTATACTCGTGATTTTAAGAACGTAAGAAGTGCTTTAAAATTCCATGTGAAATTTTAATTTCTTCAAATTATTTAGTTCCGCCTTGGGTACGAATTTGGCGTGGAAAAACGGGATTATTTAAAGGTATCAGTCACCCTTACTTCGGTTGAATCCATTGTGTTTCAGTACAGGTCCGAAAGTATGGAGAAGAGAAAATGAAACGCGTGGATTCGTGAAAAAGAGTTTCTTTTTACAAAAATATATGGTTTCCCCTTACAAATTGAAGTGGGCCGTTCGTGGGGTCCTCAGTAGGTCAACGGTTGAAGCGTAAATTATCCAAAACTCATATAAATTTTAGTTTTGGGATTCGAAAGTCCCTTTGATTAAACTCTCAAATTGGCACCAATTATAAGGAAAGGAGAAACCAATTTCGACACACGTCCGCCCGAGGATATTTTTCGTTTATGCAGGAATTGAATTAACGGGAAAACGCAAAAATAAACCATGCAACTCCGCATAGGCTGAAAAAGTAGACGATAAAAAAATTGAACCTAATTACATTCTTCCTATGAGAAATGTGTGAATCAAAGACTAACTGAATACTTTAAAATGGCAAAAAAAGGAGAAATTTCTTAAACCAGACCTTCCGAAATTAGTTTCAATGCAGTAAAGCATTACAAAAATGATTTCATATTCCCAAAAATACTGAAGTGATTTGCAGAACAAAATTAATGCACGATAATTTTTACTAGGGTGCATTTTTAGTTGCGGCTTGCCAATTAAACCCTGAATTTCGCAAACTAATCCTCATGTAAAGATTTATTCACATTATGCTCGTCCTGCTCATTCCATGAAATCATGCCAATAGTTAATATCAAGCCACGATTATGCAGAGATAAAACTGTGAAACGTTGGCAAGAGGTGATTAAATTCACTATCCCAACACCAATCTCCCAGAAGAATTGTGTGTATACACAAAAAGGGTCGAAATATACTCACAGTAAGGAAAATATGATCAATAACGGTTATCGAATAATGCCGTTATGATAGTCTTGTTAGCGTCAGTGACCTCTAGCAACAACTGGGATGGTAATCGCTTGATTAAAAACTAGAGTCAATCTTTTATTCCAATTTCAAACTTAAACTTATTTTCTGACGAAGTTATTGATATCTTACGAACTTCAAAATACTACGGTAGATCAGATCATAAGAATCTAATTAGGGAAATTAACTGCAGGGCGGACCGGTTTAAAATATTGCTTCTTCCCGGGCTCTTTAAGAGGTCATCATGGCTGCGTTAAGACTTGGAATAAGGTTAGTTGCAGGTAGTGTAGCTGATTAGTTGATTTGCTCCCTGGTGATTGTTTCTTAATATGCCACGTAGTACTAACACCATGCTTTGCATGTTCCCTGCACGACTCTCGTATATTGTGCACGTAGTTGCATTGTAAATTAATTCAAGAGTTTCTGTAGCATTGGTAGTATACCAATAGATGGTGCATGTTCGTGAAAGTTAATTTCTACTGTAGAGCATGTTGGGATTAAGTCACCCCCGCCCAAAAACCCTAGAGGTGGCTTGTAGGGTAAGATGCAGATTTAGATGTAGATATACAACTACTTCAAATCACACGCCGGAAAATCCTCAGATCTTGCGAAAAGATTTATTAACATTATTCTCAGCCGGCTCTGACCATGAGCTCATGTCAATAGTTAATCTCAAGCCCTGATTACGCAGAAATAAAACAGCGTAATGTTGTCAAGAGGTGGTTCAACTCATTATTACAAGACCGATCCTCCAGAATAATTGCGTATATAAATAAAAGTGGTCAAAATCTACCCACATTTACGAAAATGTGATCAATAGCGATTATCAGAAGCGCAAGCCTCGAAGAGCGAAGGCGAACACTCCTTTCCCTTCGCTCAGAATCCACAGCATCCGCCCCCATGACCAAATGGACCACGTACGTAACCTCGATAACCTCCGTAGAGTCATCCAAAGAGGCAAGAAGGGATGCTTCCGCAGCTTCAACCCTCCTCCTACTCCTTCTCTGCCATAAGTGGCTCCGAGCGATGGTGATGAATCATCATCCCATCACGGTTTCCCCTTGCGCACGATTAAAACGTCCTTACCCGCCGCTCGCCGAAGATTCCGACCGTCCGCTAGAGGCGCGCGCGCATTTGACGTGTACGAGGCTTTCCTTGAATCGAGCAAAGATTACGCGATGACACAGCTGCGCGGACTAGGAAAAAAAAGAATGCTCTTTCCCCCACCACTTGGTTACTCCAAGTCGAGAGAAATAGGCCACAAAACGCCGCCGTGATGATGGCGATCGAATGCGAAAATACTCATTACATCGCCCGGTTTCCTCATTTTCGAGACGTTACATGTTATCTGCGTGCGATAATATTGGATTGGACAGTATTGAGTGGTACAATGAATGAATACTTGAGTTGATTTCCGATTAAGGTGGCTCTGGCTTGAGAGTGAGTGAGAGTCAAGATAACTAAAGTCATGGTTCCGGAACGGCTCAGAGTGGGTTCAGATAAAGTTTTGGTTCACGGAACCGAACCGAAAGTAGGAACGAAAGTCTCGGAACGAAAGTGTAAAAAAATTTTAACGAAAGCCCATAAGAATGAAAGACAAATACTAAGTTGCACATTTTCTATGATTCAGTTTATAAAATCCAGCTTTAACTGATAAAATGGGTTAATCATCAAAAGCCAAAATTAAGTCATAAAATATGCTATTCCACAAATGTATTTTTAAAAGGCCACATTTGTCAGCCTAAGGAGCCATCGGAGCGCAGTTTTCACAAAACTACCACATTTTTCCATCACGGCAGTGATTCGCTAATAATTTTATAATACAAGAGGTAAGATGCCAACAATTTTTTTCATTCGATTTTATATATATATATATATATATATATATATATATATATATATATATATATATATATATATATATATATATACACATATATATATATATGTGTGTATATATATATATGTATATATATACATATATATATATGTATGTATATACATATATATATATATATATATATATATATATATATATATATATATATATATATATATATATATATATATATATATATATATATACATACATACATATATATATATATATATACATATATATATATAATTGTTCGTTCATTCACTCAGACCGCTCAGCGGCAAATACACACATAAATGTTTATACAGAAAGGTAGAAAGAAAGTGGATAGGACCTATCAACTTTCTTTCTACCTTTCTGTATAAACATTTATATGTGTGTGTGTATATATACATAACTACACTTAGGATCACTCGAGTGACGAATATACAAACGGATTGCCACAGGAAGGCAATCGACAAACACAGAGAAACACAAAAAAATGAAAACACTAACAGAGTTTCTTGATATTTCGGTGCCACTAGCACCTTGGTCGCAAGAACGTAGAGGACCTATACGTTCTTGCGACCAATGTTGAGCCAATATTGGACCAATATCCAGCCATTATTCATGGCTGCTTGGGGTGTGATGGTAAGCTATTTACGAGGGCGAAAATGATCGAGGAATTTCGAGAAGTAACCCACAGATTAACATGCTAATTACTACCGAGCAATTTGAGCGGCTTCGATGATCTACCTAAAAGATTGTTGGAAAGACATGGATTGCTGTGGAACTATAAAAAAAGACGGCGAGTAGGAATTTCCCCTACCGCGCTCATTTCTACAATCACCAAGAACGTCCGAATGATCAAATTTTATTGCAGTAAACTAATAAAATGCCTCCGTTACTCAGCTAATTCATACCAAATTTGCAGGCGAATTAACTTCCTCCCAAAAAATAAACTCGGTCACATCTTAGCGGAAGTACCAATGAAACTATTCCACTTAAAGAAAAAATATCTATTCAGCAGTAATTCACCAAACTGACCAAAGATATTCCTCATATGAAGATTGTGTGTTCAAGAGATTGCACCGTTCAGACAGAGGTCGAATCGTGCCACAGTATTGGTAAAGTATTGCGATTAGCCAACTGTTACGAATAACAGTTTTACTACTACACAAGTCACATACTTATTGTCATGCCATTAGCCCGGAAGGGGTCTCCGGCAAAGGAGATGAAAGGTCGGTTTTGAAAATCCTAACTCGGATAATCCCAAAATAACAGTGCAATACTTACACTCAATTCAACATGACCCTTATCACATGAGATCCAATAGACCAGGGCACCTTCCTCCAACGAGTGGATGCCACATTGCGGAGTCAGACAGGGAGATAAAAAATTCACATCTGGAAGCCACTCTACTGCCCAGAGGAGGAACAGCTGAGTGACTCACCGACTGCCGCAGGGGCTGGATGTGATTCCGAGGAATAAATGCGTGCGTTACATGCCCAGAATTCTTAACACCCCAGTAGAGCCACTCTTTAACTCGTTAAGACAATATGAAGAGAACATCGGAAGCTAAACTTCAATTGCTGTCACATCCGCAGTATATAATAACCTCACCTACTGACTACTATAGTCTGACCATTTTACCGACGGAAGCCATAAAAATACAAGATGTGGGATAGTTCTTTTCGTAATATCTTATTTTCGGCAATCGGCAATTTCGGTATGATAAAAGAATTAGAGCGCGTGCAAAGGAGATCCGCTAGGTTTGTTAAAGGCCGTTATGATATTGGTATAAGTGTTACGAGTTTAATAGAAGAACTAGGATGGGAATTACTATCAGAACGCAGGTTAAAATTTAGGTTAAACCTCTTAAGTAAATTCGCAACCGATTTGTTCACAGATGACGTTAGATATATATTAAGAACCCCTGCGTATTATGCTAGGTTTGATCATATTAACAAGATTAGAGAGATGGATTGTCGTACCGATAGATTTTAAAATTTCATTTTTCCCGCGTACCATATAAGAGAACAATAGGCAGCGTAGCAAAGGGATAGGTAGGTGAAATATAGTTAGAGTAGGCTGTAGTGCATGATGCATGTAATAACAACCAATAATCCCTTTCTTATTATGTAGATACTAACCATCTAGCTCCATGTGACACTGTTCTCTAGCATGTCTCCATTAAATATCCTAGTTGCATGTCATTAGTGCATGTTTGGTGATCTTTACCCCCAGCCACACACCCTCGTGGTGGCTCGCAGGGCATTACGTAGATGTAGAATTGTCACCAGCATGCCTGAACGAGTTACAGAAGAGAACTACAAGGGCAAAGAAAACTCTCGTAAACTTCGATATGCATCGTGTATTTGCGGACTCGAACTAATAATATTACGTCAACCGACTGTGGCGAAAGACTTGAAACGCTTCCAACATGGAAATAGAGGGAAGGTCAAGTCCGCCAGGCGCGTTTGACGTCGTGCCGCACTGACGCCATTTTCCAGATTACTCCTTCGAGTCATACTAAAAACTACCATCTAGACTACACCACCATGGTTATGGCCAGACTACACCACCACGATGATCAGATAAATTTGACACGCTTATCACGACAGTTTTAGAGTGAGATGAGATCAATAGAATTAACGCTATTGGCAGAAACTTGTTGGAATTCCTTCATAATGAAATAATGAATGAATAATAGAAGAACTAGGATGGGAATTACTATCAGAACGCAGGTTAAAATTTAGGTTAAACCTTTTAAGTAAATTCGAAACAGAGTTGTTCACATATGACGTTAGATATATATTAAGAACCCCTGCGTATTATGCTAGGTTTGATCATATTAACAAGATTAGAGAGAAAGATTTAAAATGTCATTTTTCCCGCGTACCATAAGAGAGAACAATAGGCAGCGTAGCAAAGGGATAGGTAGGTGAAATATAGTAAGAGTAGTCTGTAGTGCATGATGCATGTAATAACAACCAATAATCCCTTCCTTATTATGTAGATACTAACCATCTAGCTCCATGTGACCCTATTATCTAGCATATCTCCCTTTAATATCCTAGTTGCATGTCAATAGTGCATGTTTGGTGATCTTCACCCCCTGCCACACACCCTCGTGGTGGCTTGGAGGGTATCACGTAGATGTAATGAATTACTTAGTTTTCCACAAAAGATTTATTACGTTCTTGGAGCGAGATTTACGAGCTTTTCTTGATGAGCTTTTCTTGAATAATTCACTCGCTTTGGATATCGTGGTTTGCTAATGACGAACAAAATACTCAGTGAAACTGAGTATTTTGTCCGTCATTATGTTTCGTCTTTTTGACATGCTATCAGTTACAGTAAATATCTTGGTGGAATTACCCCGTGGAATCACGCACTTGAAAAGGCTTGCAGGGTATCGCATAGACATAAAACACTGGCTCTGAACGCTGTTTTAGCGATCGTCATTAATGGAAACGTCGCTAACGTTCATCAGCAGTAAAAAAAATATGTATAAAAGGAAGCGGTATGAGGACTCGTCTTTGATCGAGGCCGACACTCGGAAGCAGACAAGAGTCGTTATTCATCAGTTTGGCGAATGCTGTACCACTGCGTTCAAATCTGAGCAATGATCGCCGTGGGACACCTGTTGACGCGGAAGATGGTGAAGTGGATATCCCGAGAAATATAACCTGTAACTCGCAAAGATTTGAGCCATGGGGACGCCTTCCTAAGAAAAGGGGAAATAGAAGCCTCAAAAAAATGGTTATCTAACATATCCAGCCACCGATATAAAGAATCCTGAGGAATGCCTTACAGTGATTTTACTTTTTATTTCTTTTAAGGAAAATATTCCACAGACAGCAAAATTACCAATTTAAAGCGTATTTGCGAAAAATACAAAAAAGACATACACATATAAACAACGAAAAAAAAAACTTAACTTTGATAACCTGGATTAAGTTCATAACTGTGATTTTCTGCGTATTTATGAAAATATTTGTTGTGGCCAAATCGGTGAAGTTTTTTGGCGATAGAGCAAAGGGACAGATATCAGTAGGAAGTGAATTTATTTGGGAGGAGAGAAGGAAGACGAGCGAAAGTTTAGTCAGTGATAATCTTGGAGTTGTGATGTGGTAGGACGCAAAGGCATTCTGATATTGATGAATGAAATAAGGACAAGAATGCCAATGTAAAAATTAAGGCTATTGTAAATCAATTTTAAGTCGGATTTAAGTCTGTGATGGGAGAGACAACAAATGGAGTAAGTTCGAACCTTTTAAGTAAATTCGAAACCGATTTGTTCACAGATGACGTTAGATATATATTGAGAACCCCTGCGTATTATGCTAGGGTTGATCATATTAACAAGGTTAGAGAGAGAGAGATTGTCGTACCGATAAATTTAAAATGTCATTTTTCCCGCGTACTATAAGAGAGAACAATAGGCAGCGTAGCAAAGGGATAGGTAGGTGAAATATAGTTAAGAGTAGTCCGTAGTGCATGGTGCATGTAATAACAACCAATAATCCCTTCTTTATTATGTAGATACTAACCATCTAGCTCCATGTGACCCTATTTTCTAGCATATCTCCCTTAAATATCCCACTTGCATGGAAATAGTGCATGTTTGGTGATCTTTACCCCCTGCCACACACCCTCGTGGTGGCTCGCAGGGTATTACGTAGACGTAGGCGTAGATGGAGAGGGGAGATAGTATGTCGTACGTGGACGCACTGCGGAAATTTGGAATTATATACTTCGCTATTTTAGTAATCAGCCCGCTTCAAATTATACTTGACCTATTGCAAGTAAGAGTATGTTCGCAAGCATGGTAGCTCACCAGTATCGTCTGATATCAAACTAACATACTAGGTTATCGAACCAGCTGAGTTACACGATTTCATAACTGATGCGGCAATACTAACAATCCAGTTTGTTACTCGCTCCCAACAGGATCCAGCAGCTGCCGACCAATCACGTTAGCGTCAACAGCCACAGTGCGATCTTCACTTATGAAATTCATGTCTCCCCACGGCTATTACTATTTTTCGGTCGTAAAATCAGTGATTGGGATGTATGTTGGGCATACATGGGGGGGATAAAACATTTGTTACGCGTTCAGTCATGCTCAAAGCAAAAATTGTTAAACATAATTATTTTGAGGGGTTGGTCTAGCAAAAATCAATTTAAATACCTGATATCATCGGTTCGCAGTTCAATTTCCGAATCAGCATAAATTTCTAAGTACATTTGTAAGCAGCAGATTCTTCTAACATATACTTTTGATTAAATTAACTTAGTAACCATTTTCATCGTTGAAAACTACATCTACATCATCTACATCTACATCTACGTCATACCCTGCAAGCCACCCAAAGGGTGTGTGGCAGGGGGTGCTTTCGCACCAGGCATGCATGGATGATATGGTAGAACACCGACATTACATTAAAAACCCGCGTACCACACATGCAAAGCGCCAATTACAAATCTAATACCCAAGAAACATTGTATCTCCAATCGTTCTAACATGCAAGGGATACAAAGACTACTACTACAGATTCAAAATATCATGCATAAATAAGAACATCATTATTTACATCATGCATAAATAAGAAAGAGGAGAATATAATGAGAAAGATTAACTGCCTGCCTATTGTCAATACTCGAACTATTCATGACGACGATCACAGCTGTTATGGTCCCGAATGGTACGCGGAAAAAATGACATTTTATACCTATCGGTTCTACAATCTAGCTCTCTAATTTTATTGGCGCGATCTAATCTGCCGTAGTACGAAGGGGTTAATAGTATGTTTTTTACGTCGTCAGTAAAATGATTTTCCTGAAATTTATTTAGGAGGTTAAGCCTATAATTTAATCTACGCTGTGATAGCGATTCCCATCCTAATTCTTCTAACAGTCCAGACACACTAGCCAACTTATCGTAGCATCGTTTCACAAACCTAGCTCCTCTTCGCTGGACGCGATCTAACTCTGATATCAACCCCGTTTCGTATGGATCCCATACACTAACAGCATATTCCAGATGAGGCCTAACGATTGAAAAATAACAACGTTCTTTCACTCTCTCATCACATTTTCCGAGTACTCTCTTGATAAAGCCTAGCTTCCTATATGCTTGACCGCATATTTCCCTAATATGTTTTCCCCAAGATAGGTCGTGACTAATTGTGACTCCTAAGTGGTGAAACTAAGAGTAAACTATGGTGAAATCGAGTGGAATCCACAACACAAAGTATCCAATGCATGTCTTAAGAGTTTCTTGCCTTAAATTTCGAACTTAGGGTGGTTATTCTTGCTTTACATCCGCCAATCCCTCTTTCCCCTCGTGATATCCAATGGAAATTAAGGAAAGATCAAGGATAAACAATGCGTTTCTTATTTTGGTTGTCAGGCAACAGTTAAATGACGTAATGCTCTCTCCATCTGCCTCAATGGGCCCTGCTCGTAAAACGGAAAAAATTACATTTTTCACCAACTCCACATGACCTGAGCAGTGTTCGCCAGTCCACCAATCTGTGTGCAGAACACAATATCGAACCAAGACTGCCGGAGCAAAGCAATCCATCGGTTTCAAGTCCCAATCTCCAATCAATGAACGGCGAGGAAACGCGGCAACGGTAAGGGTTGAGGGAGGGATGGGGCGTGAGGGGGGGAGGAAGGAGGAGGAGGGTGAAGAGGCGGTTAAGGGGGTAAAGGTGGGTAGGAGGTCATATGTTCGCCAGAGCGTCATGTCCCGCCTTAATCCGTTTCCCCCCGGAACAGTTAATCGAATCAACTCGGGACGCCCGAAAAATTTCAACCGGAAAATCGAAAAGGGAGAGAAGTCGGGAAGAGCTAAGTCAGAGGAAGCGACCACGGGGCTAAAACCCCTCCCCCCACCACTGCACTGTCCTGTAAAAATCATTCGCTGAGCCCATTGCGGTGCGACCATCGCACCGACCCGAGCCTCACCTCACCGAAATGGGATCTATGGATCCGTACGAGGAAGGTATGATAAAAGAATTAGAGCGCGTGCAAAGGAGATCTCCTAGGTTTGTTAAAGGCCGTTATGTTAATTGTATAAGTGTTACGAGTTTAATAGAAGAACTAGGATGGGAATTACTATCAGAACGCAGGTTAAAATTTAGGTTAAACCTTTTAAGTAAATTCGAAACTGATATGTTCACAGATGACGTTAGATATATATTGAGAACCCCTGCGTATTATGCTAGGTTTGATCATATTAACAAGATTAGAGAGATAGATTGTCGTTCCGATAGATTTAAAATGTCATTTTTCCCCCGTACTATAAGAGAGGACAATAGGATGCAGAGCAAAGGGATAGGGAGGTGAAATATAGTAAGAGTAGTCTGTAGTGCATGATGCATGTAATAACAACCAATAATCCCTTCCTTATTATGTAGATACTAACCATCTAGCTCCATGTGACCCTATTATCTAGCATATCTCCCTTTAATATCCTACTTGCATGTCAATAGTGCATGTTTGGTGATCTTCACCCCCTGCCACACACCCTCGTGGTGGCTCGCTGGGTATCACGTAGATGTAGATGTAAATGAAAGAAATCGAAATGGAGACGTCCGGGAACTGAGGATGTGGCTGGAACTATTCAAAATAAGGAGGTTGGAGCGGTAATCAAGGGTGAAAATTAGGTAACTGTTGCATTTTAGGTGGCTCTCGCGTATGGGAACCCCTGAAATTCTGAAAGCTTAAATGTAGCACCTTTTATGCGCAAAGTTTGTATATGAAACGTTTTATACATTCATCTGCATCTACGAAATACCGTGGAAGCCATCACTAGGGTGTGTGTGACACATTGTGTAGAATAATATGAAACCTTATGTCACAACGTTACTAACGTTATACGTTACGTTACCAACATTGCTAACGTTACATTGTTAACGGTTGTCGGGCCCGGTGGCGGCGGGGTAAAGTCCTCGCCTGATAACTCGAGGGTCGCAGGTTCGAATCCCACCTGGGTAGAATAAATGTGTGTTGAATTAATTGTGGAAAGTCCTAAATTCGCTCACAATGAAGACAAATTATTATTATCATTAGTTAGTATCGTGACGTTACTAATGTTATAGTACATTTTACATCAGATAAACGTCATTTTGAACAGAATATTCAAGATTTTAATTAAAACACTTTAGAGGAAGCGAGCGTTACATAATATAACGCTAGCATAGTACAATATGCAACATTTTATATATTGAACTATATTTTTATCATTATTACACCGAATACTGCGCATTTGTCTCATTTATATCGTGCGAATAACAACCACAACAACAGACGAACACACACACCCATTCCCTGAGTGTTGATAAATCCACCCAGGCGGGATTCGAACCCGCGTCCTAGCAGGACTTTTTACCCCGCTGCCACCGAGGCCGGCAAGTGAACAAAGATATGGAAACTGGCTGGTTTTACTCTAATTCCGCTCTGAAAGGAGAGGAGATTTAACATGGCTTCTCATGGGGATTACTCAGATTACATCAGGTAAACGTCCATTTGAACGACATAGAATATTCAAGCTTTTAATTAAAACACTTTAGAAGAAGGAAAAAGTCCTGGGAAGTCAATTAACAATTAAATATAGATATTTTACCGACATCTTCATCAATAGCGCATACCTGCCATAATTTAAGTGGCCTAAATGCGGTAGTTCCACGCAAACGGCGCTGCAATCGGCTCCTATAGATAACAAAAGTGGTCATGAAGTTATACTCGTGGGATAATTGGCATTTTTCAAGCCTTACTTTTGGTCTTCAACGGCTAACACATTCAATCTGTGAAATCAGGATTAATGAAATCATTTGAAAAAAGTTGGAATTCAGTATTTATGCTGTCTCACACTATTGAGGCGATTGAGGTGTACGAGGAGGTCACTGCGTCATCAAACTTAGGCCTGACAACCAAAATAATAACCGTATTGTTCACCCCTGCTCTCAACTAACTTTCCTATGGTGAGCAGGGTGGAATGGACAAATTAGCAGATGTATAGCAAGAATATCAACCATCTGATTGAAATTTAAGGCAAGAAAATCTTGAAGCACTTATTTGGTGCTTAATGCTATAGATTCGACGCGATTTTTAATATCGCTTTTATCGGGAATGAGTATGGTTGCTAATTTAAATAAATAACCAAAATATGTAAGGAGAGTTCACATTAAAGAGGTAAGTACATACTGATTTCTAGTAAGGTATTGACGGAAAACATGGCAAAATTGCAAAATTAGTGCGTTATCCCGCAAGTGTTACAGAAAAATTAACGATGATTGCGTACTAGCTTCAGCTTCTAGTATAAGCCAGCATACCTAGTGCCCTCTCAATATCCCTCAATGACTTACACAGTCGCAGTGTAATACGTCTCTTTAAGGTAGTTCGAGCGAGATAGTTCCTTAGTCATAATAGAGACCATATTCGAATTAAAAGTTTTAATTTCACCAGCCGTAGGACACATGAATTAAATAGTGCATTATTAATGGTACAATGTGCAGTATTAATGGTGCATGGTAATGTAGTCTTATATGATAGATATTGTAAGTAATTAAATAAAAATATTTAAATAAGTCTTTAACTTGACTCATTTTTATCGCGCGGTTCGTTTTTAACTCCTTCAAAACGGAAGGTTTATTGCGATACCCAAGAACCTATTACGGTGACAATATGATTAATTTTTTAAAAAAGTTGATAAAACATACAAAATACATGCTGTTAGTTTCTTGACGACATCTAAGTGGTATAAATTCCCCACTTTGTAAATAATGTATCTCTGGAGTGCATACATGTACCATTTCTCATGTAAAAGGGCTGGTATTTTCTGGAAAATATCTCCTAAATTAATGTGGTAAGGGATTGAATTTTTGGTGTCATTAGAAGGGTGAGATATTTTTCTTTAAAATGAGACCAAATTCATTGATTTCTAGGCAAAATGATATTTCCCTCAAACTATCTTAAAGAAAAAGCCAGTGAAAACTGATGTAGAGCGTGGCGCAGCATGGGTCGGAGACCTGATCATAGCGAAGGGAGGATGTGCCTAGACTAGAGGCGTTTTAGATGTGGATGTGGAGAAGGATGGAGAGGGTGAGCTAAGGACGAACGAGAAGGTATTGGATATGATTAGTGAGGAGAGGAAGTTAGTGGCCGAGGTTCGGAGGAGGCAGAAGAGATTGATGGAGGACGTATTGAAAGGATAGGACGAAACCGACGAATCCGCCGACCAAGAGCGGTATTGCACACTAAAAGCACTATAGCCGAAGAAATTCTCCGCTTTTGTCGCTCCAGTCCAACCCACTGAGTGACCATTTCCCTTCCCTTCCCGAGGGTTGCAAACGGGAGACACTCGAGTCACATGTGACGCGAGGGGTGTGAGGGAGGAAGAAACCGAGAGGAGGTATGTATATACGTTCGGGAGCAGAGCATGCAAGCGGCAATCAACAGTAAACTGGGGAGGAGTAGAGGGGAGGGGGAGAGTGAAGAAAAAATGTATACACATGCTTACGTACACACACTTCGGGTTGGGACGTTAGGGGAAGAATACTGGAGAGAGACAGAGGGGAAATGGGCGGATACGGGGGTGGAAACGTGGCAACGTCGCACGGGGAACGCTGGGCGCATGCGCCCCGCGGCATCCTGCTTGGCAAAAGGACACACAAGACGCCCCTCTCTCCCTCACTCTCTCGACTGCAGATGAGAGATGAGGAGGATGATCCTGCTCTTCCGCCCCCCCTCTTTCCTCTGCTCCCACCCCCGCACCTCGCCCGCACCCGCCGCCGCTCCTCCACAAGCTCGTCCTTCCCGACGATGCACCACTAAACCCCGCCGCGCCCACACCCGCGTATCCCTCTCTCTCTCAATGCGAAAGGGCACTCGCTTTCCAGGGTCGACTTTTTTCCGGAGCCGGGATTTAAGGGATGGTGACATCCGGTGCCTGAACGACGGCTAAATCACGACTTACGCCCAGGGGTCGATGCGCTGATTTTTTTTTTTTAAAGAGGACGGCCTGCGATTTGTTCGCCATTTTCCTTTGCAGAAAAATCAAACTTCCCCAACACACGAGTAGAGCAAATGAGATTAAGGTCAGGGAATTGTGGCCGGCACTTCAGACTAAAGATACACTAAATCCATTAAGTGCCTACCATGAGATCCATCCGAAAACTTTCTAGATAGTTGAAGGGGCACCGTGTTCACCTGTGACGATGGAGAAATTGATAGGCTACCGCAACGTTTAGATAGATTCGGCATCTCGGATAGACTAAAGGGGATGTACACAAGGGCTGAAAGGGTTAAAAACCTCAATAGAACAGCTCATGTTCGCAACAAAATCTCGGAAAAACAACAATAAACCTAAATACACCATGAAACTTCATCAACACTTCTTCATTCACAAAATCACGACAGCCTTTAGAGTCATTACATTTCTCACCACAAGCCTCATTGGTAGCTTGCTTGATAAATGAGGGTGCGACCGGGTGAGGATTTTGTACCCACAAACACGATATGAAAACAAAGAAAGGAGAAAATAACTGATTATTTCGCCCCATTGACATTTTTTCCAATTCAATTGCACAATAAAAAGTAAAAATATCGAGGTACCAAAGGTCGGACGACAACTGGACAAAAATCTTGACACAAATCAGTATTGATTCTCACAACAGAGAAGAGAGGAGCATGCTATCCACTTCGGCTGGATTCCATCATTCATCAATAGCCACGCCCTTCTCCACACATCCAAGTGCTGGATTTCAGGGTATTACGCTTACTACACGGTACTACTATTTCGATCGCCTTGATACTTTCACTGACGATGATAAAACCAACCAAAATTATATATTTGGGCCAACATATGATGGAAACAAGAAATTTAAGGCATGCTATAATTTTCTCAGCTATTACTCACGAGTTAGGGTGAATCAAAAAACTAATAACACTTCAGACTCGAGGAGTGGTAAACATCAAAATAGAAACATCGGATTGAACACATCGCGAAACATTTCGCGACCACGCTCATTTTAAAAAGAGATAAATTCAAGTTAACGGAGCGTGGAAAATTTACTCACCAGAAGGATTGGTTCCCTCTGCCAAAATTTTCTAAGCCAAGTGATTTAAATGACTCAACTTCCGCAGTTAGCCAGTCAGCCAGAGGATAAATAAAATTAAAGACAGCATTTGGTCACATAAATTTCTTCCAGGGTGTAAAAACTACTGCTCTATAAATAAACACTAATTTCAAACGGGCTTTCAACGCATTTAGCTATAGTCTACGAATTGCGAAAGAAAACATTGTTATAAGCTAAAGACAGGATATATATTACAGGACCGATTGATTCAAGATGGTATTATTTCTTCAGAAACAAGGGACCGTATTAGTTGGGACAACATTTTTCTAAGAACATCCCGCCTCGTTCGGTAGAACAGGTTGTGTACATCGAAATATACTTCATACCCCCAAGAGTTTCTGGCGGGAAGTGAGTTGTCACAGTAAAGTTTTACACAACTTTTTCATCTCTGTAAGATTGTAGAGATATACAGACGGGAATCAAATTCTCTTGATCGACTAGGATACGTACTTGAGTTAAAGGTAGTTAAGTAAAAAATGAAGAAACCAATGAATTTGATCTCATTAAAAAAATATTTCACCCTTCCAAAGATACCAAAATATCAGCCCCTTACCGAAATACCATTCGAGATACCAACCCTTTTACTTGGAAAATGATACGTGTATGCACTTTAGAGAGGCTTACTTAAAAAAATGAGGAATTTTTAACAACTTGATCTTGTCAAAAAATAACAGGGTGTAGTTTGTACGGTTTCTTGACGATTTTTGAAAATAACCCATGTTACCGCCGTATTTATTTTAGTATCGCCTAAAACCTTCTGTTCTGAAGGAGTTTTTAACGTTCCGCGCGAAAAAAAGTCTTCCAATTATAAACTTTTAAAGGTATTTTTATACGATTACTTTGAATTTCAGTCATGTAAAGGCATATCATTAATGATGCAACGTTTAATTCATGATTTATACAGCCACTGAACTTTAAACGTATAATTCTCATTTGGTCTCCACTATGACTAGGGAACTATCACGCTCAAACTTGACTTGGAATGACATATTGCCTTAGAATTAATACTCACAAATCATCTCGTTTAAAATATTTAGCATGATTTGTTTTCTGTATTAATTAGAATCTCGTAGTCGGTGTCTATGAAGAAATGGCATTAGTAACTCTATATAGTGGTACTATATTGGCCCTGGTAGATCATGTGGGCATGCTTCCTGACGTAACACTCACTAATCTAGTTTCTGGTTTGGCTGTGCATTGCTCTCCAGACTGCTTTTGAGTCCGCGCCTAGCGGTCAGCGGAAGGTTAGAGATAAGAATTTGAACTGGGACGAGTATTTCACGACTCTTGAGGAATCGCTCCGTGCCACACACCCTGGCCTGACTCGTACCATAACTCATCAAGTAGAAAAGAACCAAGACTTATTGCAAAAAGCCTCCGGCGCTCTTTCGCACACGAGGATGAAGATTGATCTTCGGGCAGGAGATCGCTGAAAGCTTCCACTCCTTCGGGAGGAATTCTCTTTTTTTCCAAACGCTTTGATGAATTGAGACAGAGAGAGAAAAAGATCTCATCAAAGAACGCGAGGCTCATACGCGATCGAAGGGAAAACAAACATGGAAGACGTATACAAAACAGACTCTGGAAAAGAGTTGAAATGGATCTCTGCCCCGGGAGCCGTAACGGCTTTCCCGAGCACTTCAGATAACATGCACTTTGGGGCGCCTCTTTTTTTATCGGTAGTTTACAATCTGTTAAGTACCCCGTAAGACCGAAAAGTCACGACCTGTAATATAAGAAGATACCCGCACACCGAACGACGTGCTAAATTCACACCGAGGCTTGGAAACGGTTGAAAAAAACGGGATGCTCTTAAAATCGGGATATGTCGGCTTATTTTTGCCTATTTATGAGTCTTCCTCCCATATTTCTCCAGGAAAAATGCCTAAGATATAAGGGTTTAGGCGGGCAAAAGTGTACCGGGTGAGACATGGAAGAGGAAATTTTGTTTGTTTTTCAGAGGATTTTTCGCGGTTAAATCGAGGAGATATAAAGGCATGCTATGGGCGACTCAATTGTAATTATGATGAAATCACGGTTTGTGTGCTCCGGGCCAATGGAAACTGCTATACTCGCAGTGAAGGCTTTTCTTGGATTCACTGAAAGCAATCCAAAAAATCCCTCGAAAAGATGAGTTGCACAATGTCCTCGAAGATGGAATAAATATTAATTCCTTATGTCAATACTTCAGTTAATTTAGCTTTGACATCTCAGCTTAACTGAGCACTAATATCTTATTCAACATAAAAGTATAGAAGAAACTCTGCAATGACTTGGTGGTACTTCCATCGTCAATAAAATTTATTCTATGTGGCATTCCTGAGAGAGTCCGTCGCACATAAATTTTTACAGAGTTTCTCTGAAATTTCCCCCAATATATGTAAGGAATTATTAATAAATACATTTTCCAATTCGCACACTAAAGGGAACATTCAAACACCCGTCCCTCGATGATAAGCAACGCGATTAAAAATATCTCTAACGGGAAATTAACTACAGAAGATATCATTGCGGCTGGAACATTTTAGAAATCGCCCATTCATTAAATTTGCAGGAAATTAAAGCATAAGCTTCAACTTTTACAAAAATTCACATACCCATGAATATCAAATTCGGCGATACTTTGGTGCAGATTTTCAGAAAAGGCGTAAAAGATGGCTCACCTAGTGACTGCAAGTACAAGTCTTGCTTTCTCAAGGCGTATTTCGAAAGAATTCCGAATTTTTGCAACCAAGACATTCGGCCGTAACTATTACAAAGCTATAGAATGTCACCTCTTGGAAGGTTGCAGCTCGTTTTGCCAGCGCACATCTCTCCAATAATAGTCCTTGGTACGCGTTGAATTGCATGGAAATGTGCTTCTCATATAATTTTTCCACGGCGACTTTCATTTCTTGGTGCATATGCACCCGTGCGAGTGCCTTCGTCCCATTCATTTGCACATGAAACGTTAAAAAATTAGAAACCGCCTGTCAAAAGACCATAAAATATAGAAATTCATTTTTCACCCAAGTGTTATCGCTTAAATAATTTTTTTATGAAATTTGGTTAAAATTGGGGGATTGAATTATTGGAATCTCCACCTGCAATTGTTCCTTGATTAGTAGAAAGTAATTAGAGATTTTTACCTAATTACTTGCGCTAGAATTAAAACTTAATAAATGAGAGTATGAATGACTCCACTCTTCTGGTTCTTTCTGTTCAAAGGAATTCTTTACAACAAGTTTTATTTTACACCTGTATGATTTAAATCTCCATCTCGTTGGCTTGACGTCTCCGCACGGTAGAGCTTCAATGTTCTGCATGTATTGAAGGATCCAGATATACCAGTTAATCGTCTTCCGTTAAGTATATCACAACTTAATCTTCGTCAAATTACCAAAATGACCCAAACTTCACATGAACACGCGTAGCATTTCCGGCGACTCTGCCGTTCAGTTACGTTTTCCCCAGGTTCTTGATGGCATACTGCTTCTGCAACATATGGCGCGCGAAATATTCCAAAAATAATACCTTAATAATGAAGGACATTTGTCCAAGGACTCCCTTTAAATGCAGTAAACTTTCGATTATCCGAGCTGATGAATGCGAGATGAGGCACGAATAATCGAAAAACACGGACGACAGGAAAACGCGGATAATTCGATTCGTTTGAGGAAAAGCATTAAAAGTAACAAAAATTGAAAAAAATGAATGACGATATAGGGCGCCTTTAGATGACTGATGAGAATATGAAAGCTTCGAAGCATTTGTTTTTGTCTTTAAAATTGAATATCGCATTTTTGAGGAGCAGGAAGAAAAGAGACGCACAGATAGTAAGGGGACCGGATAATGCGAGGACCGGATAATGCGAGGACCGGATAAATCGAGCACGGATAATCGAGAGTTAGTCGTATTATTTTTAATATGGCACGTTCCCCATTTATTAGGAGTGGGAGCGCCGTTGAAAAAGGCCACCTCGAGCGCACAATCTCTTCCTTTCATTGCGGGCGCCATTAAGTACATGCGAACTCCTCCCTCCCCCCGCCCATCCTCACCGCCCTCCTCCGTCCCAGAGCTTTGCCATTGAAGTCGACTTGGTCCAATTGGTTTAATTGCGAGGCCTGGCAGAGGATGCTGCTCTGGGAACACTTGCCAGCGCTTTAGCGAACTCGACCGACGTACGTGCAACAAACACAAGGGTGAGCCAAAACTTTCTCGGACAATCACCACTCAATTCTCCTGCCAAGATTTAAACTTTTGAGAAATACTTTCGCTTAAACCAGATAATCGTTTATCAATGAAAGAAGGAGAGCGATCAAGGATTAGACGCCCAATAGTTGTGAGGAATTGAATCTTTTTTCGAATTAGCACTAGTGAACTCGAAACAAATGGATCCCCCTTACATATTGTTAGTAGATTTTCTACGATTCTGGAAAAAACTACTGCGGCAGGTACTTCATTATTTTTAGCACTGTTTGAGAAAGATTAACAAACTATAGAGCGTTCAATTTCTGACGAGATCAAAGCGTTTGACATTCCTCATTTTTTTAAATGTATAAAGCCTCTGGAGTGCATACGCGAACCATTTACCGTGAAAAATGGCTGGTATTTTTCCTTAATCCGAAACGTACAATAGTATGCGGCAGATATTGCAATTATTAGAAATATGTGATCTTTGCCTTAATGATGAGGCCGTATTAATGGCATATTACGTGATGCTAAATTTCGCTCGGACCTTAAGCAATTGATTGCCCCTTTAAACAATGGGAATAATCCTTTTCTTAAGGCAGGTTTACACATGGAAGTCGCTTGCAAGCGACATTTCGATGTGTAAGCACGCACTTCCATGGTAGTAGGGGTCGATAGTGCAAAGTATTCGGCCGAAGTTTACACTTGCAAGAAAAATAGACTGGTTTTTATTTTGCCAGCGATTAGCATATCGATTCCGCGATAAAATCGCATCGCATCCGGTGGAATCTTGGTCACGTGGCAGCAAACGGAGATTAAAATGTGAACAACGAATTATTTAGTAGGAGAAGCACTCATAGTTGCACATGTAAATTTTTATTTGTACTTGAACATATTTTAAATGACAAAAGAAACCCTGAGGTAAGCTTTGTGCTTATTAGATAATAATTATTATTGTCCCAATTGACACACTTGGTTCGACGTAAAATTGATAATTATCGTAATTCATACAAATTTATTAAACCCATGAATGCCTGTAGGACTCAGCGATATGCGAACGCCATTATTGACAATTTTAGGCGATTTTCGTAGCCACTATATTCATTGTTTACTTCCTTCATCCATTTCTTTGGGTAAAACCGGAAGTTATGTGTAAGCAGAACGATTCCCTGCGAGTGGCGATACTATTCGAGAAATCGCTACACTCGCTACTTCCATAGAAGTCAACTTCCGTGTGTAAACCCGCCTTCACCCAGTGAAGTTTGCTTGCGCGTATCCGTTGGCAACATCAAATATTGAACAACTGCGTGGATATTTCAACTATGCATTGATACGGATGAAGCGGGATACAAATCACGCTCGAGGAAGAGAGGCGCACATTGCACACGTCCAGCAAGAGAAGTAAGCGAGGACTCGATTTAAGAAGAAGTTGAAGGAACTAGGGTGGGAATCCGTGGAAAGCGTAAGAAGATTATCGAGACGGGCGGGGCTTGATCGAGTTTATGTAGTATATGTACGACTTCATTCCAGGCACACCGGGAACCGTGAATGCGAGAATTCTGCGAGAGGAAGAGCACTCGATCCGAGCGTCGGATAAACACCAGGACATAGCAGGACATTTTCATTTTCGCTGTGTTCCAGCAACCGCATGGCTCGCCAAGTAGGACATTTACTTGATTCTAAGAGGATAGAGTGACAATGGTACCGAATTTAACCGTATTTTCCGCATTTACCTCCCGATCCCAAACGCAAAATAAGCGAAGAACGAAAACCTGCGTCATTGCCGTCAGCTCACTTGCGATCCCGAGTTTGAGGCATTAACCAGAGAACGCTTGAGCCGACATTAACGAAACAGACATCATAATTTAGTTCTATCTCAGTATGAGACAAATAAATAAACTATTTTTTTATTTATTAAAATTTTACATTTCCTGAATGTAATAGGAAAAAGTTCCAAAAGTCATTTACTAATTTTCAAAAAATAAAAATCAACAGTAATACTGAGGTTTTGTGGAATACTTTCCTCAACGTTACACGATCAGTAGTTAGCAAATACATACCAAGTAAATGGAAAAGAGCCAATGCAGAGCCTAGGTGGTATAACGCGGAGGTTAGAAAAACATTAAAGCACCAAAGAACATGTCATGCTAGGTTAAAAAGGGCAAAAATTAACAAATCCTCCGAAGAACTATACACAGTCACCGAAAATTACAAAATATCTAAACTCTTAGCAAAAAAAGCGTGCCGAAGGGCGTTAGCTGATTTCAAAAGTAAATTACTGGGAGAACAATTGAACGATAATCCCAAGGCATTTTGGTCGTATGTTAGGGACACTCAAGGAAATAAATCAACAGTACACACGCTTAAGAATATCAAAGGGGAAAAGATAACCAACAGTCTACAAAAAGCCAATTCGTTAAACTCATTCTTCAAAAGCATTTTCAGTACTTATACACCACATCTTTTCGATCCGCAGCCAGTTCGTTCCCAAACATGTATGCCTGAAATTATTATAAATTGTCGCGGCATAGAACAGCAGCTAAAAAATATTAACCCCAACAAATCCCCCGGTCCAGATCAAATACCTGCTCGCGTATATAAAACAATGGCATCAGACATAGCGCCTTACTTAGAATTAATATTTACCAAATCTTTAGTAGATCATGTAGTGCCTAAGGACTGGAGAGTAGCAAATGTCACACCTATATTCAAAAGCGGCGACAGGGAAGACCCTAGTAACTATAGGCCTATTTCTCTCACATCCATTTCCTGTAAGGTATTTGAACACATAATCGTAAGCTCCATTATGAGTCATTTAGATAGGGAGGAATTGTTAATAAATAACCAACACGGATTTCGAAAGGGTAGATCTTGCGAAACCCAATTGGCCCTCTTCGTTCATGACATCTTGCTCTCGGGTGAAAATAATGTCCAAGTTGACGCGATATTCCTCGATTTTAGGAAAGCTTTTGATAAGGTACCTCACGTTAAGTTGCTCTCAAAACTAGAAGCATATGGAATAGATAAAAACATTATTAGTTGGATTAATCAATTCTTACATGGGCGGGAACAAAGGGTTGTCATAGACGGTATCATGTCAAACACAGTTAGCGTTACATCGGGTGTTCCTCAGGGAAGTGTAATTGGTCCACTTTTATTTCTCTTGTACATTAATGATATTAGTAACGTCGTTAAAAGTAAGCTTAGACTCTTCGCAGACGACGCGGTTGTGTATAGGGATATTAACAATTCCGAAGATAGCGACTCGTTAACAATCGACCTACTTGCTATTCATGCTTGGTGCGAAAAGTGGCAGATGGAACTAAACATAAAAAAGTGCGTAGCAGTCAGCTTTTGGAAAAAGAAAAATTGGCCATTTAGGGCATACAGAATTAAAAATACAGAAATTATTCACGCCGAGTCTGTTAAGTACTTAGGAGTCACAATTAGTCACGACCTATCTTGGGGAAAACATATTAGGGAAATATGCGGTCAAGCATATAGGAAGCTAGGCTTTATCAAGAGAGTACTCGGAAAATGTGATGAGAGAGTGAAAGAACGTTGTTATTTTTCAATCGTTAGGCCTCATCTGGAATATGCTGTTAGTGTATGGGATCCATACGAAACGGGGTTGATATCAGAGTTAGATCGCGTCCAGCGAAGAGGAGCTAGGTTTGTGAAACGATGCTACGATAAGTTGGCTAGTGTGTCTGGACTGTTAGAAGAATTAGGATGGGAATCGCTATCACAGCGTAGATTAAATTATAGGCTTAACCTCCTAAATAAATTTCAGGAAAATCATTTTACTGACGACGTAAAAAACATACTATTAACCCCTTCGTACTACGGCAGATTAGATCGCGCCAATAAAATTAGAGAGCTAGATTGTAGAACCGATAGGTATAAAATGTCATTTTTTCCGCGTACCATTCGGGACCATAACAGCTGTGATCGTCGTCATGAATAGTTCGAGTATTGACAATAGGCAGGCAGTTAATCTTTCTCATTATATTCTCCTCTTTCTTATTTATGCATGATGTAAATAATGATGTTCTTATTTATGCATGATATTTTGAATCTGTAGTAGTAGTCTTTGTATCCCTTGCATGTTAGAACGATTGGAGATACAATGTTTCTTGGGTATTAGATTTGTAATTGGCGCTTTGCATGTGTGGTACGCGGGTTTTTAATGTAATGTCGGTGTTCTACCATATCATTCATGCATGCCTGGTGCGAAAGCACCCCCTGCCACACACCCTTTGGGTGGCTTGCAGGGTATGACGTAGATGTAGATGTAGATGTAGGAAAAAACAGCCCATATTTTGACCCTCTGGAAGGCCAAAAAACCTTACGGAGCAAATATCACGCGTTCGATTGCCTTAAAATATTAACACAACTCTATTCTAGTACTTTGTCGGAGTTTTTGTCAGAAATGGTAAAGTTCTTGCATTATTTTTTTTAAAGTTCTTATAATTTAAGCGAGGCGATTTTATTTCTGTTCTCACAGCTTGGGGAGAAAGCAGCGTATGACAGTTGGCTCTGTCGCGCAAACGTGATTACGATTATGAGTCTTTGCGAGTGGACAGAAGTAAAGACGTACTACACATCGATTCCATCGAAAGTCAACTTGTGAGAAGCGCTAAGGTTTCTTTGAATGGAGGAAGTTGACCCTTAGTGCCACAAACCAACATTAGTACCACAGATCCTAGGTGGTACCACAAAATAACACCTTATACATAGATTTGGTTGGAAGGAGACATAGTGACAACGCAAAAAATCTAAAACTATCACAGGCGTAATACCAAATCGACTGGATTCCTACATAATGAAGTCTCAGAGCGTGCCTTAAAAATGAGGAAAAATATTTTGAGAAATACAGCGAATAAAAAATAACTACAACCAATAACGTCCCATGAGTACTGCAACAAGCTGCCGACAAAATATTTGCGTTGCCATGGCTTGGTAACTACAAAGTTTCGCACTCATGATCATAAAATTACATTCCCTACACTTCATAAAGTACTGCAGGTTTATGGTGAATCACCTTACATACATACACAAAAAAAACAAAAAGATACTTTGCGTGCCTATACATAATCGGCATGCATTTGTACCAATAAAATGTGCAAGATTTAAGTCAAACTCTTCATGTGTAAGTTGAATTGTCGTGAAAACAGCGATATTTTACACAGAAAAACTTTTAAGTGCGAAGCCCTTGAAGTCACGAGTGTGACTTCACAGCGTAATCAGAGCGGAATTGCTACGGCGACTGTATCGAAGACTTTGCGCTTAAACGTAAACAATCTTTGAGGACGAGTAGGTAGACCTCTCTTCTTCCGACCATCCTTCCTTCGACCTATCGAAATGACTCGTTAGAGCCATTTAGGACCGAACTCCACTGTAAAAAGTCCCATTCATGCGCTACACACAAGTTACACTACGAATTCGACAGATATCAATTGCATTAATATAAAACATTTTGCGACGATATAAACGCACAGAGATACAATAGTCATACTGGAATCATGCTAAACGTGATGTTAGTTCCACTTAGCACATTAAGAAACAAGCATTATGGAGGAAATCAACTAAGGAGAGTGCTTTACAGTAGATTAGTCGACAGGTAGTGCAGTTGAAAAATTGATGTGCTCCCTGTTTCACATGATCCTTGCATGACTCTTGTACCTGGTATACGTGGTTGCAATTAAAGCATTATTAGATTAAAGCAAATATATATAAAGATTAATATATATATATATATATATATATATATATATATATATATATATATATATATATATATATATATATATATATAGATATAAAATTATAAAATAAAAAATAGATATAAAGATTATAAAGCAAAGTATTTGCAGCATTGGTGGCATGCCTAGAATGTAGTGCATATTGGTGAAGGTTACCTGTACATTATAGTTCACGTTGGTGGTAACTCACACCCTACCAAACAGCCTTGAGATGGCTTACAGGGTAATGTGCAGATGTAGATGAACTAAATACCTACGATAACTTTCGGCTGAACCTCAATTAAGTGTAGTCGAGTGTCAGTGAAAGGTATAGTCAAATGTGAAGCCAGTTCTTAGGGGATGAACATGTCCAATCAAAAGGAACTTGTGCGCAACTGTCTACATGTTTTTCAAACCAATACATAGGCAGCATTACACGGTACATGTTATTATAGAAGTGACTTCGTGGAATTTATTATACATTGTAAATATAGTAGTTTTGTAATTCCATGTAAATTTTATTTAAGTCGACCCAGGTTACAATGTGGCGTTTCGTTGATGATGACGTGTCACGTCGAAACCCGAATCGTTTAAAATCAAATTTATGTGGAATAACAAAGTTACTTCATTTATACTGTTCTTATTCCCTTCAATTTCTTGTACAGTCTAAGATACATTCGTTAGCAGCCATGGCAGCACCTCATAGGATGTTACTCGATGTTACCGTTACCATCGCTATCACAGCGTAGATTAAATTATAGGCTTAACCTCCAAAATAAATTTCATGAAAATCATTTTACTGACGACGTAAAAAACATACTATTAACCCCCTCGTACAACGGCAGATTAGATCGCGTCAATAAAATTAGAGAGCTAGATTGTAGAACCGATAGGTATAAAATGTCATTTTTTCCGCGTACCATTCGGGACCATAACAGCTGTGATCGTCGTCATGAATAGTTCGAGTATTGACAATAGGCAGGCAGTAAATCTTTATCATTATATTCTCCACTTTCTTATTTATGCATGATGTAAATATTGATGTTCTTATTTATGCATGATATTTTGATTCTGTAGTAGTAGTCTTTGTATCCCTTGCATGTTGGAACGATTAACTATAGAATGTTTCTTGGGTATTAGATTTTGAATTGGCGCTTTGCATGTGTGGTACGCGGGTTTCAATGTAATGTCGGTGTTCTACCATATCATTCATGCATGCCTGGTGCGAAAGCACCCCCTGCCACACACCCTTTGGGTGGCTTGCAGGGTATGACGTAGATGTAGATGTACCCGTAAACTTAGCACGGTCGGAATTAGGGGTTTTGAGCCAAACTCCTTTACGTCCACATCTACCACGAGAGCATTATCCGTGGATTGAATGGAGGTGAAGGAGAGGGGACACTGGACGCCCCATTTCCTTATTATTATTCATGGAGCAAACAAAAAACGATCAAATAGAAGTTTCGTGACGTGACGTGCCGTGCGGTGGGAGCACGTGTTTTTTTTTACGGCCTTCGCCCCATCGGGGTGCTCACCCTTGTTTACGAAACGACGCGCGGCCATGTTGCGATGAGTCACTCAGTCCTCGCCCAAAAATTCTTCCTCTACTTCGCGTCATTCAAAAAAGGGAGGAACGATGAAAGCCGACCTTCGACTGAAACTGTGGAGCGGAGGGTTTTTTTCGAAATAAAAATAAGCGTAGAAATGGAATTTCCACGAATCAATCGACTTCGATTTTTCCGAAAATCAAAAGGAGATAAAATCCATTTCTTTTCCGCCTTCGTCGCCTGGAGGCATCATTTGAATTCTGCCACGCGCGAAGTTCCGACCTATATTTAACTATTAAAGAACAATAAAAATCTTCCGAGAAAAAATAAGTTGAAACTAGGCTATTGAAACAACTAAGGAAGGTGGGAGACTCTTCAAATAATTAAAAACCATGGTCGATAAAGTTAGTTTGAGCGAGATAGTTACCAAGTCATAATGGAGACCATATTCGAATAATACGTCATTTCATCAGCTGTAGGAAGTATTAAAGAAATGTTGCATGATTAATGGTGAAATAATACACGTTTATAAAACTGAAGTTCTAAGAAATTAAATAAAAATATCTATATCAGTCTTTAAATTGCACATACGTTAACAACTCATTCACAACGCAAAGTTTTTTGCAATCCTGACAAATTACACCGGTAACAATATGATTCCTTTTCAAAAATAGGTGAGGAAACTTACAAACTACACACTGTTAAGCTCTTGACCAGATTTAGGGGTTTTATTTCCTCATTTTTTAAAAATAAGGTATCTCTGGAGTGCGTACAAGTTCCATTTCCCATGTAAAAGGGCTGGTATTTTTCGTCTAAAATCTCAGTAAGTAGTAATGGACTGATATTTTGGTATCTTCAGATGAGTGAGATATTTCTCTTCAAAATTAGACCAAATTATTTATAGGTGGAATGATATTTCGCTCAATCTACCTGAGGGATAAGGTTTATGTAAGGTAAAATAATGTCATTCGATCTAAACTTACAGAGTCCGCTTAGAATTGAAATTATGGCAATTGTGTTATAGGGTGTAGCGAATAAAGGAATGACTTAAAGGAAGCAATTACGTGTCACCTGACTCACGTTCCTCTCATTGAAACCCCAGAGATTACAGTTGAAAACTTTGACATCGAATAACTAAATGAAAAGCATTTATGAATTAGCATAGTGTGCCTTAACAGCAGTAATACGTTGAAACCAGTAAACAGTACCAAACTAGCGACCTACTTGGCGTAAAATGAATTCAGAAAGACAATTGCAATTTTGAGCGCGCCCTGAAATATCCTTTGCCAACGTATTGTTCCAATAAAACTAATTGATTTGTTACTCATTGCTTCTTCCGTAGTCGGTAGCTTTTTTATCGAATGACTTAATGACGAAAACAAGTGAGTGGGTGCATTTAATACCGCAATTATGAATCAAACAAAGAAAAAATCGACCACGAAGGAACAGACACGTGTCATCATACCTCGCAAACAACGTATGTATTCACACACCCACGTAATTTGAATTTGTTTATACTCTTAGGGGGTAAAATGTTTCTAATTGGGTAACACAATCATTACAGAGGTGTAAATACACAACGAGAGTATTAACCGTATATATTTGATTACGAACAATATAATGAAATATTCGTCTTCAAGGGGACAAAGAATTCGAAACGAGGGAGGATTCATTCAATTGGCAAATGATAAAGAATCATCATACGGGGATAACTACAAATTAAGAAGTTGTACAATTAGGTGGAGACAAGAAACTAGTTAACAAGAGGCAAACTTATTCGTCACAACCTGCGACATCGCAACAGCTTGAAAACGGCATTATTAATTCGGAGCGCTTATTTTCAACAGCAACCAGCAACTGAGTTTAAATGAGGAAAGAGTTTCAAGAAGAGGAAATGAACACGGAAAAATTTCATATTTTTCGAATTAAACTGACTAATGCCATTGAAGTTCCTTAAACGGAATTAGTCTTTTCCGGCGGAAACATTACGTTGCTTTTGCAACCCAAATTTTGTCATACTGAGGCATAGCTTAGAAAGCTTAGCTAGACTCAATTAGATACTTAGGTGTCACCATCACTGAAGACATGTCATGGGGGAAACACATCAGGGAAATAACTAGTGTAGCAAACCGTAGATTAGGATTCGTAAAATGGGTTCTAGGCAAATGCGATGAGAGAGTACGAGAAAGAAGCTATTTTACACTTGTCAGGCCTCATTTAGAATATGCCGCTAGCATCTGGGATCCGTACGAGGAAGGTATGATAAAAGAAATAGAGCGCGTGCAAAGGAGATCTGCTAGGTTTGTTAAAGGCCGTTAAAAATTGTATAAGTGTTACGAGTTTAATAGAAGAACTAGGATGGGAATTACTATCAGAACGTAGGTTAAAATTTAGGTTAAACCTTTTAAGTAAATTCGAAACTGATATGTTCACAGATGACGTTAGATATATATTGAGAACCCCTGCGTATTATGCTAGGTTTGATCAGATTAACAAGATTAGAGAGATAGATTGTCGTACCGATAGATTTAAAATCTCATTTTTCCCGCGTACCATACAAGAGAACAATAGGCAGCGTAGCAAAGGGATAGGTAGGTGAAATATAGTTAGAGTAGTCTGTAGTGCATGACGCATGTTATAACAACCAGTAATCCCTTTCTTATTATGTAGATACTAACCATCTAGCTCCATGTGACACTGTTCTCTAGCATGTCTCCATTAAATATCCTACTTGCATGGCAATAGTGCATGTTTGGTGATCTTCACCCCCTGCCACACACCCTCGTGGTGGCTCGCAGGGTATCACGTAGATGTAGATGTAGCTTTTATGGATCTTGGTATTTTTTGCAAGAAAACAATATATTATTTCCTCTTTCCTATGAACTCAACATTAGCACCTCGGTGAGAAGAGTGACTGAGGTTAAAATCATCGTTTAAAATAGCAGTGGAATAAGAAACGAAGAATGATATATTCCCAACCTACAATTTAGGCAACGAAAATATCAATTGCAAGTTTCCTTGATTTTGGTTGAAGTGTGGTCTCTAGCACAATATCTAGAGCCGCAGTCATTCATGTCAATACATGTAAGGCGTAGGGTTAACTGATGTCATAATATATGACCTAATATATCACGCACAGTGGCTATAAGAACCGAACGACTGCTTCCTCCCACATATCGCTCGTGATATCACTCACTTACCAATGCGTTAACGAGTTCCGTAGGAGCATTTTCTCAAGTTTTCATAACGAAAATAATTCAGATGCCATTTGATTTTTATTCTGATCACAACTGAAAAATGTGTCCTCTCTTTTTCTACGACCAACTAAGTTTCAATTTTGTATGCCATTGTTTTCGCGAACTGGATTTGATATTACAAGACGTTTAATGCGAGAGTGCGTAAAGCATGGGGGAATGGGGTTTTATTCTATCAAACATAAATGCCATTTTAGCGTAATACTATCAAGGAAAGCTGAATTTCGGGGGAAATTGAATAAAAAAATCTAGGTACCTTGCCATCGTATTTTTTGAGTCATCAGCAAATTACTGCCGGAATCAAAGTCAAAGTGACCTAAGTTTGAAGTCATAGTGACGAAATTCGACAGAAAAGGCGTAGCCATTGAGGTATATGGAGAGGGCATTACATCATCAAACTGAATCCTGGCAACCGAAACAACAAACATATTGTTTAACCCTACTCTATCATTACTTTTCTTAGAATAGCACGACGGAATGGACCAATTAGCGACTGTAAAGCAAGGATATGAACCATCTGTTTGAAATTTAAGGCGATTCATCTACATCTACGTCATACCCTGCAAGCCACCCAATGGGTGTGTGGCAGGGGGTGCTTTCGCACCAGGCATGCATGAATGATATGGTAGAACACCGACATTACATTAAAAACCCGCGTACCACACATGCAAAGCGCCAATTACAAATCTAATACCCAAGAAACATTCTATCTCCAATCGTTCTAACATGCAAGGGATACAAAGACTACTACTACAGATTCAAAATATCATGCATAAATAAGAACATCATTAGATCATCGATTAAACATATATTGGCTGCTTAGTGTTATAGATTCAACAATATTTTTCATCGGGAGAGCGGATGATGTTCTATTTAAATATATAAACAAAATAAGTAAGGAGAATTCACATTAAAGAGGTAAGTACATATTCATTTATAGTAGGTTATCGATGGAAAACATAGTAACATTGCTAAATTAGTGCGTTACCCTGCAATTGCTATGAGAAAATGAGGGTCTACGAAGATGGCGGACTGGCTTCAGATTCTAGCATTAGCCAGCATAGCAAGTGCCCTCTCCATACACCAATGGGTGCAGCAGCTGGCTACCATGGTTGGAAAAATGTGTCCATAGAAATTATACTCGTGGAATAATGTAAATATTTCGTACCTTAATTTTTCTTTTCAATAGCTTAGCATGTCCATTTCGAAAACAGAAGTTTCTACAAAAATAATAATCAATTATTTGTTTTGACTCACAGAGTCGCGGCTTAACCTCCTTAAGAATCGTCTCTCGGAGAACGAATGACTAACTCGTCATGAATAGTTCGAGTATTGACAATAGGCAGGCAGTAAATCTTTCTCATTATATTCTCTACTCTCTTATTAATGCATGATGTAAATATTGATGTTCTTATTTATGCATGATATTTTAAATCTGTAGTAGTAGTCTTTGTATCCCTTGCATGTTGGAACGATTGAAGATAGAATGTTTCTTGGGTATTAGATTTTTAATTGGCGCTTTGCATGTGTGGTACGCGGGTTTCAATGCAATGTCGGTGTTCTACCATATCATTCATGCATGCCTGGTGCGAAAGCACCCCCTGCCACACACCCTTTGGGTGGCTTGCAGGGTATGACGTAGATGTAGATGATGTAGATGTAGATATACTCGTGGAATAATGTAAATATATCGTACCTTAATTTTTCTTTTCAATAGCTTAGCATGTCCATTTCGAAAACAGAAGTTTCTACACAAATAATAATTAATTATTTGTTTTGACTCACAGAGTCGCGGCTTAACCTCCTTAAGAATCGTCTCTCGGAGAACTAATTTCTATAATCAGATTGGCGATATGCAGCTACGGAAATTCTCTTGGAAAAAGCAGCGATATTATCACCTTTTTTTCCAGTCGGTCCCTTGGGTGAATTTTGAGTCGCATCCATATGCTTCCTGCACATTCAAGATTAAGATGCAACTGAACGTACGGAAACACCCCTTTCATTTTCTCATCGCGTCGAGCGCTAACGAATTCACCGTGAGGCTAGGTACTTTATGGCACTTCCCGCCATGGCAGAACCCACGCGAACTTTGCATGTCTTCAGTGCATTCCAGATACGAGGTGAGAACGAAAATTCGGAATCGCACGCTCTCGCCAAAGGTCTTCCATTATTACCCGCTCGTAATGGGAGCATCCGGATATGTGCCCGGCTAGTATCTAGGACACAGCCGCCTGGGACTGACAGTCATTACTCGCGAGTGTTATTCAAATTTACTATCTACATCTACGTAATACCCTGCGAACCACCACGAGGGTGTGTGGCAGGGGGTGAAGAACACCAAACATGCACTATTGACATGCAACTAGGTTATTTAATGAAGGCATGCGAGAAAATAGGGTCACATGGAGCTAGATGGTTAGTATCTACATAATAATGAAGGGATTATTGGTTGTTATTACATGCATCATGCACTACAGACTACTCAAACCATATTTCACCCACCTACATCTACGTCTACGTGTTACCCTGCGAGCCACCACGAGGGTGTGTGGCAAGGGGTGAAGATCACCAAACATGCACTATTGACGTGCAACTAGGATATTTAATGAAGGCATGCTAGATAATAGGGTCACATGGTTAGTACCTACATAATAAGAAAGGGATTATTGGTTGTTATTACATGCATCATACACAACAGACTAACTATATTTCACCTACCTATCCCTTTGCTACGATGCCTATTGTTCTCTCTTATAGTACGAGGGAAAAATGACTATCCGTCTATCCGTACTATCCGTCATGCGATTCGAAACAAATTCAGTTTGCGCGAAAATGCTTTACCTCGACGACCATTACTCGGCCTCACAACGATTCGTCGTCGTTATTAAAACTTATTCCAACCTTTGAATTTGAATTTAAATGAAGTGTATATTGCAACATAGATCCTAAAAATTCCAACTTATTCCAACAGAATATATCCTATCCAAAAGAATTCCAATGCAATGGACAAAATTCAGGGAGAAAGTACTGCTGTTACTTTTCTCTCGATGAGAGTAAATGCTTTAATTTGTCGAGTGTAACTAGTGGAGTAAGGCCTTGACATTCCATTCAAATGGTATTTTGGATGATCTAGCATATGGGACCCTTACTAATTCGGAGTAGTTTCAGATATAGATGGAATACATAGGAGAGTAGCAATGTTTGAAAAGAAAACTGCTACGATCAACTCAACAGTGTTGCTGAATTGTTGAAGGAATTACCGTGGGAACCTCTACCTAATTGAAGGGCAGATTAGATCGCGCCAATAAAATTAGAGAGCTAGATTGTAGAACCGATAGGTATAAAATGTCATTTTTTCCGCGTACCATTCGGGACCATAACAGCTGTGATCGTCGTCATGAATAGTTCGAGTATTGACAATAGGCAGGCAGTTAATCTTTCTCATTATATTCTCCTCTTTCTTATTTATGCATGATGTAAATAATGATGTTCTTATTTATGCATGATATTTTGAATCTGTAGTAGTAGTCTTTGTATCCCTTGCATGTTAGAACGATTGGAGATACAATGTTTCTTGGGTATTAGATTTGTAATTGGCGCTTTGCATGTGTGGTACGCGGGCTTTAATGTAATGTCGGTATTCTACCATATCATTCATGCATGCCTGGTGCGAAAGCACCCCCTGCCACACACCCTTTGGGTGGCTTGCAGGGTATGACGTAGATGTAGATGTAGATGAAGGGAAAAAATATAGATTTAATCTTTTACGAAAGTTAGATGCAGACTATTTTTTGTCGGATATTTTGCTAGAGTTGAGCCGTTATGGTAGAAACGATCATAGGCATACGATTAAAGAAATAGATTACTATAAAATTGAATGCTATAGATTACTTTCGACAGACAAAAGATTACTATAAAAACCACGACCTATTGTTGTTATCAGTTCCAGTATAGTCGGCTACGATCATAGCTACAGGGCTCTCCAATCGCACGCAGAAAAACTGACATTTTAAGCCTTTCCTTCCGGCGACTTAGCTCGCTATCTGTACATCTACATCTACGTGATACCCTGCGAGCCACCACGAGGGTGTGTGACAGGGGGTGAAGATCACCAAACATGCACTATTGACATGCAAGTAGGATATTTAAGGGAGATATGCTAGATAATAGGGTCACATGGAGCTAGATGGTTAGTATCTACATAAAAAGCAAGGGATTATTGGTTGTTATTACATGCATCATGCACTACAGACTACTCTAACTATATTTCACCTACCTATCCCTTTGCTACGCTGCCTATTGTTCTCTCTTATAGTACGAGGGAAAAATGACATTTTAAATCTATCATATTATAACTATTTCTTTAATCTTATCATCTGACATTTTAAAACTATCATCTATCTGTAGACCAGCGATATAACCTATATTAACCGCGCGATGTTGATAGGTAAAGATAAGAGGCATTCTCCTATTAATTAAGCCCCCGCATTTTCTTCCGCACTTGATTCGGGGCTCTTTAAGTGAGAGACCTTAAATGCTAATGTGACTGTAAACACTTTCGCTGGGAGGCGTGGGATGACAATGGGAAATGAAAGTAGTGAATGAGTGAATGAATGAGGGAGGTGGTAGGGGGCGGTTGGCAGAAGTGTAGTACGACCGAGGGGTCAGAAGTGGTTGAAGAGGGACCGCTTCCACCCCTGACACATCCTCCCCCTACCTCGAGTGACCCCACCCCACACAACCAGCACACCACACCCCTTCAAAATACGCCTCCATCCCCTCTCCCAGACCGACCCCACTCCTTGTATGTGCGCCCGCGACCAGGAAGGCGACACTCGAATCAAGAGCGGGTGACCGAGTTTCGTCTTTCCACCCACGCTCCCTCGTCCCTCTTCGCCCCCCTCTCTCCCCACGCCTCGCCGCCCGAGTTTGGACCATACGCCGCGGCCGTCTCCGGACAGGCAGAGTAATGGATTACATCGCTACACGAGACGAAGAAGACGTGGGATTTGCGTCTACCGTCCACGCGCTCCAGGTTCAACTTCTCCGCGACTTTCCATTTCCATATTACACACTGGAAGCCACCTCGATGGCTAGAATCGGGGCAAAATTTTCACCAAAACATGTACCACACTCAATCTTTACAAACGTCAGTGTTTACGTGAAAGGTTTGGAATGAAATAACTTTGTACTTTTCCACACGGTTTATTATCCTCAACCTTATTAAGTGGGCAAACATTCCCTTTGTACTCCATCTTTCATATAAAATATGTAAGATATTTCTTGGAAGGCTTCCGCGACTCATACACTTCAGCAGTCAGCTTTTGGAAAAAGAAAAATTGGCCATTTAGGGCATACAGAATTAAAAATACAGAAATTATTCACGCCGAGTCGGTTAAGTACTTAGGAGTCACAATTAGTCACGACCTATCTTGGGGAAAACATATTAGGGAAATATGCGGTCAAGCATATAGGAAGCTAGGCTTTATCAAGAGAGTACTCGGAAAATGTGATGAGAAAGTGAAAGAACGTTGTTATTTTTCAATCGTTAGGCCTCATCTGGAATATGCTGTTAGTGTATGGGATCCATACGAAACGGGCTTGATATCAGAGTTAGATCGCGTACAGCGAAGAGGAGCTAGGTTTGTGAAACGATGCTACGATAAGTTGGCTGGTGTGTCTGGACTGTTAGAAGAATTAGGATGAGAATCGCTATCACAGCGTAGATTAAATTATAGGCTTAACCTCCTAAATAAATTTCAGGAAAATCATTTTACTGACGACGTAAAAAACATACTATTAACCCCTTCGTACTACGGCAGATTAGATCGCGCCAATAAAATTAGAGAGCTAGATTGTAGAACCGATAGGTATAAAATGTCATTTTTTCCGCGTACCATTCGGGACCATAACAGCTGTGATCGTCGTCATGAATAGTTCGAGTATTGACAATAGGCAGGCGGTTAATCTTTCTCATTATATTCTCCTCTTTCTTATTTATGCATGATGTAAATAATGATGTTCTTATTTATGCATGATATTTTGAATCTGTAGTAGTAGTCTTTGTATCCCTTGCATGTTAGAACGATTGGAGATACAATGTTTCTTGGGTATTAGATTTGTAATTGGCGCTTTGCATGTGTGGTACGCGGGTTTTTAATGTAATGTCGGTGTTCTACCATATCATTCATGCATGCCTGGTGCGAAAGCACCCCCTGCCACACACCCTTTGGGTGGCTTGCAGGGTATGACGTAGATGTAGATGTAGATGTACACTTGTTAATATTGCTCTTTTCAGGTATTCTCGTCGTGTGTTTAGTTTTTCTGACTACAGTTTCTCCCCTCTTCCTGGGGGCGTCTTCAGGTCCGTTGGACATTTTGTAATCTACATCTACATCTACGTGATACCCTGCGAGCCACCACGAGGGTGTTTGGCAGGGAATGAAGATCACCAAACATGCACTATTGACATGCAACTAGGATATTTAATGAAGGCATGCTAGATAATAGGGTCACATGGTTAGTATCTACATAATATGAAATGGATTATTGGTTGTTATTACATGCATCGTGTACTACAGACTACTCTAACTATATTTCACCTACCTATCCCTTTGCCACGCTGCCTATTGTTCTCTCTTATAGTACGCGGGAAAAATGACATTTTAAATCTATCGGTACGACAATCTATCTCTCTAATTTTGTTAATATGATCAAACCTAGCATAATACGCAGGGGATCTCAATATATATCTAATCATCTGTGAACAACTGTTTCGAATTTACTTAAAAGGTTTAACCTAAATTTTAACCTGCGTTCTGATAGTAATTCCCATCCTAGTTCTTCTACTAAACTCGTAACACTTATACAATTAAATTAATTAAGTAATTATTGTTATTATTTATTTCCCGTTGTTATGTATTTCGTTGCTAGTTCATCTAGGACCATAGGGTGTCTCCATTTCCCGCTCCTCGCTGTGGTTGACCACTCTCTCCCAGGTTGAGGCAATTGGTTTTCCCAGGCTGATCAGAGAAGCAGTAGAACTGGTTAAATATCCATCAAATTTCAATCGGGAGGATGGATACCCACTTGCCTCAACCTGGGAGAGAGTGGTCAACCACAGCGAGGAGCGGGCAATGAAGACACCCTATGGTCCTAGATGAACTAGCAACGAAATACATAACAACGGGAAATAAATAATAACAATAATTTAAAAGTGTCCAACGGACCTGAAGACGCCCCCAGGAAGAGGGGAGAAACTGTTGTCAGAAAAACTTAACACGCGACGAGAATACCTGAAAAGAGCAATATTAATATGAAAGATATTCCCTAAAGATACATCTACATCTACATCTACGTAATACCCTGCGAGCCACCACGAGGGTGTGTGGCAGGGGGTGAAGATCACCAAACATGTACTATTGACATGCAACTAGGATATTTAAGGGAGATATGCTAGATAATAGGGTCACATGGAGCTAGATGGTTAGTATCTACATAATAAGAAAGGGATTATTGGTTGTTATTACATGCATCATGCACTACAGACTACTCTAACTATATTTCACCTACCTATCCCTTTGCTACGCTGCTTATTGTTCTCTCTTATAGTACGCGGGAATAATTACATTTTAAATCTATCGGTACGACAATCTATATCTCTAAACTTGTTAATATGATCAAACCTAGCATAATACGCAGGGGTTCTCAATATATATCTAATGTCATATTTGAACAACTCTGTTTCGAATTTACTTAAAAGGTTTAACCTAAATTTAAACCTGCGTTCTGATAGTAATTCCCATCCTAGTTCTTCTATTAAATTCGTTACACTTATACAATTATCATAACGGCCTTTAACAAATCTAGCGGATCTCCTTTGCCCACGCTCTAATTCTTTTATCATACCTTCCTCGTACGGATCCCATATACTAGCGGCATATTCTAAATGAGGCCTGACAAGTGTAAAATAGCTTCTCTCTCGTACTCTCTCATCGCATTTGCCTAGAACCCTTTTTACAAATCATAATCTACGGTTTGCTACACTAGTAATTTCCCTGATGTGTTACCCCCATGACATGTCTTCAGTGATGGTGACGCCTTAAGTATTTAATAGATTCTACGTTAGATATTTTCTTTTCTTTGATGCAATAAAAAGAATTCTTAATGGTGTGGACTCGATACGGAGTCTCTACCTCGGGACGAGAGTCCGATGCTTTACCACTATGCTAAGACGAACCACATGCAACTTTGCAGTCGGTAGGGTATAGATATTGGAGAAAAATAAACATCGCTCCTTCGCCTTTTCGTCACATTTTCCAAGTATTCTTTTGACTAATATCAATCAATAATGAGCTTGTCAGCTGATTTTCCGTAAGTTTTCACCCCAGAAAGGGTCCTGAGCGGGGATCACGCCCCAGTAGTATTCAACTAACTCTCCATTTGATAATTTTGTGCGATCAGTTGTATAACTTCCGAAGACCTCGTTTTTCGAATTATTGGTTTTGAATTTTCGAATAAAGATATTTTTTCCCAAGTTCATAGCCACGCGTTTTCCAGCTTTAACTCGAAATTAAAGTAATTATTCTGTTGGTACAGGTGGTGTATGGAGGAGTTTCAAGGCAAAATGCCGTTGGTGACATGGAGGGGGGAAAATTGATGGCTCGATACCCGCTTGATGAACCAGTATGCTACTGAAATTCTCCCTTAAGGTCGCGTATAGCCTTTTCATTTGCATCAAGGGAAGGTCTTAGGGAATATGCTTTTGAAATTCTGTGCAAAAGATTTTTAGTGGCACTAAGTTCTGTAATATAATCTGAATCTGTAATATAATCTGAAGATAATGTAAAATTATGTTTTTATAGACCTTTGACGATTGGTAAACTGCATTTCAATTCTAAAGATTGTTTTAATGTTATGGACAAAAGTGGTATTTATCTGCTACAATGTAATACGCCTAACTGTAATTGTTTTTACATTGGACAAACCGGTAGGAGATTTAATGCACGAATAAGGGAGCAAAAAATATTCATTGATTAATCTTCATTGTAAGTCAATGTACGCAAAACACGTAATTGATAATGATCATGTTTCTAATTTTAATCTGAATGTGTTACATTTTGGGGACAAAGGGCTTTGGCTTAGGGTATAAATGTGTGAGACTGCTGGCCTAGGCGTTTAGTAACCTCTTGAAAATGATGCTATTCCGTTGAAACCGGTTGAGGATAATAAAACGTGTGGAAAAGTACTAAATTATTCCATTCCAAACCATGGAAAAATTCCACACAGTAAGCCCGTCAACGATTATTTTTTTTTTTACGTGAAAGGCCGTTTTGATGGTCTCGTTAGTGTTACTGACCTCTCGCTAAAGCCAGGATGGGAATCGCTTTCAGATCGCCGATTGAAAATTAGACTCAATATTTTAAATGTAAATTTAAAAACGATTTATTTTCCGACGAAGTCATAATTACCTGACGAACTCCAACATACTACGGTGGATCAGATCATGATGATAAAATTAGGGAAATAGACCAATAGAACATACAGGGTTAAAATTTCGTTTTTCCCGTGATCGATACGACATCATAATGGCTGCTATAGAGCCTTTGAAGTAGAGAAGACGGCAATTCGTTTCGCCTATTAGTTCATATACTCCATAATGATTGTTTGTTGATATGCCACGGAGTACTTATTTCAGGTTTCTAAATCCACCGAGTAGTGCTAACACCATGTTACATAAACGACATTTTTGCCGAAGTTGAAAGCTTGCTCTAACGTAATGAATTTATAATTTTGGGCATGGTATAAGAAAAATAGGCGAAAATTCCAATTTTAAATACCTACTTTTTTCGGATCTTTGACCCGGGATGGCACACTGATATTTTAAGCAACCATTGTGATAATAACAAATGTTTTATTTAGCGCAACGGAGTCGGTCAAGTTGCTATTTTCCAGAAATTACATAACTTCGCTTTTTCTGCTCATCTGCAACTACCACGTTTAGCACTATTTTAGAATTGTCACAAAGTCCTTCGTAAGTGTTCGCTTGTCGCTGTAGAGGAAGATACGATCAGGAGCGGGGAACTGTAGAGAAGGTCAACTGAACTGATAGGCGTACTACGACGTAAACGTGGCTGTACACGGAGGTTGGCAGATCGGTCGTGATTTATTTAGTTCAGGCATTCATACCGTGAGACCAAGGCTGACGCAAACCCCCACGTCAACCCTCGTCACGAAACGTCACGGCAGGTTACCCTTCCCACAAGATCTTCCTCGGTGCATCACGTGATTTATGGACGACTCTGCTCGGGCATTCACAGACCTTACGTCACTTGTTTTTTCATAGCATGACTCCATCCAATTCTGCCACCCATAGAACATGCTATGATATCTCATACATCAACCACTGTGTAACGTCCCACTTGTTCCTTAATCTGCCCGACGAAAAAAAAATTAACACGTGAATCAGTGTTATCAGCTGTATAGTTGAATGTCATAACAAGAACCAGACAATTACGAAAGGTTTTTACGCTCTTGTCATCTGTCGCTTCGACCGAGCAAAAAAAGCGGTTGTTTCCAGAATGAAGCTCTTGACAATTACTTCCTCGCCACTTCTTACTAAGCCGAACCCTTCACATCACAGTGTAGGGTGAATTATGAATGGTCCCTTCACGAAAACTCAAATTGCCCATTAAATTTTCATCTGTGACTAAAAGGATGATCTAAAAACATATCATGGCGCGTACCACATCCAGTTGAATTACATAAGATTAATACACAAAATTCACTGGTATTAGATTGAGGAAAGTGACTGCAGAGCCGATAGATTTAGAACGCCATTTTTTCCACGCACGATAAGGGACCAAAATAAGTGAGATCAATTCAGTGAAACCTAGACCCTCACCAGGGAATGTAGACTTTGTACTTCTACTTATTATCCTGTAATAAGTAATGTAAAGCAGTAAGCCCCCACAAGGGTATGACGTAGATGTAGATGTATGATAATAAGAAATGTTTTATTTAGCTCAACAGTGTCGGTCAAGTTGCTTTTTTCCAGAAATAATAAAACCTCGCTTTTACGCTCATCTCATATCAACTACTACTGTAGCACTATTTTAGAATTGTCACAAAGTCCTTCGTAAGTGTTTGCTTGTCGCTGCAGAGGAAGATACGATCAGGAGCGGGGAAATGAGAAGGACTAAGGAGAAGGTCAACTGAACTGTCTTGACTTGACTTGACCCCACAAGGGTGTTTGGCAGGGGGTTTACGCAGGATGTTTGTACTTGTCCTTACTTACCTATCTCACCTTCAATACCGTTGCCTTCATTGAATATCCTAGTTGCATGTCAATAGTGCATGTTTGGTGTTCTTCATCCCCTGCCACACACCCTCGTGATGGTTCGCAGTGTAGTACGTAGATGTAGATGAAGTACCAGTAGGATAAAAACTGTCCAAAAACCTACCATAAACTGGTAGAATAAGGAATTGAATGAATGGCAGACAGGCATCGGACGATTTTCCTTCGTTCTGCCTTGGGTAATGCCTTAACAAGTTAACCTAGCTATTTACTATTCGTATCTGCTAGGAAGTGTAAAAGTTGTAGCGATGGAAATTTATCCTATGACATTAGCACAGGTTAGGGTCACCGTCAATGGTGCCGTCGGGACGCCGGCTGAAAGCAGCCTGGTGAGATTTTTCTGGAACCAGATTTCCATCATGTTTTCATGGAAGTCGGCAGGTGGGAGGCATCTGTCTCACCCTTCTGAACGTGTTATTTCGCGTGCGAGCCGGGAAGGCACCATCTACCGGCGAAGGATGAATCCCACGCGGCAAACGCCCTTCTCCGTGTGTACAGCACCTTTCCACGTAATGAAGCGAGTTTACACAAGACCGTGCGAACGCGAATATTCGCACACACACGCCTCTGTCGATGAGGGAACGCTCCGGGCGATTTAATTCTTATGTTGACAGGAGTTTTTTATGGAGTGTATTTTGCAAATACATGCAAAATGCCTCTTAAAAATGTCGGCAAAGAGAAACAGCCGCCGCCAGCCGTGATTGGATAGTGTTTGCAGAATATTTCGCGTGTTTAAGACGTCGCTTCGTTCTTTCAGGACAGTAATTCATCCCATGTTTTGTTCATGGCCGGCAATTTTAACAAACATCAAAAGAAAACAAATATTTATTGAAATATACTCGAATAATTTATGATTTTCGAAGTTCGACGTTCCTCTAATAGAACCTTTAGGTAAATATCCATCACTCGCATCTATTACATACTGAATCACATTAAGAAGTATCAATTAGTTTATTAAGTATACATACGTATAGAGCTTCAAATCCGATAAAAGTATTCCCGCGCCGGCTTCCATTATCGATAAAAGTTATTATAAATACAAATGGGAATTACTATCAGAACGCAGGTTAAAATTTAGGTTAAACCTTTTAAGTAAATTCGAAACCGAATTGTTCGCCGATGGCGTTAGATATATATTAAAAACCCCTGCGTATTATGCTAGGTTTGATCATCTTAACAAGATTAGAGAGATAGATTGTCGTACCGATAGATTTAAAATGTCATTTTTCCCTCGTACTATAAGAGAGAACAATAGGCTGCGTAGCAAAGGGATAGGTAGGTGAAATATAGTTAGAGTAGTCTTTAGTGCATGATGTATGTAATAACAACCAATAATCCCTTTCTTATTATGTAGATACTAACCATCTAGCTCCATGTGACCCTGTTCTCTAGCATGCCTCCCTTAACTATCCTACTTGCATGGCAATAGTGCATGTTTCGTGATCTTCACCCCCTGCCACACACCCTCGTGGTGGCTCGCAGGGTATTACGTAGATGTATCTGTCGATGTAGATTAATTGAGCCGTATAATAAAAGCGCAAATGCGTCTGCAGAAGCGTTTTCGGCCGGGGTATACAGCGCCATTAAGGGTGAGGACCAGTAAACGACTCCTGAGATGCATTTCAACCCCCTCCCGTCGCATCACCCTTGCACTTTCCCTCTCTCTGTCTTGACACTGCCCCTCCCGGCATGCCCTTCCCCTTCATTCTTCCTCTCACCGAGGGCCACACTCCCTCCCCATCCTCCTCCACCTCCTCCCCATCCCTGTCCCTGCACTCCCCCTCGTACACTTGTCGCACCCTCTCCTTCATTCCTATGCGATGCTGTCAGCCGAAGGCAGTCAAGTTGGCACCTCGGGTCGCGCGAGTGAATTTGAAATTCTAATTATAGTGGTGTGAGAGGAAGGAGGAGCGGGGGGTGGGGGCGGGAGGGAATGAAGGGGGGGATGGGGATCCTTGTGGGAAAGAGCGCATGCGTCAGCTGGACCGCTTCAAGGCCGGGGGGAAGGGAGGAGAGGCAAGAGACGCAAACGGGGAGAACCTCCTCCTCTTTCTCGCCATGGAATAGGGGGTGGTTTGAGGGAAAACCGTTTTTCGACACACTGCAGTCACTAGAGGGGAGAAGGAGCAGGGCAGGGGGTCGGAGACCTCCCTAGCGCCTTCCGCCAAGGAAGGAGGTATGTGTACCACCCACCTCGTTCGCTCACTCACCGCGGGGGAGGCTGCTTTATCGTTTAAAAATGGATCCACCGCGGAGATAAGGGAGACGGAGAGAGGTGGTGCTGGCAGAGAAATGAGAGACGACCCTACTCTCTACAGCGAGAGTGCGGAAAGTACGAGGGGTACGCAACTTCAAAAACAAGTGTACTCCGCATTTCCATTTCAGCCATTTCTAACCATTTCCATCCATTTCTGTCCATTTCTATTCATTTCTGTCCATTACTATCCATTTCTGTTCATTTATAACCATTTCTGTCCATTTCTAACTATTTCTGTCCATTTCTATCCATTTCTGTCCGTTTCTATCCATTTCTGTCCATTTCGCGACCATTTCTCAACAAGCGTACACCATTTCTCACGTACTATACCGCCTAAGTACCCACTACGTACTATACCCACGTACTATTCCCATTAAGCGCACACCATTTCTCGCGTACTATAAGAGAGAACAATAGGCAGCGTAGCAAAGGGATAGGTAGGTGAAATATAGTAAGAGTAGTCTGTAGTGCATGATGCATAATAACAACCATTAATCCCTTTCTTATTATGTAGATACTAACCATGTGACCCTATTATCTAGCGTACCTTCATTAAATATCCTAGTTGCATGTCAATAGTGCATGTTTGGTGATATTCACCCTTGCCACACACCCTCGTGGTGGCTCGCAGGGTGGTACGTAGATGTAGATGTAGATTTCTCAAAGTTCCATATCCCTCGGGAACGTACGACTCTTAAGGTGGTCAGAGCGAAATATCATTTCACCTAGAAATCAATGGATTTGGTCTAATCTTAACGAAAAATAACTCACTCTTCCGAAGATACCAAAATATCAGCCCCTTACTGGAATACTTTCCGAGATTTTGGACATTTTTGAGGATAAATAAAATTAAAGACAACATTTGGTCACCTAAATTTCTTTCAGGGTGTAAAAACTACTGCTCTATTAATAAGCACTAATTTAAAACGGTCGTTCAACGTATTTAGCTATTGTCTACGTATTGCAAAAGAAAACATTGTTATAAGCTAAAGACAGGATATGTATTACAGGACCGATTGATTCAAGATGGTATTTTTTCTTCAGAAAACAAGGGACCGTATTAGTTGAGACAAATATTTTCTAAGAACATCCCGCCTCGTTCGGTAGACCAGGTTGTGTACATCGAAATATACTTCAAACCCCCAAGAGTTTGTGGCGGGAACTGTGTTGTCATAGTAAATTTTTACACAATTTTTTCACCTCTGTAAGATTGTAGAGATATAAAGACGGGAATCAGATTCACTCGATAGACTAGAATGCGTACTTGAGCTAATGGTAGTTAAGTAATAAATGAATAAATCAATGAATTTCATCTTATTAAAAAAAATTTCATCCTTCCAAAGAGACTAAAATATCAACCCCTTACCGGAATACTTTCCGAGATTTTTGACACATAATACCAGCCCTTGCATGGGAAATGGTACGTGTGTCCACTCCAGAGAGACTCTATTTAAAAATAAAGCATTTCTAACACCTAGATCTCGTCAAAAAATTAACAGAGTGTATTTTGTATGATTGAAAATAAATCATATTGTCACCGTAGTATTTTTTCAGAATCGCAAAAAAAACCTTCGTTCTGACGAAGTTTTCAACGTACCGCTTGAAAAAAAGAGTCAATTCAAAGACTTATGTGGATATTTTTATTTGATTACCTAGAAATTCAGTCACATAAAAGTATATTATTGCACTATTAATTATGTAGTATTTAATTCATGCTTCCAGCAGCGGATATTTGGATATTTTATTTCAAATCACTGAAATTTCCAGTAAATCACTAGCACAAAACAATTTAGATTGAATCTAGATTGAGTCTACATTATATATCCTACTTACATGGCAGTAGTGCATGTTTGGTGATCTACACCCCCTGCCACACACCCTCGTGGTGGCTCGCAGGGTATTACGTAGATGTAGATGTAGACTTTTTTCACGTTGTGCGCCCTAAGAGCTCTCAGAAGTGATTGTGAAGTTTTTCGTGATTCCTAAAAACTTTGATTTTACCGTGAGTAACAGCTTTATTGGAAAAAAAACTTCGGAAACAAACGAGGTACACAACGTGAAATTTCTGAGGCCAACTATGCGATAGAAGTCCACTTTTTTAAACAAAACTTCTATGGAGTGCATGGCTGAACCAAATCCAATGGAAAAAACTTCCTCTTTATTGGCAAATATCTGGAAACGCTGCCAGGAAAATGTGCAATATCTTAGTTTAATTGGAAAGGTGAGTCATTTCATGTTGGGTTTGAACGACTGGTTTTATTTTAAATGACCACGGTTTCGTTGCAAAGCGACGTTATCAGTAACAACGGATGAAAAATACATTCAAGTGGTGTCATGAGAAAGGTCACTAAAATGGCTAGAGGAAGGTTAAGTGGAGAGTGTGGAAGGACAGGGGAGAGAAATGTACCGATACCAGGATAGGTATCGCCACGGGGTGTTAATGGCAGGGTGTCGCAGGTAAACAGCTTGACTGGCTCTTTAGACACAGGGTGACGAATGCACAGGAAGGGGGTTAATGGGAGGCAAAAAGGGTTGTTGAGGATTTGAAAATTTTTGTGACGTTAACGACCTAAAATTTCCAGCTCTCCTAAGGCGTTCAATCTGGATACTCTAAATACTTTCACTAATGGAGAGTTGGTGGTGTTAACTCGCTAGTATGTCATTATATCTTCCTGGGAAATACACATTCCATCGTTGATGGCAGGCACGGTATCATAATTAGATCTCATAAATTGAGTTTGATGACTCCTAATTAGCAAGATGCGAAGAAGCTCACAATAATACTTTCTAGAACAGAATGTACGTTCCTACTTATGCCCTTCAAGAAACCAATTTTGAACGGGCATTCTTGAATGTATTCGCGAAATAAGACGTTTCTCAACACTTTAATGGTGGATATCAAATATTAAGATATCATGCCGGGTTCAAAACACGATGCACTTATGGTTTTTGCATCGATTTTGAATTCCAGGCCGTAATTCGAAGTTGTAATTGTGTTTTAATCGAGACGACATTTTGAAAATATAATTATCGCATCATAAAACTACATATGTACATGGCTACTTAACCATATAAACATATGCACTTAGTGGAACGTGATGCGAGAATATTTTTTCGCTGTTTTCGAAAAGTAATCAAAAGGTGCACTCAGTGCCCTCGATTACCTCGCCAACAACCTTAACTGCAAAGAAAGCTTCAGGTACAGAGAAGCCGGTAGACTTTGGGAGCCCAAAGCCAACGAACATGAGACGTGTCGATGAATTTTCACTTCTAAGCTTCATTTTAAATACGGACCTAATGAATGAAGGAACATTTTTAAACTTCCGTCGCCCCCTCATTCTTCGCCTGACTGAGCCTAATTTTATAATGCGCTCACAGGAGCACTTCGCGAGTTCCTCAGCAGCGCTGTAGCGTGATGCTCACGCGAAAGGGCTGCACGCAAATTCCTCGCCTAATTAGATGCGCGGGTGTAAGCCGACACGTTTAGCGCCACAGCCGTCTCTCGCGCTCCTGACACGACTCAGACTCACGCGGAGTGCCATCATGCCGCTATATTCATCAAAATGCATGGAATCATTCCATATCATGAATTTTTTGTCAGAATTCAAAGTTTTAAGATGTTTTCCTGCCAGCGATAGGAGGCCATTAAAGCTACCGATGAGAAACAACGTTTTCGATAGCAATTATTGTTGCAATTACTTATTAGATTAGTCACGTAATGATTCTGCCTAAAAGAAGTTCCAGCGCGACTGAATGGATCATAACAAATACTGTATTTCACCTTTTATGAAATGGTTTTCAAAAATACCGATTTTTTTATGGATTGCGTTAGCTGCTGAGAAACAAAATTAAGATACAAAACATAAATAGGCATTATTGCACGAATATATTTTCAATGCACCCTTTTTATAGGCGTCGACACCAACTGAGGCGCCATTTCTATATTAGTAACATATTTTGTCTTCAATTTTCAGTTATTACCTAATAACTCAAAATGTCAAACAGTTAAAAGGTAAGAATTACAGCGTTTGCAAAGGAGATCCGCTAGATTTGTTAAAGGCCGTCATTATAATTGTATAAGTGTTACGAGTATAATAGATGAACTAGGATGGGAATTACTATCAGAACGCAGGTTAAAATTTAGGTTAAACCTTTTAAGTAAATTCGAAACAGATTTGTCCACAGATGTCATTTTTCCCGCGTACCATAAGAGAGAACAATAGGCAGCGTAGCAAAGGGATAGGTAGGTGAAATATAGTTAGAGTAGTCTGTAGTGCATGATGCATGTAATAACAACCATTAATCCCTTTCTTATTACGTAGATACTAACCATGTGACCCTATTATCTAGCATGCCTTCATTAAATATCCTAGTTGCATGTCAATATCGCATGTTTGGTGAACTTCACCCCCTGCCACACACTCTCGTGGTGGCTCGCAGGGAATTCATCTACATCTACATCTACGTCATACCCTGCAAGCCACCCAAAGGGTGTGTGGCAGGGGGTGCTTTCGCACCAGGCATGCATGAATGATAGGGTAGAACACCGACTTTACACTAAAACCCGCGTACCACACATGCAAAGCGCCAATTAAAAATCTAATACCGAAGAAACATTCAATCTTCAATCGTTCCAACATGCAAGGGATACAAAGACTACTACTACAGATTCAAAATATCATGCATAAATAAGAACACCAATATTTACATCATGCCTAAATAAGAGAGCAGAATATATTATGAGAAAGATTTACTGCCTGCCTATGTCAATACTCGAACTATTCATGACGACGATCACAGCTGTTATGGTCCCGAATGGTATTACGTAGATGTAGATGTAGATTATTGTTCAAGTTGAGAAAAAATTGTTTCTACGGGAAATTTTGGTTAATGCGACGCATCACACCCGCACGACCGGTTGAACTTGACATGATTTCAGACCTCAGGTTTCTTGTTATAGACTTATGCCATTAACTTGAAATTTACGAGATACAAATAATAAATTTTAGTCCATGGAGACCTAATAAATGATTTTGTATATACTTTACCGGCGAATGTTAAGTGTGTAATTTTCTCGGGATTCCCACCGGGTTAAATGTTTTGCTGCTGCCAACGTTTCGATGGATAACACTTGTCATGATGGATGGTTATCAGGGTAAGGAGACCTCTTTCCAAAATGTGACCCTTTCACCTGGGTGGATGAATTAACCTCCGGGGAAAAACGGTGACGTATAGAGTATATTTTTACATCAACTATTAACTATATTAAGGAAACTCTAACAATGGAAGGTGAATTATTCCTTTATGCATAGGGGCACACTGCATGGTCATGGATATGGAATTACAACATTTTGAATCCAATTTTTGCATTGATTAGTGAAACGGGCAGACAGTAAGATCCATCCATTTTTTTAAATACATCTTTTGATGGGAATTGCTTGCAAGACCGTCGATTGAAAAGTAGACTCAATCTTTTATGTAAATTAAAAACCGTCCTATTTTCAAACGAAGTTTTCAATATCTCACGAACTCCAACATACTACGCTACATCAGATCATGAGAATAAAATAATGGAAATAGATTTTATATCAGAAAAGTTAAAAATGTCCTTTTTCCCGCGATCAATAAGAGACCATAATGCCTGCGCTGAGACTTTGAAGTAGGTTGTAGGCTAGTTGACAGGTAGGGCAGCTGATCAGTTCATATGCACCCTAATGCATGTTTCTAAATCTGCCAATTAGTGCTAACACCATGTTTTGCATGTTCCCTGCATGACTCTTGTGTCACGTTTACATAGCTACATTATAGATTATTTAAGTAGTTTCTGTAGCATACCCATAGTGTGGTGCATGTTGCTGAAATTAAACCTCTTCACTGTAGTTCAAGTTGGTGATACCTCGTGCAAAACAGCTTTGTGGTGGCTTGCAGGGTAATAAGTAGATATAGATCCGTAGGCGCACACTTCAGGGTCATGGCTATGGAATTACAACATTTTGACATCAATTTTTGCATTAATTAATGCATGCGTGCAATGCATGCATGCGATCAATAAGAGACCATAATGCCTGCGCTGAGACTTTGAAGTAGGTTGTAGGCTAGTTGACAGGTAGGGCAGCTGATCAGTTCATATGCACCCTAATGCATGTTTCTAAATCTGCCAATTAGTGCTAACACCATGTTTTGCATGTTCCCTGCATGACTCTTGTGTCACGTTTACATAGCTACATTATAGATTATTTAAGTAGTTTCTGTAGCATACCCATAGTGTGGTGCATGTTGCTGAAATTAAACCTCTTCACTGTAGTTCAAGTTGGTGATACCTCGTGCAAAACAGCTTTGTGGTGGCTTGCAGGGTAATAAGTAGATATAGATCCGTAGGCGCACACTACAGGGTCATGGCTATGGAATTACAACATTTTGACATCAATTTTGGCATTAATTAGCAAAACAGGAACACGGCTATATTCACTCATTAAAAAAATGTATCGTCAGAACGTTCATGCTTCCTTTTCGCAGATGACCGTAGTATATGTTTATGTATATTTTAACCTGTACTATACCGTAGTAACTAATATTCTATTGTAATAACTACTGCAATTACTTGCAATAACTAATAATCTACTGTAGTAACTAATAAACTATGACCCTATTTTCTAGCATGTCTACATTATATATCCTACTTACTTGGCAATAGTGCATGTTTGGTGATCTTCACCCCCTGCCACACACCCTCGTGGTGGCTCGCAGGGTATTACGTAGATGTAGATGTAGATGTAGATGTAGTCGTTGCAACGCTAAATCAATCGATAATTTTTCTTCTATTTAATTTTGATTCGTTTCACCAGTCGTTACCACCACTGTTACCACCGCGTACATGCGCCATGAAGGTTTTTCCCAAGGAGGAATCTCGACTCTTGCGAGCGTGCGTCTCCGCTCATCAAAATCCAAATGAGCTTCATCCATCAAACGAAGCGGGCACAATAAAGCCGCGGGGTGAAAGGCGGAACGACTTCCCATTTAAAGGGGAACGAAATCGAGTAAATTAATAACGACATGACTGCGCATTTAAAGGGGAGCGACGTGGTGAAAATTTATTCGGGAGATTCAGGCGATATTGCGTGGAATTCGAACATTTCGGATGAATAAAAAGATTCGACACTGTCCACAAGTAAGAACACCCGAAGCTCTCGGCGTGTTGAGGAGATCTCATATTCACTTTTACCCCTGCTTGATGATGATAGTAATTATTTATTAACTTAATGTTCTAAGAGTCTGTAATTTCGTGTAAACGATGTCTGCAGATTAGTTCGCGCCAATAAAATTACAGAGCTAGATTGTAGAACCGATAGGTATAAAATGTCATTTTTTCCGCGTACCATTCGGGACCATAACAGCTGTGATCGTCGTCATGATTAGTTCGAATTGTGACAATAAGCAGACAATAGATCTTTCTCTTTATATTCTCTACGTTCTAATTTATGCATGATGTAAATATTGATGTTCTTATTTATGCATGATATTTTGAATATGTAGTAGTAGTCTTGTATCCCTTGCATGTTGGAACGATTGACGATAGAATGTTTGTTGGTTATTAGATTTTTAATTGGCGCTTTGCATTTGCGGTACGCGGGTTTCAATTGTATTTCGGTGTTCTACCGTATCATCCATTAATGCCTGTTGTGGAAGCATCCCATGCCACACACCCTTTGGGTGGCTTGCAGGGTATGACGTAGATGTAGATGTAGATGATGCCTGGTGTGGAATCACCCCGTACCACACACTCTAGTGGTGGTTTGCACAGTATTGCGTAGGTGTAGATATCTTCAAGTCTAGATAAATAGTAAGGGGCTATGCCATAGCAGAAAACGATGACTACTTACAGGGAAGTTCAAGATCAAGGTGTAGAGGTCCACAATGCCATGTCACCAGAGAACAACAGACGAGATAGATGTACGAGATTGCGACACAGTTATTTTTTCCTGCGCCATCAATTTAATCACGCAATCGACCCAAAGTGGACTATAGGATACACGTTTAAACGCGTGCCGTTCCCCAAGGTCTTCAACGGCGAACGGAAACACTGCAGCCGAATACGCCATTGCCAAGGCATCCGTTTGATGATATAAACTCCCGACCACCCAAAAGTGGGCGCCCCACGGACAATCAGTTTAACGCGATCTCATTTCTTTCCCGAGCCTTATACAGCTCGACGGCAAATCTTAACGCGGCGGAAATTTCATTCGCCTCGATTTCGTGACCCGCCCGTGATACGAATCTCTTACAGGAGCACGCGATCGATTGAGAATGGAATTATTTCAATTACACCAATCAGTCACACAAAGGCCTCCCGTGTAAATTTTTGTTTCAAATTCGAATCAAAAATGCCGAGATGTAAACGGAGATTCTCAATTCTTTTCAGAGAGAGAAAGAGAAACATGAACTGTTGTCGCGACCTTTCTTGGATTTGTATGCTAATTTTAAAATTAGTACAAATTGGTTAATCAGGGGACAAACTAACCAGATTAATTCGATAGGGTCAGCAACAACTTCCACTTTCAGCCTAAAATCAGCAAAGCTATGTAACGCACGAGTAACATGGCATAAATGGGCTTTAAAGGAATGACGTGTTTCAACTAAAAAATAAAACCCAGTTAGCGGCATGCCTGTAGAACTTCAACGCACGCGTTCCAACTTCCTGTCCTCTACATAATGAACGAGAATTTTCTCTGATTACATCAAATGATATAACAGAATTGTACTTATACATTTAAGTAAAAACAATAAATTAAATATTGAAATAATAATTGTAACTCATTAATTTAGGAGATTCGTTCTTTTCCCAGTGATTATTGGAAATGTTTTTTATTTTAATTCTTATAGCCATGTCTGGTCTGACTGCGTACCGTTGTCCTGACTGCTTTTGGCCTGCACCTGGCATCAGGGGGAACGTGTGCGGTTCTGATTTGAACTGGGATGAGTTACCGTATGCCTGGTGCGGAATCACCCCGTGCCACACCACCCTAGTGGTGGATTGCACGGTATTTCGTAGATGTAGATGTACTACACCGTATTTGGATTACCCAAAGACTCCTAGTCATCGTTCGTTTCCAAGCAAGTCCATAGATTTTCTGATACAATAGTGTATTCCAATATACTAATGTTGAACCTATTTCATTAGTACATGAGTGCATATCAGTTTATAACTCTCTGCGGCGTCTTCCGATTCATAATCTCTGTTTTTCTCAGTCATTTCATTGACGACAGTACATAAACGTTTCCTCATACATAACAACAATTCCGTTAGTACATAGATGTCCCTAGTTGCATGTCAATAGTGCATGTTTGGTGATCTTCACCCCCTGCCACGCACCCTGCGAGCCACGACGAGGGTGCGTGGCAGGGGGTGAAGATCACCAAACATGCACTATTGACATGCAACTAGGATATTTAATGGAGACATGCTAGATAATAGGGTAACATGCAGCTAGATGGTTAGTATCTAACGAAGGTACACGAAGGTTTGCTCTCGACTCGCCCGGGGGATACGTCTTCGTGCTGGGGGCAGGTGCCGTCTAAGTATTTAATAGATTCTACGTTAGATATTTTCTTTTCTTTGATGCAATAATTATTCCTGGGAAAGCCATTCTTTTTCCAAAAGTTCATTATCGCGCATTTCTTCAAATTTAATTCTAGCTGCCAACTATCACACCGATCACCAATCGCAACCTATCCGTTCTGCAATCTACTTTCAGTGTGGACGAAATAGAGAATATTTAATGAGACGTAAATACAAGTGACATAGTCCCAAGAGCCTAGGCTGCTAGCACGAATAGACCCAAAGTCCGAGGGCGATGACACACGGTTTGCTCGGCGTCAAAAAAAGGCTACACGAGTCACCGAAGTCTCATGGCATTTAAACAGCTCCCTACGCAACTAACGACCAGGAAACCGCTAAAGTGACAAATGTCCCGAAAGAAAAAAACTCACGGCTGTCATTAGCTATAATAAAAACGACGCCGCAAATGATGAGATGGATGGATATAACGTGAATGGAAGGGATACGACTTTTTTTTGTTTCGCAAACATTATTTTTTTTTTTACCTTTTCGACTTCTTACTTAACACGCTTAAATTCTCTGGAGGTCAGCTGGATTTCACGAGGGATCGTCGTCATCGGCCGCTAAAAAGTTGATGCGGACATGATGATGTTTCCAAAACCGGTCGTGTTAATAAAAATAAAATACAAAACGCATTCGTCTGCCGTGCCCATATCCCGCGCGTCCACAGACACGCAACTTTCACGCCACTCGAGAGCACAACAGAATCGGACACCCGAGGCGGCAGCATGTAGCTTTTAATTGGTCCTGCACGTCATGAACGCGGCCATATACGAGGAACGCAATCACGAAGGTGAAAAAAAAGAAGGGGAAGACCCGTGAAAATAAAATTTCGGCCTGGTCGCTGCGTTCCACAAGATAGCGCAGCGGGAACGTACGAACCACCTTTTAATTGCACCGAAAATTATTCGTTTACAGGTGAAACAAGTGCGTACGAAGGTAGTAAAGTTTTCACATGTGACCAAAGCCAGGATCGGGAATGCACAAAATAACTCATCCCTAACTTTGAGAAAGAAAACCGGACCCTGTGGACCAGAATACCAACCCGTTAGTACCAGTTTAGATACGCTTAGGTGAGTATTATTGTTAGGACGAAGTAGCCTGACGCTCTTGGAATTAATTACCTTAAGTAAATTCCTAATTGACTTTGAAAAATTTATCCTCGCACCGTTAGCATGCAGACACGAAATGATTAATAAATTGGAGTTTTTAATAATGTGCACTAATTTTCATCGACATAAAAAATTGACAGCTAAAATGCTATAAAAATTCATGAATAATTACTCTACTCTGTAAAGTTTACAAGGCGTAATAACTTGGGGGAAAAATGCATAAAATTTCTCATGCCTTCTGCATGCAAGGAAATAAATATACCTACGCAAGGGATATTTATGATGGCGGAATATTTAACATACACAGTACAAAGAGTAATGGTGACAGAGAAAGCTATAAAGCTTAATGAATTCCATATCAGTACGGTCTTTTCAAACCTTTCCTCATCTCTGCGGTTGTGAATGTATGCATTGGAATTTGATTCATAAATTACAAGCGGAAACGAAAATTAATGTTACATTAACAGGTGCGATACATGATCTATAGGAGATCAACTGCTTCGTCGGATTTTGGTATCAAATTTCGGAAATACGTAAAAATTTCAAGTTTATTTGCTACCACAGTTCTGATCACCATAAGCGTCGGGAATGAGACCAATCGGCATGGGGTAGTTAACATGCACTTTATATTGGACATTCGTGAAGTTTAACTCGTATTCATCACATAAACTTTGATCCAAATAAAAAGTAAAATTACTTTACTTTGCAAGTAAAACATAGGGGAAGACGATTAATTATGCCAAGTCAAGTGCGCCACTTTAAATACTAGCAGATTTTGGCATTCATGCAATAAAATCGTAACAAGATATACTCAATCGTTCTTTCCACACTTAATGTTTACAAAAATCTCCAATTATACCATGTAGTTCATGGAAGTCGCGCTGAATAAACTAAGTCCAATACAATTAATCAGGAAAATTTTTGAATGAATACTCATACATGGAATTCAATCTATTATTGCACCAACTATTGGCTATTGCACCAACGTAACAGACATGGTAGCGCGATTGATGACGCATTCTCGGATGGCCTGAGAGAGACACGACCTTAGCCCAGTGCATAACATTAAGGTGCCAAACCAAGTTGAAGAGTGGTTCGACCCCAAGAATTAAGAAAGAAAGGGCCCAAACTAGAGATAAGACCAATTTAAAATTCAGATTTAAGAACCTCGAGACGAGGGTTAATTGCCAATCATCAAATCACATCAAGAGATTACCCAAATCTTTCGATAAAAATTCTGCCTGAATTTGATATTTTCCGCAGAACATAGGATCTCCTGCAAACTTTTGAATGCAAGCTAAATTACAGAATTTGGAATATTTTAAGAATGGAACGGTACTTTGGGAGAGAACCAGAATCCGAATATTTTTTCCATTTGCGATCGTCAGAGCGACAAAAACAGCCACTTCGGGAAAAAATAACTCTACTTTCTAATTTCGATCAGAGACAAATCTACCGAAGACATTCGCAATATCAGCAAGGTTTAAAGAAGCAATATAAAAAAAAAACAATAAAATATAGCCCGTTCTTTTGTTGGTACATTAACATTCTTCTTACGCGTACCAGCAAAGCGATGAAATTGATTCTTGAGCTCAAAGCCTTTAAACATAGGCATACAAGAAATAAGGAAGGAGTGAACACTATTTTTGGCATTAAAAATTTTCCGCAATATTAAATATTCAAAAACTCTTTCAGATAACTACATATCAAATTATTTTTTAATTGTCCAAGTGAATTTAAATTTAAAAATCCCAACATTTAACTTTTTCAGTTAAATCTGCTGTCTTGAGCGAACCATTATTGTTGTTTTTTACTTAACTCTTACGTTAGGGCGTACTACGACAAAAACTTACCGAAATGTACATATTTTAATGTCCCTCCCGCCTATCGCCGCAAATGCTTGCATACACCCTCTCCTTTAAATCCACTGTGTACGTATGTATGTCAAATGTACGCAAATCCACTCCACTCCGTTATCAATACGAAAAAAAATACCGGATGCACAAGGCGACGAACAAAGAGACAAAGTCCTCCCCATCAGACAGGCCTTGAGCTTCAAAAATCACGAGCAAGGCTAACTCACAAGGAATTAAAATCCTCAAACAGTTTTAGCGTCTACGAGAGCCGCAATAATTTTTAAAATTCAACAAGTTTATCACGGTTTTCTTAGTTACAAACGGGCCCTCAACTCTTGACAGACACTTGTCTCTGTGCAAGGGTAAAAATAAAATTCATTTTCTGGCTCTGAGTGAGGAAGAAATTTAATTTGACGATAGAAACGTAAGCTCTTATAACATCAAGGCGCACGGAAAGTAGGAAAAGGAGACGCTTAACCTCATCATTAACATCAAAGCCTCAAGAAGAAAAGCACTTTCATTAATCATGGCAATAACACAATATCACTTTCTCACTTTACACACTTATTATTCCTTGCGTTCTGACTTCGTTTTCAGAATCCTCTCCGTCGAGGTTTACTGGAATGATAGGTCGGTATGATGCATGGCATACAAAATTACGCACACAACAAATAACGCCCGTAACTGAAATATAAACGCAGAGAAACTTCAAACAAGAAAAGCATTTCTATAAAAGACGTCCAGATTTCATTAAGTAGGAACTATTTAGAGAATTCAAATGAGATATGGTACTTTTTTCACAGTTTTTTATTTCAGGCCGACCGGTTTCGTCACATAGACGACATCATAAGGTCTGATGATGTCGCCTATGTGACGAAACCGGTCGACCTGAAATAAAAAACTGTGAAAAAAGTACCATATCTCATTTGAATTCTTTAGAATGGATTTTCACAAAGTTAAGCCAGAATTAATCGAGTTTATCAGGAACTATTTACTTCAACCGTAAGTTGACAATTTTTCCTCGAAGCGTAACAACTCTTTTCACTAGCATACGCATTTATTATAAAAATGTACAAGCAAGTAACGCACTTCAACACTGTCAAACCACAGGACTCATAAGACCATTCGTAAATATCCCCATTCATATTCCCAAGTAATATCTCCGTAAAACAACCATCACATCGGTCAGAATTCGGAAACATAGATGACAAGGTGAATTTAGTTCTGCGGAAATTGTTCCTCCAGTTCCAAACAACATTTCCGATTGAAACACACGAAGGCATACTATACAAGTTTTACTTCCATCACTTAGCCATAAAAATATTAATAAAATTCTGAGCACTTTCGTGAAAATATTATTTAAAAAATGTGGCTGCCAATCAGACTTAGAAGTAGGTCAGTCGACAAGCAGAGTAGCTGATAAATTGACTTTCTCCCTAACGCTTGTTTCTTAACCTCGCACATAGTATTAAAATCATATGTTTCATGCTCCCAGCATGACTATTGAATCACGTTTACGTAGTCGCATTACAGATTGATTCAATTGTTTCTGTGGGATTGGTAACACATCTACGGTGTAGTGCTGATGAAATGTCAATAATGTTGATGAAAGTCAATATTTACACTACAGAGTATGTTGGTCATAAATCACCCCCTGACAAGCACCCTGAAAGTGGCTCGCAGGGTAATACTCTACATCTACTTATTATCCTCTAAGCAACCATAAGGGTGTTTGACAGGAGTGACTTATCACCAATATGAACCACGGCGAAGAAACGTACTTTCACCTACAAACACCCCACCATTCGGTATGCTACAAATGCTACAGAAACTACTAAAATAATCCATAATGTAACAATGAAAACGTGACACAAGAGTCATGCAGGGAACATGCAAAACATGGTGTCAGCAAAACATAATGTAGATGAAGGTGAAAATAAAACAATGCCTGCAAAAAAACAAGGATGGGAATTACTATCAGAACGCAGGTTAAAATTTAGGTTAAACCTTTAAAGTAAATTCGAAACCGATTTGTTCACAGATGACGTTAGATATATATTGAGAACCTTATTAGTATTGTGCTAGGTTTGATCATATTAACAAGATTAGAGAGATTAATTGTCGTACCGATAGATTTAAAATGTCATTTTTCCCTCGTACAATAAGAGAGAACAATAGGCAGCGTAGCAAAGGGATAGGTAGGTGAAATATAGTTAGTCTGTAGTGCATTATGCATGTAATAACAACCATAATCCCTTTCTAATTATGTAGATACTAACCATCTATCTGCATGTGACCCTGTTCTCTAGCATGCCTCCCTTAAATATCCTACTTGCATGGCAATAGTGCATGTTTGGTGATCTTCACCCTCGTGGTGGCTCGCAGGGTATTACGTAGATGTAGACGTAGATGCCTTTCGCCAGTTTTTCAAAATAACTTCTCAATTATAAAAGCATTAGCAACGGGAGGGATAAGTTCAAATATATTAGTTTCCACACTATTGTATGAAAGTCATCCACGGCAAGACAAAGGCTCCAAAGTCCCTTTTGACGCAGAAGCGTATCGTTGAGGAGTCGCTCAATGCATCATCTTGGGGCCCCTTATTCTGTCACACCGTCACCCGCGCCCACTCGCGTCACACACACACACAGACTCCCAGAGCGTAGAAAGTTTTTGACCCAGCTCTCCCCCCGCCAAGGGGCCGGATAAAACCCCCCCACTCAAAACCGCCCTTGCCTCCCCACCCACACACAAAATCCCTCCCTGTCGTCTCTCCCTTAAACACATCCGAAAACTCTTCCCTGAAAAAAAAATCCTCAGACGAACAGACGAGTCTCGTATCCCCATCCTCAACTCATCACACATCCCTCCGCAAACAGAAAATAAACTCGCACAAAACCATCCTCTCCTGCCTTCCTCTCTGGCAGTCTACCAAGTATACCACAAAATGCCACGTGCGTACCGCAGCGGCTGGAAAATGGTCGCAGTGGCGCCTTTCATAGCGGTTTGAAACGAAGGCGATAAGAGTATTGTTTTCAAAAATTATTTTTAAAAACGCTCGAATTAAAATAATTTTAAACCGAAAATGTTACGGTTTGAGAATGTGTAGTTGAAGTAGAAGTAATCGTGCATATATTAGTCACAGTATTATTAACCACGTTAGGGCATTATGAAGTATACATTTTTCATGCAAGCCACCACTAGGGTGTGTGGCACGGAGTGATTCCACAACAGACATGGACTGGACCGTTAGAAGAATTAGGATGGGAATCGCTATCACAGCGTAGATTAAATTATAGGCTTAACCTCCTAACTAAATTTCAAGAAAATCATTTCTCTGACGACGTAAAAAACATACTATTAACCCCCTCGTACTACGGCAGATTAGATCGCCGATCGCAATTAATATAGAGATAAAATTAGAGAGCTAGACTGTAGAACCGATAGGTATAAAATGTCATTTTTTCCGCGTACCATTCGGGACCATAACAGCTGTGATCGTCGTCATGAATAGTTCGAGTATTGACAATAGGCATGCAGTAAATGTTTCTTACTCTGCAGTAGTACTCTTTGTATCCCTTGCATGTTGGAACGATTAACGATGGACTGTTTCTTGGGTATTAGATTTTTAATTGGCGCTTTGCATGTGTGGTACGCGGGTTTCAATGTAATTTCGGTGTTCGACCGTATCATTCATGCATGCCTGGTGTGGAAGCACTCCCTGCCACACACCCTTTGGGTGGCTTGCAGGGTATGACGTATATGTAGATGAAGCACTCATTCTAGCTGAAATCTGAACCGCGCACGTTCCTCCGGAATGCCAGGCTCAATCCAAAAGCAGTCAGGACAACATTGCGCAGTCAGACCAGAAACTAGGGGAGCGTTACGTAGACGAACATGCTACCATGCAATACCCTACTTAAGATATGACGACTGATGATAATCACTGCGATGGATAAATAGTTTTTACAAGGTACTAAACCACACAAGAGCTATATCATGCCGGAAATTTCATGCGAGGGTAGGAGCTAATAACCATGTTAAGATATTTAGCACTACTGAAACACCTATATTACCTAGTCAAGGTCAAAGTATCCTAGGACTGACCTATCGCAACTATTATGGTCCCTTACTGTACGTGGAAAAAATGACATTAAATCTATCGGTTCTGCAGTCTATTTCCTCAATCTTATGCCTGTGACCGTTTCTACCATAACAGTTTCGCACAAGCAAAATATGTTGTTCGTCCCGCAAAAAATAGTCCACATCAAACTCTCGATAAAGATTTAATTTATAACATTCCCTTCGATCGGATAGAGGTTCCCATCCTGATTCTTTCAACAATTTAGGAACAATGCTGTGTTTGCATTTGCCTTCAATCCACCCTAAAGGTTGCTCATTGGATATCATGTCGTTATCTGCGATGCAATGTTCATCGGTTTGAAATTAATCAAGATAATACACAGTACCTACTAGAGAAATCTAGCACGGTAGTTAATCACGCTAATAAGAGTACTTTGTACAATGAGGAGTAAATTACGCGTTTCAGAAGGAATGGATGCTAATAACATCGACTTCGTTACGAGGAGGGAAATTAAATTTCCCGATCGGGTAGTCAGTGTGGTGTCATACGTTTGTAAATTTGAAAATGGTAATTAGAAAGCCATTCGACAAAACGATTGACATTCTACAGCATTAATATATTGGGTGGAAGAGTTAAAAATGATATTTAAAATTAGTTAAAAATTGCTAAGAAAGGCGAAACTATCGATCTGAGAATGGGTAGTTGAAGTATTGTTTGCAAAAATATCTGTGGTGAAGTGTTCGCCGATTTTTATATAATAAAGATAACAAGAAAATCATGCAAAATTTTCTAGTCACATTTTTAAACTTCAAATCAATACACCTCATGTTGACACAAAGCAAACCTATTTTTTCCCTCCCTATTTCCCTCCCTCCCTATTCCCTCCCTCCTCCCTATTTTTTCGCAAAGTAAACTTAAAAAATATTCAATATAAAATGTTCCTCAAATTTTTACAAACGTCCATTGGATTTATTTATTTAAAAATGCAAATCAAATATAACTTAATCAACTGAAGTCTGATTTCTTGTTATTATGGCACTCACCGTTTTCCATAAATCGCCCCAAAAATATGCGCAAAGGTTTACTCTTTCCCAGGTCAACCACCCGTTATGTGTAAACCAAAGTCACTCTCAAAGGGTTACTTTTCTCCTATCCACATCCGTCCGTTATCCAGTGTAGCGTAGTAGTTTCTGTTCCGTAAGTTGGTTGTATAAACTATAATGGATATTAGATTTCTGTATAACTTTGCAAAACCATGGAGGTGCGATGTTGCCACAGTCAACAAGGTGGACGCAACTTACTGCACATCTAGGAGTCTTCCAATGTGCGAATGTCTTTCCCTTGAGCAGCTAACTTATATTAGGCGCGGTATTGGTAATTAGTTTCCTAAGTAGCGTAGATGTGAGCAATTCTAGCGTAAGTTTGGCAACAGCGTACCCCAAAAACCGCATGTTGTGAACTAAATTAAGAACTTTCGATAGAGTGAACAATGGGGATGGGGCATGTGTGGAGCAGAAAGGTGGGTCTGCCAGAACATAATTATATTCAGGGAATTTTTCGAAATGGCTTCCTACGAGCACTGTAGGTAAGCACACTAAGCGTAAGTTTGGCAACAGCGTACTCCACGAAGTCCAGACAGACAACTAAATAAGGAACACTCAATAGAGTGAACAGTGGAGACGGGGCATATGTAGAGCAGAAAGGGGGGACTGTCAAAACGTAATTAAATACAGCGAATCGTACGAAATTGCCTACGCGCACTAGAGGTGAGCACACGAAGCGTAAGTAAGGCCACAGTGTAACCAACAAGGCCTATATTGTCAGATAAATGAGGAACTCTCCATACACTGAACAATGAGGGCGGGACAAGAAAAGAGCAAAACGTAGAAAAAAAAACAAAAACTGAAATAACTTAATTAAATGCAGCGCATTGTTCGCATTGGTTACCTACGCGCAATAGAGGTGAGCACACCACGCGTAGGTTTGGCAACAGCGTACTTCACGAAGTCCATAGCGTCAACTTAATGTGGAACGCTCTATAGGGCGAACAGGGTGCGAGGGAGGAGCATGTATAAAGCAGCAGCAAAGGGGAGGACTGCCCCACCGACTCGCATTCCCCCACAGGGAGAGTTGCGCACTCTTCCAAAATGAGGATCGATTAGACGAAGGGGAGAGGTGTGGGAATGTAGGCCAGGAGAGAGAGACAAGGAGAGAAAGAAGGAGAATGAGAGAGAGAGAGAGGCAAAGAGGGAGGAAGAGGAACAGAGGTGGGTGGGGAAGGAGGATGAGAGTGATGGCCGCTGGAGGGGCGGGGTTGGGATCTGGGTGGCGGGAAAACTGGCGGCGGAGGGGGGTGGGTGGGTAAGGCAAGGGACTCCGTCGTAGGGACAATGGCCGCACCACGCTCTGCGACGGCTTGGTCGCAGAGCAGCAGCGTGCGGGGAGGGGCATGGAGAGCAGGGCCGGCAAAACCCCACTCTCTCTCTCGTCGCCCGCCGTCCCTGTCCCACACACACACGGGCGACAGGGGCGCGCAGGGCCGCCGCTGCAGATGTTGTAAGGGCCGCCGCTGGGCGCGGCGGAAAAGGGGATAGGTTAAGGATCTCTTAAGGCCCCGCCGACTCAATGAAAAGGGGACGGACGCACTTTATAAGGGTGAAATCCAGCGGACACGACACACGGCCACTACAACACTAGCCACGGAATGACCACGTCAACTTACCATTCACAGACATGATTCCCCGAAAAGACAACCCAGAGACTTTCCATTCCCACAACAATTTCTACAGCCTTGATAGCCTAACCGAGCTAGCCAGCATACCTATTTTGCATTTTTGAGGGAATTTGAGAGAGTGGAAGAAGAAAACAACAACTTCGTTAACTCCGCTAGCAAGAATTCATTGTCACGACCCGATTTTCGACACCTCAGCTAGAGATGACACCAAGTGTCGAAACCCGGCAATAGTGAGGAATATTTTTTCTCTTGGTATCAAAGGGGCGTGTATTTCCACTAACGATCATAAAATTTATTAAGTGACAATTTAGTCATGCTACGCTGAGATCATTTGAAGATGACACTAAGTGTCGAAACCCGGCATTTGCAAGGAATGTTTTTTCGCTTGGTGTCAAAGGAGCGTGTATTTCCACTAACATTTATAAACTTCATTAAATGACATTTTAGTCATGCTACGATGAGATCAGTTGAAGATGACACAAGTGTCGAAACCCCGCAAAAGGAAGTTAAGTTTTTTCGCTACATCTACGTAATACCCTGCGAGCCACCACGAGGGTTGTGGTAGGGGGTGAAGATCACCAAACATGCACTATTGACATGCATTTAGTCAAAGGGGTGCGTATTTCTACTAACATTCATAAAATTTATTAAATGACATTTTAGTCATGCTACGCAGACATCAGCTGAAGCTGACACAAAGTGTTGAAACCCGGTGTCGTGACAAACAATCCCCACAAAGTGGAGTTAGCAAAGCTATTTTATTCTTCCGTGATGGATGACTTCCACAAAGTCAAGCCTACAACCGTTAACTTTGTGAATTTAATAGTTCTATGCAAAACATTCGTCCACGAGCCTATAGGCATGTTCAGCGAAGGTTTCGCCGGTGCGAATCGCTACATTCACACTATCGCTCTTATGCGCATCTATTTCACAAACATCAAAACATTGGATGAAATATTCTGGAAGTATATCTTGGGACGCTTTTTCCAAGCCAGGCCAAAATTGGAAAACGGTACGTCAATGGGCATATTTTTATAAAGCAATGTCCCTAATTTTAGGCAAATGACATAATTTTGTGATGATGGCTATCTATGAACGAAATCAGAAAAACTATAGATGTCTTAAGATAGACTTATGCGTCCCAGAACTCGCTAGTACATCTACATCTACGTAATACCCCGCGAGCCACCACGAGGGTGTGTGGCAGGGGGTGAAAATCACCAAACATGCACTATTGACATGCAACTAGGATATCTAATGAAGACATGCTAGATAATAGGGTCACATGGTTAGTATCTACATAATAAGAAAGGGATTATTGGTTGTTATTACATGCATCATGCACTACAGACTACTCTAACTATATTTCACCTACCTATCCCTTTGCTACGCTGCCTATTGTTCTCTCTTATAGTACGCGGGAAAAATGACATTTTAAATCTATCGGTACGACAATCTATCTCTCTAATCTTGTTAAGATGATCAAACCTAGCATAATACGCAGGGGTTCTTAATATATATGTAACGTCATCTGTGAACAAAACGGTTTCGAATTTACTTAAAAGGTTTAACCTAACCTAGTAAACACAGTCTAAGCTGCCTGTAATGTGGGGAATGACGCGAGAATGCAACGAGCCTAAGGCTGGTCGTATTAGCTTCGAATTTATCGCTACGGAAACAAGGAGCAACAAACTGTAACTAATATAACAAACTGGGCAAAATTGGGACACTGGTGTCTAAAATATGATACAAAGAATCACAGTAATTAAATCCTCATTCATCCCTGTTATTTTGTCCGTTATTTCGGGTATTTCACTTAAGGGAAGTTTGAGCAAAATATCAATACGCACAGAAATCCATGAGTAAGACCTCATCATACCTCATCTCTCAAATAATACCAAAATATCAGCAAATAATCACACTACTCACTAAAACATTCGCCAAAGAAATAGAAGTCACTTGAGAAATGGAAGGGCCTTGCACTTCAGAGAGGAATAAAGTAATAAAGTTTGGAAGTCGTAGCACACTGATCGTGCAAGAATCGTAACCTTAATTGTAAAATAATTGTAATCGATCGCGAAATAATGTAATCACGTTGAAAGACCTAACAAATTAATGCTGCGAGAATTGTAATCCTGGGTATTTCGTATGTTTTTTTTAATTTTAAAAATAAAACTTTTCATTCAGTCGCGAAAAATGCCCTCAATATTTAAAGTATTTCCAACTTGCGGTGACAAAAAAAAGGAAAAAAAAACAATTTAAAACTCAGGTATGGAAGATATTTTAGAATATTAGAAATGAGAGAATTTTAGAAACTTTAAAAGTATGGAAGTCATGAGGAGCCCAACCGTAAAAACGAAGTTTTGCGTCACTTAAATGACAGTATTCATCTTTTCTCCTCACAAGTAAATATTTAAATAAAATAAATTTGTATGCGGTCTCTAAAATGGTCGGAGTAACATCTCCCTCCAACCAAAAGTACTCGTAATAGCACTGATCAACATAATTATCAAGTAATGCACATTCGAGTGATTGTTAACCTAGCTCTACCCTAGTTTCTGGTTTCGCAAAGCATTGCTGTCCTGACTGCTCCCTTTGGTCCGCGACTAGCGGCCAGGGGAACAGGCGAGGATATACCTTGACTGATGGTAGACCGGTACACCATGTTTGGACGTGCTAGCACTAAACACTGATATTCACAGTTTTCAGTAACATCTAAAGAGGGAGAAGATCTTTGGAAAGTTTATTCATTTTGCAAAATCATGACCGCTTTATAAGTAACACGCTGAAATCTTTGTTTTAACATGAATAAACTGTCGTATTCGTATGTAACTGCTTGTTCACTTTTTATTTAACCCTTCACTGCATGAATATCCAAATACGTAGTATTAGTAAGCTTAGACTCTTCGCAGACGACGCGGTTGTGTATAGGGATATTAACAATTCCGAAGATAGCGACTCGTTAACAATCGACCTACTTGCTATTCATGCTTGGTGCGAAAAGTGGCAGATGGAACTAAACATAAAAAAGTGCGTAGCAGTCAGCTTTTGGAAAAAGAAAAATTGGCCATTTAGGGCATACAGAATTAAAAATACAGAAATTATTCACGCCGAGTCTGTTAAGTACTTAGGAGTCACAATTAGTCACGACCTATCTTGGGGAAAACATATTAGGGAAATATGCGGTCAAGCATATAGGAAGCTAGGCTTTATCAAGAGAGTACTCGGAAAATGTGATGAGAAAGTGAAAGAACGTTGTTATTTTTCAATCGTTAGGCCTCATCTGGAATATGCTGTTAGTGTATGGGATCCATACGAAACGGGCTTGATATCAGAGTTAGATCGCGTACAGCGAAGAGGAGCTAGGTTTGTGAAACGATGCTACGATAAGTTGGCTAGTGTGTCTGGACTGTTAGAAGAATTAGGATGGGAATCGCTATCACAGCGTAGATTAAATTATAGGCTTAACCTCCTAAATAAATTTCAGGAAAATCATTTTACTGACGACGTAAAAAACATACTATTAACCCCTTAGTACTACGGCAGATTAGATCGCGCCAATAAAATTAGAGAGCTAGATTGTAGAACCGATAGGTATAAAATGTCATTTTTTCCGCGTACCATTAGGGACCATAACAGCTGTGATCGTCGTCATGAATAGTTCGAGTATTGACAATAGGCAGGCAGTTAATCTTTCTCATTATATTCTCCTCTTTCTTATTTATGCATGATGTAAATAATGATGTTCTTATTTATGCATGATATTTTGAATCTGTAGTAGTAGTCTTTGTATCCCTTGCATGTTAGAACGATTGGAGATACAATGTTTCTTGGGTATTAGATTTGTAATTGGCGCTTTGCATGTGTGGTACGCGGGTTTTTAATGTAATGTCGGTGTTCTACCATATCATTCATGCATGCCTGGTGCGAAAGCACCCCCTGCCACACACCCTTTGGGTGGCTTGCAGGGTATGACGTAGATGTAGATGTAGATGATACGTACCAAAAAATTATTTTCCTGATAAAATACATCTGGAAATTACTACATTATAATTCCGAGAACCACGTAGTATTAAACCTTAGTAAACCTTAAAGTAAATTCGAAACCGCTTTGTTCACAGATAACGTTAGATATTTATTAAGAACCCCTGCGTATTATGCTAGGTTTGATCATCTTAACAAGATTAGAGAGATAGATTGTCGTACCGATAGATTTAAAATGTCATTTTTCCCTCGTACTATAAGAGAGAACAATAGGCAGCGTAGCAAAGGGATAGGTATGTGAAATATAGTTAGAGTAGTCTGTAGTGCATGATTCATGTAATAACAACCAATAATCCCTTCCTTATTATGTAGACACTAACAATCTTGCTGCATGTGACCCTATTATCTAGCATATCTCCCTTAAATATCCTAGTTGCATGTCAATAGTGCATGTTTAGTTATCTTCACCCCCCGCCACACACCCTCGTGGTGGCTCGCAGGGTAGTACGTAGATGTAGATGTACAACGGAGAGTATCACATCTGACACACCATACTGTAGAGAAGAGGAAGTAAGCCCATATGCAATAAATGGAATTGTGTGCAGTGTATCATATGTGAAAAAAAAGGCGGAGAAGGGTTAAAAGATTTTTAAGATTATTGCTGGGGACTTATGGTGTCATGTGCATAGTTTGTGAATGTCAACGTACTTTTGTTTTTTTACTATATTTTTTCTGTTAATGATGGTAGCGTTTATACAGAAAACATCGTAGACGACTAACGAATGCTGAAAATTGTCGTATTTAACTGAGCATGTATACAGTTATACGGTGGAAGTAATAAATTTGACCATTTCAATACCCTAAAGCTTTGACGTATTTTGTCCAGTGCCATTCTCACGTGAAAAGATGTGCCCCTGCTACATACCTTTGAGGTTATTTTTCCAGAGAGATCCACGTAGATGTAAAAGTGAATTCCGAACTCTAAACGCGCAAAACGCTTACGACAGTGAAAATATATTTTCCCTTTCCCTTGCACCGCGCGAAAGGCGGGATTGGAAAATAAGAAAAGGATTTCCTTAGTGGCAGACCTATCTCGCTAGGACGTTCCTACCGCCGTTTAAGAAATGGGGTAGGAGGGGTTGGACTGGAGGTAATATACGACCGCTTAGGGGGGGGGGGGGGGTCCCAACCACACGGGAAGAAATTGCCTCCGCCAGCGGCTTCCCGGCCCTCCGACCCCCCCTCCCCCATACTCCCCTTCCCGCCTTATCGCCCGCGCTATCTGCGCCGCTGAACTTGGTCGAAGGCCGAGCCATCTCGTGCCTGAGTCTGACGTGCACACCGCCGCTATCAAATTCTCTAATGCACCGCCCAAGGGGCTCGGGCGGATGCGCCTCCCCCCAACCCCCCCCTTTCGCCCGCGGGGACGGGAGCGCCGGGCTCGCAGGAGGGGCGAGATAGGCAACGAATGTTTGCTCGGGGGAGTGAACGATTAAGAAAGTTCCGTTGCATAATGAATTAAATGGCCACTTTTTTTCAAATCCACGTTCGCCGCGAAATAAATGCCCTCCATCCGAGTACGCGAACAGCATCCTGCTTTCACATGCGGTTACTTCCACGAATTCAACTTGATAGCGCAAGGGTTTAATGTAAATTTGATAAAGTAATACCCAGAAAAACCTGTTTTTACGGTAATTTGTTGCGAAAACATGTAAAAAAGTATATCCCAAGAAATCGCAGTGACACAAATTTGCGTGAAGTCTTCGAGTAATTAGCAAATCAGAGCATTGTGGCAGTAGAGTGAATGGCTATTGACTTTCGGCTATATATTGAAGGACCAAATAAAACGACTTTGTCCACTCGATGAACAAACCTAAAGTGGAGTTAAAAAGTCAAAGTCATTTATTTACATGCATTTATCAAAAAAGTCAAAGTTGTTTCGTCCGTAATGGATAACTTTCACTAAGTAAACCCTGCATTTCCATTAAAAAAATGACATTTTCCAGATAAAACTAAATATCGCTGTTATTTAAGGCGACTCATAGGTAGAATGTTTGAAAGTAAAATACTCACACAGAGTATGGCATTTAATTTAAACAGCAATTCGAAAAATGTGGCAATTGTGCACTCAATATTGATGTCTTATACTAGATCTGTATTGCATGTACACGTACTATGTGTTATTACTTGTAATAATTAGGACTTTACACGAATGTAAGCAAGATGAATATTTATTATTATTGTCTCTGCTTTTCTTGTTCACAATTGGGCTAAAATAAAATCGTCTTTCATATTATTATACATGCTTTTGAAAGTATTTTTGCTTAATGCCAGCAATGAATTTAATATATGGAAGGCACCCACCTTTGAGGCTGCCTAAAGCTCCTTGATATTTGTACAGGACATTGTGCCAAAACTGTTGAGTGATCAATTATTCTTCCTATTATTTTGCGGGCATATTTAGTGCATGACAAGTTGGAATACATAAAAAAGGAATACATTCATGTATACACGCATCAATAAACTTCTTAAAAAACAATAATAGGAAATGAAAGCAAATACTGAAAGTGGCATGAGTCTACAACGAAATAAATGTCCTTGCTGGCAGGAAATATACATTGAATCGTACATCTCAAGGCCAACACTTCCCTAGCTATGAATATTTTTTACTCAAGACAGGTCTGGCATAAATGATAAATAGTAATACTCTCAAACAGCCGCCTTTTCCTCCACCTTATTCTCTCCAGCAGGCAGTGGTTTACTGTTATATTATGAAATCTACTCCCACAGAGAATCTTAGAGTGTGTTTAAGTCTTAATTTTAAGAGTGATGCACTTATCAATATTGGTCACTTTTTCAGACCAAATCACAAGAGAAAACATCAAATCAAGGAAACAGATGAGTCGTCCGATCAAACCATAAGGCTTGCATTTAAAGATCGTGATATTTTACTGCATTAAGCCAAACTGCAAACCAAGTTTCACACTCTATGACACATAAGAAGGTTGTGGTGGGTCGCAGGGTAATAAGTGGATGTATACGTATGAAAAAACCTGCGAGGGAAAAGAAGAATTATTTTATCCAACCTTATTTAAGGACGTTTTAACAGGAAAATAGCAAAATTAAAATACGAACCCACCTTCCTTCCCTAGCACTAAAACTAGGATATGCATTCATCGATAAGTTATTTGTCGATTGATTTAAATTTTTAATGAGTTTCATCTAATCGTTGATCGTACGGGTGTATATCATTACTGCAAAAGGCTATTTTTTGCGGTACGGTGAATTCTTGCTAGCTTTGCCGAACCAAGACAAGGGCAAAAGGACATTCCGCTGTTGGGGTGGGCGTACAGTAGCGCCTAAAATAACACTACCCTGACCCTTCAACCTTCCTTACCACGTCGACTGGAATGTAACTTTTATCCGCTGAATCAAACTGAAACTTCGCGAGTTAATAAAACCACGGCCGTCGAGCTCTCGGGAGAAAACACGCGCCAAAATGAATCACTCGGATGTCTCCCCTGACGACGATCAAAAAACACGCGAAGCTGCTTCTGCGCTCACGAGTCGTTCAACATAACACCATCTGCGTAAATTTTGCACGCAAAAATTTTCCCTTGCCACAATTTTCTCACTCACATATAATGCGCGAAGAATTTCTACGAAACCAGCATTGCAAAGAGCGACACATTCTGCCAATTATGTTTTTCCGGTTATTTTTATAATCGATATACCATCCTCTGCAGTGTCAAGTGGACCTTGAGCGCAAGGCTATAATTTCTGCCGATACTAATTTCAGCGGCCATGTGATTCGTGACCGCATGTCGGGAAACAGGAATTAGCGAGCGTTTAAGTAAACAGACAAGCAGATTTTTTTTCTTCGGAATCAACATAATTTTTATTAGATTGCAAAATCTTGTCATTCATATTGAATTTCTCATTCCACAAAATACCGGTGAAAGTTAAGACCGACTTCAACAATATTTGAAAAAGGTATAGGCAATAACCTAGTGTAAACGAGGGTTATTAATTATAATATTTATCAATATAATTTTATTTGCAGGAGGTCCAATCATTCCTCATCTGCACACGTTCTGCGTATTTATTTTGCTTTTCCAGGTCTCAAGCGTCCATGCTGAATGTTTTCATTCATACAAAAATTAGTATAGAGCAACGATATTGTCATTAAATCATAAAAACAACCTAAAAAGAAAATCTGTATGATAGGACCTTAACATATGGGAAAAAAGGTGTTGATAAACAATAGTTCGTGATAACTAATCATCACAATATGCGGATATAACCCACAGTAATAAATAGCCAAATCACGGATATTTGTCGATGAATCAGAGTTGAAATAGATGATTCCAACTTTCGCGGACAATACGGAAATAATACTATCGGGCAGGAATATTAAAGGTGTAATCACACCCCCTGAACAAGACAACAGCGCTGTAGGGAAAACGTTGGTTGTTTATCAATCATTCACGCAGAAAATACCTCGAAAGTACTAATTAAATTATTAATTTACAGAATGTTCTTCAGTCCTTCACGATATTAAACATCGAGCTTTAAGCGCGACCTTAAGAATAAGAACGACGACGCCGGACTGCAATTTTTAACCAAGGTTAACATTCATTCGCATTCCTCTCGGGGTACGTATGAGCAAGTTCGGGGCGATCTGCAGAGAGCGACGGGTATAAACCCACTCAGCTCTATATTTTAACGCTAATACGCCAGGGAGAATTAATAAGTCCATTTGCTGCTGGTGCTGCAGAGAAAGACCTTTCACTTCCCCACCCTGCAATTCAACACAAAGCTTTCTTCACTACTATTATTTTTTTCTTGGCCGGATTTTATTTCCCCGCTTCATGCGCTCTTAAGCGTTCAATAATCCACATGGCGGAATGGCCCGGGTGAACAAACTCGAGATACGAGAGGGGGGATGCATACACGGGGGGGGGGCGCTTTATGACTCTTTAAGTACCCCGTGGTTCCTTTGCCGCACTCTACCCGCACATGCGCCCGGACTATAATGGCGGCCCGACAACCTTTCAGCAAGGTTTTTTGCGGGAGCGAAAACATACACAAACAAGACGGCATTCGCGGGAATTGGACTTTTTAAATCCGTGCTCCGTATTTTTTCCCCCCAACAAATGCACGCTCTGATACGGCAGCGAAGCATGGACGTGATCGGCAGCAGAAGAAATTAAACTGAAAGCAATGTAGTTATAAAGTGTAATTATAGGCTTAACCTCCTAAAGAAATTTCAGGAAAATCATTTTACTGACGACGTAAAAAACATACTATTAACCCCTTCGTACTACGGCAGATTAGATCGCGCCAATAAAATTAGAGAGCTAGATTGTAGAACCGATAGGTATAAAATGTCATTTTTTCCGCGTACCATTCGGGACCATAACAACTGTGATCGTCGTCATGAATAGTTCGAGTATTGACAATAGGCATGCAGTAAATGTTTCTCATTATGTTCTCTACTCACTTATTTATGCATGATGTAAATATTGATGTTCTTATTTATGCATGATGTTTTGAATCTGTAGTAGTAGTCTTTGTATCCCTTGCATGTTGGAACGATTGAAGATAGAATGTTTCTTGGGTATTAGATTTTTAATTGGCGCTTTGCATGTGTGGTACGCGGGTTTTAATGTAATGTCGGTGTTCTACCATATCATTCATGCATACCTGGTGCGAAAGCACCCCCTGCCACACACCCTTTGGGTGGCTTGCAGGGTATGACGTAGATGTGCATGTAGATGTAGATGATGTAGATGTAGTTGCTGTGTTACACGTCTAAACTCTTGACGACGACTGGTCAAATTCGCTTTCTTTCATCACCGGAAATGGTATAAGGAAGACAGATACTGGTAGGGAAAAAATGAAAAAGGCCAAAAAGTCACACAATGGAAAAGTAAAATAAATAAATGTCGCGCATTTTGTAAAAACACCAATGACTTTTTTTCCTTCTTCGTATTAAAGTGCCGACTGTGATGTCAACCAAGTAAAACGTGTTCCTTGATCTCGTCGTCTTTGTTGAACCTCTTATGGCCGTTTGCAAGAAAATTTAGTTATGGAACCAATAGTTATGAGATCCATTATGTTATAGAACTCATAAATATATTCGGGTTGCAGGAACACATCTATTAGTTACTTAACTTATTTATTAATAGTTACTAGCTTCGAATATTTGATCTAATCTTCCACCGCCGGATGAAAGTTACGAAAGTTTAGCCTATGAATAATTGATAATGCACATTATAATTAGTCAGTAAGAGTAAACAAACTGGTCACTTGTCTGAAAACAACACTTTTATCAAGTAATTAAGTCTCCAAGCGGTTCATTGCGCATCTGCCATCTTGTCTACTTATGGAACTCATAACTCCATGCCATAAGTTATGAGACCAATGAATTTATTGAATGTTTGTGCAACACTTATTGAATGGTTGCCATGGCTTATGGCTCCCATAACTTTATGGAATACATATGTTACGTTCCTGCAACTGGCTATTAGCAAGGTCCGGTTTGCATGGAGGGTGGTTTAATTGTTCCCAACCGAAGAAGTTCTGTAAAAGTTGTCGCGGCGCATGCGCAGTGTGAGAGCGGGCATTGTCATGAAACAGAACAATGCCGCTGATCTGCATCCCTAGGCGGCGGGACTTTCAATTTTACTCGCCATTTCAAAACAAGCACCACGAAGCGTATACAACAATCAGCAAGCTCACAACAGCGTTAAATCCTTTTAAATAGGTCAGGTTAGCACAGCGCATGCGTGAAACTGCGATCGCAGCGCTGTAGTTGCAAGAAATACAAACGGAACTTACTTTCTGGATGTACCTCGTATTACCATTCCGTGCTATCTTTCCGCATATTGAACTTGAAAATGGGAGAGAAAATAATTGTATTTTTCAATCTTACACAAACGCTATTTTTGCGAAAAACTATTTTTTGGTAGCGAAAACTCCCGGAAAATCATATTATATACTTGATGAATCACACCCTCTTACTAATCTACAGCTAATTAGCACATCTAAAAATGGAGAAAGTCAAAAGGGGTACTTTTTGGAAAATAGGGCTCAAATTTTAAATAAATAGTACGGTGAGCATTTTGTAAAAACACGCATGATTTTGTAGAAATAAAAAAAAAACTTATCGTGGATCATATGACACTGTTATTCCGCTCTTAAATCCAATCACCGCATCAGTGGACTTTCACACACATAAAATGGGCATCACATCTTATGAAATGAACATAACACGTGAGATGTCTTTTTTATGTCGACCCTCAAAAGTGCGAATATTACAATTCTACAAAGGTGTACAAATAAATCACCGGGAAAACGGTAAGATATAGAGTATATTTTTACAAAAACTATTACCTTTTATCGAGAACTCCTTCACAGAGGGAGATGTGTCAATTCTTTTTCCTTCAGAATGCTAAGTAACAGTCGTCATGGCTGTGCCATAATATCTGTAATTGGTTGATTTCGTAGTCTACCATAGTTCTCTACGGCCATCATATGCTCGGATGGTGACGCATACAGTACATACTATCCTCACAGATCTTCGGTCAGCGCTACCTGCAACTACGTGCTGGATACTTAGCAACAGCTTGCAAATGATTGTTACCTTGAGGAAGAGTCATTCTGGAGTATAAGACTCCTGACGTCAAAACGCCTCGATTGGGTGCGATGTTTGCCATCTGGAGGATTTTCTATCTAAATAAGTATTCCTTACCAAAGGGTAAGATGGTAAGATTAAGTGGTTTTATTACTCATATCCATAGATAAAAGAGAAAAATGTTCATTTTAACTACTAGTTTTCTCGACAATTCATTCCTGTTTCTTCAAGCGTATTTTGTGATAAATCACATATGTACATATTTTCCTCTAAATGCCGTAAAATACCTTTCACGTAATTATAATGATTGTTAGCAAATAAGGATAAAGGTTGAAAACACTGTACTGAAAGTTGATTGTAGCCCAATTGACGAATACAGCGGCAAAACAAGTCTTAAAATGCTTAAATCAGGGAATAAAAGAAAAATATAATACAATTGTGTGAAATTCACAGTGGAAAAATCATTCTCCTGGACTGGGAATCGAACCAGGACCCCTCAGAGTGGAGGAGGACGCCTGAGTAGATTAGTTGGAGCACTCAGCGTGAAATCGAGGGATCTGAGTTCGATTCCCAGTCCAGGCGAATGATTTTTCCACTGCGAATTTCACACTATTGTGTGATAACTAGCGGGTGACTCCGTCGAAGTAACTGCGCGGCTAGTGCCGTGGCTCTTTGAAAAATATAATGTAATGCTTTCGTCACTTCCATTACTGTATGTATGGTGAGTCCACCACAAAAGCAAGTTTACTCAAATGAAATGTGGACCAAGAATATTTTTTCGGCTAGAAAAATAATTAAAGCGAGTTTCCAATCACCCGCGGTTACCCTTCCAGCCACCTCGAATCAGATTTGATTTCTTGGCAATTCAATGCCATTTTAACACGTTCATTTCGCAATAAATCGAGTCAAAGATTGACTTTACAGACCAATCAGCGGGAATTAAGCTTTTTTTTTGACTATGCCTTGCCAGAAAGGGGTACGGTTTGGTGGGAATATGTACAATCTATATCTCTATTGTATCTGTAACTCCACCACTGACTCGAGTGAGCAGCCTTGCATCACGTGCACAGAGGGGACGCAGAAGAGCGATAAATGAGTCTGCCAGCACCACCAGCGCCGGGGACAGAACAGTAGTATTTCGAGTGTCTCTCTCACGAGTCGAACACGGGCATCGTTAAGTCTCGGAGCACACCATACCTCCTCCTCGCCACGGCAGAAGGTTTAAATAAAAAAAAATCCGCCTTTCCATCCGATTCTCTCTCGAAGAGAAAAGAGGGGACCACGTGATCACGTCCCCTCTCCGTTCTCACCCCTGCCACACGCCCTTTATTCTCCCTCCCTTTGTCTCTTCATCCCTCTCTCTCTCTCTTCTCCTCCCAACGAAACAAAAGCCGAAAAAGACCATTGCCTTTTCTTCGTCGACCGGGTCGATTTTTTTCTTATCCCCCTCTGCTCCTCTCTCATGCCTTCCAAACCTGAGAAGGACGGTTGAGTCCTCTAATTCTAATATCGATTCCGACGGAATCTGAATTTAAAAAAAAAAGTGAATGGGGATTTTTTAAAAATATTTTTATCGTAATTTTTTTTTAAAATCCTGTCCAAAAGCAACGCCTAAACACCATCGCCAGCTCGCACGCGAGAGATGGCTTATTTAAGGGAGTCGCACAAGAAAAACCCGGATTGTGGCATTTTTGTTTTTTTTTTTAATTTCCCAACGTTTTCCCCACATATGGGAAAGGTGTTGGAAGTTTACAAAATTCGCCATGGGTACGACTCCAAGGGTATTTTCCTATAGGGCGCTCCAGAAAATTGCTTCCTCAGCGAATCGCCTTTAACCGGAGGCGACGCCAAATAACAGCAGAGATATTTACCGAATACGATTGCCGCACCTCCATGTGTCTTTACACGTGATAATAATACTCCTTTGAGCAACTTACTTACGTGAAAAGAGAACTCGCTTTGTAAATTACTTACATTTAGCGCAAGGCTGGAAATGGTTGCCCACGTGATCTAGAGGTGAGCGCATGGTAAGTTTGGCAACGGCGTTCTCCATATGGTCCCTCCTATCAACTAAATATGGAACGCTTGATAGACGTAGCAATGACCCAAAAAACCGATTATCATATACTGAATTTACCTCTGAGCCTATGAATACCGCTGGACACGTTTACATCAATTCCCTGGGTCGTACACTAAGTCATATGCTTTGACGCAGCCAGCCATATAGAAAATAGTTATCAGCCATAACTGCTTTGCCAATGTCATTTTGACAATCCTGCCGAATATTTAAATGTAACCTTTCACGATAAAAATATAAATTATAAATTCAACACAGATATACAACGTAAAGTAGGCTTAGGAGTCAATCAGTGGACCTTAAAATATTATTCATTCGCGATAAACACTTTTTTTTAACTTGAAACCAGACCTATTTTTGTTCAGCTCTTCTTTCAAATAGAATACATTTTGGATAAGTAACAATCATGAAGGCATGCAACTTGAAGAAATCTTGAAGCAAATAATTAAAATTCAAACACATTCGAGCCTTCATATTCAGCCCACATCTACTAATTCTTTCCACTATTTGAGTCTTTCCTATAATTGGTTCAAAGACGTCAGCTCCACAAAATAAATTATTGCGTGTATTATGTAAATATCAATATTAAAAAGTATTTTCCACTTTTATTCTTCAGCCGTGGTTTTGCAAAATACTTGACGCGTAGATGTTCAATCAAGCTAAGCTATAAAATCTTCACTTTCATGTCAGCTCCATTTTGAATGTATTTTCAAACAACTGAAGGAGTTCAGCCCCATAAGGTGCCCAAAAATGTATCACAATGCGTACGCTCTATGATTTGTCGACAATTTATTTAAAGGGATAAGAAAAGTTTACACCTCATTTCCCTACAGCTAAAATGTTCCCTCTGATTAATTCATGGTTTCAAAACATTCTCACTTTCGGAGGAAGGTCGGTGCGTGTCCCAGGGAACAAGCAGCGGCAAGTGTACTCCGGCTCGTCAAGGTGAACGCGAGCAGAACTAACGGCAGACGCTACCTACCCGCTTTATTTAAAGCCACGCGCGACCGAGCCAAGTTTCTAACATAAGCAGAGCTTCGCGAGATATTGAGTTCGTCGACTGAGGACACAAGACGACGATTGGAATCTGCCGCGAGTTCAAACGATAAAAATTAAGAGATAGAAGGTTTGTGGAAATGAGGGGTTCCAAAACCCTTTAAATAAATACCCTCTAGACATAGAACACCAATTGTAGGTTACATCACAATGCAGGGGCGATCCCGAGGGGGAGGGATATAGGGGATATATCCCCCCCCCGAAAATTTTGGGTTTTACAAAACAATTTTGACAACTAGACGTAGTTATCAAATAAAACATTAAACACTTCGATCACTGATCTGAAAAGTATGATGGTTATTATGCTCATTATTATATAGCTATAATGATGTAACAGTCCCTGCATCACATGCATAGAAGGATAGACATAGATTGCAGAACGGACAGGTTCAAAGTGCTATTTCGCCCGATTTGGGTCCTTAACTATACTTGACTCTTTTGTCACGTTTTCATAATTACATTATAGCTTATTTTAGTACTTTCTGTAGCATTTGTAGCTGCCCATTATATGGTGCATGTTGGTGAAAGTAAATTTCTTCACTGTAGTCCTCCATATTGGTGATAAGTCACCCCCAGCCAAACACCCTTGTGGTGGCTTGCAGGGTAATAAGTAGATGTAGATATACAGTAGATCGATGCCACCGATAATGCTGATAGATGTTTTTATGGTTTATTTTATTTAAGGATAGATAATTTTCTATTTGAAAACTTGAAGCTCATCAGTTTTATGCTACTATATTTTCCATATTTCTTTTAACATACAATTTTCCTTGATGTCGCTGTAGCCTTGTAATCGAGATTCGTGAGTTCCCCGTGATTCATGAGCAGTATGTATCTCAAATCAGTCAAATCGGAATTAAGACAGCTTACAGTAAGTGAAATCGCAACTTAAAAGCAAATTTATTGAATGACATTCTAAAAGCGTATCAGACAGTATATAAGGAAAGTGCAACTTAACAGAGTAAAACGCAGATTTAGATGCCTGTAATTCGACGATTCCACTTAAGAAGCAATATAAAGTATCTATTTCCAGACGACACAAAATCAAGCCCCCATAAATTTATTAGCTAATATCAACATTAACAAAACTGGTTCTCCTCCTAAACAGTTTCCGTCTAATTCTCCGTAATCCTGGAATTCTGTGGCACAAAGCGGTCCCAATAAAGTTACAATCGAGCCGTTCGCTTAAAAATAAGCATAGCTTCACACTATTATCAGACAATTGTGCAGTTTTGACGATGAAAAAAGTGAATGAATTTCTTTAAATTTCAAGACTAAACAAGGCTCAGTTCGTAACTGCAATTCAGTAATAACAGACGTACCAGAACAACAAGCGCTCTAATGCGGGCGATTAGAATGAACGGATAAGAAATGCTACACCAGCATACCATGAATGACTAATTGATATATTTCGAGGTGAAAATCAATACCTGACGCTATTAATTCAATAACAATAAAATTGCTACGGTATACATGCAATAAACGGCGTATAACGAGGTAGACAGCTTCATAGAGTGCTGAGATTCAGGCGTAATGTTCCATTAACAAGGCTGAATTACACACTAATCTTTGTGAACACCAGGAAATCAGAAGATAAAAATGAACGCTCGAGAAAACACTGTATTATGCCTGCAATCGAAGAACTGGGTCATAAAATATTCCCCGTTATACTCCTAAAAGCTCGTCATTCTCCTATGTAGCATGCTCTCCAAAAATATGACAAAGAGATATAAAAACACCTGCAGTTTTTACCTGCTACGAACTGGGTCATAAAATTTTCTCATGCATACTCCGTACAAGCGTATCTCATTCATTCTATTCCGTAACATGCGCTCCGAAAAATATGAGTGAGGAAAGGAGAGATTGAGAAACAATGTCTACAGTTGGACGGCCTCCATTAAAGTGGTTTAATTACAGTATCGATCCGCGCATGACATGAACGAGTACTGAAGCTCTTTAATGAACGAATAAGCGGGTGAACGAGAGACAGAGAGAGAGAGAAAGAATGTATTTTCCGAGAGATAAAAAGGAATCGAAGATAAAAGTTACAGGTGATATCCGATAGCTCGGCCGCCATCGCAACTATCTTCGTATTGAACACCACTTCTCCCCTCGTTACTCGTTTCGTCCAAAAGGAATATTTTTCTCCCCTCCCCCACTCAAGGTCTCATTACACTTGGAAGGAACTCCTTCCTTTAATCTCTACCGAGAATAGACTCCCAATTGGTCAATGACAATCAATGCGAGATCAATATCGTTAACGAAGTGAAGTTATAAGGCGATAGGCTCAAACGAACTCGCATATAGCGAAAGTTAACGCATGAAACTATGGCTAAGTTTCACAGTAGCTATGCAGCAACCCACCTCAATTGTGTGCGGAAGAGAATAAGTTACCTACTATCAAAACGCACTTAAGTTTAACCTACAAAATTTTAATTTCAGTTGATTTTGAACACTTCATTAGTATACGCTATTGTTATGGAGGATTGGATTGCATAAATGAATTGAAACATCTCTTTCCGCCAAAGTTTGGCAGATTCATTTCTGTATCCTCGGGGCTTGAGGCAGTTGGATATCAGGCTGAGTACATTATAACTAAAACTTATTTTAAAATATTAAATTTTTACTCTTTATCATATTCTACTCAACCTGATATCCATATCAAACCTCGAGGATATACTAACAAATCCGCGAAATGTTGGCGGAAAGAGGAGTTTGAATTCATTTATACAATCCAATCCTTCAGAACAATAGCGTTTATAAAAATTAACAAAAATACGACAATTATGACATTATCTAAATACTGAAAATACGCTCGAAGCTTTTCCAGCATGCACCACACTCTATGATACCAATGTTATAAACACCATAAGTTTTTACGAATTTTTCAAATCGTAATAGAAGAGAGGTACTACCATCCCGGTTCATCCAATAGCACATTAGATGATTAGAAACAATGCATATAGATTTCTTGTAAAAGATCTTGAAATTCCTATATAGCACATCTTTGACTTCTTTGAGTTAATTCAAATTCGTGAACTAAATCTCTCCTTTCTGAGTCCTAAATGTAAGAGCCGCATATTCAGAGATCAGCAATACTTAAGAAGAATAACATATTTATCTCACTTTATCTATACATGTATCCACTATCTTTCAAATGAAACAAATTTGTATCAATACTGACCCGTGTATTTCATTTGAAGGAGAGCTTTCATGCGAGAGTGACTCCAGTTCGTCCACATATATGCACTGACTTGGATAACATAACCTATTCAAAATTCAACTTCATTTGTAAATCCAAAAATATTTAACCAGCGTCAATTATTCTTAAGGTCCGAAAAATGATTAAGAGAAAGGAGGCCACAGGATATTTTGTACGGATGAAACGTAGTGTGGCGCTCACCAGATGCTAAATTTCGGATGGCAAGAGAAAGTAAGTGATTAAAAAAACCGACTGTGGACTGGGGCAGATTAGGATTAAATGGTTGGAAAGGTGGGATGAAATCTCCATCAGGGCCAGGAAAGAGAGTTGTACTTCTAGCGATCGGAAATGAAGAAATCTATAGTTCTCCATTATAATGGATATTTTTTCTTAATTTTGGACTTCGCGTACTTTCTACCCTATTTTGTATAACATAGTACATATACATCTACATCTACGTAATACCCTATGAACCACCACGAGGGTGTGTGGCAGGGGTGAAGATCATCAAACATGCACTATTGCCATACAACTAGGATATTTAATGGAGGCATGCTAGAGAACTGGGTCACATGCAGCTAGATGGTTAGTATCTAAATAATAAGGAAGGGATTATTGGTTGTTATTACATGCATCATGCACTACAGACTACTCTTACTATATTTCACCTACCTATCCCTTTGCTACGCTGCCTATTGTTCTCTCTTATAGTAAGCGGGAAAAATGACATTTTAAATCTATCGGTACGACAATCTATCTCTCTAATCTTGTTAATATGATCAAACCTAGCATAATACGCAGGGATTCTTAATATATATCTAACGCCATCTGTAAACAAAACGGTTTCGAATTTACTTAAAAAGGTTTAACCTAAATTTTAACCTGCGTTCTGATAGTAATTCCCATCCTAGTTCTTCTATTAAATTCGTAACACTTATACAATTATCATAACGGCCTTTAACAAATCTAGCGGATCTCCTTTGCACACGGTCTAATTCTTTAATCAAACCTTCCTAGTATGTGCTAAAGACTCCATACCTATGGAAGGACAATAATAATAGACGATTTTATTATCAATTTTTCGCTATCGGGAATAGATGTTCACTGTAATAATATCAGAATTTTTACGCTGTTCGTACTTTCGCTAAGTGAGGAGAAAAATGAAGATTTAGGCCATGGAAATACGTAACGGTGACGACTGGACAACGGGAGGGAAGTTGGTTGACCCCGGATTGCAACAAAGATCGGGCATTCGTCCACCCTCGCCCTCATGGGGGCAGACCTCTCTCGCCAAAGGAACGGATAAAAAAATATGAATAAAAAACGAGGTTACTCAACGTTTTATGACACCATAGGGAAGTCCGAAGTCCCCAGGAAGCTTTATCCCGTCGCGATCGATCGAGGACTTCTAATCAAAGGAAGATGTTTTAATCTGATGAGAGAGAGGGGGAGAAAGGCACGCTAATGATTTTCCCACATTTATGGGTTCCCGACTTACAGAAATGAACGGTCCATCTAGAGTTTAACAACATAATTTTCTACACGTAAAATATACCAAATAGTCCATTATTTATTTTCACTCTCAATGCCGAAATCGCTTAAAAAGTAAAAGACAACTGAATGCTTTAATTTAATCACATCCTCATCTTTTTATTCTCAATACTTATAGAGAATAACTTAATATCGTTGCCAGAAGACCATATGTGGCGTAGCCTTTATATGACGAATAAACTCCTCTCAAATTTTGACAGGCAAATCTATAATGCGACCGGTTTTGATGTCTTTCATCACCATCAAGTAAACTGCTGATGTTATATTGATGCAATATCCAAATGGTTGAATAGCCTAAATAGCCGCCTGGAAAACGTTGCAAAAATTGGACTTTGCTCCATTAAATATTTATCAGAGGACAACAGAAACGAGTTCGTTAGACTACGATGCCAGTTCATTTACGCTACAAGGCCAATAAAAATGACGAGATGAAATGGACATATGGATTTCAATGAAAGTTGCCAATCCGGTTAAACAATACATCTACGTCATACCCTGCAAGCCACCCAAAGGGTGTGTGGCAGGGGGTGCTTCCACGCCAGGCATGCATTAATTATATGGCAGAACACCGAAACTGCATTGAAACCAGCGTACCACACCTGCAACGCACCCATTAAAATCTACTAACCAAGAAACATTCTACCGTCAATCGTAAATCGTAATCGTTATTTTGCTCTGCAGAAAACATCTCTACAGGACATATGTTGTGTAGAGTCAGGCTCTCATGTTCCGTACAGATCCTTAGAAAAGGGACCAGTTCTGAAGAAAGAGAGTCAATTTCTGTAGAAGTCCTTACGTTCTACAGGACGGCTTCTAAGGAATTTTTTAGCAGGGCTTACTCGGAGTTCATCTACATCTACGTGATACCCTGCGAGCCACCACGAGGGTGTGTGGCAGGGGGTGAAGATCACCAAACATGCACTATTGCCATGCAAGTAGGATATTTAAGGGAGATATGCTAGATAAGAGAATAGAGGCACAACATGGTGTAAGCAGAAACAGAACAATACTGACGAGTCAAAATTAAAAAATCCTCATCATTTGCCGTTAGCCTTTTATTAACTGATACATTTATTATTTACCTAAGCTTTTGCGCTTTATTTATCAACGTACGTATAAATTCAGCTGTAAGACTATCATAGCCTTTTGGCTAACCTATCGAGGAAAAGTATCATGACTAACAGATATTTTCTCCGCCTGATAAAAAACACGATTTCATTCACGCGAAAACCACCAGCTTTCATAGACTTACGTTGCTTGGTCATTATTGAGAGAAAAGATGCAGATAGCCTCGGGAAACCGATCAAATATGGATTCGGAAGAAAAATGGGCATACTAATTTCTTCGGGATCTTACAAGGCTTGTTTGAAATAATCGAGGTGTGGAAAATGTCTTCGATACTGCGGTTGAATACGAGCACATACCCATTCGGGCACAGAGAATTCAGCTGGAATTATGAAGGTCAGATCTCAACTGATAATTTTATAGGTGAGAGGCTTGTTTAAAATAAAAACAAATCATTACCATGTCTCGAAATGACGTGAATGGCATAAAAAACTCATTTACATTTTTAGGCGCCTTATCTCTCTCCTAAATCGTTCCACCTAGATGATTTCATTAGGGGTAAAAAATGAAAGAACAAATTATTGATTCGGTAACAAATCTTATCCAAATAAAGGCGTAGTGCTGGTGACCTACTAAATTTCATCTCAAGCTACTGACTTCTATGGGCCGCACTAGACAAATGCGCAATAAAACGACACATAAAGAATTTATTAGCATTGAATGTTTTATGAAAATAACAATAAATTATTAGTGAGTGCATAGAAGTTTTTTATTTGAAATGCATTTAAGCATATATGCTGAAATCCATCGACTGGTGCAAGTAGTAGTAAATAACCCCTTTCACAGGATGTTTAAGACTACCTACGATATTTTCCCAAGCTGACACTCATTGACAAGATTGGTCCGAGTAATCCGTATATTCAATTTAAATCAAAATAAATAAATGAGTATTAGTAAGTCCCGGTAAAGAGTTTATTTTAAAACTCTGCTAACTATAGCCTGTCCGTCTGTATATCGTATTTGTGTGATTAATCGGAAACTACAATAAAAATTATTTCAATAAACTCCACTTTCTCCAGCGAGATGTTGTAGAACAGCATAATGAATAATGAAGCTCAAAAGATTACGTACTTCTACAAATTTTATTTCAAACTCTTGCTACACGTGTTTCAACTGTCTAGCAGCCATCATCAGGCAAGACTTTGAAATAAAATTGGTAGACAGTACGATATCTTTTGAGCTTCATTATTAAAAATTATTTCAATTTCTAAGCATTTCATTGTACGCATCTGATGAAACCTAACCTTTCGTTACACCCATGAGGTATCTTTTCAAGATTATATGAAGGTAAACAGAAAATGTCTTAGAAATTTCTGCAGGGTACTGGAATCACGCTCGAAATAAAACACGTACACCAGAGATGCAGCCTTTCACGAGACGGGTAAGTAGTTTCGACAGCTCTTAATCACACGATATATAATAGAGCACAAGATGTAATATGAAAGCTAACACTTGATATTGAGGACAGATTCCGGTAGCCTAAACACGAAAAAAACATCGTAAATTAAAACTCTAAACCTCAGGGCTCTAAATGTCGGAGGATGGATGCGTAACTTTCCAAGAAACCTAACTTGGCATCAACGCAATCCAAATGTAGGTCGCGCTAATGAAAATTTTAATGAGAAAAATACTCAACGAAATCTTTTAAATATACGAAAACTGAATAAAAAAATGTACAGCAATGTAAATAAAAAAATTTTGCATAGTAAAAATTGGAAAACCATTTTTTAATTGAATTCCCACTTACGGAAGATCGTAAGCCCATCCATTAAAAAATGTGACATGTTTTGGTGAGTCCTGTCGAAAGAAAACTGACGGGGAAGAAGTTAAAACGCAAAAATATGAAAGACAGCACTTGATACTGAGGACAGATTCCGGTAAACTAAACATGAAAAACCATCGAAAATTGTAAACCTCAGGGCTCGTATATATTAGCGGATGGATGGGAAAATTTTCGAGCAACTAAACCATGCATCTAAGGAATCCAAATGTAGGCCGTATTACTGACAATTTAAAAGGAGAAAATATTATACGAAAATGTTCAAATATACCATCTAAAAACACACAAAAAATGTCGCATAATAAAACGGTGGAAAACCATTATTTTTATCTGGAACTCGTGAGCGATCGGAAACCTATCCATTAAAAATAAATGCCACATAGGTAACCCGTGCGAAAATTTCGCACTTTCACGCTATCAGGGAATAAGTATGTTAAGAAAACGGTGTAATTGGGTTTTAAATACAGATGAAGGTGTATCATAAACTACTTTCTTTATACTTGTTTTCTAGCAAATATATACAAAACATGAATACAATACAGGCAAGAGAGTTTGGTACCAGTAGGAACAATCATGACGTCTGTTACTGAATAATGGCACGCAATTTACAAAACTTCTTTAAAGACAATATTAGCAGTAACAATGTTGTCGTCTGTAACTTTTTGGTTATAGGTTTCTTTAACACAAACATAAATATCACGGAAAGTGTGAACTCTAGAAAATGCTACATACAACTGTCCATGCGAAAAAACGGGTTCTGGCAAGTACAATCCGGGTCTCTGAAGAGTCTGACCCCGTGCTTTATTAATTGTCATTGCAAAGGCCACTTTGATTGGGAATAGTTTTCTTGTCATTTGGAAAGGCATGGTCGGATCCGAAGGGGTGAGTTTCATCCTCGGAATTATGACTGTTCTACCCGAGTCAATTAATTTAGCAGTGATTGTGTATTCGCCTAAATTAGTAATTATTAACCTGGCACCGTTAATCAACCCTTGCTTGGCGTTGAGGTTGCGGATCAACGTTACTATGGCATTTTTCTTTACCAACAACTTATGAGGTGGGAGACCTGAAGGATTTAATGAATTCAAGAGCGAATATATCATATAAATATGAAATCAAAAAGTTTTAATTACATTGACTTACCAGATGACCATTCACCCATGTACAATCACTATGTGCATCTTGTACTATTTTCATTTTAAACCTTTTTTTGAAGTTTAGAATATATATATCGATATACCTCGAGCGAGTAATCGACATGGAAAAATCGAAATTTTTAAGTCGAATTAATGGGTAAATAGTGAAATTTGTGATTGAGATTGTATTTTTCGTCAGAAGCCGGTGATTCAACGTTTAAAATGACACCTCATTTATCACTGTAGGTGTAGTATTAACGGAGCATATACGAAATGACAGAAAAAGACCTTTCTGTAATAATATATATGATTTATTGGTCACTTTCGTTGAGAGAAAACTGTTGGTCGCAAACTGTCATCGGGAACGGGGCAAAACGCAAAAGTAATTCGAGTGCATCGGTGAACTGGTGGCATGAAACCGACACGTGAGAGGGTGGCACTGGAACCATATAATTGAGGAAAACGAGAGACTATTATCGCCCCAAAATGTTGTGCTCGACTGAAGATGAGAGGCGGTGCGGATATGAAATAAAGTCCACTCGGAAACGTGAGCGGGGGGGGGAAGAGGAGGGGGACAACAAAGGAGGCAGAAGCGTGAATGGGTCGTGCGGAGAGGATGTTGGGTGTGGGAGACGGGGGGAGGGGGGGGGAAAGGAGAAGAATGAAAGTGGATGTGAGGAGTGGAAAGGTCTCTCGACACGGAAAAACAGACGAGCGTGCACGTAAACAAAGGACGAGCGAAGGGTCGAGTCCGCGCGATGTGGAAAAGGTCGACCGACTGCCCCCTGCATTATTATGACCATCACCACCAGGAACAAGCTAAAGTTTATTCGGCCGGCGATTTTAATGCGGATTTGAGGTATTATTTTGAGGCGAATTACTTCTCTAGAGATGTAAATAATAAATGAAATAGATACGTCTACGTGATACCGTGCGAGCAACCACGATGGTGTGTGGCAGGGGGTGAAGATCACCAAACATGCACTACATCTACATCTACGTAATACCCTGCGAGCCACCACGAGGGTGTGTGGCAGGGGGTGAAGATCACCAAACATGCACTATTGCCATGTAAGTAGGATATACAATGTAGACATGCTAGAAAATAGGGTCATAGTTTATTAGTTACTACGGTAGATTATTAGTTATTGCAAGTAATTGCAGTAGTTATTACAATAGAATAGTAGTTACTACGGTATAGTACAGGTTAAAATCTACATAATAAGGAAGGGATTATTGGTAGTTATTACATGCATCATGCACTACAGACTATTCTAACTATGTTTCACCTACCTATCCCTTTTGCTACGTTGCCTATTGTTCTCTCTTATGGTACGCGGGAAAAATGACATTTTAAATCTATCGGTACGACAATCTATCTCTCTAATTTTGTTAATATGGTCAAACCTAGCATAATACGCAGGGGTTCTTAATATATATCTAACGTCATCTGTGAACAAATCGGTTTCGAATTTACCTAAAAGGTTTAACCTAAATTTTAACCTGCGTTCTGATAGTAATTCCCATCCTAGTTCTTCTATTAAACTCGTAACACTAATACAATTATCATAACGACATTTAACAAACCTAGCAGATCTCCTTTGCACGCGCTCTAATTCTTTTATCATACCTTCCTCGTAGGGATCCCATATACTAGCGGCATATTCTAAATGAGGCCTGACAAGTGTAAAATAGCTTCTTTCTCGTACTCTCTCATCGCATTTGCCTAGAACCCTTTTTACGAATCCTAATCTACGGTTTGCTACACTAGTTATTTCCCTGATGTGTTTCCCCCATGACATGCCTTCACTGATGGTGACGCCTAAGTATTTAATTGATTCTACGTTACATATTTTGTTTTCTTTGATGCTATAATTATTCCGGGGAAGGCCATTCTTTTTCCAAAAATTCATAATCGCGCATTTCTTCAAATTTAATTCTAGCTGCCATCTATCACACCAATCATCAATCGCATCTAAATCCTTAGCTAAACACTGTCTGTCCTCTTCATTTCTAATTTCTTTATACACTACTGCATCATCGGCAAAAAGACGGAGCTTGCTATTTTTTACTACACTATTCAAGTCGTTTACGTACAGAAGAAATAAAATTGGGCCTATCACGCTTCCCTGGGGAACACCCGATGTAACTTTTACTTCGCCTGAGCTGACACCATCTAATACCACCCTTTGAACGCGTTCATGTAAGAAATCTCCTATCCAACCTACTATTGCCATGCAAGTAGGATACTTAAGGGATATATGCTAGATAATAGGGTCACATGGAGCTAGATGGTTAGTATCTACACGATAAGGAAGGGATTATTGGTTGTTATTACATGCATCATGCACTACAGACTACTCTAACTATGTTTCACCTACCTATCCCTTTGCTACGCTGCCTATTGTTCTCTCTTATAGTAAGAGGGAAAAATGACATTTTAAATCTATCGCTACGACAATCTATCTCTCTAATCTTGTTAGGAATAGATAGAATAGGCATGGACAATGTGAAACGTGCACTTGAGAGTGTGATATACCACAGTGTATAATTTTAATCACTCTATCGCTAACAATCTGTCGCCTAGGCGTCACAACCCGAGGATGACGCCTGCATTCATACCGGTAGGGGGCTTTAAAACACTAATAAATTTATACTTTGTTGTAAGCGATGACAAAAACATCACTCTGCAATGCTGTACGCGTGAAATTGCACAGAGAAACCACAAGACAAATAGGAAAAATGTGATTTTTCCCCTCGAATCATAATGGCTGTTATATCTTTCAATGGGATTATCATTAACTTAAAGTTTAATTTGCATGTAAATTAATAAAAGTTTTTGCACGTTGCTGAATAAATAATCGTCCGGAAATTTCTGATGTTTTTCTTTTGGAAATGGTTTAACATGTTTAAAAAGGGCATTTTCATGAACAACAACGGACATATTAAGCTTTCGGCTAATAATGGACAGGTTGGTAGTTCTACATGTAGCCGAGTTAAAAGAATCCATTTACCATTTAAAAGAATCTTCTATTCATATCTATCATAAATTTTATTTTCCATCTTCAATTAAATATCTTTACCACCTTGACCACTAAAAATATTACCCTCCGCATTCTTACCTCGCCTTAAGAAATACATGCATTAGTTGCGCATTGCATACAAGATAAATGTTACGTCACTTTAGTACACCAAAAAAACTGTTTGAAAGATGTTTTTCATACATAGGTACAAAAGGTTACAATTTGCTACCAGTTAATATAAAAGCAAAGGGCACTAATTTAAACTAAATGCCAGTGCAATGACTTCACTCAACTAGATGCAGAATATTTATTTAATATTATTGTATAATGTTATTTTTATATTGTTTCTATTTTGGGTCGAAAGTATTTTTTCTCCAATGTGAACACTGTCATACTTGCATTGTTTATCTTAGATTTTATACACATAAATGCACTCTTTTTGCAAAAGGCCTCAAAGAGTTTGCCAACAGATTGCCAATAGTTTCCTGAATAATACATAAAGAAATTCGAATTTTACAATCGATTTTCTGAAAAATATTAGACTATTATTGTTACTATATTATATTTACACTCAATGTATAGATAAATTGCTACTATAAGACATGCTTCCCAATACTCAATCGGTATCTTTCGAAGAGAATTTTCGCTGAACGTCATTCCAACAGCCACAAACCATACCGGTAATCTGCAGGGAATTACGTAGGCGCAGATGAGAGGCTGGGGTTCGAAAAAGACACCTTGAGGTGTAACAAACTCGCTATTCCGCCATTAGAAAATAATTAAACCTGTCGACGCCTTCGGCCGCCATCACAATGCGTCATGCACGGATACAAAACGTCCGTTCGCTGCAATCACTGACACATCATCATCATCAATGGCCATCAATCACGAGATTGATTTGGCACAGCTCTCACTCGATTCTCGCGTCCGCTAATCTCGTCGTGAGATCATACATCCTCGCTTTCACGTCTTCCATTGCACGCTTAATGTGCGCGCATTTCCAGAACCCGTTTCAAAATAAAAAGCCACCTGATCAGTGGAGAATGTGTCCATTGACGCGAGAGAGGATAACTTTCATTGAAGACAAATCGCTCATCATAATTATCACCGCCAAAGTACTTTTGAGGTCCAAATATGGTCATCACGACGTGCAGCATTGCCTTCATCAATCGAGACCACAAGGGTTGTTTAGTCATCTTTTCTTTTATCATCCTTCAATTATTAAACTGAACACCTTTATTTCATGGTTAACTTATGCCGAATGCCAGGCGCAGGCCAAAAGCAGTCAGGGCAACGGTACGCAGTCAGACCACAAACCAGGACATTGATACGTAGAAGAACATGCTACCATGCAGTAAACTACTCAAGATATAACTACTGGTTAGTATTATTAATGCGACAAATAAATAGCACTACAAGGTACTAAGACATGAAAGAGTATATCATGCCGGAGATTGCATGTGAGGTTAGTATCTACAGTTCATGTTTAGATATTTAGCACTACTGAAAGAACCTATTTAACCTAGTCAGTATCCTAGAACTGATCTATCACTGCTATTATGGTCTCTTATTGGGCGTGGAAAAAATGACATCTTAAATCTATCGGTTCTGCATTCTATTTCCTTAATCTTATTCCTGTGATCGTCCCTACCATAATAGTTTGGATCTAGCAAAATATTTTCAACGTCAGGCAAAAGTAGTCTACGTCAAACTTTCGTAAAAGAATTAACCTACATTTTTCCCTGCGATCGGATAGAGGTCCCCACCCTAATTCCCACAACAATTTTGTAACACTACCATGTTTATTACATTAATAATACTAACCAGCAGTTATATCTTGAGTAGTATGCTGCATGGTAGCATGTTCTTCTTCGTGTCACTCTCCTAGTTGTAGTCTGATTGCGTACCGTTGTCCTGACTGCTTTGGCCTGTGCCTGGTATTCCGGGGAACGCACGCGGTTCTGATTGGACTGGGTTGAGTGCTGCATGCCTGATGTGGAATCACCCCGTGCCACTCACCATATTGGTGGCTTGCACGGTATTTCGTAGATGTAGATAACAATTTTTAACAAATATAGCTGCCCTTCGCTGTATTCGATCTGTATCTGAAACTAAACGCGATTACGGTGAATGAAACACGACGAGCCTCTCCGCAAAATAAAACAGCAAAGTCCATCCGCAACTTTCACACTCACACAGGGATCGATTATTCATTAAAAAGAGAACCTTTTTGCCGCATCCCAGGGATGCGTGAAAGGTTTCCGACATGACGGATTCGATTCTGGCGACAAGAACAAATCACACCACTCCCTCGCCGCGGCGATGAATAGGAAAAGGGTCGGACGAGCGAGTCTGGCCATCGCACGGTGTTCCGGAATGGTTGGCTTGAGCTGAGTCGCCGGGGTCGGCGCCCTCTGTCACACATAAGCCCCTCTCTCAATTCCAGTCCACCCAGTCTGCCCTCCCTCTCTTTCTCCCAGTCATCAGCATTCAGCCCGCGCTTCAAACCCCGCACAGATATGTTTTTAAGACGGTGGGAACGATTCTTGTTTACGCACAGATTTGCGTTAGACTAAGCACTCGTGGTCTTAGTAAAAATTATAATAATGCGTCTTTATTCTGGGGAGATTGCGACTGGGTCAGTCTATTCTTCCATCAAATATATCGCCATCACAGCGTAGATTAAATTATAGGCTTAATCTGTTAGCTGAAATCCAGCAAAAACATTTCTCTGACGACGTAAAAAAACATACTATTAAACCCCTCGTACTACGGCGGATTAGATCACGCCAATAAAATTAGACAGATATATTGCAGAACCGATAGGTATAAAATGTCATTTTTTCCGCGTACCATTCGGGACCATAACAGATGTGATCATCGTCATGAATAGTGCGAATAGTGAGACTAGCTAGATTGTAGATCTTTCTCTTCATACCCTTTCTAATTTATGCATGATGAATTAATGCATGATATTTTGAATCTGTAGTAGTAGTCTTTGTATCCCTTGCATGTCGGAACAATAGACGATGGAATGTTTCTTGGTTAGTAGATTGTTAATTGGCACGTTGCATGTGTATTACGCTGGTTTCAATGTAGTTTCGGTGTTCTGCCGTATAATTCATGCATGCCTTGTGTGGAAGCACCCCCTGCCACACAACCTTTGGGTGGCTTGCAGGGTATGACGTACATGTAGATGTATGTAATTTGCCAAATGGTTGTAGCAATTAATCGAAGTATATATCTTTATCAACTATCGAATCCTTGTACTATTTACTCGAAGTATTACGAAATGTATGGCATATATTTCGTAATATTTCGATTAAACAGTATATACATACAGATCTTCACCTAAACACTAAATAATAGGTAAATCTCCAATAATTATGATTTTTTTAAATATATCATTTTTTAAATGTGTCATAAGGATCCCAATTTCGCAAAAAATGTCTAAATGTGAATTTGAATTTTATCTCTTTATGGTTTTACATTGGGCTTTGTATTTTATGACGTGAAAAATTTGTAAGTCATCGATTTCGTCTTTTATCATTAAAAAACCGTATACAAATCCGATACAAATGTGTCCGGAAATGCGTCCCTCTTGAATAGCGACTATTCTTCGTAATAATTCCATTTCTTACGTCTAAATGCATATTATGCGGTTCATATTACTATAATAGTCTATAAACAAATATCAATCTATTTCGCCGTTTCTAAAAAACATACTTAAATATAATTTTGGCCAAAATGTTTAATACACTGCTGAAAAAGGTGGTCATAATATGTTTAATTAAGGTAAAATATTTAAAAAATTCATCAATCGTTTACACTACTCTATGTGAATTCTAGCGCATAAATACGCGTACATAAATTTAGTTTCTTTGGCATAATTCAGTTTCTGTAGCATTGACAGCATACCCATAGTGTAGTACATGTTGGTGAGTGTTATTTTTACATTATAATGTATTTTAGTGATAACTCACCCTCTTCCAAACATCTTCCTTGAGGTGGCTTGCAGGGTAATATGTAGATGAACATAAATTGATCGTGATCCTAATAAATTCCTTTGACCCACCTAAAAAACTATACAGACTCCATGACTCAGGATTACCGCTCTAGCCGACTAGAGAGTGCGAAAAGCTTTGTCTGTGGTTTCGCGTTATTTGAATCGCGTCCACGGGTGACGGATAAAATCCGTGCGCTCAAAAGAGTCCGGATTCAGTGGGACGCGACTGCCGACAAAGGCTGCGGGTCTCCGACAGAGACGAGAAAGATCTCATTCACATGCCTGCCTCGAAGCCACTGTTCCAATATTTATAATCGTCCCTCAAATGTCCCCAATCTCCGGGTCGTCCCTTGAAGTGTATCTTACCCCCAGAATAGCACGCGGAGATATATTTTTTATACACGAGACTGCCGCGAGCTCGAGTCTCCTTTCGAAAACGACGAGATTGTAGATCATTCACGCACACTGCATTGGCAGATTCGACCACCCAGATTAAGATGACAGGAGCGATTTTCATCAATGTACAAACTAACGGTCGTACTTGAACTAACATAGGAATTTTTTTTACAAACAGTTGCACAAAAATGGCTATGTTCAGACATAACAGGAAGCTTTACATTTACAGAAAGCGAAGAGGAGCTAGGTTTGTAAGACACTATGATAAGTTTACTAGTGCGTCTGGATTGTTAGAAAAATTGGGAGGGGAATCGCTATCACAGCATAGATTAAATTATAGGCTTAACCTCTTAACTAAATTTCAGGAAAAACATTTCTCTGACGACGTAACGCAGGTTAAAATTTAGGTTAAACCTTTTAAGTAAGTCGAAACCGATTTGTTCACAGATGACGTTAGATATATATTAAGAACCCCTGAATATTATGCTAGGTTTGATCAGATTAACAAGATTAGAGAGATCGAATGTCGTACCGATAGATTTAAAATGTCATTTTTCCCGCGTACCATAAGAGAGAACAATAGGCAGCGTAGCAAAGGGATAGGTAAGCGGAATATAGTTAGAGTAGTCTGTAGTGCATGATGCATGTAATAACAACCAATAATCCCTTTCTTATTATGTAGATACTCACCATCTAGCTACATGTGACCCTATTTTCTAGCATGTCTCCATTAAATATCCTAGTTGCACGTCAATAGTGCATGTTTGGTGATCTTCATTCCCTGCCACACACCCTCGTGGTGGCTCGCAGGGTATTACGTAGACGTAGATGTAGGTATGCCACCAATGCTGGAGTAAGTGTTTGTATTAGTGTTTTTTGCAACTACATTGATACATTGCAACTGTGTTCGAAGTTGTTGCTGCGTGGGAAGAATTGTGGAAGTATGCGAGACGTGATGTTGGTACTACGCAGGTTGATTGAGAAACTGGCTTTAGAGACTAAATCAATTAATTACCTACAATACTTATTGAAAGAATCCTGTTATCAATCTCAACAAGAGGCATGATGATGTCATGATATAGTGTACCGTAGGTTTCATGGGTTTCGTTCAATGGTTTGGATAAAATGTATGTTTCCCGCGTACCATAAAAGAGAACAATAGGCAAGGTAGCAAAGGGATTGGTAGGTGAAATATAGAACCCTCGTGGTGGCTCGCAGGGTAGTACGTAGATTTAGATGTATGTTTCCTTGTCCGTAACGGGTTCTCTGTTAGTCGTAGGTAGCCTGAGATCATTTAGTATTTTCCTGAGTTTGAGGAGGGAATAAGTCAGTCAGCTATGGCTCAACTTGGATGAGGACAGGACGTATAACGACCTCCAAATATGCATCTCGGCGGGGGTTTAAGGACAGAAAACTAGAGGGTTGACGCATACGTGTCACCAGGACGTCCCACAACCTCCTCCGTCACAGTTAAGTGCAGGCGTTTTTACGCGTTTGGGTTCTTGCGTCTCGTGTAGACCTATTTGTCGTCCCGGGAGCGTGGAATAATTAGGGTTGTCCGGCGTGGCAGAGTTCGGGGTTAGGGGGGTAGGGTTTTTCCCGTTTTTTCAGGGGCACGATATGAACCCCCACTCACTCCAGGGGTAACAAAAAGGGTTATTTCGGCTGGGGGGGAAAGAGTAGAGTGTGTGGTCTCTTAAGCCCCGATACAAAGCTATCTGTCGAACCGTGGGACGTGTCCCGCATGGTGGAGTGGGTTTGGCTCGGGGAAATTAAACGCAAGGGGCCAAGTTGGTGGCCGAAAAAATAAAGGAGGGGGAAGACTATTAACCCTCCCCCCCGGTACCACTACCTACAACAGTACATCAGTGCCTCCCCACCCCTCATCTTCAACCTTAAACCACCCGTCGTGTGGGCCGTCTCTTTTCCCTTCTCCTTATTGGCGTAATTGCTCCTCCCGTCTTCCATTTGCCTCCGCTCGTGCCTCGATATAGAGTTTCTTCTTCCTACCCCAACGTCCACCCGACTCGTGAGAAAAAATAAACCAGGAGCTGGTGGCATCATCCGCGATGGATAATGAGCCGCGTATAAAACTTGCCTTATTTGGGAGCGTGACTTTCCGCGTTATTCGACTCGTAAAACCTTTTCGCCCACGCATATGCAAAGTACGCAGAGGTCTCTGTTGCATTTTGGGGTTTACCTTCTCATCCGCTCAGTTTTCCGTGATCAACCCATGTGCGCAATTATTTATTAGGGGTTACTCATGACTGTGTTGTATCTACCCTGCAAGTCAAGACACAAATAAGGATCGTTGGGATAGCTGCCTTTAGTAATTTAAATGTGAAGGAATTAAGGTGCTCGGAATGATAAAAAAAATGATCCAATTTTCGTTTCGAGATAATTGTCGTTATAGTTCTGGTATCAAACTCCTTGCGCCACAGTGGACATGAGTAAGAGTCTTTATATTTTTATGTCTCTTAAAATTCTTTTAGGCAAGAACATATTCAAAACTGTGCAATTAGGTAGAACATTCTCCCTATTACAATATTTATGAGTAAAGATATTGTTGTAGGATTAAATTAATATGGTTCTGCTCGCGAGAATCATTGCCGGTCGTATAAGATTTACATAGTGACGCGTGTAATCGTAAGTTTATTTTACTTTTAAATTTTTGCGGCTATTAAAATTCATTAGTTACATATTCTGATTTTAGCGATTGGATGCACGTATTTTTAATCACAGTATATTTTTTGCGCTTGTATTGCTAAATCTCTCTTTATTGTATTTAGACAATGTCTAAATTTCACTGAGACGGTGATTCGAAACTCATGAGTTATCCCACACCTTTCAGTTTTGAGAATTATTGAATACATTCTATTCGCTTGGGAAATATTTCGGAAATTAGATCCAAAGAGAGAAAGTCACATGATTGGCACATCTCTCGGGACTTTTTTTTTAATAGGTCAGGGTTCACCTGCGATGTTCTCTGTCACTTAAGTGCCTAACTCTTCACGTTCTCCCCTTGCCGGAAGCAGATGCTGTTTCAATTCGAGAATTATGGCCCTCGTGCACCCCTTTCATCGTCTTTAATTATCGTGCTCCTTGATCACTCTCGTCGGCCACCCACGGCGGAGAATACTCGCCAGGCAAAGGGAATTATTCGTATGTGGGATCTTAAAACCGTGTTCTCCAACCCTCATCTACATCTACGTCATACCCTGCAGGCCACCCAAATGGTGGTGCTTCCACACCAGGCATACATGAATTATACGGCAGAACACCGATATTATTACGAAAAGCTCTGTCTTTTTGCCGATGATGCAGTAGTGTATAAGGAAATTAGAAATGAAGAGGACAGACAGTCTTTAGCTAAGGATTTAGATGCGATTGATGATTGGTGTGATAGATGGCGACTAGAATTAAATTTGAAGAAATGCGCGATTATGAATTTTTGGAAAAAGAATGGCTTTCCCCGGAATAATTATTGCATCAAAGAAAACAAAATATGTAACGTAGAATCAATTAAATACTTAGGCGTCACCATCACTGAAGACATGTCATGGGGGAAACACATCAGGGAAATAACTAGTGTAGCAAACCGTAGATTAGGATGATTGGTGATCCTCACCCCCTGCCACACACCCTCGTGGTGGCTCGCAGGGTATTACGTAGATGTAGATGTAGATGTAGATATCTTGCTGATCTTCTCAACACGCTTTCGAAGTCCAACTCTGTTTTTAAGCCTACCTCATGAGGATCCCAAACACTAGCAGCGTATTCTAAGTGGGGTCTAACAAGGGCGAAGGAGCTGATTTCTCGAACTTTATCGTCGCACTTTCCAAGTACTCTTTTAACAAATCCCATTTTACAATTCATCTACATCTACATCTACGTCATACCCTGCAAGCCACCCAAAGGGTGTGTGGCAGGGGGTGCTTTCGCACCAGGCATGCATGAATGATATGGTAGAACACCGAAATTACATTAAAAACCCGCGTACCACACATGCAAAGCGCCAATTAAAAATCTAATACCCAAGAAACATTCAATCTCCAATCGTTCCAACATGCAAGGGATACAAAGACTACTACTACAGATTCAAAATATCATGCATAAATAAGAACACCAATATTTACATCATGCCTAAATAAGAGAGCAGAATATATAATGAGAAAGATTTACTGCCTGCCTATGTCAATACTCGAACTATTCATGACGACGATCACAGCTGTTATGGTCCCGAATGGTACGCGGAAAAAATGACATTTTATACCTATCGGTTATATCGGTTTTATACCTATACAATTAGCTTGGCCAGTTATTTCTCGAATATGTTTGCTCCACGAGAGAACATTAGTTAGTCTAACTACGAGTGTTGATTCATTATGATGCTGATGGATTCTCCCCTCGGTTTCTCTCTTCCTAGCATTTCTTCCTATCGTCTAGTGCCTTCGCCCTTCCCATGCGGCAATGCGCCGACGACGACTCTCGTGACGGCATCGATTGGCCATTGGCCGTCGCTCGTGGTTCGGAGACTGAATTGAGGCGACGAGGGCGGGGGAGGCGACGGGAGAATGGTACGTGGCTGAAATGCCAATCGGACTCCTTTGCCCCGCCGAGTTTGTCACGTTGGGTGTATAGCATGGGATGCCCGTGCGTACGCGGGGACAGCTTTATGTCAATACACCCGCACTGCCGTGTTCGAGGAGGGCAAGTGGGACCGTTATCAAAGCGACGAAGTCCGGGTATTGGGTGAAGACTTGCCGTGGTCGTATTTGACTTCGACGGCCGTGATTTAAAATGGGCTATTCACTCTGTACGTCCCTGCAGATCGCCTCTATGGTGTGTGGCAGGAGTGAAATTTCACCAGCATGCTCTACACTACATTATTTGCGTGATTTTTGCTGGACGTTAAACATATTTTGCTAAAACCAAACTATTACGAAACTATCTCAGGCATATAATTAAGTAAAAACATTTCTCTGACGATGTAAAAATATACTACTAACCCCATCGAACTAAGGCAGATTAGATCACGCCAATAAAATTAGAGAGATAGATTGTAGAACAGACAGGTATAAAATGTCATTTTTTCCGCGTATCATTCGGGACCATAACAGCTGTGATCGTCGTCATGAATACTGTAAGTATTGAGATTAGCTAGATTGTAGATCTCTTTCTTTATATATTTTACGTTCTCATTTATGCATGATGATTGATGCTCTTATTTATGCATGAAATTTTGAATCTGTAGTTGTAGTCCTTGTGTCCCTTGCATGTTGGAGTGATTTACGATAGAATGTTTCTTGGGTAGTAGATTTTAATTGGCGCGTTGCATGTGTGGTACGCTGGTTCCAATGTAGTTTCGGTGTTCTGTCGAATTATCGATGCATGCCTGATGTGGAAGCACCCCCTGCCACACATCCTTTGGGAGGCTTGAAGGGTATGACGTAGATGTAGATATACTAGCGGCATATTCTAAATGACATAATTGCATTATAAATTTATTTAGAAGTATCTGTAGCAATTGTGGCATACCAATAGTGAAGTGCATGTTGGTAATAATTCACCCTCAGCCTGTGATCGTTTCTACCATATTAGTTGGGCTCCAGCAAAATATGCTTAACGTCCGGCAAAATTCGTCGTTGGTCGTCGTTAATCTTGTTATGATCAAACCTAGCATAATACGCAGGGGTTCTTAATATATATCTAACGTCATCTGTTAACAACTCGGTTTCCAATTGACTTAAAAGGTTTAACCTAAATTTTAACCTGCGTTCTGATAGTAATTCCCATCCTAGTTCTTCTATTAAACTCGTAACACTTATACAATTATCATAACGGCCTTAAACAATCCTAGCGGATCTCCTTTGCACGCGCACTAATTATTTTATCACACCTTCCTCGTACGGATCTTATATACTAGCGGCATATTCTAAATCATAATATTCTAATACATAGGGATTGGAGCATGGCCACGACCTAGGAAGTCGAGACGAGAAGAAGAAGAGACAGGAAAGAGCATTTCTTATCCTGACAACCGCGTCGATACGCGCCCCCTTCCCATGCTGCGAGCTTTCTCTCTTCTTTGGGGCGGGGCACGAGATTCAGTCGCAGAGTGTAGACGTTCGGCTCGGCGATGAGGAAGGGGGGGGGGCGGGGTCCACACAAAACGCAAGGCTCTCCCCGGGGGCACGTGTGATTCACGCGGGAAGATGATGAGGTGGGGGATTAAAAAAAAAACAGAAGAATAACGCCACCTCCAGCCTCCCGACGCGCAATTTTTCTCCGGGCCGCGGCGGTGACCTTATATGCCGTCGGAGACGGTTTGTCGGCGCACTCGCCGAACTCCACTCTATTCTTTAACCTTCCCCACGCTTGAATTCGCATACCCTCCTCTTCAAGACTGCCACGACTCACTATTAAATTCTTCGATGGAAAATTAGACTCAACCTTTTAAGTAAATTCAAAACCAATTTATTTTACGTCGAGTTTAGCAATCGAATAGTTTCGTCGAGTTTAGTAATGTTTAGTTACGTCGAGTTTTAGTGTTGCGAGCTTAATAGGAGAACTCGGATGGGAATTACCATCAGAACGCAGGTTAAAATTTAGGTTAAACCTAGATACTAACCATCTAGCTGCATGTAACCCTATTATCAAGCATGTCTCCCTTAAATATCCTAGTTGCATGTCAATAGTGCATGTTTGGTGATCTTCACCCCCTGCCGCACACCCTCGTTGTGGCTCGCAGGGTATCATGTAGATGTTGATGTATTACCAACCAAAAAGATTAAACACTTAGACAATTAGTGTAGGCAATTAGTTGATTTAGTCTCTAAAGCCAGCTTCTCAATCAACCTGCGTAGTACCAACATCACGTCTCGCATACTTCCACAATTCTTCCCACGCAGCAACAACTTCGAACTCAGTTGCAATGTATCAATGTAGTTGCAAAAAACACTAATACAAACACTTACTCCAGCATTGGAGGCATACCTACATCTACGTCTACGTAATACCCTGCGAGCCACCATGAGGGTGTGTGGCAAGGGTGAAGATCACCAAACATGCACTATTGACATGCAACTAGGATATTTAATGGAGACATGCTAGATAAAAGGGTCACATGCAGCTAGATGGTTAGTATCTACATAATAAGGAAGGGATTATCGGTTGTTATTACATGCATCATGCACTACAGACTACTATAACTACATTTCACCTACCTATCCCTTTGCTACGCTGCCTATTGTTCTCTCTTATAGTACGCGGGAATAATGACATTTTAAATCTATCGGTACGACAATCTATCTCTCTAATCTTGTTAATCTCATAATACCTATTATAATACGCAGGGGTTCTCAATATATATCTAACGTCATCTGTGAACAACTCTGTTTCGAATTTACTTAAAAGGTTTAACCTAAATTTTAACCTGCGTTCTGATAGTAATTCCCATCCTAGTTCTTCTATTAAGCTCGTAACGCTTATACAATTATCATAAAGGCCTTTAACAAACCTAGCAGATCTCCTTTGCACGCGCTCTAATTCTTTAATCATACCTTCCTTGTACGGATCCCATATACTAGCGGCATATTCTAAATGTCCCCTTAGAATTAGTAGGGGGCCATATCTGAAGCTAGTTCTCTATACACGCGGGAAGGTATTCCTTCAGGACCGATGACTTATTTGGACAGAGCGACTTTAACAAATTTTCTATTCCGCGGGCACAAATAAAATTCGATACATGCTGGATATACTGCTCGCATTAGTTTTTTTTATCAGTTACTATACCGTGCTGCCTTGATCTCTGCAGTAGTACGAAAGGACACTCAGGCCATCTCTTACTTAATTCAGTCAACCCCTCACCGAACTCCCGTCAACTCGAGACGTTTTCCCACTCACTCGCTCGGCCTCTTTCTGTCTAGGCTGTAGTTTGTCTCCCCCGCCGTCTCACACCCACTCAGGGAGTTTCCGACTCCCTCCCCATCTCCTGCCCCTCCCTCCGCCCCCTTCCACCCAGTCCCTTCCTTCCTCCACGCTTTTCCGTCCACTCCCATACGAGAGCTCCCGAAAAAAAACGTAAGAAAAGAGCAAAAAAAAAATACAACAGCCCGACTCGAAACGGGAGAAAGAGGGAGTCTTCCTCTACCCCTTACTCGTATAATCCGAGAGCGTGTTTGTGTGTGATGTTCTCCCGATTGGTCGGGAGGAAAGCCCTCGACGACTACTCACTCACTGGCTGCTCTTTGGTATGCAACGAGACAAAGGACTCCATTGACGGCGGTCGTTCCCTCGCGATGGGAAATTGATCATTCACTATTTTTTTTATTCCATAAGCTCTTTGGTGATAGCAGCGCCCAGCTTCCGGAATCGACTGTTTGCACACACGTAACCGGCGGTTATCACCACACACATAAGACGACATATTTCCTATTCACGCTTGGTGCGAAAAGTTGCAGATGGAACTTAAAATAAAAAAATTGCGTAGCAGTCAGCTTTTGGAAAAAGAAAAATAGGCCAGGTAGGGCTTATAGAATTCATAATACGGAAATTATTCACTGAGAGACTGTCAAATACTTAGGAGTCACAATTACTCACGACATACCTTGGGGCAACTACTATAGTAACGTGAAACGTTTAGTCTCGTGTACATATGAAAATCTGAACATGTATAATCAAATTTTTACGAAATATGTGCCAAAAGAATCCACAATATTTTTGTGTGTGGTATGTTTAGGGTATTCACAAATGAAAAAACGACTTCGTTTTCTTCCACTGATTTATTTCTTTGGTACAACATGTTTCGACACATAGAGGTCATTTTCAGGTACTTGAAAATGACCTCTATGTGTCGAAACATGTTGTACCAAAGAAATAAATCAGTGGAAGAAAACGAAGTCGTTTTTTCATTTGTGAATATCAACTTCCACATAGTTGAGCCTGATACCATTGAATGTTTAGGGTATCTTTTTAGGCTATCAGAACGCAGGTTAAAATTTAGGTTAAACCTTTTAAGTAAATTCGAAACCGATTTGTCCACAGATGACGTTAGATATATATTGAGAACCCCTGCGTATTATGCTAGGTTTGATCAGATTAACAAGATTAGAGAAATAGATTGTCGTACCGATGGATGTAAAATGTCATTTTCCCGCGTACCAAAGAGAGAACAATATGCAGCGTAGCAAAGGGATAGGTAGGTGAAATATAGTACGAGTAGTCTGTAGTGCAAGACGCATGTAATAACCAATAATCCCTTTCTTATTATGTAGATACTAACCACCTAGCTGCAGGTAGCCCTGTTATGTATGTTATGTTATGTTAGAAGAATTAGGATGGGAATCGCTATCACAGCGTAGATTAAATTATAGGCTTAACCTCCTAAATAAATTTCAGGAAAATCATTTTATTGACGACGTAAAAAACATACTATTAACCCCTTCGTACTACGGCAGATTAGATCGCGCCAATAAAATTAGAGAGCTAGATTGTAGAACCGATAGGTATAAAATGTCATTTTTTCCGCGTACCATTCGGGACCATAACAGCTGTGATCGTCGTCATGAATAGTTCGAGTATTGACAATAGGCAGGCAGTTAATCTTTCTCATTATATTCTCCTCTTTCTTATTTATGCATGATGTAAATAATGATGTTCTTATTTATGCATGATATTTTGAATCTGTAGTAGTAGTCTTTGTATCCCTTGCATGTTAGAACGATTGGAGATAGAATGTGTCTTGGGTATTAGATTTGTAATTAGCGCTTTGCATGTGTGGTACGCGGGTTTTAATGTAATGTCGGTGTTCTACCATATCATTCATGCATGCCTGGTGCGAAAGCACCCCCTGCCACACACCCTTTGGGTGGCTTGCAGGGTATGACGTAGATGTAGATGTAGATGTATCAAGCATGTCTCCCTTAAATATCCTACTTGCATGTCAATAGTGCATATTTGGTGATCTTCACCCCCTACCACACACCCTTGTGGTGGCTCGCAGGGTATTACGTAGATTTAGATGAAGGGCTCGTGCCAAAGAGGGCATCTCCTGTGCCATAAGGCTGCAGGAGAAAATGGCATTGAACAGCAAGAAAATCGGTAATATAAGAATTTTTCACTTTTATCAATACACATCACTCGTAAATGCACGCTAGAAATGTGTTAATAGACAAAACAAAACGGTCTAGCCATCATATTGAAGGTAACGGGAGACTGCACTCTCTTCGAGTTCGCAATAAAAAGTCGACCACCGCCTTGAGCTCTTTGATGACACATCTACCTTCCGCAAAGGGACTGTTTACCTGCGAATACCTCGCGATTTCATCTCCTCGGCTGAGCACTAGCCGTGCGCAGCAATAGGCAGCGGCATTCTAGCGATTCTCTTTACGGGGCTCTCTTTCAGATCAAGAGCTCCGCTGACCCCGATCAGAAATACGCCCGCGATTGAATAGCTGCTCCACGGGGTTTACATTCTTTCGCTTGGCTCACGCAAGGAATGTTTTGACGCCGTCGTCGCCGAAGAGTGCTATCAAATACCATTAAGAGCAGCTTAACTTCGAATTTCGACAAAGGCAAATCAATTCGTTCATCCAACAACGTTAGTAATGGTTTCCGGACCCGTTATCATATCAGCCCTAGGATACTGACTAGGTCAAATAGGTTTTTTCAGTAGTGCTAAATATTTTAACATGAATTGTAGATACTAATCTCGCATGCAATCTCCGGCATGATATACTCCTGCATGTCTTAGTACCTTGTAGTGCTATTTATTTGTCGCATTAATAATACTAACCAGTAGTTATATCTTGAGTAGTTTACTGCATGGTAGCATGTTCTTCTACGTATCACTCTCCTAGTTTTTGGTCTGAATGCGTATCTTTGTCCTGACTGCTTTGGCCTGCATCTGGCATTCGGGGGAACGTGCGCGGTTCTGATTGAACCGGGATGAGTGCTTCATGCCTGGTGTGGAATCACCCCGTTCCACACACCCTAGTGGTGGCTTGCACGGTATTTCGTAGATGTAGATTATTATATAAGATGAGGAGGAGAAGGATGAAGATTATATATTTTATAAGATGTAGATTATTATATACAATTGTATAAGTGTTACGAGCTTAATAGAAGAATTAGGATGGGAATTACTATCAGAACGCAAGTTAAAATTTAGGTTAAACCTTTTAAGTAAATTCGAAACAGAGTTGTTCAGAAATAACGTTAGATATATATGGAGAACCCCTGCGTATTATGCTAGGTTTGATCAGATTAACAAGATTAGAGAAATAGATTGTCGTACCGATGGATTTAAAATGTCATTTTTCCGCGTACCAAAGAGAGAACAATAGGCAGCGTAGCAAAGGGATAGGTAGGTGAAATTTAGTTAGAGTAGTCTGTAGTGCAAGACGCATATAATAACCTATAATCCCTTTCTTATTATGTAGATACTAACCACCTAGCTGCATGTAGCCCTGTTATCAAGCATGTCTCCCTTAAATATCCTACTTGCATGTCAATAGTGCATGTTTGGTGATCTTCACCCCCTGCCACACACCCTCGTTGTCGCTCGCAGGGTATCATGTAGATGTTGATGTATTACCAACAAAAAAGAGTAAAAACTTAGACAATTATCTCGAAAATAAGTTCAAAGCCGAAATATTAGATGATAGTTTCGGATCTTACTTATAGAATTCCTTGATATCATGGATAGTTGAATTGACACTGAAATTCTACATGGCTCAAACCTGATGATGCTGCTTTGCGGCGAAACCATACGTGTCAATAAATCTATCACCATGTGGAATTGCAGTGCTAATTCTTCTATCCCTGATGCCGAAATACTATCCGACGAAATCAAAAATATTTTACGAAACCCGTTTAACAATTGGAGATTAGATCACGAGCACAAACTTAGGGGAAAGTACTAACGGATACAAAATGTTACTTCCTCCACGCACGGAAAGAGACCATTGATACTTTGCAATAGTTCTTATCGATAGGTAATGAGGCTAATCATTTAATACCCTCTCCACACATTCGTTTTAATCAGCAGTGTTCCGTCTAACACCACGTCACACAATCTTTCTGCTTAACTCTTGCATCTCCGTTCATTCCACAGTTATAAAATTCCATAATACCCATAGTTTTTATTGAATGGGTAGCATAAAGGGTAGCGCTTATATCTACATGGGTGTGTGGGACACAGTGACCCTTGTGAATCGCAATCTCACACACTCAGGGTTTTGGAAGGGGCTCTCCTATGCTTTTCGTTTACCTCTCCTATGATTCTTACTAGCCTCCCCCAAAACTCCCCGTAGGTATGCGTTCGTTTTACATTCTGGGCCACACTCGTTAACAGAATTCTCAGCATTTCCCACACGACCAAGGCTACTGAATTTTGCTAGCAGATCAAGTAAACAAATCGATACAAGAAAATATCCGTGTACAAACATAAGACTATCGAATCTCCTCCGTGATTAGGAGTGGCGCTACGATGACGCCTAAGTGCAAATGAAGCGATCGCACACGCGACATCGCTGGGTTTGGCACTACGCCGCACTTGCGCTCGTTGCGAAACGAGCGTGATTTGTTTCGTAAACCAGGATTCTTGGCAGCCGAAGACAAGCCTATAGGATGACATTGAGCGAATCTTTTAAGGGAGTTTCAGAACGTGAATCCTTTGCAGGATGAAACGACAATGACTTGGGTACAGAACTTGACACGCATCAGTACTCATCTGCAGCGAGACAAGTAGGTATTATGTGCCGAGAGCCTAAAAAGGATATTACCTAACATTTATCTACCCCTACTTAACAGCCAGCGAGTCACCTGAAGGGTGTGTGCCCAGGGGGGATAGCTATCATCAACATGCATTATTCAATACCATTTTAAAGGTAGTAGGAGAGAAATGTCATTTCACCCAGAAATTAACGGATTTGGTCTCATTTGAAAGAAAAATATCTCACTCTTCCAAAGGTACCAAAATACCACACTCAGACCAAACTGCTTACCGAGATTTTTGACGTAAAATACCCGCCATTTCACGCATGAAATGGTACGTCTATGCACCGTCCTGAGAGACCGTATTCAATAAATGGGGGGCATTTCTAACACTCGGATCTCGTCAAAACATTGACAGTATGCAGTCTTCATTTATTCTCAACTATTTTTGAAAATAAACCATATTGTCACCTCCAATTTTTTTTCCACAAAAAACGATGGCGGAAAGAGGTGTTTGAATTCATATTTACAACCGACAACAATACTCCAGAACTATTGCGTATATTAATTATTAATGCATTAAGATACTAATCACGCAGAAAAATACATCATGCCGAATATCTCAAGCGCGGTGAGTTGTTCAGGATGATAGAAAGTTATTAACCCTCAACTGCTATCGTCGGGCTTTTCTTGACCCGACGTTATTTTTTTTTGGTGTAGTGGTAAAACGGCCGCTCGTGGCAACCTTGGCTACAATGTAATCCTAGGGAGTGGGGAGCGAGCCAGTTGAACTTGAAACAGTGCGGATGACGGTTGTTGTTTACAATTGCAATTAAGTTGAGCAATTTGAAAGTGTGTACGTGGCCAAAAACCACGACAGTTTGTTAAAGGCCGTTATGATAATTGTATTAGTGTTACGAGTTTAATAGAAGAACTAGGATGGGAATTACTATCAGAACGCAGGTTAAAATTTAGGTTAAACCATTTAAGTAAATTCGAAACCGATTTGTTCACAGATGACGTTGGATATATATTGAGAACCCCTGCGTATTATGCTAGGTTTGATCAGATTAACAAGATTAGAGAGATAGATTGTCCTACCGATAGATTTAAAATGTCATTTTTCCCTCGTACTATAAGAGAGAACAATTAGGCAGCGTAGCAAAGGGATAGGTAGGTGAAATTTAGTTAGAGTAGTCTGTAGTGCAAGACGCATGTAATAACCAATAATCCCTTTCTTATTATGTAGATACTAACCACCTAGGTGCATGTGGCCCTGTTCTCTAGCATGTCTCCCTTAAATATCCTACTTGCATGGCAATAGTGCATGTTTGGTGATCTTCACCCCCTGTCACACACCCTCGTGGTGGCTCGCAGGGTATTACGAAGATGTAGATAGTAGTAAAGGGTTAAGCACAAGTACGGAGTCTACCTGGTAGGGGTCGGTGTTTCGAAGTTCAAATCTATCGCATCGATTGTGGTCCCTTGTTGTACGTAGATAGAATTTAATTTAGAATTTATCGGTTTGGCAGTGCAATACTTATACGTTCTATTTATGAATGTTTCTGTCGTAATAGTTTGGCTCTAGCAAAATATGCAGAACGTCGGGCAAAAAAAATCGAAGCGGACTTATAAATAGGCAATCAAAAATACCTATCGACAATCATAGTTATAACTGTAATTCGCAGATATGTACGTATACATGTCTGTACCCTCATTTCCGACATGACAGAAGCTACCTCAGCAGTCGGTCACCTCCTCGAATGTATGACATGATACGAATGCAAACGACGAAGACTCACGAACGGTATTGGAAGCCCAATGCAGAGGGAAATGACCCCATTCACCCAAAAAAAAGAATAAATAATTGAAAGCAGAGAACGGTTCCAAAAACCTATCCACACACACACAGCATAGGCCGTATATGCTGCGGGAATGAAAGGGAAATGAATCACGAGCCCCTCCCCCATCCCCTCCCCTACACTGCCAGGGGAAATCATTTTCACTTCCGGTCCCTATTGCCATTCGACGGACCGTTTGAATAAAAAAATATAACAACAGAACAACATTATATGGGAAGAGCAGCGAGATCAACATACCATTTCAAACGAGGAGAAAACGATGTGTTGAAAATGTCCCTCCCCGTCGGAAGATGGTATCTCTCGAACGATCGGAGCGCGCCGCAAAAAATCCATTTTTTCGAACTGCAAACTGGTGAGAGAGTGTGGGTGAGCGGCATTACCGAAGAACGTCGTGTCGGCGTGGTGACTGAGCGTCGGATCGCTCGAGGAGGTAATCTCGGAGGCAGACGAGCGAAGAAGAGACAAGACAGTATTATCAGAACCAAGACTAGCCCAATCCCAAAACCTAACAATCGTATCAGAAGCTGCGACATGCTCGCGCGGTTATTTTCACGACTTGCCTTTCAGATAACGGTGGGCTCAAATCTGTAACTAAGAAGGGCACGGAGAAAGTCCACGTCGGTGATTATTCGATGAAATAGAATCTTCTTTTGATAAGGAATTAAAAGAAGTTGAGTAATGATTGCGTGGGTATACCATCGGCAACTGACAAAGCAAACATAACAGGCGTAGACGTTTCCTTTTTGAGAAACTCTAAAGGCCGCCTTACTGGGTACATTTTACTATACAAACGAACGTATCATGAGATGTACATGAAAATAAAAGGAGCTAAAGCACGCTCTATTCCCCGTTTAGTCTTCCAGTAACCATACAATTAGATACTTAACACGGTACGATTGTCATCATAAAAGTACGGAACAATGTCCCTTGAATGCGAATCACTTTCAGATAGTGGATTGATAATTAGACTCGATCTTTTAAGTTAATTCAAAACCAATTTATTTTCAGATTAAGTTATCAGCACCTTACGAACTCCTACATACTACGGTAGATCGGACCATAAAAATAAAATAAGGGAAATAGACTGTAGAGCTGAAAGGTTCAAAAATGTAGTTTTTCCAGCGATCGATAAGATACCATAATGGCTGCGTTTAAACTTTGAAGTAAATTTGTTGACAGGTGGTGTAGCTGATTTTTTCCATATGCACCCTAAGGCATGTTTCCAAATCTGTCGAGTAGTGCTAGTACCATGATTTGCATGTTCTCCGCATGACTCTTGAGCTAACTTTATATTGTTACATTATGGATTATTTTAGCAGTTCAGTACCATTTGTAGCACACCGACAGTGTGGTGCTTGCTGTTGAAAGTAAATTTCTCCACCGTAGTTCATGCTGGTGTTAAGATAAGATAAGGCCAAACACCCTTGTGGTGGCTTGCAGGATAATAAGTAGACGTACAGGAAAAGTTTTCCTGCCTTCCTTTTTACTATAAAAATGTACCGTGTAAATCGGCCTTTAGGCAGAAAACGAAAGTGAAATGAAAACAATAGGTTCCTATTAAAGTAGGCTTAAAAACTGAGTCGAAACAAGAGCAGCGAAGATCGGCTTAAGGCGTTAAAGGCCCGCATGATAACTTGATCCACATTTACATATCACCCTGTTATCCATCTCGAGGGGGTGTGGCAGGGGGAGGGGCAATTTCATTCTCGTTAGCAGCAATTGGACATGCTGCTTCTGCAACAATGGGAATGGGAATCGCTATCATACAGTTCGACAGCAATTCAGACTTAATAACGATCGTAAATTTTAAGCCGATCTATTTAATGGCGAAGCCATTAGTATGTTACGAAACCCGACAGTCTACGGTATACTAGCTCATGAGAATAACATTAGGAATATAGACTGCGGAATAGACGGGTTTCACCAGGATCCGCCCAATCCAACAAAGATGTCACACATTGTATCGTTCCACTCTAATTGCCCTCGCACTGAACGGCGCCCAAAATTGTTGCGTTTTTCTTCGTATGAACGAGAAAGGCTAGGGGATCTACTACAGTGTAAGCCGTATCATGTAAGATTTACTATGTAAGAGTGAGAGAAGAATTGCATTTTTCCCGCTATCCACAATATACCAGAACATGTGCCAATGTTATAACTAAGTTGGTTGATAGGCAGAGTAGACAACGAGTGAATTCGCTCCTTAATGTTTGCATACTTGTTTACTGCGTACTACCATGAGCACGCATTCCATTTTCCCCGTAGAAACTCTCGTCATTACTTATGCAGTCGCAAAAATCATTAATCCAATGTCCCCCCAACATCGGAGGCAGAGATGCATTGCAGCGAATGTTTCTAAATTTAGCTGACCTGAAACGGTAACAGTAGGTTTCTGTCAATGCGTCAATAGTCGCTGTTACAGTAACTCTATAGGGTATAGTTTAATGTATTCTGGCAGTAACTCACCCCCCAAAACACCCTTGAGGTGGCTTGCAATTAATCGTAACTCAGAACTTTCACGTAGAGAGACCAGGTTAGTCATATGACTGTTTATCAACATGATAACATCGACTATTCGACGAAATCAATTGCTTACGGTTCAATCAATTCTACGAGAATCGCAAATCTCTTAATTTCGTCATCTAACAGGGAAATCATTGAAAAAAGGCATACGAACTTGATAGCATATATCGTAGCTGGACAGTAAGTGAATTTGCCATGACTTCTAAGCTCTACCCATTCATTATGTGGTGGAATTTTATCTCATCACCAATAAACTTCACAAATGATTAACGAGTCACAAAATGAGGAGTATTATATCTTACTTAAAATTATTTTTGTTGCACAAAAGAAAAACATTACTTGACTTATAAGCATCTACGGTCGTAAATATCATGATAAATATCACATTCGAAAAAGAGTAATGAGCCGGTAAAGAAATATAACGATAAATTTATAACAATATAAACAGGATAAGAGAAATTTGAAAGTAAAAGCATGAAAACCCAGTACCCACCACCGCTACCTGATAGTTAAACAAAAATTTTGTCTCCAGATCATGCGGAAAGCGGATGCTATCTTTTCAAAACTAACAGTTCTTGAAAAAATCGTGAATTTTATTATAGTTTTGAGGATTCCTCAGCCTATCTCGTTTTCCTAAGATAAAACAAAAGAGTAATGGCCAACAAAGGAGCATAGTACTATTTCTGACGTATTGAAAAAGTAGCCACCTCATGCACATACCAACGTATTCGTCAATGCACAAAAATGGAGCCGAATTTTAACTGTTGTAGCATTAAATGGACCCAACAATCACTATGGTCCTCCATTCCCCAGATCTCGCGGAATCTCGTGCAAACAGCGGCTAGGAAACAAGAAAATAAATCACTCGCACGAAAAAAAATGACTCACGAATGCGTCGCATCCCAAACACGAAGTTAAGAAACCCCAAAAAAAATGGGGGTGCACAATCAGAGACCCGTTTAAACTCGAAACGCCCTTCCCACGGTGATAAGACAAACTCCCTCAGAAAAATAAAGGTTATCAGTAAGTAAATATCGGGTAATTCTTTATCTATAGTAAACAGTTACGCGTTGTGCGGAGTGTCTGGAGAGAGAGGATCGACCGAGTCTCCTACGGCCCCGTCCTCTTTAAGTCTCATCAAACACACTGCTCGAGGGGGGGCAGTGGAGGGGAGGAAAGGGGATAAAACTCTCAAAATGGCACATGCAAGGAGTGACAGAGAGAGTCAATATTAATGATGATTTCTTTTTCCGCCAGATCGAGTCTCGGCGAATTATCCTTTGCCCCTTCACCCGAGGTTCGTTAAAAGGGCAACGTGAAGGTACCTACCGATTTGGCCGCTCCCGCACAATGCATCGATGAGTTTGACACCCTTTTATTTTCGCAAAAACGAGCGAAAAAAAAAACCTGAACGAAAAAAAAATTCTACGCGGTCGGTATAAATCGGGACTCGAGGATCTAAAAAGACACAAGACCGCGCGAGGGAACGCTTTGAGATGCCAAAAGTGTATAAATAAACCAAATAGCAAGCCGAGAAGGCGATGAGGTGAACGCGTCAACGAAAAAATAAACTGAATTGCGGTCTGAGAGGTGGAAGGACAGGGGACGCAGGTGAAAAGACACGAGGCTATTCGTTTTAATCAGCGCGGAAAGGAGGTTACTATCGAATTTGTATATCTATGATAAAAGCCAAAGATATCGGACACACGTATGAGAACTCAATGAGGGTACGGAGTTAAAAAAAACGTGTCAGAAGGACAACAACAAAACGATAACGCAACCCGGTCAATCGTTCGCATATAAAAATATACGGAAAGATGGACGAAATAAAACCAACATATATATACATATAACAGCACAATACAACACACGATCAATGGATTACGCGAGGCACTTTCGGGAAAACGGCTCCTTTCACACTCTTACTATTCCTAGCGTACGTGCAAAACCCGAAAGATCGATCGCTGCCAATTTAATGGTCGCAAAAAATTTTATAATTTCACAGCCATGGCATTGCTACGCGGGGAGCATACGGGTTCACTACACGCCTCTTGAAGGTCCATAAAATGAAAACGCTCGGGAGTCACACGTCGTGGTAGACCGCAGTTAATGATGGATCAGTCCATTATATTTAGTGAGCATCAAAGGAGCGTGGTCTCACTCGAAAGCACTGACTTGCCGAGATACGGCGAGAGGTGTCGCCTTTAATCGGCTCGATGAGGTGTGTTCCAATGGGGGGGAAGTGTGGGAGGCATCGAAAACGATCATTGCGGGTCACATCTTCCACAATTGTCACACCCTCCCTTCCCATTCCTCTCCACGAGGATATAAAAAGAAAACACGAAAACACTACATGTATAATATTCTTCGAGACGTAGAGATTTTACACCATCGTTCCGATTGGACGAAAAACGGGCCACATCCACTCAATGTACTCACAGGAATGTAAAGAAAGGAGGGATAGGAAAAATCACACAGCTAAATATAAATATATACATACGAGTATATGTATCCCAAATTGCACAAACTATATGATACACGTCAAATGCAGCTGAATTCCACCTGTAAAACATCATGCACGATGTGATTTAGCTGTAATGCAGCTGTATATATGAGTGTATGTCTATATATATATATACACAGACTGCACAGAACTGTGTTATACACTTGAACTACACTAGTCTCACGCTTATAACTCATCATTCACGATGTATTTTAGGCGTAATACAGGTGTATTCTGTGTATAGCGTAGCGTGCGCAGCCTGCGTACCTATATGAGGACGGAGAACAAGGTAAACCACTCTCAACCATAAGTGAAACCTGTGGACTGTATGACACTCACCAACACTGTTGCCTTGTTGCCCTCGTCCAGGAGAAACTCCATGGACTTGGCCCTCGAGTCCACCACGCCGACACCAGCAACGCCTCCGCCACCAGCACCCTGCTGGGCCTGCTGGTGGTGCCCGCCGGAGGCCCCCACATTGGAGGCGGCCGCGGTGACCACATTGCACGAGGTCGCGTTGCCGCCCCTGCCTCCTCCGCCGCCGACATCCTCACCCAAATCCATCAAGCTGGTCGACCTTCCGCCGCCCCCGCCGTTAGAGGCGGTCGGGGCCTGCCTCCTGCTGCCCCCGTCCGACCGTGCACTGCGACAGCATCCTCCGCCCACGCCACCCGCCCCGTCCGCCTCCCGACTGCCTCCCAGTGCCGCCGCCGCATCCTTCCCGTCGGGCTGCTCGCGATCGATACCCGGGTGCGCCTGCGCCTTCACCGCGCCTCCCCCGCCCCCCACTTGTTGTTGTTGGCCCCCGCCGTCCCTTGGCGCCTTCCTCCGCCGGAACGAGAGCCGCGTGAGGAAGGACAGCGCGCCGCCACCGCCGGACTTTGGCGGGAGCGGCGGCTTCCCCTCGGACCTCATGCCGGCACCGTCCCGCCCCGTCTTACCTCCTGCTCCGCCCGCCGTCTTGCCGCGCTTACCGTCCTTCCCGCGGTGGTGCGTCTTCTCTCCGCCGCTGCTCCCGGAAGCCCTCCGCAAGATCCCCTTGAGCGTCCGGCGCCAACCTCTCCCGTCCGCCGTCCACGAAGCGCTCCGTCCCTTGGTCCTCCCGCTGCCGGCACCGCCGCCCTCCGGTGTCGCGCACCAGCCTTCCTCCTCTTCCTCCTGGTCGTATTCCTCCTCTTCGTCTTCGTCCTCCTCCTCGTCTTCGTCCTCCTCGCTCGTACTCCGACCCTTGACCCCTATCCCACCCTCGGAGCGGCTCCTGCCATTGTAGAAACCTTCAACTGGGCTCTCCCCTTGCCAGTAATCGCTGGCGGCGTTGCCGAACTTCTTCCGGCGTCGGACCTCGGCGGATTCGGCGGCGTCCAGGCGGCCCGCCGAGGAGGAATGCGCGCCGTGTCGGCCCGCGCCGAAGAAATGCAGACGCGGGGAGCGGTGGTTCCCTTCGGAACCCTTCCCACCGCCCTTGAGACGGTCCCCTCCCCCCGCTGCGTAAGGGCTGCCGCACCGTCCAGAAGGGGATCCCGATTTCCCTCCTCGCCCCGCCTCTCGCTTATTTTCCCCTAAGGAGCGTTCCTCCGACTCCTTTACCGCTATTTCTGTCTTTGCCTGCTCCTCTACACCCCGCCCACCGCCGCCCTGTTTCCCCGACTCGCGCCTCCCGACCCCTCCCGCCGGAGCTGCACCGGATGCCGCCGCTGCGTTCCCCTCGCTCACCGCCGTCGGCGAAACTTCAACTCGAACCGTCACACACTCCGCTCCGCCCCGATCCTCTTCACCGTCCGCCGAGCCGCGAACCAGCAGACCACCACGCCGATGCTTCCGGAGTCCCTCCTCCCCGTCGCTGCTTCCCTCCGCTCCTCCGCGACCTTTGACCCGTCGGATAGACTCCGCTCCCTCTCCGTCCGAACCACTACTGCTCACTCCGCCGCCGGCTACGCTGCCCTCCGATGAGGAAGGCGATCCGTCCTCCTTGGTACTGGAGGAACAGGAGGACTTGCCTTCGACCACGCGGTCAACGCTAATCGGGGGCACTACCACCACCGATTCACCGGTCGCGGATGAATTTCCACCCGGCTTCCGCTGCGTCTCCTCCCGTGAAGTCACCGATGCTTTCTCCCCGGTCTCTCCGCCTCTCGGCTGAACTATTCTACTCTCCCCTCTAGCGGCCTCCACCGGGTTGATCTCTCGCTTTTCGCAGACTGCCTCCTCACTGCTGATTCCACCGCTCTCTCTCCTCACGGCCTCGTTGCCCTCCTCCTCATTCCGCCCCTCCGCGGACCCGCCCCTCGTACTCACGTGCCTCCGGCCTCCCTCCGCAACCACCCACGCACCAGCAGAAGCAGCACCAGCGGCGGCACCCACGTCCCTGACGTCACCGTTGGCAAAAAGAGGAGCACTACCGACTACTTGCTCCGAGGCAATGAGGCTTCCACCCTGCGCTTCCGGCACTCGTCCATTCACTAGTAGTAACTCTTCGGGTGTCTTCCCATTAGCCACGCTTGCCTCCTCCTCCTCATCCTTCTCCCCCTCCTCCCCCCCGCCCCCACTACCACCACGGTTGGGCCTCCGCCTCCCCTCCGTCTCGACCATTCCCCGTCCCCCATTGCTTTCCCCACAGCCTCCACCCCCAAACTTCCCCCCTTTTCCCTCCCCCTCCCCCCCCTTACTCACTCCTCCGACCCATCCCACTGCATTCCCTTCCACAACATCATCCTCATCCTGCCCCCCCTTCCTATTCCTAACACTCTTTCCCCTCCTCACCCACATGTCCTCCACCAAACCCTCTTTCGCTTCCTCCGGCACATATGCCCGCGTCCCTTCCCCTACTTCCAGCGACAGCGATGTCACGTCGCCGTTGACGACGCGACGACCATAATCGGTCGCAGATTTTTCCATTTCCACCCCATCTCCGCCCTCGAACGACACCGCGGAGATCTGTCCTCCGGAGTAGGCCATCAGGAGGGCCTTGCCGACGGATTCCTTTTCCGCCTGCCATGCGCCCAGGGAGTCGCCGATTGATGTGGCGGCCCCGTCTCCGTCCCTGCGAGAAGCGTCAACGATCTTCGGCGACGCCCTTCGGTTGCCCCTCTTGGAACTCCTCGGAGAATCGCTTGACGCGAAGCCGGAGTCTCCGTCGATTGCGGACGACTTAGCGTGGCCCTCCGAGGATTCCTCCTCGTCGGCTCTGGCCCCGAGGACGTCCCCGTTGAAGGACCTCTCGGTAGGCGTGTCGTCTCCCCAGAAACCGTCTCCGTATTCGTCCTCGCAGGCCATCTCGCCGCCGGAGTCCTCCGGCACCACTCCCCCGAACTCGCCAAAGTAATAGTCGTTCCCGCGCTCGGACCAGGAGCCGTACCTCTCCGGGACGTGCCGAAATCCCGACTCCGGCATGCGGAAACCGTTCTCCTGCATCTCCGGTTCCATCCGGAAGGCGTTCAGGGATCTCCCGGAGTAGATCTGACGGTCGGACATGTGTCTGAGGGAGCGGTTGTGAACGTGATTCCAACCGCCCTTCCAGGGTGCCGTCGTCGGGACCCCTTCGCCTCCGACACCGTCCTGAAGGTCGTCGCAGCGTCCTGCGACGAGGTTGAGGCTGTCGAAACTGCGGTAGGACCGGAGGCGGTTGACGCGAGGGCGGCACGCCGTCGGCGAGTCGGAGGACGGAGGAGACGAGGACGAGGATGATGAGTAGGGCACTGCTGGTACGGGCGGAAAAGAGTCGCCCGTCAGAGTGTCCGAACTGCTGTTGTCGCTGTTGCCCTCCTCCTCCTCCTCTTCTTCTTCTTCCTCCTCCTCCTCCTCATCGCCTGAGGACGACGAGGAAGACGAAGAACTGGACGGCGAGGAGAGCGGAGGCGACACGGGCGACTGCGGAGGACCGAAGGGGTCGCTGGAGGCCGTCGTCCGGAAGGGCACCAGCTCGTTCTCCAGCTGTCGCTCCAGGGACTCGAACTGGAGGAGGCTGCTGGACCTGGAGATGGACCCCAGCTCGTCCTCGTCGGAGATGTCTCCCGAGGTGACGGGCGTGTCCAGGAAGGGAGTGTTGGGGTCCTTCCGCCTGCGCTTCTTCGGCACCTCGCTGTCGGAACCGCGACTGCCGCTCCGATTGCCCTCGATGTCGAGGTCACAAGCTGGGGGAAGATACGGAAGAAAAACAGATTCAGTCACCTCATTAAACTCGTGTGAAATATAACCTTGTGAAATCTTTTGGTATCTGCGATGACATTTTTAAGAGCAAAAGTTTCGCCGTGCTACACTGCCGGCTTCGTCAGGCTTATTGTTTCTTTGCCGTCATCAGAGAAGCTATTGAGATAGAAAAACGACCTAAAAACCAGAACAGAGATGATGGGTATAAACTTCCATTAAGGGGAAGAGACTTTTGGAAAAGAAAAAACGGTCAAGTTGAGTCTTTGAAAAATTAACAGACGAGATTTCAAATTTTTAAGAAGACCATTGTTGTTCGGTCCTATAAATGCCCAACCACCAACGGCAAAGAAACAATAAGCCTGACGAAGCCGGCAGTATAGCACGGCGGAACTGTTGCTCTTAAAAAAATCATCGCAGGTACCAAAAGATTTCACAAGATTAAATCATGAGCTGCGAAAATTTACGAAAAAAGTTCGTATGAAATATCTTCCTCGAATAATTACCCCAACACTCGCAGAATTTTGATTTTGAAACAACAAATATACAACTATTATATTTACTTTTGACATCGGTCGAATATTTCCGCCGTTGGGCGGAGTATTTACTTAAAGTTCTCAACAAAAGGTAATTTTAAAATTTTCCAGCTGTTCGTTTGATGGGAGAATTTAAAAACACTTAGTAATATTCCACAAAGATCTATGAAGATCTGTGAGAATTTAAAAACACTTAGTAATACTCCACAAAGATCGCAGATCTTTGTGGAATATTACTAAGTGTTTTTAAATTCTCCCACGTTATGTTGTTCCACCAAGTAGAGCCGTCAACAGTTGAAATGTTCGTTTGATGATTCCAATCCTCAAACGAATAGCTGGTTTGCATGTAAAAATATCAGCTAAATAATCTAAATTAAGCAAAATTTATCCATTAGCGAGCAGTTATCCCCTAGGGTTACACAACAATTTCATTTCGATATCACGAGTTTTTACTTAAATTACGCAGTTATTTTGGCCAAAATCGTACCTTCTCGCATAGAAAGATCACTGAAAACGTTAATTTACAGCTCTTGAAGCGTTTTTAACTGATTATAGCAGGCAGATTTTGTTTGCAAGCCTAGCCAAACAGTTTCATCGAATCCAATTGCTCAGAATCTTCGAAGAACGGTTCTCTATACCATAGGGCACCGAAGGAAACAACCATATATTGAAACTGAGACTACAAGTCACCTTTCTTTTTGATTTAAATTCTGTTATATGTCTCGAATGCCTACTTCAATATATATATATATACCTATGCGGCGGAAACAGGTATTTTCATTGCTTATTGAGGTAATTAGTATATTGCTTTCTCCCGAATACTTAGGATACATCTACATATATGAAATACCCTGCGAGCCACCACGAGGGTGTGTGACAGGGGGTGAAGATCACCAAACATGCACTATTGCCATGCAACTAGGATATTTAAGGGAGGCATACTAGAGAACAGGGTCACATGGAGCTAGATGGTTAGTATCTACATAATAAGGAAGGGATTATTGGTTGTTATTACATGCATCATGCACTACAGACTACTGTAACTACATTTCACCTACCTATCCCTTTCCTACGTTGCCTATTGTTCTCTCTTATAGTACGCGGGAAAAATGACATTTTAAATCTATCGGTACGACAATCTATCTCTCTAATCTCGTGAATATGATCAAACCTAGCATAATACGCAGGGGTTCTTAATATATATCTAATGTCATCTGTGAACGAATCAGTTTCGAATTTACTTAAAAGGTTTAATCTATATTTTAACCTGCCTTCTGAAAGTATTTCCCATCCTAGTTCTTCTATTAAACTCGTAACACTTATACAATTATCATAACGGTCTTTAACAAACCTAGCGGATCTACTTTGCACACGCTCTAATTCTTGTATCATAACGTAGGATAGGCACTTGTAGGATAACGTGTCAACAGAATATGATATTAATGCACTATAATTCAAATTCATTGTTTTGATGCATTCTATCACTTCGCGAATATTCGTCCAATATTTCAAAAATTTATCGGCTCGTGATCTCAAAATATTTGTGATCGTGCCTAAACTCAGGTTACCTTTAAGTCATCAGTGTGAAAGGGCGTTTGATACGAGTTTGTACACCGAGTCTACTTGCATCAGCGTTTAGATAATGATACGAATGAAAAATGGATAATCCACATAGACAACTTTTCAATCCAGTCTCTAATAATAAGAGACCTTTGAAGACGAGGTCATCGTGCGTCCATCAGTATCGCGACTTTAACACAAAGGTAAGGTGGATCATCTACACGAATAACCTTCCAGTCCGACTGGGCATGACTGATTTAAAAAGAGATACTATTAATAGATTCGACCATTCAATAACATCTACATCTACGTCATACCCTGTAAGCCACCCAAAGGGTGCGTGGCAGAGGGTGCTTCCACACCAGGCACGCATTATTTAAACGGCAGAACATCGAAACTACATTGAAACCAGCGTACCACACATGCAACGCGCCCATTAAAATCTACTAACCAAGAAACATTATATCGTCAATCGTTCCAACATGAAAGAAGTACAAGGACTACTACATCTACATCTACGTAATACCCTCGAGCGAGCCACCACGAGGGTGTGTGGCAGGGGGTGAAGATCACCACACATGCACTATTGACATGCAACTAGGATATTAAATGAAGGCATGCTAGATAATAGGGTCACATGGTTAGTATCTACATAATAAGAAAGGGATTATTGGTGGTTATTACATGCATCATGATGCATGCATCTCTCTAATCTTATTAATATGATCAAACCTACTACTACAGATTCAAAATCTCATGCATAAATAAGAATATCAATATTTGTGTAAATCATACAAGAACATCAATATTTACATCATGCATAAATAAGAACGTAAAAAATTTAAAGAAAGAGATCTGCAATCTAGCTAATGTCACTATTTGCACTATTCATGACGACGATCACAGCTGTTATCGATGGTCCTGAATGGTTGGCGGAAAAAATGACATTTTATACCTATCGGTTCTACAATCTAGCTCTCTAATTTTATTGGCGCGATCTAATCTGCCGTAGTACGAGGGGGTTAATAGTATGTTTTTCACGTCGTCAGAGAAATGTTTTTCTTGAAATTTAGCTAGTAGATTAAGCCTATAATTTAATCTACGCTGTGATAGCGATTCCCATCCTAATTCTTCTAACAATCCAGACACACTAGCTAACTTATCATAGCATCGTTTCACAAACCTATCTCCTCTTCGCTGCACACGATCTAATTCCGATAATAACCCCGCTTCGTATGGATCCCATACACTGGCAGCATATTCCAGATGAAGCCTAACGATTGAAAAATAACAAAGAACATCGGAATATTGGAGCAATTTAAGTACGACATCAGCGATATTAAATGGATCAGTTTTGCGGATGATACGCCAAAAACTTAGGTACTCTATATACTCTGTGGTTTCAGGCTTGATGGAGTGAAATCGGAACATGACTTAGTATGAACAAATAGGCAACTTCCGCAGTGATAAAATTTATTCTGACCGGTTTCGTTTTTTACAGCATCATCAGGTAAGAAATATCAAGTGCGCATAAATATATATACCTTCAGGCCCGATGACTCTCCACCCTCCTCTCCTTTCCCTTTCCCCTCCGTACGTCACACCGTCTTACCACCCCCTCCTTCCCGCCACCCGCCTGCCTATATACACTTATACACACTTGATATGAATTACGATTATGAATTTTTGGAAAAAGAATGGCTTTCCCCGGAAAAATTATTGCATCAAAGAAAAGAAAATATCTAACGTAGAATCTATTAAATACTTAGGCGTCACCATCACTGAAGTCATGTCATGGGGGAAACACATCAGGGAAATAACTAGTGTAGCAAGCCGTAGATTAGGATTCGTAAAAAGGGTTCTAGGCAAATGCGATGAGAGAGTACGAGAAAGAACCTATTTTACAATTGTCAGGCCTCATTTAGAATATGCCGCTAGTATATGGGATCCGTACGAGGAAGGTATGATTAAAGAATTAGAGCGCGTGCAAAGGAGATCTGCTAGGTTTGTTAAAGGCCGTTATGATAATTGTATAAGCGTTACGAGCTTAAAGAAGAACTAGGATGGGAATTACTATCAGAACGCAGGTTAAAATTTAGGTTAAACCTTTTAAGTCAATTCGAAACCGATTTGTTAACAGATGACGTTAGATATATATTGAAAACCCCTGAGTATTATGCTACTTTTGATCTTATTAACAAAATTAGAGAGATAGATTGTCGTACCTATAGATTTAAAATGTCATTTTTCCCGCGTACCATAAGAGAGAACAATAGGTAGCGTAGGGATAGGTAGGTGAAATATAGTAAGAGTAGTCTGTAGTGTATGATGCATGCAATAACAACCAATAATCCCTTTCTTTTTATGTAGACATCTACATCTACATCTACGTAATACCCTGCGAGCCACCACGAGGGTGTGTGGCAGGGGGTGAAGATCACCAAACATGCACTATTGCCATGTAAGTAGGATATATAATGTAGACATGCTAGAAAATAGGGTCATAGTTTATTAGTTACTACAGTAGATTATTAGTTATTGAAAGTAATTGCAGTAGTTATTACAATAGAATATTAGTTACTACGGTATAGTACAGGTTAAAATCTACATAATAAGGAAGGGATTATTGGTAGTTATTACATGCATCATGCACTACAGACTATTCTAACTATGTTTCACCTACCTATCCCTTTTGCTACGTTGCCTATTGTTCTCTCTTATGGTACGCGGGAAAAATGACATTTTAAATCTATCGGTACGACAATCTATCTCTCTAATTTTGTTAATATGGTCAAACCTAGCATAATACACAGGGGTTCTTAATATATATCTAACGTCATCTGTGAACAAATCGGTTTCGAATTTACTTAAAAGGTTTAACCTAAATTTTAACCTGCGTTCTGATAATAATTCCCATCCTAGTTCTTCTATTAAACTCGTAACACTAATACAATTATCATAACGGCATTTAACAAACCTAGCAGATCTCCTTTGCACGCGCTCTAACTCTTTTATCATACCTTCCTCGTACGGATCCCATATACTAGCGGCATATTCTAAATGAGGCCTGACAAGTGTAAAATAGCTTCTTTCTCGGACTCTCTCATCGCATTTGCCTAGAACCCTTTTTACGAATCCTAATCTACGGTTTGCTACACTAGTTATTTCCCTGATGTGTTTCCCCCATGACATGTCTTCACTGATGGTGACGCCTAAGTATTTAATTGATTCTACGTTACATATTTTGTTTTCTTTGATGCTATAATTATTCCGGGGAAGGCCATTCTTTTTCCAAAAATTCATAATCGCGCATTTCTTCAAATTTAATTCTAGCTGCCATCTATCACACCAATCATCAATCGCATCTAAATCCTTAGCTAAACACTGTCTGTCCTCTTCATTTCTAATTTCTTTATACACTACTGCATCATCGGCAAAAAGACGGAGCTTGCTATTTTTTACTACACTATTCAAGTCGTTTACGTACAGAAGAAATAAAATTGGGCCTATCACGCTTCCCTGGGGAACACCCGATGTAACTTTTACTTCGCCTGAGCTGACACCATCTAATACCACCCTTTGAACGCGTTCATGTAAGAAATCTCCTACCCAGCCTACTATATTACTGTCTATTCCGTATGATGCTAACTTCGCGAGTAACTTACAGTGGGGAACCTTGTCAAAAGCTTTTCTAAAGTCAAGAAACGCTGCATCTACCTGTACGTTACCTTCTCCGGAAACTAAAATATCGTGCACAAAAAGACCTAATTGAGTTTCACAAGACCGTCCTTTTCTGAACCCATGCTGGTTTGTTATTAATAAATCCTGGCTGTCGAGGTGTCCCATTATTGATGTAACTATTATATGCTCTATAATTTTACATGATAGTGACGTTAATGATATTGGTCTATAATTACATGGCTGTTCCCTATCTCCGCTTTTATAAATTGGGGTCACGTTTGCTATCTTCCAGTCTTTGGGAACCGCGTGTTCTTCGAGGGATTTGTTAAATATTACTTTAAGATACGGAGCCATTTCAAGAGCTAATTCTTTATAAACACGAGCTGGAATTTCATCAGGACCTGAGGACTTGTTCGGGCTAATGTTACTTAGTAAGGATACGATTCCGCTACAAGATATATCGATTGGGGGCATTGGTTGTTGAAATCGGCCTGGTATGGTTTCGCGGAAACTATGCATAGGTTGATTAAAAACACTCTGAAAAAAGTAATTCAAACAATTTGCCTTATCTAAACTGGAAGTTACTATTTCGCCTCTATCGTTTTTCAAGGAATTAACCGTTGACTTTTTAGTTCCCTGTACTTCCCTAACATATGACCAAAATGCTTTCGGATTTCCCTCTAGTTGTTCTCCAAGTACTTTTCTCTTGAATTCGCTAAACGCTTTTCTAAGGGCTGTTTTTGCGGCTGATTTACAAATTTTATAATGCTCGATGGTATTTTTTAGGTCGCTATTAGCTACATTTTTCTTCATTTTTCTTAGTTTCGCATGGCTAACTCGTTGGCGTTTTAAACATTTTCTAACCTCCGCGTTGTACCACCTTGGTTCCCTATTCTCGCTCTTATACTTATGAGGTATATATCTGTTGACAAGTGACCGTGTAATTTGGAGGAACTCTTTCCATGTATTGTCTGTATTGCTGTTTTTGCTAATGTTCTCGAATTTTTCAAAAGATGTCTTTAAGTCAAGCCTAAATCCGTTCAAATCTGCTTTACTAAAAAGGTAAATCTTTCTTTTTAATTTAAAATTTTTTTCAGTGTTGAGGGAAAATTTTACGTATACTACCTTGTGGTCACTTATTCCATCGACATTTTCAACTTTAATTACTTTTTCAGGGATGTTTGTGGCAAGTAAATCGAGAACATTTTCCCCTCTATTAGGCAAATTTACTATTTGATGTAGTGCGTGTGATGCGAACAGGTTAAGCAATGACTCGCAGATTTCTTTGTCCCTACCTCCAGACTTATGACTGCATGTTTTCCAATCTATCGATGGTGTATTGAAATCTCCACCTACAATTATCTGTCGTTCGTTACTATGGGAATTAATGGACCTGATCTGTTTCTCGAGTTCTAATACTGAGTGTACATCGGAATGGGGTGGTCTATAGTAGGCACAAACATATATTACTTTCGAATTAGCACATTGAATGGAACACCATACACTTTCTATTATATTATGGGGAATCACTTCTATTTTGCTGACTATTGTGTTCTTAACTGCGATAAATACTCCCCCTCCCAGTCGACTCTCTCTATCTCTCCTGTATACCCTAAAATTTACTGGAAAAACTTCACTATCAGCAATATCGCTTGTTAACCAACTTTCGGTTCCTATAATTATGTCAGAATTAGTACTCTCTATAAGGTGATGAAATTCAGGTATCTTGCTTCTTAAACTACGACAATTAACTACTACTACTGAAAATTCCTCTATTTTAATATGTCTGCCTATTGTATTTGTGGGGTTCGTGTTTTCTAAATTATTGGGAAAGTTACAGTTTGGAAATTCATGGGTGTTGTTTTGTTTTGTACGTTTTTCCTTTTTCTGTGCTTTCTTCCGTCCCGATAAACCTACACTGTGTTGTCTGGTCAACTTGTTATTCTTTGCTATCCTGGTGAGTGGCATGTTATTTAATGGCCCACTATTTGACCTACTCTCTTCCCTAAATATTTCTAATTTATTGTTATCTATTAAGATTTTCCTAGGCACTAAGCTTTGTGTACTCTTTATTATCTGACTTTCCGGAAAAGCACTGATTTCGCCCCCACTAACTGACCTACTCTCTTGCCTACCATCTATGCTAAACTCGCTGGGTATGCTCAAATATCCTGCACGCTACCTTCTGCGATGCCTCGTACGTATAATGGACACCCGAGCGGTTTAGTGGCACCCGACACGAATTCAGCACCGGCCTGAGATCTAAGAACTCCGCTCCCTCGCTCCCACAGACTTCACGGAGTCTTTGGTTTATGCCTTCCACTCGGCTCCAAACCATCGAACCCCGATCCGTCCTAGGTACCAAGCTGCATATGGTAAGCCTCATATTGCGACTCGACCCTCCGCGAATACGGCGGAACTCGGAGCATAGATCTCTCACAGAGTCTAAAATCTCCTCTGATCCCACATCCACGGCGTCATTGGTCCCAACATGGGCTACCACATCCAACTTAGAGCAGCCCTTGTCCCCGACCGCCGCCTTCATCGCCTTCTTCGCCTGTGGCACCATTCCTCCCGGTATACACCAGGAGGTGACCCGTGCATCTCCTCTCTCCTTGCGGGCCTTTACACGCAGTGGAGCCGCTATACGCCGGACATTCGAGCTACCTATCACTAAGATTCCCTCCCTTCCCTCGTCACTCCCTCTCGGCAACCCACCTCCCAGCGCTAGTTCCGATGGCGTAGCCTCCGCCAGCACATCGAACCTATTGCTGACGGGGATCGGCTCAACCTCCGCACTTGCCGTTCCCCGTTTTCGGAGGGTGACCCCATGGCTACGCCTTGAGGCCACAATCCATGCGTCCGAAGCAACGGAGGGAGACTCCTCCGGAGGCACAGAAGTCTGGGGAAGTTCCTCCACCCTCCATCCCGTGACAGTGCCCGAGCTTCCCCGGACCTTGACACGTTTGGAGGGTGTTGGGCCCTCCCCATTCCCCCGCGACCTTCCAGGACTTGCCACCAACCGCTCCACCATGGCACGGAGCTCGTCCACCGTCCTCTCAAGCCCAGCGATCCGAGCCCCTAAGGACTCGCAATCGGGTGAGCTCCTGAGGAGGTTAAGAGCAGACCTAAAGGAAGCCATCCTAATCACAAAACCTTTTTTTTTTTTTTAATTTACGCTGAAGGCCTAGCAGATAATTTCCTGCAGGGAGTGGCTAGGGAGCTGACAGCGGGAGGTAACTGACTTTCACTTTTAGGACGCTAAAGATAGGGGAGGAAGGACAGGTGATGTAACGCAAGTGAGCTATGAGGGGTTGAAGCACTGACGAACAACGCGAGAAAGATCTGTGTTTTTGGATTCAACCTAACTAAATGTTATTATATTAAATAAGTGCAAAAGTAGTAATTAAAGAGGCTTTAACTGGCTATATGTATAAATTACAATATCAGTCGATGGTTTTACAAACGGTCTTAGGTAAAGGTTTTTTTTAATAACGTTATATATACTATATAAAAAAGGGAGATGGAGAGTAAACTATTTAACGACTAGAAAAAAACAACTATCAATCAACAAGAAAAGAAATGTAGTTAACTATTCAGTATCAGTAGACTAGGCGTAAAACTAAAAGTTCAAAACAAAAGTTCTAAACTACTAAAGTTAAAACAACTTCACAACTAAAATAAACAAAGAGTTTTCAATAACGATGATAAAAAGAATATTATAGACTCAGTAATAAAATATATGTACTTAAGTAAGAGTTAGGTTATAATTAAGTTCTATTCTAATAAGATTCTCTTACTACCCGAACACCAGAATCATAAACTAACGATATGCAATAACAATTTACGTACAATAGTATGAAAATATACGTGAGGATAAACAACAGAGATAACAAACTACAAAATTAAGATATGATAATAATTTGGCTTCTACTTATCACTACCAGCAAGCACTCTCGACAGACACACTCGGCGCACGAACCGGGATAACACGGCAGTGAAGAGATTCACTCACACACACAACTCACTCTTAACTAACACTAACAGAAGACCTACTATATAACGACCGAATAAGTGAATAACGATGCGATAAATAAATAACTTGGAATATATAGCTAGGAGAAATAGAATTCACTACGGCTAATATATATATATATATATCACTACACTAAGGTTGCAGCTTCAAGGCACTGAGCAGCAGGTGCACAGCGAGCAGGTAGGCAGCCGGGAACCGGATTAGGGAGCGCTCCGAGAACACGTCCGTACCCTTCAAGAGCAGGCGAGAGCATGACACTAACCATCTAGCTCCATGTGACCCTATTATCTAGCATATCTCCCTTAAATATCCAAGTTGCATGTCAATAGTGCATGTTTGGTGATCTTCACCCCCTGCCACACACCCTCGCGGTGGCTCGCAGGGTATCACCTAGATGTAGATGTAGATATTTCATACCTGGTGATGCTGTAAAAAGCGAATCCGGTCGGAATAAATTTTATCACTGTGGAAGTTGCCTACTTTTTCATACTTAGGTTCTGATAGCGGAATTATCCTGGGCCCGTAGTGTGGTCTCCAGAAAAATGCAAAATGGAATTTTAAAAAACCAAGCAATGCGCAGCATTGTTCATCAAACTCATCGAAAATTTGCGCGCGATAGGAATGTTAGGTGGATCATTTTTCGAAAAAAAAGAGGACAGGCTCCACCTTAGTGCGTCGAGACGCCATCTACTCTCGTCTTTAAACCTCAACGGCCTAACTCAAAGACTTTCCTCCACTTCCGACTTTAAAGGGTGACGCATTCAATCTTTTTATTTGTCCCGAAATAGGAAAACAGCTCCCTTTGTCTAGCGGGCAGACGACTGAAGGGGAGGATGGACCGAGTACATTCCAGGGGTGGTAAAAAAAGACCGAAGACTATTTTTACCGAGGCGTGATCCATATCCTTTAGGCGGTGGCAGGATAGCATTCCGGCTCGCCCGAGACATTTTTATAGGGTCTTTGAGTGGCTTCTTTTCGAACACATTGGATGACACGACAGGCGGAGAAACGGGCACGGATACATTGGAACAACGATCGAAGGAATCATTGGAAATGTGTACGTATTTGTATGTACACGTGGTAAGAACGTGTTTTATTTAACTTTTGTTTCCACGTACAAGGGACCATAATAGTTGCTATAGATCAGGTCTATGAACCTTTGACCCTCACTAGGTAGATTAGATTGTTTTTCTCTGATATATATCTTACCATCATTGATAACTGTAGATCTGTAGATTTTTTCTTTATATATTTTACGTTCTTATTTATGCATGATATTTGGAATCTGTGGTAGTAGTCCTTGTACCCATGCATGCTTGCCCATACTTGCATGTTGGAGCGATTGACGATAGAATGTTTCTTGGTTACTACACTTTAATGGGCGCGTTGCATGTGTGGTACGCTGGTTTCAATGTAGTTTCGGTGTTCTACCGTATAATTCATGCATGCCTGGAGTGGAAGCACCCCCTACCACACACCCTATGGATGGCTTGCAGGGTATGATGTAGATATAAAAACTCACCCAGCATGAAATTTCCGTCATGATTTAACTTTCTGCAAGGTTAAATGCCTAGTAGGACTATTTATCAACAACACTAACCATTAGTTATATCCTAATAAGTTTTGCAAGGTAGCATGCTAGGCTACGTAGCACTCTCCTAGTTTCTGCTCTGATCAGGCATTGCTATCCTAACTGCTTTGGCCTGCGGCACGCGGACGAGAGAAGGTGCGCGGTTCTGATTTCAACTGAAATGAGTGCTCCATGTCTGGTATGGACTCCCCGTGGCACAAATCCCAGTGGTGTGTGTGGTTTACACACACCGTCGTATACATCAAACTATTGTTCAGTTCGGGATAGTCAGAGTCAAACAACCTTCCCACTGATGACAGGCCAAGAAAACGAGCTTTCTTTTTATAACTTCTCCCATGCCCTATCTTTGCGAACTAAATATCTGCGAGCGGAGATCGCATTTGTAAACAACATTTATTTTCGCATGTATCGCTATTAGAAGTCACTCAAACGGGAGATTAATGACTTCAAAATAAATATAACCATTGCTACACTTGGTGCGATTAATAGAGGTAGATGCATGTTATTTACGGGACGATCAACATATTTTGCTAGAAACCAAACTATTATGGTAAAAACGACCACAGGCATAAGGTTAAGGAAACAGACTACAGAACCGGGAGATTTAAAATGTCAATTTTTCCAAGTAAAATAAGGGACCATAATAGTTGCGATAGATCAGTTCTAGGATACTTTGAGTCTCACTAGGTAAAATAGGTTTTTTTTGTAGCGCTAAATATCTTAACAAGCTTATAGGCTACTAGACACGCATGTAGTCTCCGGCATGATATACTCCTGCATGACTTAGTACCTTGTAGTGCTATTTATCTGTCGCATTAATAATACTAACCAGTAGTTTTATCAGGAGCAGGGTACTGCATAGCATCATGTTATTCTACATATCACTCTCCTAGTTTCTGGTCTGACTGCGCACTGTTGTCCAGACTGCTTTTGGCCTGCGCCAGGCATCTACATCTACATCTACATCTACGTCATACCCTGCAAGCCACCCAAAGGGTGTGTGGCAGGGGGTGCTTTCGCACCAGGCATGCATGAATGATATGGTAGAACACCGACATTACATTAAAAACCCGCGTACCACACATGCAAAGCGCCAATTACAAATCTAATACCCAAGAAACATTCTATCTCCAATCGTTCTAACATGCAAGGGATACAAAGACTACTACTACAGATTCCAAATATCATGCATAAATAAGAACATCATTATTTACATCATGCATAAATAAGAAAGAGGAGAATATAATGAGAAAGATTAACTGCCTGCCTATTGTCAATACTCGAACTATTCATGACGACGATCACAGCTGTTATGGTCCCGAATGGTACGCGGAAAAAATGACATTTTATACCTATCGGTTCTACAATCTAGCTCTCTAATTTTATTGGCGCGATCTAATCTGCCGTAGTACGAAGGGGTTAATAGTATGTTTTTTACGTCGTCAGTAAAATGATTTTCCTGAAATTTATTTAGGAGGTTAAGCCTATAATTTAATCTACGCTGTGATAGCGATTCCCATCCTAATTCTTCTAACAGTCCAGACACACTAGCCAACTTATCGTAGCATCGTTTCACAAACCTAGCTCCTCTTCGCTGTACGCGATCTAACTCTGATATCAACCCCGTTTCGTATGGATCCCATACACTAACAGCATATTCCAGATGAGGCCTAACGATTGAAAAATAACAACGTTCTTTCACTTTCTCATCACATTTTCCGAGTACTCTCTTGATAAAGCCTAGCTTCCTATATGCTTGACCGCATATTTCCCTAATATGTTTTCCCCAAGATAGGTCGTGACTAATTGTGACTCCTAAGTACTTAACAGACTCGGCGTGAATAATTTCTGTATTTTTAATTCTGTATGCCCTAAATGGCCAATTTTTCTTTTTCCAAAAGCTGACTGCTACGCACTTTTTTATGTTTAGTTCCATCTGCCACTTTTCGCACCAAGCATGAATAGCAAGTAGGTCGATTGTTAACGAGTCGCTATCTTCGGAATTGTTAATATCCCTATACACAACCGCGTCGTCTGCGAAGAGTCTAAGCTTACTTTTAACGACGTTACTAATATCATTAATGTACAAGAGAAATAAAAGTGGACCAATTACACTTCCCTGAGGAACACCCGATGTAACGCTAACTGTGTTTGACATGATACCGTCTATGACAACCCTTTGTTCCCGCCCATGTAAGAATTGATTAATCCAACTAATAATGTTTTTATCTATTCCATATGCTTCTAGTTTTGAGAGCAACTTAACGTGAGGTACCTTATCAAAAGCTTTCCTAAAATCGAGGAATATCGCGTCAACTTGGACATTATTTTCACCCGAGAGCAAGATGTCATGAACGAAGAGGGCCAATTGGGTTTCGCAAGATCTACCCTTTCGAAATCCGTGTTGGTTATTTATTAACAATTCCTCCCTATCTAAATGACTCATAATGGAGCTTACGATTATGTGTTCAAATACCTTACAGGAAATGGATGTGAGAGAAATAGGCCTATAGTTACTAGGGTCTTCCCTGTCGCCGCTTTTGAATATAGGTGTGACATTTGCTACTCTCCAGTCCTTAGGCACTACATGATCTACTAAAGATTTGGTAAATATTAATTCTAAGTAAGGCGCTATGTCTGATGCCATTGTTTTATATACGCGAGCAGGTATTTGATCTGGACCGGGGGATTTGTTGGGGTTAATATTTTTTAGCTGCTGTTCTATGCCGCGACAATTTATAATAATTTCAGGCATACATGTTTGGGAACGAACTGGCTGCGGATCGAAAAGATGTGGTGTATAAGTACTGAAAATGCTTTTGAAGAATGAGTTTAACGAATTGGCTTTTTGTAGACTGTTGGTTATCTTTTCCCCTTTGATATTCTTAAGCGTGTGTACTGTTGATTTATTTCCTTGAGTGTCCCTAACATACGACCAAAATGCCTTGGGATTATCGTTCAATTGTTCTCCCAGTAATTTACTTTTGAAATCAGCTAACGCCCTTCGGCACGCTTTTTTTGCTAAGAGTTTAGATATTTTGTAATTTTCGGTGACTGTGTATAGTTCTTCGGAGGATTTGTTAATTTTTGCCCTTTTTAACCTAGCATGACATGTTCTTTGGTGCTTTAATGTTTTTCTAACCTCCGCGTTATACCACCTAGGCTCTGCATTGGCTCTTTTCCATTTACTTGGTATGTATTTGCTAACTACTGATCGTGTAACGTTGAGGAAAGTATTCCACAAAACCTCAGTATTACTGTTGATACTTATTTTTTGAAAATTAGTAAATGACTTTTGGAACTCTCGTTTCATACCTTCGTAGTCAGCCTTATTATATAAGTATATTTTTCTTTGTGGATTATGTTTCTTGATCATGCTCACGGAAAAATTAGCTTTAACTATCTTGTGGTCGCTTATTCCCTTATCCGTACCTATGTTTACAACCATGTGTGGAATATTTGTCGCTAAAAGATCAAGTGTATTTTTCCCTCTAGTTGGAGCAGTGACTAATTGATGTAGTGAGTGAGATGTGAATGTATACAGGAGTGACTCACAAAGGTCTTTGTCTTTCCCCCCAGTGATAAAACTGTACGTGTCCCAGTCTATGGACGGAAGATTGAAATCCCCACCGATTATAATATGACAGTCGTTTTTTTGAGTGGTTAATTTACTGAGTTGACTTTCTAGTTCTAATATTGAGGTTATATGGGTATCTGGTGGTCTGTAATATGCGCACACATAGATTGTTTTTGCTTTAGGATTTTGAATGGAGCACCATACGCTTTCTACCTGGTCGTCGGAAAATGACTCCCTCCTACTAATATAACAATCCTTCACTGCAATAAAAACTCCTCCCCCGGTCCTTTCCACTCTATCTTTTCTATAAACTGTGAAATTTTTTGGGAATACTTCATTATCTGCGATTTCGTTACACAACCAACTTCATCATCCGGCATCCGGGGAAACGTGCGCGGTTCTGATTTAAACTGGGATTAGAGCTGCATGCACGGTGTGGAATCACCCCGTGCCACACACCCTAAAGGTGGCTTGTACAGAATTACGAAGAAGTAGATGCACTGACTGTAATAACATGCACAAATACCCATTAATTCGTTCCATTTCAAGGTAGGCAAAATCAAAGAATCCAAAAGATTCCTGAAGACTAAGGCCATATTTTGTGGAACCGGAATATCCTAGATAAATAAAAAATAGGGCAAACTCAACGAGAACAATATTTAAAACGACCTACTATTTCACTTGTTCGTGCGATCTTGCTGAATTCTGATCATCACCTGACGATGCTGCAACGAGAGAAACCTAGGATATAATGAATATAATAGTCGTGGAATTAGCTCTACTTTTTGATTTATCAGTCAAAGAATTTAGTCATCACTGTTGGGCCTAGAAAACCGGCTCCCTTTAATTAATTTCCTCCAAAATGCTCTATGATATATCATTGGAGACCGCTTTCTCTTTTTGGCACACAACATGCCTTAATACACACTCTTTTATTCTCAAGACTACTAATATCATAGAACTGGCCTATTGCAACCATTATGCTCCTCATTGTGTAAGGAAAAAAATGACATTTTTAAAGCTATCAGTTCTGCAGTCTATTTAATCAATCTTATGCCTGCGATCGTCTATACCATAATAGTTTGAATCTGGCAAAATATTTCGAACGGCCGGCAAAAAAGTCCATATCAAACTTTTGCAAATGATTTAACCTATATTTTTCCATTCGATCAGATAGAGGTTCCCACCCTAATTCCTTCATCAATGCATTTACATTGCTAAGTTTTTAGTGACAATTTTTAGCTAATCTTCCTGCTCTCCGCTGTGTTCAATCTATATCTCAAACTAGTCCAACTTCGAATGGATCGAGATCACAGGCTCGGAATCAGAACGGGCGCTATTTTTACGAACTTGTATTTGAGGGTTCGCGCAAGTTTTGAGTTTACACGAACGTAATTCCACGCATCCCCTTCCTCAAGTGAATGCTTCGTGTGAATTCACAAGGGCTGAATACACGGTGGAGACGCAGAAAAGATAAAGGGGAACTAACAGGAGAACCTAGCATTGAAACGAGAGAAGGAATGTCTATTTTAAAGATCGTTTCCTCTGATAAACTTGCAAACCCCTTCCGCTCGAAGGAAAACCTTCATAGGCACGGAATTCGCTCTACGTTTAAGGGCCAGTTGACCCAATTTCTATAAATGATCGATGACATTTGGCGAGTTTAGTTCACTTAATCTAAAACATTCATGTTTATAGAGTTCAATATTTCGTTATCGACGAGAATCAATCATTCCCACTTGACAAGACTAAACGGTTGGCATTTGAATGAGAGTAACAATGGGGAGACACTACTGACGTTCTACTCAAGGTGATGAGACAAAAATTTGTCACGCATGTAGCGTGCCTCCAGTGACTCATTACCGACCTTAAGCCTCAGTCCTTAAGTCATTTCCTACGACTTGCTTACGAAACTGGTCTCCACGGAGAGGAAGAAGTTTCTAACCCACTGAGACGAGTCGTAGGAGGGAATAAAAATGGCGAACAATAGCAAAATCACGATTTTATGCACGCGTGAAAGAAAAGCAGCGAGGTAAACAAGCACTCCTACCCGGACAGCCGTGCGACATTGGTGAAAAAATCGTAAGAAATTTGACTCAAATCTCGAAAATAAACATAAGATTCGCATGGGCGAATAAGAAATATTCCCGACGATTCTTCATAATTTTCGGCACCATTGTGCTTAATGAATAAAATGATCGTTAAGGGGGTTGGTTCGCGAATCGTGAGTCGTTGAGTGTACATTTTAATTACTTTTCCAGCAAGTAAAAAAAAATTCTTTGACCAAACTTCACTAAAATTAATCTATTTATACCTTGGAAATTACTGTACAGTTTGTATTTTAAGTGACGCAACAATTAGATTTTAAAATATTGGTCTCCATTTAAGCGTTGTTTCGGATTGGGTTTACGGCGAGGAATTCGAATTTAAAACGATAATCGTGATAAATACGTATTTTTTATTAGGCATGACACCTTGATATTTACTAGGAACCATTATAAGCATATGAAGTCATACGGATATCTTCGCGTTTGGGAGAAATCTGCACATATGTCATAGAATATTTCGAAAAACATGACAAGTACTTTAAGACTACGAGTTAAAATAGCATAAAATTGCCAAAGACACCAAATCGCCAACATGTTTTTTTTTTGCTTTTAACTGTACATATTACTATTCATCATCATCTGGTGTTCTGCCTGCTGGCAGGTCCCGTACACCACTGCTGTCTCCATCCGCTTCTGTCCCGAGCTTCTTTCTTTGCTTCATCATAGCTGATGTTCTTCACGTGATCCACCAATTTAATCCTTCTCCTTCCTCTCTTTTCTCTCTCCTTCAATCGAACCCTCAAAAGTGCCACAGTTATTATACTTTTCCCTCTCATCACATGGCCCAACCAGTTTCCTTTCCTTTTCCTTATTTCCTTTAGGAGCGATCTTCCTTCTTTTACTTTGCTCAAAACCTCTTCATTTCTCATCTTATCTACCCATCTTACTTTTTCCATCCTTCTCCACATCCACATTTCATAAGCTTCTATTCGATTCCTTTCCCTCTTACCTAATGTCCACGCTTCACATCCATACATGAAAACGCTCCATGAATAACATTTAGCTAGTCTCTTTCTCAGCTCCATATCCAGGCTTTTATTGCATAGCAAGTTTTTCTTCTGGCAAGTTTATTACTATTATCTGTATCAAATGTCTTGGGCGCTAGGAGGGTGGAATAAAACTTGCTGGGGTGGGCGAAGAGAAAATTGCTCGTCACGTGATGATCAAAGAGGCAAACACGAAACTGTAGCAATGAGCCATTCCGGAAGAAAAGAGTTACCAAAAAATATTGTTCAAAACTCTATTTGCTACTCGTTTGTGTATCATAAATGTAAAGATAACCAATTTCACAGACGCTGAAGAGGAATGATTTCCTAGAGCAGGGGCTATTCACTAAGTTAACCAATCGATCTCGGATCGATCTGAACTCGAACCGATCTAAAAATTCCAAGCAAGTCGACTCAGATCGCCTGGTTTACCAACACGGACTGAAAATATCGATATTGAACAATCGAATCTATCACTTGAAGCACGATTGACCCGGTGTGTAAACAAGTGCAGACTTTGAAATTTTCAGTCGCATTCCGAGTGAACCAAATTGTCCAATTGGAGGTCGAATTGCGATATGCTATGACATCATCAGTATCATATCACTCGCCATTACTGCACTATTGTTACAACTGGTTAAAATACACATCTTGAATAATAACGATAACATTTTGATTCCCAATGACAACCAAAAGAATAACGAGGAGCGCTTAAGACCCGCTGGTTCAGATCGATCCCACTAGCCCGTTGCGTTTACCATACCGGACTAATCCGGTCAGATCGATCTGGCATAGATTGGTAAACGTAGTGATTGTAACTTGTATAAAATATTAAACACATAAGCTGTATTTATAACCGAAAAACCGAAGAATCAACCACCATCCAAGCCCCGCGGAAGCCTTAATCAAAACTTTATAATTTAACAAGAACGTTGTTATTTTTCAATCGTTAGGCCTCATCTGGAATATGCTGTTAGTGTATGGGATCCATACGAAACAAGAGTTGATATCAGAGTTAGATCGCGTACAGCGAAGAGGAGCTAGGTTTGTGAAACGATGCTACGATAAGTTGGCTAGTGTGTCTGGACTGTTAGAAGAATTAGGATGGGAATCGCTATCACAGCGTAGATTAAATTATAGGCTTAACCTTTTAACTAAATTTCAAGAAAATCATTTCTCTGACGACGTGAAAAATATACTATTAACCCCCTCGTACTACGGCAGATTTGATCGCGCCAATAAAATTAGAGAGCTAGATTGTAGAACCGATAGGTATAAAATGTCATTTTTTCCGCATACCATTCGGGACCATAACAGCTGTGATCGTCGTCATGAATAGTTCGAGTATTGACAATAGGCAGGCAGTAAATCTTTCTCATTATATTCTCTACTCTCATATTTATGCATGATGTAAATATTGATGTTCTTATTTATGCATGATATTTTGAATCTGTAGTAGTACTCTTTGTATCCCTTGCATTTTGGAACGATTGGCGATAGAATGTTTCTTGGGTATTAGATTTTGAATTGGCGCTTTGCATGTGTGGTACGCGGGTTTCGATGTAATTTCGGTGTTCTACCGTATCATTAATGCATGCCTGGTGTGGAAGCACCCCCTGCCACACACCCTTTGGGTGGCTTGCAGGGTATGACGTAGATGTAGATGTATAATAGTAATGTACCAATTCCGAGAAAGTACTGAGGAAGTCGCTCAATCAAAACGGACCAACACTCGGTATTTTCGCGCCCTGTGCCAAACTTTGACTCAATAAGATGCCACACACCCCAAAAATGGCTGAGAGAAACATATTTTTACAAACGACGCGTCAGAGAACCCACTTAGAATGTTAGACCCCACTTAGAATACGCTACCTGTATTTGGGATCCTCAAGAGGTAGACTTAAACAGAGTTAGAACGCTTGCAGAGAAGATCAACAAGATATGTGAAAGGCCGTTATGATAGTCTTGTTAGTGTTACTGACCTCTGGCTAAAACTAGGATGGAAATCGCTTCCAGACCGTCGATTGATCATTAGATTCAATCTTTTAAGTACATGCAACACCGATTTATTTCCAGAAGTTATCAATAACCAACGAACTCCAACATACTACGCTACATCAGTTCATGAGAATAAAATAAGATGAATAGATTGTGGAACACAAAGGTTGAAAATGTCGTTTATCCCGTGATTGATAAGAGACCATAATGGCAACGTAGGACTTCGAAGTAGGTTAGTTGACAGGTAGTGTAGCTGATTAATGCATTGACCCCCTAATGCATGTTTCTAAATCTGCTGAGTAGTGCTAACACCATGTTTTGCATGTTCCTTGTGTTACTCTTGTGTCACGTTCACGTAGTTACATTATAGATTATTTTAGTAATTTTTGTAGCATTTGTAGCATGTCCGTTATGTAGTGCATGTTGGTGCAAGTAAATTTCTTCACTGTAGTCATGTTGGTGATGAGGCACCTCCTGCGAAACACCTTTGCGGTGGCTTGCAGGGTAATAAGTAGATGTAGAAGTAGGGAACGACGAAATCCGGAGAACGACCACGCCATTATTTCCGAGGAGAGAATCGTGAACACATGCACATAACCATGTTAAACATTAAAGTCCGCACGCATTAAAGAAACTAGGTTTTGTTAAACGTATAATAGGAAGGTCCACGGATGAAAAAGTGAAAGAGAGATGCTACTTCGCTCTGGTTAGGACACACCTCGAATACGCCGCGAACATTTTGGACCCTAGTTTAATAGATTCAAACAAAAAAATTAATAACATACAAAGGAAAGCAGCGCGCTTCGTTCAAAACTACTACGAGCGTACATATCGCGTCTTACAACTTTTAGAGGGATTAAGGTGGGAGCCCCTAGAGACTCGGAGGCTACACGCTAGGCTTGGGTTGCCTGATAAATTCAGAACTGATGTTTTCCAGAGCGATATAGAGAATATTATCCAGACTCCTCACAACATCTCTAGGTCTGACAGACGCGATAAAATAAGTGAGATACACTGCCGAACAGATAGGTACAAGAACTCGTTCTTTCCGCGAACAATAAGCGATCACAATAAAAATTAAGCTCACTAAATACACTCCTATTATACATGTCACCATTTCATCTCCCAAAAACTTACATCTTTACACGGCTGGTGACCTAACACCCCCTGACACACGCCCATGCGGCGTCTCGCGGGGTATTATGTAGATGTAGACGTAGATGTGGAGAGCCACTGTTACAAAATTATACCGGGAGACGTCTACGGCCTATTCCCGCGGTAAATTTAAGCTGGTTATCACTTCCTCTATTCGGTGGAGGAAGACTTTTCCTCCATGTACCCGATTGGATCCGGGAGTGCATGGTTTCTTTCAACCCCCACCCAACCCGTCATTCGTCCGGATTGGAGATCCTTAAACGCACGCATCACTTCGAGAGCATACTGAAGCCCTAATATACGCACACAGGATGCAAATTAACGACCCGTGGCAGCGGCCAGGCCTGAAAACACGCGTCTGCGTTCACGCAGTGACATGGAAGCCACTTCAGGGGTGTGTGGCAGGGGAAAATTTCACACCAGGCACGCACTTGCTCTCCGTTTTAATCTATGAAACCTGAGTTAAAAGCGTAAAAACTCATAACCCATAACTCATAATTAGAAATAAGAATAAAGAAGATACAGCTATAATAAGAAAAGGAGTTAGACAAGGCTGTCCTCTATCACCAGTAATTTTCAATGCATACATCCAAGAAGCAATCGATAAGGTAAAGGAAAATGTTGATGTGGGAATCAAAGTAAATGGGAAGAAAATAGAAAGGTTACGATATGCTGATGATACTGCCATAGTTGCAGAAAAGAAAGAAGATTTAGAAATTATACTTAACGAGATGCAAAGAATTCTTAGAGACCAATATGGATTGAGGATAAATAAGCAAAAGACTAAAGTGATGGTATGCGGTGTTCAAGACTGCTGTGAACCTGTAAGGATAAGAATAAATGAAGAAGAACTAGGACAAGTTACAGAATTCAGCTACTTGGGAAGCAAGATTACAGAAGATGGAAGGAATAAACGAGAAATTGTGAACATAATACAACTGGCAAAAATAGCTTATAATGATAAAATGACTATACTGACTTGTAAAAATGTTAGTTTGGAAGTAAGAAAGGGGGTTATGAAAGCTTATGTTTGGAGTGTGGCTCTTTATGGGTGTGAAATTTGGACTATCGGGAAACATGAAAAGAGCAGATTAGAGGCCCTAGAAATGTGGTGCTATCGAAGGATGCAGAAAATCAGCTGGCGAGACAGAATCACCAATGAGGAAGTGCTGAGAAGAGTACAAGAAAATAGAAGTCTTTGGAGACAGATACAGACAAGGAGACTTAAACTAATAGGTCACATTCTACGACGAAATAATTTTATAAAATTAATAGCTGAAGGTTTTATTGAAGGGACAAATTGTGGAGGACGTCCTAGATTAAGCTATATGAAGCAGATCATCAATGACTCTGGATGCGTCTCATATGGTGAAATGAAGAGGAAAGCTGAGCTAAGAGCGGAATGGCGTGCTGTTGCCAACCAACCCATGGGTTGATAACCGAAGATGAGAGATGATGAACTCATAACCCAGAAACGCCATTTGTATTTGTTTATCTAAATGGATTTTTCTTTACTTGCTTTTCAATTATAAACCTTCTGCGTTGGTTGACAGTTTTCTGCCGGGCGTACAAAATGTTCGGCTTTAGCCACCGTACAACGATGGAAACGATGACAGGCATACATCTACATCTACGTAATACCCTGCGAGCCACCACGTGGGTGTGTGGCAGGGGGTGAAGATCACCAAACATGCAATATTGACATGCAACTAGGATATTTAAGGGAGACATGCTAGATAACAGGGTCACATGCAGCTTGATGGTTAGTACCTACATAATAAGAAAGGGATTAATTGTTGTTATTACATGCATCATGCACTACAGACTACTCTAACTATATTTCACCTACCTATCCCTTTGTTACGCTGCCTATTGTTCTCTCTTATGGTACGCGAGAAAAATGACATTTTAAATATATCAGTACGACAATCTATCTCTCTAATCTTGTTAATATGATCAAACCTAGCATAATACGCAGGGGTTCTCAATATATATCTAACGTCATCTGTGAACAAATCGGTTTCGAATTTACTTAAAAGGTTTAAACTAAATTTTAACCTGCGTTCTGATAGTAATTCCCATCCTAGTTCTTCTATCAAACTCGTAACACATATTAACATAAGGTTAAGGAACATGCAAAATCCAACTTAATGGACTCTTTTAATTTTAAAATGAAAAATAATACTCTCGCGTTCCACATTACTTTTCATATCTACGGAATTTAAATTAAGAACGGGAACAAGAGTTAGTGTTTTTCTTTTTAGTAAGAGTTCAGTCAAGCTAAAATGTCACAGTTATTACAACATTATACAAATATGCATAAAACCCCTGCACGATCGAAGGATTTTCTTGCGATTAAGAATGAAGTTTAACGGTATTAGATTTCACGCTACAGTTTCAGACTTCACTTCATGGAAGGTAATGGTATTCATATTTAAAGAATACAATTTTGTACTTTTCCACAGAATTCGATTTTGTGTGGTACGACGCGTTTCACCGACTTGCGGCACTATCAGGTACAAAAATTCAGGATTCAGGGGCTGAGAATCGACCAAGTGAAATAAAAAGTACTTAACCCGTGTATTCCTTTTCAATTCCCCCCGCCCACACCATTCCTTTACCCCCTCCCCCTTCCTTCAGCCTTTTGTATATATACCAGTACTATTTGGACTGAATCTCTGTACCTGATGATGCCACAAGTCTGTGTAACGCGTCGTACCACACAAAATAAAATTCTGAGGAAAAGTACAAAATTGTATTCTTTATATATGGTAGTAGACTTATTTTTAAAAACAGTTGAGAAAGAATTAGAATTACGCACCGTTAAATTTCTGACATGATCATTGCTTCAGAAAGCCCGCATGTTTATAATACATTTCCTCCGCATCCCATGGAAAAGGGCTTTCATTTTTTTGACAAATATCTCTAAAGGTAACCTGGAGAGTGGTTAATTTTCTGGAATCATCGGAAAGGTGAAATCATTTCCTGCATTCCGGGTTTCTCTCCATCTTTCCTCGATTCACAATTAATTTCTTTCACTCGAATCGACCAAACCCCACCCGTGCTTCACGGTGCAAAAGATTTCCCCCGTCGGTCAACTCGCCAGAAGAACCAAACCAATACATTATGCCACCATCGCGTTGCTTCACCGCACGAAGGGATATCTTCTGATGGTGGCCAGTAAATGCTGGGCCTGCATTGTCATCAATTTTGATTAACGCCTTTTGGAAATATTTCGCGCCCGGAATCTTCGCGCCAATTTCGACACCAAAGAGTAAGAGAAAATTGATCGAAGGAAAGTGAAATTTCGAGAACATTTTTACTTAAGGAGGATTGAAGTGATAATTACTTTCAGTAAAAACGAGGATGCGTCACAAGTATGCAAGGAATACGGCATGCCTCAAATTAAAGACGAGCTTCGTGTCATAGGGCCAGACGAAGAAAATTTTGGAGACTACGATACAATTATATCCAATTTCTTGGAGTCTTATAACACCACTGAGCACTGAACTCATTACACTATTTCAGTTACACTAACGAGACTATCATAACGGCCTTTCACGTATATTGCTGGTCTTCTCTGAACGCATTCTAACTGTTTTTAAGCCTACCTCATGTTGATCCCAAACACCTGCAGCGTATTCTGACGTTAGACATATATTAATAACCCCTGCGTATTATGCTAGGTTTGATCATATTAACAAGATTAGAGAGATAGATTGTCGTACCGACAGATTTAAAATGTCATTTGTTCACAGATGACGTTAAGATATATATTGGGAACCCCTGCGTATTACGCTAGGTTTGATCAGATTAACAAGATTGGAGAGATAGATTGTCGTTCCGATAGATTTAAAATGTCATTTTTCCCTCGTACTATAAGAGAGAACAATAGGCAGCGGAGCAAAGGGATAGGTAGGTGAAATATAGTAAGAGTAGTCTGTAGTGCATGATGCATGTAATAACAACCAATAATCTCTTTCTTATTATGTAGATACTAACCACCTAGATGCATGCGACCCTGTTCTCTAGCATGCCTCCCTTAAATATCCTACTTGCATGGCAATAGTGCATGTTTGGTGATCTTTACCCCCTGCCACACAGCCTCGTGGTGGCTCGCAGGGTATTACGTAGATGTAGATGAAGTTGTTGATTTCTCTGACTTTATCGTCGCACTTTCCAAGTTCTCTTTTAACAAATCCCAATTTACGACCATCTTCACCAATCATTTCCCGAATATGTTTGCACCACGAGAGATCATTAGTTAGTTTAACTCCGAGGTATTTTACAGATTCTCAAGTCTCTAATTGTGTATTCTGTGCATATTAATTTTCTTTCTCACATTATATTCTTAGAATGATTCTAATCATTCCTTGGAGCCTTAAAACGCCACTGATCACTGAATCCATTTAGGGTGTTGCGAATTTATGTAGCTGCTGATTGGTACAGTGTTCATGTTGAGAATTTATGTTCATCTACATATACAAATAACCCTGCAAGACACCACAAGGTTGTTTGGCAGGAAGTGACTTATCACCAACATGAACTACAGTGGAGGAGTTTAATTTCACCAACAAGCACCACACTATCGGCATACTAAAAATGCTACAGAAACTACTAAAATAATCCATTGTGTAACTATATATAACGTGACACAAGATTCATGCAGGGAACATGCAAAACATGGTGTTAGCACTACTCGGCAGATTTAGAAACATGCATTAGGGTGCATATAGATTACTCAGCTACGCTACCTGTCAAGCTACAAGCTGAACACTACAATTCAAGACGAGCTTCGTGTCGTAGGGCCAGACGAAGAAAAGTTTTGAGACTACGATGGACGCAATTATATCCAATTTCTTGGAGTCTTATAACACCACTGAGCACTGAACTCATTACACTATTTCGGTTACACTAACGAGACTATCATAACGGCCTTTCACATATATTGCTGGTCTTCTCTGAACGCATTCTAACTGTTTTTAAGCCTACCTCGTGTTGATCCCAAACACCGGCAGCGTATTCTACGTAGCTGATTTCTCTGACTATGTTGCAGCAGAGTATAAGTACTCATACTTTTGTCGCAGTTATAGCATATGGAGCAGTGCATATTAATGAAATATCAATCCCTGGCAGGTATTTACATTTTTCCGATGGGTATAACGTCGTGTCCTCATTTACTCTCGTAGGATACAGTGTAATTCATTTCAGCGTATACTCGTCCCCTGCCGTACACACTTGAGTTACCCTTGGCTTGGAGGATACTCTTGAGATCTCACTCGCGATTAGTAAATGAAAAATACACAATACGACTAAATGGGTGAAAACGATAAAAAACTACAGATTTAAAAAAAAAAATTAAAAAAGAAATTCAATTTACTAAAACCATAAAAACCATGGAAATCGTTCCACAAGGAATTAGGTTTATGAGTTGCTTTGAGTACTGGCTTCTCAAAATTGGGTCCCTGGTTGGAGTCCCGACAGTAGCGCAGACTGTCTTAACATTTTATAGATATGACGTAATATCAGGTGCATGGTACAGGTCATTTTCTACCACTAACCCTCTCCTTGCCTCGCAGCTTACAATACAAGCACACATGTTTGCCGCATGGGATGTTATTTGCATAATGATACGAGAAGCTGTAAAATCACCAGCTTCCGCAATAAAATTACCATCACAGGAAATGTCTCAATGAGATCGAGGATTAGCCATGCGCATTCAACGAGAATGAATTAATTTGATACATCAGTAGTTGTTACGCGCAATTTTAAATCGAATATATTTTTAGTTTCTGCGCAATTTCTTTGGACTTTCAAAGGCTCAATTGCAAATTTATAAGCACCATTTGCAAGAAATTAACAACATGTTCAGAGGTGGCTTTGGTAGTTAAAAATATGATAATACCTTTTATAAATATATACATGAATAAAATAAAGTTTCTCTTCATGCATAGAACATCTGAGATACTATTTTAGGCATATAAGATGGGCTCTACCGATTACCCTAATTTGAGCATAAGTATATCTTTAGAGCATTTTTATGGCAATATGAATGTCTCCACACGTGAAGATGGCATACTAAACGATATCTTTGAAATTACTTGCTGTTTCGGACGCCCATAATTTGATAACCGAGGAGCAAGCGGACATTTTTAATTTTTTTAGATTTCGGACGACGGTATTCCAAATACTATTAAAAAAGAGATTTAAAACTGATTCCCGATTTAATTATTGTTAAAAAACTGCTATTTTTCTTATTCGTGCGTTGACGAGAAATTTTAGATTACCTATTCGAGGGCACCGGATACAAGTGTGCATAACGATTATGCAATCGAAAACAATGTTACTTTGTCTTTCACTCAACGGCGGTTATTAGTACCTCATTATTCGGTGGAACCACCTTCTACATCTACGATATACTGTGCAAACCACCATTAGAGTGTGTGGCACGGGGTGATTCCACACCAGGCATGAAAAACTCATCCCAGCTGAAATCAGAACCGCGTGCGCTCGCCCGGATGCCAGGGGCAGGCCAAAAGCAGTCAGGATGGCACATTTACATCTACGTGATACCCTGCGAGCCACCACGAGGGTGTGTGGCAGGGGGTGAAGATCACCAAACATTAACCATTGACATGCAAGTATGATATTTAAGGGAGATATGCTAGATAAGAGGGTCACATGGAGCTAGATGGTTAGTATCTACATAATAAGGAAGGGATTATTGGTTGTTATTACATGCATCGTGCACTACAGACTACTCTAACTATATTTCACCTACCTATCCCTTTGCTACGCTGCATATTGTTCTCTCTTATAGTACGAGGGAAAAATGACATTTTAAATCTATCGGAACGACAATCTATCTCTCTAATCTTGTTAATTTGATCAAACCTAGCAAAATACGCAGGGGTTCTCAATATATAACTAACGTCATCTGTGAACAACTCTGTTTCGAATTTACTTAAAAGGTTTAACCTAAAGTTTATCCTGCGTTCTGATAGTAATTCCCATCCTAGTTCTTCAATTAAGCTCGTAACACTTATAATGTCATCATAACGGCCTTTAACAAACCTAGCAGATCTCCTTTGCACGCGCTCTAATTCTTTTATCATACCTTACTCGTACGGATCCCATATACTAGCGGCATATTCTAAATGAGGACTGACAAGAGGACTGACAGTACTCAGTCAGACCATAAACTAGGATAAAGCTACGTAAACCAACATGCTGCCATGTCGTTATAGTATTCACAACTACTAGTTAGTATCATTAATGCGACTAATGAATAGTAACTCAAGGTACTAAGTCACGCAGGAGCTATATCTTGCCGGATATTTCATGCGGGATTAGTAGCTAATAATGATATCCAGACATTTAGCTCAAGTACAAAGCCTACTTTACCCAGTGAGGATCAAAGTTTCCCAGAACTGATCCAATGCAACTGTTATGGTCCCTCATTCTACGTGGAAAAATGACATTTAAAATCTATTGGTTCGACAGTCAATTTCCTTGATTTTATGTCTGTGATTATTTCTACCATTATATCGTAGTTTGGATTATTTACTGGTCTGCGTGAAATCTTACATACGTATCCTTGTCAGTGATATCTAGCTAGAGATAAAAATGAAAGAATACATAATAAAATTATTGCAAGAATCATTATCGTAATAAATAGTATTATTACAAGAATACGTATGGTAAAAGGTTGCTAAAGTATGTTGTACCTCATACCTTTAATTGTATGCCTAAGACTCTGCATAATCTAAAATCCTTGGCCGAAATTAAAACAAAAGTGAAACAATGGTTAATTAGCGAAATTGTGAATATGTAATAGCTTATAACAACCTGATATTTATAAGTAATAATAATTTTTCCTATTTTGGTTTCAATATTCCTTATAAATTTAAATGTTATGTTATTGTCATTGTATTATTTTTAAGAAATTAAAATTATAATGTAATATAAATGTAATGTAAGCAATATACCAGTAGGGTAATTTTTATTTAGACTATTAAATGTTATGCTTGTAACATGCCACTATGTAATATAATAATGGAACCTTCTGACAAGCTTTATGGCTTAGAAGGACCAAGTTTTTTAATGCAAATAAAGGCATTCATAAGTTAATAAAAAATTGTTTTTTTTTTGGCAATTCTATGCTGTAATAACACGCAGTACCATGGCACATTGAAAATATTTCGTAATGATTCGATTATACAATTACAAATTTTTTTCTAAGCGCAAAATGTCAAATTTCTTATTATTTCAACTGATATTAACAAATATTGAGTTATCATGCCGGGTCCAATAATGAAGAACAAAACATATTACAATATAATTTCGTTCGAATTTCAAAAATGGAGCCGAAAAATCCAGTGACAGTATGCCATAATTTTGGAGAAAAATTTAAAATGGATTTCTATTATAATTTTAATCACAGCCTGTGCAGCGAGTTCCAACGCATGAACCGATACTTTGACATGGGTTATAATAATCAGAGCCACCTTAAGCTACCTTCCACTTTCGATGACCGCATGCTTCATTCGCGTAAGTTTCTCGCGCTACGTTCGCCATTTCTATCCGAAGAAGACTTATTTCCTCTAGATAATTGATAAAAAATGTGTGACTTAGTATTTGTCTTGTCTCGCATAGTCAAGTCCAAACCACCTTAAGTTACCTTATAATTTCGATTACGGCATGCTTCATTCGCACATGCTTCTTGAGCGGTCGTTCGACGATTATGACTGAAGAAGACTAAATTTCCCGAACTTAAAAATAAAAATGTGCAATTTAGCAATTATCTTGACTCGCATAGTCAAGCCAGAGCCACCTCAAGTTACCTTCCACTTTCGATGACGGCATTCTTCATTCACTTTAGTTTCTTGAGATGTCGTTCGCAATTTCAATCCGAAAAGGACTCATTTTCTCCAACTAAAAAATAAAAATGTGCATTTAGTATTTGTCTTGACTCGCATAGTCAAGCCAGAGCCACCTTAAGTTACCTTCCACTTTCAATGACCGCATGCTTCATTTGCTTAAGCTATTTGAGCGTTCGTTCGCCATTTCTATCTGAATAGGACTCATTTCCACTAACTAAAAAATAATAATGAGCATTTAGTATTTGTCTTGACTCGCATAGTCAAGCCAGAGCCACCTTAAGGTAGTGAGAGCGAGATAGTTCCCTAATCATAATAGAGACCAAATTCGAATTATACGTTTCAATTTCACCAACTGTGAGACCCACGAATTATATACCGCATTATTAAAGGTGAAATAAGATTGTGGTTTTACATAACAGAAATTGCAAGTAATTAAATGAAAATATCCAAATAAATCTTTAACTTGACTAATTGTTTTTACGCGGTACGTTTGAGACTCCATCAAAACGGAAGGTTTATTGTGATCCCGAAGAATTTACTGCGGTGACAGTATGATTAATTTTCAAATATAGTTGAGAAAACGCAAACTAAACACTGTTGATTTTTGTACGAGATCTAGGCGTTAGAAATTCCTCATTTGTTGCAGATCTCTCGGTATGCACGGTCAGAAGTATGCACGAATCATTTCCCCTGTAAAACGGCTGGTATTATTTTGTCAAATATCTCGAAAAGTAATGTGGTAAGGGGTTGAATTTTTGGTGTCAATGGAAGGGTGTTATCTTTTTCTTTAAAACGAGACGAAATTCATTGATTTCAGAGTAAAATGATATTTCGCTCAAACTACGTTAAGTTACCTTCCACTTTCAATGACCGCATGCTTTTTTCGCTATGCTTTTTTGAGCGGTCGTTCACCATTTCCACGCGAAAAAGACTCATTTCCCTTACTTTGGAAAGTCTTAAGGCCAATACGGCGTCGTTCCACTGCCCCCATGACCACACCATCTCCTCTCCCCGGCCCCCTCTTGACGCCGCCCGCACCCATCCAACACATTCCCTACCGCAAGCATTCCCTTTCTGGCATTCAAGCGTTTCGACACCGCTGCCTTTTCTCTCTCTCTCTCTCCACTGAATTCTAACGCCGCATTCGCGATGGCCATAAACAACTCGCGTCTTTCAAAATACACACGGGGAGACGAGCCAAACTGGGCTCGATTGGAAGCACGCCGGGTTTAAAAGAGATTTAAACGAAATGATAAACTTCCGAAACAATTCGTAGGCTAAAAGATAGAGGAGGACGGTTCTCCAGTGAGATCGCCAATACTTTTTTTTCCCACAACCGCGAGAGTTCTATCTCCTTTGAAATACATAATTTGAAATGATTTAAGGTAGTTTGAGCGAAATATCATTTTACTTATAAATAAATGAATTTGGTCTCATTTTAAAGAAAAATATCTTATACTTCTAATGATAACAAAAATTCATCACATAACCGCATTACTTTCCGAGGTATTTGCCTCAAAATACCAGCCCTTTTACATGGAAAATGTTATGTTTATGCACTTCAGAGAGGCATTACTAATAAAATGAGGTATTTCTAACACTTAGATGTCGTAAAAAAAACTAGATGCGTGTAGTTTGTATGTTTTCTCAATTATATTTGAATATTAATCATATTGTTATCGCAGTAGGTTCTTGGGTATCTTGGGTATGGAAAAAAATTAGTCAGGTTAAAGCCTTATTTAGGTACTATTATTTAATTACTTATTATTTCTGCCATATAAAACAAAATTATGCACCATTAATAATCGAATATTTAATTGATCTGTCCTACAGCTGGTGAAATTAAAATGTATAATTAAAATATGGTCTCTATTATGACTAGGGAACTATCTCGCTCGGACTACCTTAACAGGGCTACGAGCACATTTTGTTTTATCATAACTCTTTTTCCAGAACTAAGTGATTTTATTAGTTATTGGGGCCCAATAAAGAAGTGCTAGTTTAAATAATTTATTTAGTCCTAGTACTATTTCTGATACAGTAGTGTTCCCAAATGTAGCTAAATACTCCCATCTCTTTTATAACTATAAAAGCCTCGCACAATAAATGTACGGGATATATATCTGAACAGAGAACAAAATGAATTTGATATTGTTGTATTCATCATTCAACAGTAAAAATGCTTAATAAACGACTATGGAAATATATATATGTCGACAAGTGTTTCGGACCTTATATATATATATATATCGAAAAACACACAACATTGTTAATCCCTATGATTCAGATGGTGTAGTTGTTTTTATACAATGTGGTCTTGATTTTCAGGCATCCAGTACTCATCCCAGTTCAAATTAGAACCGCGCACTTACCCTCCGATGCCAAGCGAAGGCCAAAATTGGTCAGGATAACAATACGAGGTCAGACCAGAAACTAGAAGAGTGCCATGTAGACTAACAGGCAACTACACAGCTCACTATGTAAGATACAACCACTAGTTAGTACTATTAATGCGAGTGATAAATGGTACTACTAGGTAATAAATCATGCAAGAGCTATAAAATGCCGGAAATTTCATTTCATCAAATTTCATGTTGCAAATAATCATGTTAAGAGATACTTAGAACAAGTACAAAACTTACTTCTCCCGGTGAAGGTCAAAGTAACCTAGAACAGAGATATTGCAACCATTATGGTCCCTTATTTTACTTGGAAAAAATGGCATTCAAAATCCATCGTTTCTGCAGTCTATTTCCTTAACCTTATGCCTGTGATCGTTTCTACCATAATAGTGTAGATCTACAAAAACGTGTTGAACGTCCATCAAAAAATGGTCTACATCAAAATTTCGTAAAAGATTTGATTCATAATTATATTTGGTACGGAGGCTTCCACGGTGATTTATTGAGTTCAATTTATTCGAGTTTTTCCCGCGTTGGCTCACTTTAACGTTCAAAATAACGGACAAAACGGACGATGTTGGTTCATTTTAACGACGTCAGGACCTGACGACGCTAGCTGTAACGTTGGCGAAACTGCTGTCCGTTAAAATGTACCAACGCGGGGAAAAACCCCAATAAACTGAACTCATAATTATATTTCCCCACTGATCAGATGGATGTTCCTGCCCTAATTCCTTCAAAAATTCAGTAACACTGCTAGGTGTATCGTAAGGATTATTAACATGTCTTCCTGCTCTCCGCTGTATTCGATCATGGTTGATCGCCGGAGTTACACCGTGACGAGTGGTCTTGGTTGGATACGCGACGATGAGATTACGTTTTAGCAAACGATCACGGAAATTTCAAGCAACTCGAGCGAACTCATCTGGCCTTCGCCTCACCAAGGAGGTCCCTACGAATCAGTACGAACGCCAAAGTTATGATGCGCGGGCAAATATTGTGCAAGGTCGAGCGCACGAGACAGAATTAAAAAATAACCTTGCGGGGCAGGAATCTAGCGACGAAGCGATTCCCCGCGTTTTTTTTTATCTTTCAAGCGAAAGATAATTGGAGGTTTTTTCCCCCCACACCCAACCCTTATCACGCGGGCATAATTTTGCAAGTATAATGCGGCCATTCTATTAGGTGTGGTCCGCACAGCCGCGAGGGATATATTAACGGCTAAAAAAAAATTATGTATCGGTGTAGACGATGCGAGACCACAGATTCATTCAGTGCGCCGGCGGTGGGTTGAACGGCCATGAATAACACATCGTCGCGTCGAAAATAATTAAGTTCCCCGTCCACAGGGGGAACGATTATCTTTTTTTTGCGTTTTTTTTTAAATCTGAAGGTGGAGTATTAGCATCGGAATTCTATGAATGGACGCAGACGACTACGAAATAGTGTAAACACTTTCGATATTCCCCTCCACGAAGGATGGAAGTGGGACAGATTTTGAAAGCAGTGACTTCGCATTGGAATACCACGCACGCGACGGAAGCCATCTGCGGAAAGTTGTGTAAACTGCTTTCCGATTCATTAGGGATGGCTCGTAAAAGAAAACGAACTGAAACTCTCTCATTCCGAGAGCTCTTAAGGAATGGAATAAATTGAACGTTAGCTCCAAGACTTGCACTCACCAAGTTTGCGTAAGATTAAAGCCTACTGAGGCACTCTAATACATAGTACAAACAGGGCCGGCGTGAGCAGTGCAATCGCACGAGGTTTTGTGCCGCTGTCTGATTTTGCAAATGTTCAAGGAAACAAAAACAAAATTTATTGAATTATTACACTGTAAGTCCTCGATTTACGTCGGAGATGCGCGGTGAAGACAGCGACGTAAGTCGAAACGACGTAAAGCGGATCCAGATATTCGTGACCGCTTTAATCCCGCGATAAATCAAGGCGTTGATTTCAAAATTCGTTTTTTGCCTTTATCCAGGAAAAATAGCTATTTCTAATAAACAATAGATAGAATGATTATGTCTTAATCATCAAAAAACGCAAGCATATGCACATGCGGTCTATTTAATTAGCGTTAAATAGGTACAAATTTTCCGACGACCCTTGTAAAATGGATGTAACATCGAATCAGATGTAAATCGAAATGACGCAAACCAAGAACTTACTTTACTGTTGCACAAAATTTTTTTCCAGGCACCGCAAATCGCCTTCGCATTGGAACGCTTTTGCTCGGGCTGGCCACGATTTCACGGGCACTATAATGATTATATCATATATTAATAATTATGACACGGTCTAGAAGTCTTGGCATCGTCGGTACTCAAAAATATCGTGGATGAGACGTAAGAGCTTAAAAAGTTATGAGTGGCATCATGTAAATTTTCGGAAGTTATGTAATAAATCAGTCGTTACCGAGGCTCGGAAGTCCCGTGGACTTCCCGAATGGGTTAGCAGCAGAAGCGTCCATTTGTAGCTCCAAGTGACGGAGATGTGTGGTTCAACGCCCTATCATTATTCAGGCTAATTCTTATTTACGAGATTGAAGTTTTCTGTTAACGTTCATTGCACCTCAGCATAACATGACCCGAGCGATCAAAAGGATAAATAAAATAGGACTATCAATTTAACTAATGCCTTTCTTCCGTCACCCTCAAAAGACTGCTCATTTTCATGCGTAGGGTGGTCTGCTCAATTTAGTGCCGATGGCCGTGCATGTTTAATTCACTGCGTGTAGTAAAAATTATCAATGCTCTGAGATTCAGCAGAAGGGCATAAAACCAGCTGGTTTATACCACGTGTACATGGTTCCATGACAACTTTACTTAAAATACGATGCATATAAAAGGATATCAAGCCGTAAATGTCAGAGAATAAAATTCACTCCAACAAAGCTGCCTTTCAAACTCTCCACATTTTTCACGAAAAAACAAGCGAGAATAGAAACGCAACGAAATAAAATTTTCAAAGCGGAGCTCGAACTAATTCCCATAGAGGCGAAAAAAGACATATATTAATCTAGAAAGATCGACCATAAACTTTCTCTTGATACAAAACTCACGAGTTTTCTTCAATTCTATGACTTTCACTGCACTAACGAATTCACAAGGGCAAATGATGATCGAAAAAAAAGCATATTAATATTTATACTTAGGCGTGATTGCTGTAGTTGGTTGATCATATGATTTAGGACGCTTTACCGCGACGTTGTGAGTCAAAATAAATGCTCAAATTCAACTCATTTAGCTTCTATAAAAAAGTTTCCTCTCCCCAACAGCTTCAAACTTGGAAAGAGTTGAGTTTTGAGCACACTGTGGTGAAAAACCACACTTGTTAACTATGGACTTTTGTGTACGAAAACGATAAGGATACTCAAAATATTCGGCTGAGACGATAGTATATTAACATTGAAGAATTCTACTAATCGGAAATTTTCCGAACGTTTCACACGTGCACATAGCTCATTTCATCTCGTTCATGAGCGCAGACGTCCAGCAATTTGTACTTACTACAACGAAGTAAATGACAAAGAATTGGTTCGTTGTACAAAAATATGTCTTCTTATCATACAACCTGACGTACCCAGGTTAGGTTAGGTTAGGTTGGATAATAAGAAGACGTATTTTTGTACAACGAACCAACTGTTTGTCATTTACTTCGTTGTAGTAAGCACAAATTGCTGGACTTCTGCGCTCATGAACGAGAAGAATTGAGCCATGTGCACGTGGGAAACGTTCGGAAAATTTCCGATAAGTAGAATTCTTCAATATCATTATGCTATCGTCACAGCTGAATATTTTGAGTATCAAGATAGACATAAGAGTAGACTAAACGCAGTGGGTATGAGTTATATGAGGAGTGTTTGCGGAAAAAGTAGGATGGATAGGGTCAGGAATGAATGGGTCATGAATGAATGTGGGTTAAATGCTCCAGTAATGGACATATATGAAAGGAATGTGCTTCGTTGGTTTGGCCATGTTGAGAGAATGGATGAGAGTCGAATAACGAAACAGATATATGAGAGTAGAATGAATGGTGCGAGAGGGAGAGGTAGGCCAAGAAAGTTGTGGCTGAATGTGGTTGAGGAAAGTCTTAGGAGAAGGAATATTAGGAGTCTTAAAAACAGGAGGGCGTGTACGAGGCAGCGCATGGGGGTGATTGAAGCAGAAGAGGTTTGCAAGGATAGGTTAGTATGGAGGAAATTATTGAAGCAGAGTTAGGTGTACAATTATGTATTAATGAGTGAAACATTTTGACTGCGCCTACCCCGGAAGGGAATGGCGTGATGGGTATTTTTGTCTTATTATCATACACTCCACTTTCTCAGGCGAGATATCGTAGAACAGCATAATGAGTAATGAAGCTCAAAAGATTTCGTACTGTCTACTAATTTTTATTTCACCTCTTGCTACACGTGTTTCGACTGACTAGCAGTCATGTCTAGCAGCTAGTCTTGCCTGATGATGACTGCTAGTCAGTCGAAACACGTGTAGCAAGAGGTGAAATAAAAATTAGTAGACAGTACGAAATCTTTTGAGCTTCATTACTTATTATCATACAACAAAATCACACCAATCCAAGCAATTTTATTCTCGACTTGGCCTTGAAATAGCATGGTGTTTAATGTGAGAGTAGGAGGGACTAAAGGGAACAATAGTAAATTTATATCTAATACTAGCAAAGATACCCGTTGAAATTCAACTGGGGATGAAAGAAAGACAGGGCATATAGGTTGTAGGTTCGAGTCGCTCATGAGGTTTATTTTTTTCTTGCAAATCAGCTATAATTTAAGTTTTATTTTTTAATTCAGCAGATGAAAACCGCATTATATTATGCTTACCGAGTTTTAAAATTCTTTTGCAGTAACATACAGAAATTAAACTACTGGCCATTTGCATTCCAGAGGCTAGTCGAATTAATATAACATCGTGGCATTCTCCTGTTTTACTCAGCTTAATTTTATGTTTTATTTTTTAATGCAGCATATGAAAACCGCATTATATTACGTTTACCGAGTTTCGACATTCTTTTGCAGTAACATATGGAAACTAAACTACAGGACATTTGCATTCCAGAGGCTTTCCGCATTAATATAACATCGTGGCATTCTCCTGCTTTACATGGGTCCAACTTAAATTAGTCCACTTGAAATTAATTTTGCCAATTTTAGGCAAAAATATCCCTGAAAATATCGTACTCAGCAACATTTCAGTATACGGCCTAGATTTTCACAGTAATACATATCTCTAAAGATAAAAGCCAGCCGCCATTGTAAAGGCCCCATGTCCCTTCCAAAGCTAATGCTAATTCCACGGTTACCAAGGAAATATCCTATTGTTGACAGAAGTAAAATTCATGATTTTGACATGAAAAACTCGATTTCTAGGGAAATTTTATTCGTATAAAAATATTAAATGAAAAAATAAGAAACTGCAATCCTTAATTCATCTAATGGCGAAAACTGTAGCCTTATATCTTTAGTAAAACTAATTAAAATATGCAAAAAGAGAAACCCCTGCACTTGAACCAAAATGTTTAGAGTTGAGTTTTTCAAACACATAAGACACCAGACGGCCCAATACGCTGCCCTTGGGGCCCAGGGGCCTTCCTTATAGTCCCAATAGTCCTTATTTCATTAAAAAAGCTTTACTGATCCCATGTGTGAAAATTTTACTAACATCGGTTCAGTCGTTCAATACTTCTGAGGCTTTTAAGAAAGCATTCTTTTGGAACCTTAGGCCCTCTGGGGCCCCAGCGTGACTTACGACCCCATGATTGTTGTACATTCAGTATAGGTATATTTCACGTGTTTCTAATACAGGCAAGAATTATCTTCCAGGGCCAATTTTTGGCGATGTAAGGGCCCACTTGAGGGCCTTCTAGGGCCCCAAGGCCCTTGTTCTATAGCCTATGCGTGAACCAGATATACCAAGTATCTTCCTGCCAAATTTTGCTTCAGTCGATTCAGTGGTTTATGAATGACTGAGTAACAGACAGACAGATACCACTAGATTTTTATATATTAGTAAGATAAATGCTTTCAGTAAGTAAAATCCTTATAAAGAGGCGTAAACTATTTGAAAATCCGATAAAAGTAAAATTTTTGAACAATGTATACCAAAAAGTTTACGAAGATAGAAATTTTATGAATCTTAAGAAAACACTACTTCGATGCGGAGAAGCGCGTATCATCCCTGGTTCCGGGGTGTTTGAATGAGGCAGGGTCTCAAAGAAATGGAAAGCAAGAGCGTGGGTGTGTTTCGAATTGTGTAGGACACAACGACGAACGGAAATCTCCCATGGTATTTCAGTACATAAATAATTGAATTGGATTGGATATTTGAGGAGGCGACCGACAGTTAAGGTCATTTGCGCCATAGGTAAGGGATGAAGGGTGGATGGAAACCCGGCGTCGGCATTAACCTGATCTTTACGATAGGCGCCAAGGGGACCACGGTTTAACGTCTCATCCGACAGACGGAGTGCTGTACTTGAAGTGCCCTCCACAGGACACTCAATTAGGGATCGGGTCTCCACTAAAAAACATCCTCCTCTGCAGGGATTTGAACCCTGGCCGCCCGTATGTTTAGCCAATACTCTAGCCACCTCACCAACCCGATCCCCTTCAAAAATTATTCCTATACCACTGAGACATAAACTGTCCATAGACGAGAGAGTTTACGAGGACTACTGAGAGAAGGGATGTACCCACGCTTTGACCAGATTTGGTCCGAATTGACCCTTCATGGGTCCGGTGATCCCCAACTCGAGGACGTACTCCGGCAATCCTCACGGCGTCAACTCTGAAAGGGAGCCAGGGAGATACCTAATCCCAATCTTTTCGGCAACGGGCTCTTCCGGTTCTCAAAGATGTGCGGTAGGTTTTTCGCGAAAGCCAGACCGACGGTTACTCATCTCAGTTGTTTGGGTAGCCAAACTAATACGAGCACTTCGGGGAGGCGGGGGCCCAATCGAGGTACTTTTGACCTCAATCCGCCTCATGGTGTCGGCCTCGAAGTGACTGTGGCTCGCTTACTTTCCCTTCCCATCCCTTTCCCGTTTTCCCACTACCATCCACGCTCGGATATAAGCGAGAGCTTCCTGCCGAGCCGGAGGTAGTTACCCCGCGGGTGTAGATACCCGAATCCGCTGTCCATAGACGAGCTTGTCCAGAGAAAAATTAGAGAAATTTTTGAAAGTTCGGTTGACGAGAGTATAAACATTCGGTCAAATTTATTCAAATAAGAGACATTCTTGAAAGCATCGCGGATGAAATATGCAAGCAATTCATACTCGACCCGAAGTGATTGTGGTCCAAAGGAATTTTAAGGACGAAATTGAATGATATCATAAAAATTTACGTCTTCTCTCGTCATGGCATACTTTTTAGGGATTGAGCCATGCAGCAATGCGGGTTCAAACGTGGCTGACCCGATATGGTCATGCGTCACTAAAAATAGTCTTGCGATGATGTTTCCCGGTATCGGCAATATGATTTCGAAAGCATCTCTTTAAGGAACACACAGGGGTTTATTTTCGGAAACGTGATTTATTTACGAGCATTTCAAAGCCATGAATAATATCAGACATGGAAATATACACATGCGGGCCCCAGTATAAACGCACCGGCTTTTTTTTCGCATGGCTTCGGGCATTCTTAAAAGAATTCTGAGAGAGTATAAGTGAACAGTGCAGGCGTTCTACAAGAATGCAGTCGCAAATTTTTAAACATTTTTTAAAAAAATTAAAAAAAGCAAAACATCAAAATAAATACGTCTAGAATCTCGGGCACACATTTTATTGCATTCTTTAAAACAAGAAATAATCCTGGTTTAAGAGTCCGCGGCATGGTCGCCTTTTGGGTTAAGTCAACAGCTATTAATACTAATACTCACTATAGTTATAATCAGCTTATCTTAATCTACATCTACGTCATACCCTGCAAGCCACCTAAAGGGTGTATGGCAGGGGGTGCTTCCACACCAGGCATGCATGAATGATACGGTAGAACACCGAAATTACATCGAAACCCGCGTACCACACATGCAAAGCGCCAATTAAAAATCTGATACCCAAGAAACATTCTATCGTCAATCGTTCCAACATGCAAGGGATACAAAGACTACTACTACAGATTCTAAATATCATGCATAAATAAGAACATCAATATTTATATCATGCATAAATAAGAACGTAGAGAATATAAAGAGAAAGATCCTCCGACTAGCTAATCTCACTATTCACACTATTCATGACGATGATCATAGCTGTTATGGTCCCGAATGGTACTCGGAAAAAAACGACATTTTATACCTATCCGTTCTAAAATATAGCTCTCTAATTTTATTGGCGTGATCTAATCTGCCGTAGTTCGAGGGGGTTAATAGTATATTTTGACGTCGTCAGAGAAATGTTTTTCCTGAAATTTAGCTAAGAGATTAAGCCTATAATTTAATCTACGCTGTGATAGCGATTCCCATCCCTATTCTTCTAACAATCCAGACACCCCAGTAAACTTATCGTAGCATCGTTTTACAAACCTAGCTCCTCTTCGCTGCACGCGATCTAATTCCGATATCAAGCCCGCTTCATATGGATCCCATACACTGGCAGCATATTCCAGATGAGGCCCAACGATACTTGATTCTTGCATTTTTTTACTGCAGGACGATTCTGTTTGCTGCAGGACGACGATTATTCAAGGTATTTCATATTCACACAAATATACAGATAGATCCAAACTATTACGGTAGAAACGATCACACGCATAAGATGAAGTAAATAGACAGTCGAACCGATAGATTTAAAATATCACTTTTTCCACACACAATAAGGAATAATAATAGTCGCGATAGATCAGTTCTAGGATACTTTGACTCTGACTAAGTAACACTGGCCTTTGCAGTTGGGCTAAATATCTTAATATCATTATTAAATACTAATCTCGCATGTCATCTCCTGAATGAGATATACTCTTGTATGATTTAGATCACCATGAAGAACAGGTATTTCAAGCCTTGCGCTTATATTTTATGGACGAAAATCGCTGTGAACCTCCTCGGTCCTGGCGAATTGTATACAATATACAGACGTTGGAATTTTTTCCCGCTCAGCAACGCAAAATATTGACAACACCACTTTCTGATAAGTGGCAGCATCATTAAGAAGCTTGATTCACAGAAATCGCCTGTCTACATCTAAGTAATACCCTGCGAGCCACCACGAGGGTGTGTGGCAGAGGGTGAAGATCACCAAACATGCACATGCAATTAGGATATTTAATGGAGACATGCCAGATAATAGGATCACATGCAGCTAGATGGTTAGTATCTACATAATAAGAAAGGGATTATTGGGTGTTATTACATGCATCATGCACTAAAGACTACTAAAACTATATTTAATCTACCTATCCCTTTCCTACGCTGCATATTGTTCTCTCTTATAGTACGCGGGAAAAATGATATTTTAAATCTATCGGTACGACAATCTATCTCCCTAATCTTGTTATTCTGATCAAACCTAGCATAATACGCAGGGGTTCTCAATATATATCTAACGTCATCTGGGGACAAATCGGTTTCGAATTTACTTAAAAGGTTTAACCTAAATTTTAACCTGCGTTCTGATAGTAATTCCCATCCTAGCCTTTCGCGTGGCAGAGATATTAACTCTGCAAACATGGCTTACAACGCAAAATGTAAGTATGAAGAAATTTTCCAAAAATAATGTTGGATATGTCTCTGGAATGAGGAGGTTAAGCTCGCCTACTTTTCCCTCATTCGGAGAACCTACCATCATAGCTCATCCGACGACTCGGCTCGAACCTTTCATCACTTCCCAAGATTCATTCCAGAGGCAAGGATTTCAAAACACGCAGGGATGCCGCCTCTCCTGGAAATATCACCTCGGGAGAGTCGAGAGCGTCGCGTCTCCGTTGATATTTGGGCCGAAGTGATCCACGGACCCAGGAGGAAGAGGTTTAAAAGGGGAGGGTGGGAGGAGGGGCTGGAAAAGGCGACGGAAAAGGGCGGGCGGGCGGGGGGAAATACACCCACCCGCCCTATGTAAAGCTGCCTCCTAACCGGCCCGACCCCGTAATTACACGGCCCGGACCGCGTGAAAGAGCGACGACGCCACCACGCCCAACTGTGGGTTCGGGACGGAAATAAACGTTGCAGAAAAATTTAACTAGAGCATGTCGCCCTTCGATTCGCGCGCACGCCCGCCCGTTTTCACAACCGGCTAAAAGCGTCCATCTTCCGCTACGAACTATATTTCAAGACGAGCACCGTCAGCACGTCAGCTGTTTTCCGCGTCTGCGTTTTGCGTCTACATTAAAATCAAAATTTATATTTCTCTGCTCTCTCCTCTTCTAAATACCCTTCCTGAAAACATCGATCCTCACACCTATTCTTGAAACGACTTCGCTAAGCAAGACTAATGTCATTCCCACTGCAATACTTGTCACAGCAGAAATGTAACGTATTGAAGGAGGCGCGGCAGTTATGAAAAAGTATATATAGAAATGATCAGCATCATCTTACGAGTTCATCTAGCTACGTCCGTCTGTCCATCTCTTTTTTTGTTTACGTTTGTGTTTTCCAGACGATTCTGTTGGCCCGTATGGAATCCCGATAGGCTGCTAAGCCTGTCATCAGGTTTTCCAGGGACCGGTCCAACAGAACTTGACATACAGCCATGCCCTGGGAGGCGAAAAACCCTGCAGGCGGGACTCGAACCCGCAACCCTCAGTTTAGCTGGCGAGGACTTTACCCCGCCGCCACTGGGGCCGGCGACAACTGCCGTAAAAATTGAGATATCAAGCTGAAATTTTGACCATAAGTCTCTAGTAGTCCACAGACGGCACAGTTCTAAAATGAGTTGGATCGGACCAAAACTACGTTTATTTTAAATTGAAAGTGTTGTAGGGTATTTAAGCTTCGGCAAGGCCGAAGACAATTTCTTTACTAGTTTTTTTACTGTCTCCCCTCGTTGGGGTAATTTTTGTTAAATTTGTTGTAAAAATTTGTCAACCATCTTCTTGTCATTGTTCGCCCGTTGATGTCCATTTATGTTTGCTATATGTTTACTTTAAAATGGCTTTACTTTGCTTATGTTCACCTTAAAATGGGTGGCAAAAATCACTTTACTTTCACTTTAATAAGGCAATCATACAATTTGCTTTACACCTATCGCTTTTTACCAGTCCATCGATTCGTTTGTACAATAAAATATACCGTGTTAAGACGTCTCAATGGACAATATATTCAAATTTATCTTTTAATTTTAAAATATGCAGAAAACGTGAAATAAATGTTGTCACATATTTTAGTTAAATACTTTCTTTTAAACTACTCAAATTATCGATGATTCATCTACATCTACATCTACATAATACCCCGCAAGCCGCCTCAAAAGGCGTATGGCGGGGGGTGTTAGGACACCAGCCGTCAAAAAAAAAATCAAAGTTCCGCCTAGCATTTATTAAAGTCCTTAATTATTCAGGGGAAAAACGAATTCCCAAACCTATCCGTTCGGCAAAATATCTCTCTTAATTTATCGATTCGGTCGGACCTGGAAATATAATATAGTTCTAATATGATGTTCTCCGTGTCGCTCTGAAAGATATCCATTCTCAATTGCTCAAGAAATCTAAGCCTAGCGCGTAGCCTCCGAGTCTCTAGCGGCTCCCACCCTAAATCGTTCAAAATCTGTGTAAAGCTTTCTGTACGGCCGTAGCAGTTTTTGACGAATCGCGCAGCTTTCCTTTGTATTTTATTAAGTTCATGGACTAGGTCTTTCTCCGCCGGATCCCATATGCTCGCTGTATATTCAAGGTGTGGCCGGACGAGTGCGAAATAGCACCTCTCTTTCACTTTATCATCCGAAAATCTTCCCACAACACGCTTGACAAATCCTAGCTTCTTCAGGGCTCTGCCACAAATATTTCTTACATGTGTCCCCCACGATACGTTCGAAGTTATCGTAACTCCCAGGTATTTCACTTCATCTGTCACATTTATGCTAACGCCATCCACAACATATACATGGGGATAGTTGGACGATGGGGATGATTATCTAATTACTCATAAAAAAAGTGTTTTCTTGACTCATTTCTTTCACGTCAAACGCAGAATTCACCTTAAAAACTGAAGTTTTTCATTCCGATTCATTAAAATTTAATGTGGCAAATAAGTGATTTATTTTTTAAGTTTGTTGGGAAAGAATAAAAAATACACATTTTTTAATATATGTCCATATATATGTGTAAGAAATTCCTCACTTGATAAAAAAATGTATCAGTATGTAGACCCGAAACATTTCCCATGGGAGATGGCAGTTTTTTGGCAAATATTTCTGAAATCATTTCCGTGAGTACGTGATATTCTGCTCTCATAGTAAATATGAAATGCTGTTTTTTAATTAAGTGGCCAAATACTTCCAATTTAATGAGAAATTTTATTTCTCTCAAAGTATCTGAATTATCTCATTCCTCGAGTCACCTCTTTCCTTAAGTTTAGATTCAAAATTTCTTGGAAACTTGGAAACGTCCATGCTTTGCAATAGGCATACGCTACAACTAGTCTTAAGACTATTTTTTCAGATTTAAAGTTAGTTTTGCTGGAGTAGGATATGAAAAGTAGTGGGTAGTTTCTTAAACGTATATGGACATCTGTTACCGTCAGATGCATAAAGGGTTTACTTAAAATTTACTTAAAAGGTTTAACCTAAATTTTAACCTGCGTTCTGATAGTAATTCCTATCCTAGTTTTTCTATAAAATTCGTAACATTTATACAATTATCATAACGGCCTTTAACAAATCTAGCGGATCTCCTTTGCACACGCTCTAATTCTTTTATCATACCTTCCTCGTACGGATCCCATATACTAGCGGCAATACTGTACTGATGTACAGCGTGGCGCTGCATGGGTCGGAGACCTGGTCATAGCGAAGGGAGGATGTACGTAGACTCGAGGCGTTTGAGATGTGAATGTGGAGAAGGATGGAGAGGGTGAGCTGGGTGGCGAGATGCATAAACGAGAAGGTATTGGATATGTTTGGAAAGGAGAGGAAGCTAGTGGCCCAGGCTCGGAGGAGGCAGAAGAGATGGATGGAGGACGTATTGAAAGGATAGGGAATGCTGAAGAGGGTAATAGAGGGAAATTATCCCACGTTTTTATGAGGCTCATATGCTTTTCTTTGGTTTTAAGCCTGCAAGAAGAATCTTCCGACTCACGAATTTGATGATGTCGTCTGTTCGAAGAAACAGGTGGTCCAATAAATATTTTACGTAAAACTTACAAAGTTTTGTCAATTTCAGAGTAATGGTTACTTGCCATATTGCTCGACCTTACGTGTACCTTACCTACTTTGTTTTATGTTACCTTATTTTTAGTAAGATACCCAAAAATGAGTAGGTTTCTCCACTAATGTATGCCTGAATGGAGAAAATTGATCATATCAAGTTTAACTCTCAAACTTCGTAGTTTAGCAATATATATATATATATATATATATATATATATATATATATATATATATATATAATATTTCCGCGTTTTTATGAGGCCCATCTTTTTTTCTTTGGTTTAAATCCTGCACGAAGAATCTTCCGACTCGCGAATCTGCGTCAAGCGTCATGTTTTATTGCTGACATGTGGCTGGGTACTCAAATTTCTGGGTTTTATGCTTCCGTTTTCTCTTGACGACTCTTCCTGTAATGTCAACCCCGGTCCTGTAAGCGGGAAATAATGGGAAGAGGATAGGAATCCTGGATGAAGAAGAAGAGATAGATGATGTAAGGAGTTCAAGAGGGATTTTATGGGAGGTCATTGGGGGTAATGGTGTGTGATAAAGAAGAGGTAATTAAAATGCAAATAAATATCGGAAGAGAAAAACTTGAAAAAAGTGAACAACTTCACCTATCTAGGGAGTAAGATCACTCGAGATGGAAGAAATAAGGTAGACGTAATAAACAGAGTCGCGCAGGCAAAAGCGGCTTTCCATAAAAAGATAAAATTTTAACATCCAAAAGTAACAGTCTTGAAATTAGGAAAAGGTTTCTCAAAGATTACATATGGAGTGTGGCATTATATGGCTATGAAACGTGGACTCTGGGGCAGGAGGATAAGAAGAGACTAAGCTCATTCGAACTATGGTGTTATAGACGCATACTTACAATTAAGTGGACAGATAGAAAATCAAACGAAGAAATACTGACTGAAATGAAGGAGAAAAGAAGCTTATGGCAATCGCAGATCGTTGACAGAAGAGTCCAACTTATAGGGCATATGATGAGACATGGGGAGATCCTATTGACAATCCTAGAGGGACACGTTAACGGAAAAAGGCCCAGATGAAGACCATGGCTCCAGTATATAGACCAGATAATGAAGGATGTCGGATGTAAGAGCTACGAGAAAATGAAAATGAAGGCGGGGAGACGTGAGGAATGGAAGGTGCCAACCAGTCAAGCTGCTGCCAACCAATCTTCGGATTGACTACATCTACATCTACGTCATACCCTGCAAGCCACCCAAAGGGTGTGTGGCAGGGGGGTGCTTTCGCACTAGGCATGCATGAATGATATGGTAGAACACCGACATTACATTAAAACCCGCGTACCACACATGCAAGGCGACAATTAGAAATCTAATACCCAAGAAACATTCAATCTTCAATCGTTCCAACATGCAAGGGATACAAAGACTACTACTACAGATTCGAAATATCATGCATAAATAAGAACATCAATATTTACATCATGCATAAATATGTGAGTAGAGAACATAATGAGAAACATTTACTGCCTGCCTATTGTCAATACACGAACTATTCATGACGACGATCACAGCTGTTATTGTCCCGAATGGTACGCGGAAAAAATGACATTTTATACCTATCGGTTCTACAATCTAGCTCTCTTATTTTATTGGCGCGATCTAATCTGCCGTAGTACGAAGGGGTTAATAGTATGTTTTTTACGTCGTCAGTAAAATGATTTTCCTGAAATTTATTTAGGAGGTTAAACCTATAATTTAATCTACGCTGTGATAGCGATTCCTATCCTAATTCTTCTAACAGTCCAGACACACTAGCCAACTTATCGTAGCATTGTTTCACAAACCTAGCTCCTCTTCGCTGTACGCGATCTAACTCTGATATCAACCCCGTTTCGTATGGATCCCATACACTAACAGCATATTCCAAATGAGGCCTAACGATTGAAAAATAACAACGTTCTTTCACTTTCTCATCACATTTTCCGAGTACTCTCTTGATAAATCCTAGCTTCCTATATGCTTGACCGCATATTTCCCTAATATGTTTTCCCCAAGATAGGTCGTGCGTAACTGTGACCCCTAAGTACTTAACTACCAGAGGAGGAGGATTATGGGGGGTCATCCATAAGAGTGAAAGCGAATAGAAATGCCAAAAGTTAGAACAAATATTATCCAAAAACCTACCAATCAGCTGGGAGAATACTCAAATGAAACCATAAATCCAGTAGAAAGGACTTGAGGTGAGACAAGCAGAAGAATATGTGACGACACCTCACTACCGAATCCAGCATCTTCGCATTCACCAGGGTGGATATAACAGCGTCATAAAATCTATTCCTGAAAGTAGGTGAGCGAAACAATACGACCACGAAACCATAAGCTGAACAGGACCGGGGTCGACATAACAGGAAGAGTCGTCAAGCGAAGACGGAAGCATAAAACCCAGAAATGTGAGTACCCGGCCACATGTTAGCAATAAAACATGACGCTTAACGTAGATTCGTGAGTCGGAAGAGTTCTTAGTGCAGGCTAAAAAACAGAGAAAAACATACGAGCCTCATAAAAACGCGGAATTGTTACCATCTATTGCTAAACCATGGAGTTGGAGAGTTAAACTTGATATGACCAATTTTCTCCACATCATCCATATATTAGCCGAGAAACATACTAGCGGAAAACTGTTTGGGTATATCACTAAAAATAAAGTTACATAAAACTAAGTAGGTAAGGTACGCGTAAGGTCGAGAAATATGGCAACCAAGCATTGCGCTGGAATTAACGAAATTTTATAAGTTTAACGTACAATTGGACGACCGGTTTCGTCGAATAGTCGATATCATCAGGTGGTCGACGTCATCGACCTGATGTGGTCGACGTCATCGACCTGACGATGTCGACTATTCGACGAAACCAGTCGTCAAATAAATATTCTACGTAAAATTTACAAAGTTTTCGCATTCGTGAGAAATTCACAGTGGAAAAATCGTTCCCCTCCCCTGGGAATCGAACACAGATCCCTCGATTCAGCGCCGAGTGCTCTAACCAATTAAGCTATCCTGGCGTCCTCTTCCGCTGCGAATCTCATGGAGGCTTTAAGGAGCAAGTTGTCCTCACAGATACCGTGCATATGATGACAGAGATACCCGTATGCAGGCGCTAAGCGCCACAGTCCACGGGGTAATGCCCAACTTCAAACACAAAGGTGTTAACTTTGGACATTTTCAATTGAACGGTGTTTACTTTGGACATTGATAATGTGAATTTCACACAATTGCGTGATCACTAGCGGGTGACTCCGTTGAAGTAACTGCGCGGCTAGTTCCGTGGTTCTTTGAAAATTACAAATTTTTGTCAATTCCTGAGCATTATGAAAATGTTTCACAAAGTTGAGACTACAACTATTGAATTTGTCAACTAACAATTATTTTAACTAAGCAAGAAAAACACTGAATTTATACATCGGGGGACCATTTTCCAGAGATGAGTCATAATAACATCCAAAACTTTGTTAAAATTCAGACATATATACATTACATCAATGTCCATTCGACGCAACCATTAAAAAAAGCGAGAAAAATAAAAAAAGAGCATAAAAATAACGCTACCTATCGTCACCATTAATATCACTGGCGGCGTCGCTTATGCGGCAGACACGGCAGCAACACTATTCTGACACTCAATCGTACGCGCAAGAAATGACAATATAAGCCTTTTCATCCAGCAGTTTATTTCAGGAGATAGTTTAATCCCATTTTTAATCTATGCTGCGATAACGATTCCCAACTCAATTCTTTTATTAGCCACAATCGCCTCGACACACTGCCACACTTATCAAAACACCACTTTACAAACCTAACTCTTCGTCGCTCTACACATTCTAATTCCAATATTAAGCCTACTTCAGAATACCTGCTTCAGCTGACGTCATATAAGTAACCAAGAAATGCATTAAAACACCGCAAAAGTAAAATGCGATGAGAGAGTACGAGAAAGAAGCTATTTTACACTTGCCAGGCCTCATTTAGAATATGCCGCTAGTATATGGGATCCGTACGAGGAAGGTATGATAAAAGCATTAGAGCGCGTGCAAAGGAGATCCGCTAGGTTTGTTAAAGGCCGTTATGATAATTGTATAAGTGTTACGAGCTTAATAGAAGAACTAGGATGGGAATTACTATCAGAACGCAGGTTAAAATTTAGCTTAAACCTTTTAAGTAAATTCGAAACCGATTTGTTCACAGATGACGTTAGATATATATTGAGAACCCCTGCGTATTATGCTAGGTTTGATCATATTAACAAGATTAGAGAGATAGATTGTCGTACCGATAGATTTAAAATGTAATTTTTCCCGCGTACTATAAGAGAGAACAATAGGCAGCGTAGTAAAGGGATAGGTAGGTGAAATATAGTAAGAGTAGTCTGTAGTGCATGATGCATGTAATAACAACAATTAATCCCTTTCTTATTATGTAGATACTAACCATATAGCTCCATGTGACCCTATTATCTAGCATATCTCCCTTAAATATCTTAGTTGCATGTCAATAGTGCATGTTTGGTGATCTTCACCCCCTGCCACACACCCTCGTGGTGGCTCGCAGGGTATTACGTAGATGTAGATATAAGTAACCAAGAAATGCATTAAAACACCGCAAAAGTTTTATGTATCACTATATATTGAACGGGGAATATCTGAAGGGAATACGCACGAGACCTCGAATAATTCATCAACCATAGACAATGATTGCATGTAAACGTTTAATTACGGGCATCAGAGTTCGAATAGAAAAACTATTTTTCAATCCACGATAGAATATTCCAGCTTCCACGTGATATCAACATTGAGACCCGATTCATTGTTTAGAATGCATGCTTCTCTTATTGGCTGAATTATTTTGTGGAGAAAATTAACTTCATTTTTAAAATATAAATTGCTCAAAATACCAATCATGAGTCAAATTTTATAAAAATATGATAAATAGATCTAACAACTACGCTTGAACTGAGCGGTTAGCTAAAAAGAAAGAGAATGATTGCAGAAAACAACCTGCGGATAGGAGATTGGCGTGGATGCAGATAAAATGATCCAAATAAATAAACAACTCGGACTTTTATCCGCCAATACATGTGAGGACCCCAGAAGTCAAGGTGTCTAAGTAACAAAATCGTTGTTTAGAGAAAACTTAAGTCAAAGTTAAAAATGTTTGGTACAACCCACTAAGTAGTTAAGAGGCATTCCCCTAGATAGCATCACCTGTCAAGAAAATCACTCGGATCCCTTTACCACCTAAAAGATTAATATTTTCACATCCCATTCCTCAACATAACTTGTTTTTTTTTAATGTCACTTAGACCCCTTGACTTCTGGGGTCCACATATGTAAATGCATAGGTATGTACTGGTCCAAAACACGTATTTTTGTTTTGTTGTCAATTTGTTTTATGGTTCAATGTTAACGTTTCGCCAAATATTTTGACACCATCAGGGCTTTGAATTCATCAAAGTTCAAACAGCTAAAGCAAATGTCAATATGATCAGTAGAAGTTCATTTCACAACAAATTTCAACAGAAACTCTACTACTCATATCTACATTTTCTTCGTTTATGCCTGAACTTTGCCGAATTCAAACCCTGAAGTTTAAAAAAAAATGGCGAAACGTTGACATTGAACCATAAAAACAAGTAATTAACATACCGGAAATGGCGGCTACATTACCTTCTGGCGGCTGATACATACTGCCTCCTGCTGAAACAGCCTCAGTCCTTAGCTTAAATGAAACTCCGAAAGACAGCAAAGAGTAGGTATAGATTCTTAACGCCTTCCCATTTCCAAAACACAGCTTTCCGATTTTCGTTTCCGAAGCGAAATGTAAGGACTCAACGCGCCTCTTTCATGGCACATCTAACCGTGAACAGAGATATGCATGCTTATCTTATAATTGAATAATTGCGATTGAAAACACAGATAAAATTCTCATCTACAACACAAAGACTTCAGTATTCATATCACGCGTCCCATTTTTCTGATGTAATTGAGAATTGAACAATCAATGATGTTATTCCACCTCACTTAATCTAGAAATTTTATTATCACATTTTCGATTTGATAAAAACGAATTCCATAGCAGTTGAACAGCCATGTGACATCGATTCAAGATTTTTCAAGGTTGACAGAAAAAAAAGCATTAAAAATTGCATTGTTCGTAGAGTAAACAGAATTCAGAACAAGATTTCCAAGTACTTACCTCAAACATCAATACTGCATTACTTCAAAACATACAATGATAATGTATACTTTCACGCAATTCATTTAATACACGACCCGTCGCATTGGAATCATTATTAGACATGATGGTAGCAATCAATTCATTTATTTGAAATCAGCTGGGTTAGTAAACAATACACAAGATTTTTGTGGATAAAAATTTCAATAAATTTAGGTGAAATTAAAGTAAAAACAACTATGCTATATCACAGTGATAATTGTTTGAAAAATGGGATGAAAAATGTAACGAGACTGCTACCGAAGACAGTAAATAGGACGAGAAGATATGTTAGAAAATGCGACACCCATTTCCATAGCTCAAATAACAGAAATTTCGCTGGGATTCTTTTAAATTAAAATGTGTCTTAAGTTATTGGGAATGGAAACTTTTTTACACACATGAAAATTTCCTCAAGTTTCCACGCCGGTCAATAGGTCATGCAACAAGTGACTAACGAAAACCAATAAGTTCTTGGAGAACCAGTAAGCCTTCACGCTACAGAGACCGCTTCGCCACAAAACACTTATGAACATTACTAAACTTACAAAAATGCCGGATAGGGAAGAAAAAAATGTTCCAATTGGAACTACTCACTTACTTCAATGCCACAGTCAATATCATGAGTCTACAAGGCACGATTTGTACCGATAATTATGTTATAATGATATTATGCAATTTTGTTCACTTTCATATACATCATTGGTGGTTCAATCCTAAGATTGGTTGACTGCAGCCTTCCGCCCTTCCCTATCTAATGCACTTAGACCCTCAAATGTTTGCTAAAATGATCCTTTTCTTGATTTGCTGTCTAATTTCCAGGGTGACTCTGGCGGTCCTCTGGTGCAGATTGAAGCGGATGGCAAGCCTACCATCTACGTGATACCCTGCGAGCCACCACGAGGGTGTGTGGCAGGGGGTGAAGATCACCAAACATGCACTATTGACATGCAACTAAGATATTTAAGGGAGATATGCTAGATAATAGGGTCACATGGAGCTAGATGGTTAGTATCTACATAATAAGAAAGGGGTTATTGGTTGTTATTACATGCATCATGCACTGCAGACTACTCGAACTATATTTCACCTACCTATCCCTTTGCTACGCTGCCTATTGTTCTCTCTTATAGTACGCGGGAAAAATTACATTTTAAATCTATCGGTACGACAATCTATCTCTCTAATCTTGTTAATCTCATGAAACCTATTATAATACGCAGGGGTTCTCAATATATATCTAACGTCATCTGTGAACAACTCTGTTTCGAATTTACTTAAAAGGTTTAACCTAAATTTTAACCTGCGTTCTGATAGTAATTCCCATCCTAGTTCTTCTATTAAGCTCGTAACACTTATACAATTATCATAACGGCCTTAAACAAACCTAGCAGATCTCCTTTGCACGCGCTCTAATTCTTTTATCATACCTTCCTCGTACGGATCCCATATTCTAGCGGCATATTGTAAATGAGGCCTGACAAGTGTAAAATAGCTTCTTTCTCGTACTCTCTCATCGTATTTGCCTAGAACCCTTTTTACGAATCCTAATCTACGGTTTGCTACAATAGTTATTTCCCTGTGTTTCCCCATGACATGTCTTCAGTGATGGTGACGCCTAAGTATTTAATAGATTCTACGTTAGATATTTTATTTTCTTTGATGCTTCGATGAATAATAGAGAGGTTTGGCTCAAAAAGTAACGTTTTAACCAGGGATTTTTTTCTGGAAAAAAAAGGTGGTGGAACTCAGTGGGTCATAAGTTGTAATAAAATCAAAATGCCCTTAGATTGACTTACACGAGTTTAGGCAATTTACTTCGACCAAAAAAAGGTGCCGGAACGCTGTTCCGCCGCCTACCGCCAGGAAAAAAGCCCTGGTTTTAACCAAACAGAGATTTCACCATGAATTTCACCAGCTATTTCACTTCCAGAAAGGAAACGGACATTCGAATGGATTTATTTCTACGTGATGACTGAAATAGGAAGCGTAAAGGAAGAAAACCGAATGGTATCCGTTGTAACGGATTAACCAGGAAATGACTGAATGTTATCACCATTTGCTCCGAAATATTTGTGAGCAGAGGAAAAAGGGAGTCGGTAAACAAGCTAACTGACGATAAGGGCATACCGCAATGGAATTCCAAAAGAGGTCTCCAGTATTAACGTCCCATCGAATGAAGTATCTCTTCAAACAAGACGCATCTATTGATCGCGTTGCCAGCAAAATATGACTTCAGATTCCCGGCGTGTTTAGCATACTTCCTTGTCGCTATTTAAATCAAATACCCAATATAAGCAGAAAAAAGTTCCAGCAATACTGCATTCACCATGAAAACCCAATAAAACCTTCAGGGGAGAAATGATTTATAATAGGTAATACATACTTGAATAGCTTAATAAAATCAATCTATGAGTCACTCATAAACCTTCTGATGACTTTATGGCGTAACCTGTATAATTTTTATAATTGTCATTGTGTAAACCCGTTCTAGAAGAGCAATGATCGTAGGTACAGCCGTAAAAACGCTCTTATGAATTAAAACTAAGATTTTAAGCAAATTACAGAACTTAAAAAATGGTAATCATGTTTCTGCTCTCATAGTACTAAAAATAGCAATAACGGAAGAGTATATGTCATGGAGAACCGTGTACCGAGCCCATGATTATGAACATTTTTTATGATATCTATCATGGAAGAAGATATCTACTTCCAGCGAAGAGGAACATAGAGGCCCGACAGCGCTTTCATTTCATACGCACGAATTCATTATCGAAAAAAATAGCGATAAGGTGCTTGCATAGGAAAAATTTCACTTTTCAGTAGGGAGGGATATTCTGTATGACCTCGTTATATCCGAGTCTCGACAGAGACGGACTATGGACGTCACAGATATGACAATTTCAAATATGACCATTAAAATTTTCAAATTTGTCAGGGACTCCGACATCACATTCACGGATTTAACGAGGTTTGACCGAGTCCAGTTCTTCCTGAATAAACCCACTGAATGACCAATGACATTCATCAATGCGTACAATTACCAGTCATCAGACACCTCCCCGCACACCCGTTAAAAAATTTCGTTAAAAAAAAAGCAGATGATTTTCGTAGATGCATCCGAAATCAAACTGCGGAAAATCATTAGATTCAATAACGATGAAAAATAGGTTGAGTAGAGCACAGAGACGCACCGTAGGGATAAATTTTGATGTCAACAACTTTCCCGCCCACAATTCATTTATTAGGACTTACATATGTCGTCATCGAAGAGGCAAATGGCCGGCACATCTTTTTTCCCTTGGTCGCCAGATGACGCTGCGGAAGCCGGCCGCCTCGGCGACGCATCCCCATTCAGTTGGTCGCTCGTCTCCTCCACAATCGTCTCCAGGACGAACAAGAAGTTCCCACTGCCGCCACCAACCGCGCTGCCGAGGTTCGTAACATCGTGACTGCTGGCGCTATCTAGCAGCGGTTCCGTGAAGCAGGCGGACTCCGCAACCACTATCGACTCTTCGTCATCTGCAAAAATAAATTCAATGAACGTCGCATTAGACATTTAGGCAAAAAATAATTTTAAAATAGCACAGTGCGCGTATTACTTTGGGCTAAAACAAGTAAAGATGTGAATGGAAGACGAATACATGGTATTTCGCGCGACACGCTCAAAACATGACAAGGGGCGACGCGGCATAATCAAATACTGTAATTACCAAACTCATTCATAATTTCACAATTAATACTAAAGATGTACACTTAATAATTAAAATAGAAGGGATTCAAATATTTTATGAATGTTAGAGAAGACACTTTGTTCAGGCATCCACGCCCTTTTAGTCATTCATTTGTAAGAACTGAATAAGAGCCTGTTTAATATTTGGCACCGATCAACGAATGGCTAAAGGGAGTGATGGAGTAAAAAGAAAAAAGATTTGTAAATTAAAATGACGGAAATTTATTACATCATGAGGCCTAAGTTTCAAATTAATGACATAAAAGCATAAAAATCAACATTCAAGATGTTGGAGTACACATATGACAATAAATGCATGCCAATGTTTTAGGTGATGTATAAGAATTAAAATTAATGAAGTAAAATTTACGAAAAATTGAAGAAAAATTTACGAGGTTGACAGTGGTTGCTAAAAGTGTCTGTATGGAAAAAAGACACTTACAGAACCTAGAATCATTAATATCGACAGTGCGAAGTTTTGAATAGGCATTTTATGCAGCCACCAAATTTGGAGACTTGGGGACCAAATAACATAGATTAAAAGGCGGAAAATAATGACAAAAATTTTTGCGAATGAAAAAGACAATAATTGACTAAGTCAAGACAATTCAAGAGGTAAAACGAACGACTTTGTCCATTTTTCTTGTAAGTAAAAAGAATATTTGGTAATTTGGTCTATTTTATTATTAAGTCCACTTGTAAATTTTCTTCATTCAAAATACACTGAATGAATTAAAAATAAATAAAGTGGTTGTTGATGTTAAATGACCAAAAAGGTGCCCCTGAATTTGTGTAGGATTGAGCGAAATGTTTCCATTGTCATGATAATGGCCAAATTCGGGTTTCATTTTAAAATGCAATAGCAGTAAGAAGTATAAAAATCATTGTGTAATCATATAGGCACAAAACTATTGGGATATATGCCTAATATTCTCAGTAATTAACTAAACAAGCACAACTACCTCAATTTTTCACGCCGTGCGCTTTAAACGCCTTCAAAATCAAAGATTTTTGAGACTTTGAAAAACATAACAAGGATTGCTCGTGAGTATTTGTAAAAATAGTTGAAGATTAATCACACCTACTCTCTATCAAATTTACGGCGAGATCTATGAGTCGGTAACTTATAGGTTTTTTGTGAATTATCTGTGGAAGGCACACCTGCGCCAATTTCCCTGGAAAATGGCTGGTATTTCTTTTGGCAATCATTTCGAAAAACAATTTTGCCTTGAGAATGGAGTACGAGTCGGACTCCGAAACGTCGGCAGTCAAAACCTTATCCCGGTGGAAGACCCGAGAAGACTTCCTCCATATTTCGAAAAACAGTTCGGTCAGCGCCTGATATATTGGAATCTTTTCTGGAGTGAGATATTTTTCTTTGTGACGATGCCTGGTTTATTTAAATTCTTGTGGTAATTGGGATATCTCGCTAAAAATCTCTTACGGAGGTTTCAAAGTGATTGTGCGAGTGAAAACAAATACTTAATTTAAAATCTTTTTCAAATGATTTACAAAATACAGCCTTCGTTGATGCAGAAGATACATAAGCTGATGAGAACCCAAATTAAGGCAAGAAAAATGCCAATTATTCCACGAATATATTATTAATGAGCTCTTATTTATAGCCATATATGCCAACTGAAACGCCATTTCTATGAACCTACCACATTTTGACTTCAATTTTTTAGTAATAGTATTTATGAGTAAGAATAGCTAATTAGCAAATAAATCAAAATGTAATAAAGTTTTTCAGGAAGAACAGTTTTTCAAGAAAATTTCGTTAATATTATGCAAAAAACACTATTTTTACACGCCTTTTTACCAAATTCCTTAGGACCTATGACGTAAAACGCCATGGTACAAAGTATTTTGAGATATGGAATAACAGTGTGGGGAAGGCTTCTAATTATCTATTGAACTCAATAATCAGAAACCAAAAGAGAATATTAAACTTGATTGATGTTGAAAGAGGTAAATATGGTGTTAATAATGACTTAAGACGTTTATGTATAAAATATAAAGGGTTAACTGTTGATAAATTAATAAAATGGGTAATATAACAGAAAATTATCTTTAAAAGACTTTCAAATTCCATGGAAAAACACTCATTGTATGCTAAAAATAAATCCTCCTGTGTTGGAAACATAATTATTATAACTTATATGGTAAAAGGTATTATGTACCAAACACACTCAATTGTTTACCCAACCATCTAAAAGACCTGAAAGGGATAGCAGAGGTAAAGAAAAAAGTAGAATCATGGGTAATTAATGAAATTTGAAATTTGTAATTTTAAACTTGCAATCTGTTATGCTCATATGTCGATAAATTTGCTGAATGTAGCCAGATGTATTGTAACTAGACCATTAAAAATTGTTGTTATATGCCACTCTTAATTACAATTTGACATTTTTGTACATACATGCCGCTTTGCTTGCACGATTTGTGGAACCTTATGACAAGCTTAAAAGGGCTAAGTTTGTATGTGAAATAAAGGAAGCAATTAAAGGAAAAGGACACTACATAATTTATTGTTCGATTTTCAGGAAAAATAGCACGGCAAGGTAACGTTTTGTCGTTCATATCGGACAGTCGACGTTTTTTCAGAAGAAGTCGGAGTATGATTAAAATGTCATGCATATCCTTTCTCGGTGGGGTAGTGTGAGCCAGATATGCTAGCACACGCTTATTTATGATTCTGAACTGAATGACACTAAAATCCTGATTAAATAAAAATATCTAACCAAGTCGTTAATTTGACACTACTTCTACGGAAAGTTTTTTGTGATCCTCAAGAATACCTGTGGTGAAAATCGAATTTATTTTTAAAAAGGAACTTAATGGGGGAACCATTTTGTAAAGTAGCCCAACTGCCTCACCATGATATTTAAATGTAGAATGATTTAATAGAAAATTTCTCCTCATTTGTTAGGACAGTCTCCCTAGTCAAAATGGAGACCAGATTCGGATTATAAACCTTAATATCAGCAGCTGGAAGAAGCATGAATTAAATACTGCGTTGTTAATGATGCAATAAAATACTTTTATGTGACAAAAATTCTTAGCAATTAAATAGAAATATCTATTTGTTGCTTTAACTCGGCTACTATTTTTTACATGCTGCCTACAGTGTGATGAGAAAGTGAAAGAACATTGTTATATTTCAATCGTTAGGCATCATTTGGAAGATGCTGCAAGTGTATGGGATCCATATGAAGCGGGGTTAATATCGGAATTAGATCGCGTGCAGCGAAGAGGAGCTAGGTTTGTGAAACGATGCTACGATAACTTTACTAGTGTGTCTGGATTGTTAGAAGAATTAGGATGGGAATCGCTATCACAGCGTAGATTAAATTATAGGCTTAACCTTTTAACTAAATTTCAGGAAAATTATTTCTCTGGCGATGTAAAAAACATACTATTAACCCCCTCGTACTACGCCAGATTAGATCGCGCCAATAAAATTAGAGAGATAGATTGTAGAACCGATAGGTATAAAATGTCAAATTTTCCGCGAACCTTTCGGGACCATAACAGCTGTGATCGTCGTCATGAATAGTGCAAATAGTGACATTAGCTAGATTGTAGATCTCTTTCTTTATATATTTTACGTTCTTATATATGCATGATGAAAATATTGACGCTCTTATTTATGCATGAGATCTCGAATCTGTAGTAGTAGTCCTTGTGCCCCTGGCATGTTGGAACGATTGACGAGAGAATGTGTGTTGGTTATTAGATTTTAGTGGGCGCGTTGCATGTGTGGCACGCTGGTTTCAATGTAATTTCGGTGTTCTACCGTATCATTCATGCATGCCTGGTGTGGAAGCACCCCCTGTCACACACCCTTTGGGTGGCTTGCAGGGTATGACGTACATGTAGATGTACAGTACGTTTGAAACTCTGCCGCATTGGAAGGCTTTTTTTTGATCCTGATGAAATCACTACGGTGACAATATTATTTTTTTACATAAATAATTTAAAAAATACTACTCACTATCAATTTTTTACGATATCTAAATGTTACAAATTCAACATTTTTTTAAAATTCAGTCACTCTGGAGTGCATACAGCTACCATTTCCTATGCATTAGGACTGGTAATTTCCGTAATTAAAATCTCTGAAAATAGTTCCGTAAGGGGCAGATATTTTGAGATCATAGGAAGGATGAGATATTTTTCTTTAAAATGAGACCAAATTCATTGATTTCTGGGTGAAATGATATTTCGCTCAAACCACCTTATATGACGCAAGGCCCTGGATCTTTGGCCCGAGCATGAATACCTGTGAACTTCGAAACTTGGGACAACTGGAAGAGAAACTGGAGACACCTCTGAGAGACGTGACACATGCGAACACGGTCCCCATCGACTTGCGCGTCTTCCGGGACATACCGTCGTCATCACGGAAGTTGAGAGTAAATATACTTCAGTGCCTCAGCGGTTCACTTTTCAAAGCGCTCCCCACCTGCTAGAGTTTATGCAACACATTATCACCTCACTCTCGGACTGGAAGAGGCCACAATACACTTTGGCATTTGACTCCGATGAAGTCATGCCCCTCGGTGTTGTGCAGAGGAGGCCCGTCTTTGGACAATGCTGACTTCTCGAAGTTTAAACCCGAGAGAGTCGGAATGTGAAACACAACGCCCTCACGTTATGTATGCGAGGAAGGCTGCGAATCCGACGAGGCGATGATGGCCTCGCGAGTGCCAGCGAGGGAAAGGGACTTCTCTTCTAAATCAAAGAGGGCATTAATGTGTACCGCGTACCTTTTGACCTATTCTCGGGAGATTTGCAAGGCGGTGTCCTTGCCAGCTTGAGAGATTGGTGAGTGCATTGCATTCCGAGTTTTCCTTTTAAGGTAGTTTGAGCGACATAGTTACCTAGTCATAATAGAGATAAAATTCAAATCAAAACTTTTTATCTCAGCAGAACTTCCTCTCAGCTTTATACTGCATTAATTATAGTGCGAAAATATACTTTTGTACACTGAAATTCTCATTAAATAAAAATATCTAAACAAATCTTTAACTTGACTAATTTTTAACGCGGTATATTTAACACTCCTTCACAACGCAAAGTTTTTTGTGATCCTCGAAAATACTTGCGGTGAAAATATGATTTATTTTTAAAAATATTTAGAAAACATACAAACTACACACTTCTAATTTTTTGACGGGATCTCGGCGTTAGAAATTCATCAATTTTTTTAAAAAGATCTCTTTCTACATACATACACGTACCATTTCCCGTGTAACCTGTCTGGTTTTATTACAGAAAATCTCGGAAAGTTGTTTGGTAAGGGGCTGGTATATTGATACCTTTGGAATGGTGAGATATTTTTCTTTAAAACGAGACCAAATTCATTGATTTTTGGGTAAAAAGATATTTTTCCCAAACTACCTTAAATATTAATGTCAGTCTAAAGTTTACGGTTAAAAATTACGGTCAAAATGATGTACAGCATTACTGTAAAGTGAAATGATATTTTCCTCAAACTACCCTAAGGTGGATGGAGCGATTTTCGTTTATATTCAGATTTGCACGTAAAAAGATCGTAAGTAAAACTTTTCATGCGCACACTCATTATTCATCAGTAAATGTAGAAGTAAAAGGGATTTCATGCTCTCGTTTTTTTTAAATTCAACCATTTAACATGCTGAGTGACCCAGAAGTAACATAAAGAAGAGTTTTCTTAACTCTTATTTGGTTTCTTTAAGTTTATACGCCTTTCTGTACTTTATTACAATAAAAGAAATCAAGCTCCGTTCAACTTTTTGGAGTTCCACGTTAATTAGGAAAATAAAATTTTACACTCCACTTGGTCAGTTCACTACGACTGTTGAATTTTACAGCTTGGCAACGAAAATATACAAATCATTCGTAACTTTCAGTTCCCACGAGTGGAGTAACATGCGAAATGACTGCACATGGCGGACAAAAAAGTCGGTGCATAGAGGTTTAATTCTATTTTTCCACATATCTTTATTACACTTGACATGCATCCCAAAAATATTTCCATTAAATTCGTAAATATCTGCCCCCTAACGAGAAATAATACGTTTCATATCATTATATTGATCTCCAACATATTAGGCGCGTTATTATTTTCCGCGTGCCATTCGGGACCATAAAAGCTGTGATCGTCGTCATGAATAGTGCAAATAGTGAGATTAAATCTACATCTACGTAATACTCTGCGAGCCACAACGAGGGTGTGTGGCAGGGGGTGAAGATCACCAGACGTGCACTATTGACATGCAACTAGGATATTCAATGAAGGCATGCTAGATGCTAGAGGGTCACATGGTTAGTATCTACATAATAAGAAAGGGATAAATGGTTGTTATTACATGCTTCATGCACTACAGACTACTCTTACTATATTTCACCTACCTATCCCTTTGCTACGCTGTCTATTGTTCTCTCTTATAGTACGAGGGAAAAATGACATTTTAAATCTATCGGTACGACAATCAATCTCTCTAATCTTGTTAATATGATCAAACCTAGCATAATACTCAGGGGTTCTCAATATATATCTAACGTCATCTGTGAACAAATCGGTTTAGAATTTACTTAAAAGGTTTAACCAAAATTTAACCTGCGTTCTGATAGTAATTCCCATCCTAGTTCTTCTATTAAATTCGTAACACTAATACAATCATCATAACGTCCTTTAACAAACCTAGCGGATCTCCTTTGCACACACACCTTAATTCTTTTATCATACCTTCCTCTATTAGCTAGATTGTAGATCTCTTTCTTCATATTTTTTACGTTCTTATTTATGAAAGATATAAATATTGATGTTCTTATTTATGCATGATATTTAGAATCTGTAGTAGTACTCTTTGTATCCCTTGCATGTTGGAACGATTGACGAGAGAATGTTTCTTGGGTATTAGATTTTTAATGGGCGCGTTGCATGTGTGGTACGCTGGTTTCAATGTAGTTTCGGTGTTCTGCCGTATTATTGATGCATGCCTGGTAAGGAAGCACCCCCTGCCACACACCTTTTGGGTGGCTTGCAGGGTATGACGTAGATGTAGGCTATCTTATCGAGTATTAAACACGGATTTACTAAATCTTTTTCCTTGGATATTGAATTCCATGCCGTGAATCCAAGTCATGATAACGTCTTAATTTCGAATAAACTTTAAAAGTATACAAATCGCAAACGTGAAACAACTACACGTATGGTCACTTCCACCGCCTAAACAGTTGTGAGTGAGGATGGGGTGTTTCAAGAATTTTTTTCGATGCCCATGATAAATCATTAATGCGGGCACTCAATGACTCATGATTAGCGCCTTCAGGTTAAACTTCATCAGAAGCGAAATCCCACAAAGGAAAAATAATTCGATATGACAAGGGCTCAAACCCGGATCCCTCGATATCGCGCCGGGTGCTTTAGATGGTAGAACCATCGAGGCGTCCTCACCTCGGCATTTTTTTTTCCTACGCGGAATGAGGACGTTCTTGCGCAAGACTTCGAACTCAAGTACGCTTGCTGGTGACATCGTACAAGTAATATCGTGGAGAAGAAATAATTCCCTTAGATTTCAAAGACATAACGTCTGGTTGTCACTCCTGTCACGGCAAAATCGGGAACACGAGCCGAGCAAGTAAGGGAGATGACGTCCGAATCCGATAGCCAATCAGCGCGCATTTTGCCTTGCTGGTTATCGATGCGAAAAAAGTGCAAATTTAATGGCTTATATTACTTATGAAACACAACAGAATAAAGTTTTACTGCAGGATTGACTTATTCATGATGTAAGGATTCACTGACAATTCATTCACCACCAAATTCTGACCAATGCACATACTCAATTGTTTATCTTTTATTTATTGATAGTTACATAGTAACATTACGATAAGAAGATAGGAAAGGCTTACGTGTCGTGTGATTACAATAAACAACTGTGGAAAAGTACAATACTTATTTTCAAAATGGGTTTGAAAGTAAACGAAATTAGACTGTTATAAATAAAGATTAAACAAGAGTTGATGAATCGTAAATTGTAAAAGTGAATATTTCGCCGGCCAAACGGAAATCGACAAACAAATACTGGGGATTTAATGAAAAACCATTACTATAGCAGGACAATAATTAAGATAGACAAGTATCTAAAAATTTATGAGGCTCAGGTTGATGCCATTGGTAGACTGCAGCTTCCAGGTTTAGGTTACTCTGGCCTCAGGGTCTTTTGTTCCAGTTTCTCTGAAAACTTAAATATCTCATCTTTGAAGTGCGTTTTATCAACTGAGATGAAAGCATACAAGGGCTTCCCGTCTAGTTTTACTGTAATCCAGTCTTGAAAGAGGAGATTTATCATGGGTTCTAATTAAGATTGCTCAGATTACAGCAGAAAAACGTAAATTTGAACAAAATAACATACTCATGCTTTTCATTAAAACTCTTTGCGAGAATCTAAAAGATCTGGAAAACTGAATGAAAACGGGAATTTTTTTCACCTATTAATTACAAAGTTATTAGCAAATAACTATCGCAATTGAAGTCAAAATACGATAGCTCCATGCTAAAGACACGGAAGTCGGCTCCCATGATTGGACAAATGTCGTTATTCCAAATATATTCGTGAAATAATGCTTGCGTAGTACCTAAATTTTGATATTCAATAGTTTCCCATTCCATCAAAGAATGTAGGATTTTTTAAACTAAGTTTATAAAAATGTGTAACCTAGTATTTGTTTTGACATGCATAGTCAGGCCAGAGCCACCTTAAGCTACCATCCACTTTCGATAACCTCATGCTTCATTCGCTTATGTTTGTTGAGCTATCGTTCATCATTTCCATCCAAAATGGACTTATTTCCTCTAACTTAAAAACAAAAATGTGTGACAAATAAATAAAATAATTAAAAATGTGTAACCTAGTATTTGTTTTGACACACATAGTAAACCCAGAGCCACCTTAAGTTACCCTCCACTTTCAATGACCGCATGCTTCATTCAATCAAGCTCAGATCAATTCCCTCAACCTGGGATTTTTTATGTTAAATAAATAAAATTGTGTAACCTAGTACTTGCTTTGACTCACATAGTCTAGCCAGAGCCACCTTAAGTCGTACATCAAACAAAGAAATATATGGCACATCCAAAAGTCTTCATCTCGAAATTTCAACATTGTTTTCGTCAAACGACAAAAAATTCGCACCTCGAGAATGTGTCAACAATCGCGGAAATAGGCAAAGAGGTCAGAAAAAGAAATGAATCAGGGATTGCATGACAGACAATTAAGAACTGCAGCGTCGGCAGAATTCCGTCTGGCCCATTCTCTGCGCCTGCAGTCGGTAATTATTTAATTAACGGAGATCTCACGTCTTGATGCATAAGCCACACGCTAAACCCAACACGCACGAAAATCGTATTGTGAACTTGTTTCATTATATTCTCATCCAATTCAATTGTATTCGAATCTCTTCCACTGATTAAGTCTGGTGGTTTTTCCGTGGTTTTGTTCGCACACTCCCTTTCCCTGCCACGGGCAAGGTTACTGGGTCACCCTGAGTGTTTTCCCATAAAGTTCACACATCTTAAGGGCTCGGGTAAACTGGGCCTCCGCGCGTCAAAACGATGGGAAGTTAAAGAGAAGAAGCGATGGGTAACTGCCCCATAAAACACACAGCTTTAAGTATTTATATCGAGATGGCGTAACGATTTTTCAGAAAATGCTTGAGAAAGGCATTGCTAGCGGACGGTTAGTTTCGAGCGGTACGAAACGAAACGATGTCATGACGTACACTATCGTCGATATTGATCGGTTACCGATCTACGATGTCAAATTTTTGACTTTGCATGATCAGTTGACACCGTAGAAAGGCGAAGAATTAAAGGAGGCAAAAATGAGCATCATCTTAAAGAATGCGGTAAACTATCACGAATCTGAGAGTCGTCCTTTTGCCAACCGAGTTGTTTCATAGCCAAACGTGGCTGAGTACCGAGAACATGAAATTTTCACGTTTTTATAACATGTTTCATTGCACTTTTAACATTTAACATGGTATTAACTGTAAAAGCAGGTGAAGAATTTCTTCTACAATTATGTTTACCAGCATTCACTCACTGCTTTGTAGTTTTCTAGTATTCAATCAATTCGAAATTTATACCTAATCACTTACACCATCCATGGTGGAGAATAAGTCAAATATAGCATACGCATAACGAAAAAAAACATTAAAAGCAATGAATAATAACACAATTACTGTTATAAGCACTCAAAATCATAGAGCTGTGAAGTATTCTGAACGTAATGCCGCAATTTATCGATGAAAGACCATCAGAAGCGTTAACGAAATAATTTGCATTGGCTGCATTTTTTTATTCACTTTTTAGTACTACAATTAAATCAATTCCAAGGCTAATACTTTGGTAATGATAGCTGACCCCTCAGGTTCTTCACGTTTGTCTCCGTAAAGTTTAAGTTTACGCACTATAATGAAGGCAAGTAATTATATCGCCTCCAGACTCAGTTGCCATATCGACAGCAGTTGATATCATGATCTATTAATGAACTGAGGAAAGGCAAAAGTTATCTATAGACTTACAAAATTTAAAACTAATTAGAGAACGAAAATACTGTCCATTAAAAATGTCGAGTCCGTTGAGTTTAGGATGATGTACCTTCAAGTGGAGGGCATCGATTTTAACGAAATAAAATGCATTTGATAGAATGATCATTTCTACGTTTACTGATGCATGCATACATTCGTACATCTGCACTTTTACGATATTTTGTTTGAAAAAAGGCCCTGTTTTCGTGCTCAAAATCCATTGGCCCGATTTAACCTTATCGCCATTCTCTTACAATTTAGGACAGAAATAGGAAATTCTCACATAATTTATCTAAATATGTTTTTAACATAATAAACTGAAAGAAAATGTCTGTGTGCTGATTTTTACACGAGCTGCTGTAAAAGTTGTAAACCTTGGCTAATTCGGAAACTTGTGATGCGATTATGGTTAGTGTAATACCCATTGTAACTGCAATGACGCCAGTATTGAAAATACATACATTAAAATTGGTAAAATATATTGGTATCTTCAAAAAGTAGTAGGTGGTATTTTTGGGGAAATTGCATCAAGGGAATATAACCCACGAATTAGCAGGAATGTTAAAAGATAACACATACGTCACATAAAATACGGTTAAAATTTAGGTTAATCCTTTTAAGTAAATTCGAAACAGAGTTGTTCACAGATGACGTTAGATATATATTGAGAACCCCTGCGTATTATGCTAGGTTCGATCATATTAACAAGATTTGAGATATAGATTGTCGTACCGATAGATTTAAAATGTCCTTTTTCCCTCGTACCATAAGAGAGAACAATAGGCAGCGTAGCAAAGGGATAGGTAGGTGAAATATAGTTCGAGTAGTCTGTAGTGCATGATGCATGTAATAACAGCCAATAATCCCTTTCTTATTATGTAGATACTAACCATTTAGCTGCATATGACCCTGTTATCTAGCATATCTCCCTTAAATATCTTAGTTGCATGTCAATAGTGCATGTTTGGTGATCTTCACCCCCTGCCACACACCCTCGTGGTGGCTCGCAGGGTATCACGTAGATGTAGATGTATGTGTAACGCTGTAATCTATTCAAACAAAGTTCTCCACGTGAGTTCAAAGGCGATGTTGACAAATTCAACCACCTTCCTTTGGTTCTCAGTGCACTTCGACCTCTCCTTTTGGGGGTGCTAGTCATGAGCAAGAGACATCCGCAAAAGAGTAATCAGCCACTCCCTTGGAACTCATGTATTTGTGGGTAGGCTTAACATATTTAACTCTTTATGAACCAAGCGACAGGGTATTTACAACGCCGGAGAGTAAAACCTGGGATGCGTATACCAATTAGGAGATTTATGCGGTTCCAACCTTGGCCGTGCAAAAAAAAACTTGAAGGTTATCCAGTTTTTCTCATCAGTTTAAATTTCCTCTCAAATAATTTCTCTGAGCGCAGAAAAAAACTCGAGAATCTCGAGGAGTGCGATTGATGTCAACAGGAATGGCCAGAAAACGCGAGGAAAGAATTCGACGAAAAATCAAATAATTTCAGCATTAGGTTATTTTCACTTAAACTGCCACAAAAATTCTTTTATGGAGGAAAATTTTCATCAAATTCCACGTCGCAGATTATTAATTGCAATACGATTAAACCACGATTAAATAACTTGCACAATAAAACAATTCCCTCTGCTTTAACTGAGCTGAATCAACCTCTGAGGCAAGGTTAACAGCAAGAGGGAGCATTAACTTTTGTTAGCGATCAGATCGAAATATTTTAGGGATCGAATTCAGGTCCATAAGCCTAACTTACACTGTTAAACTTTAAGAAATCAATATCGATATTGCTTAATATATTGATCGCTTGAGGGAATAATTGAAACAACAACATTGATGATTGAATATAGTAGGAAATTAAGAACTCTTAATTTTTATTAGACCTCGGTCAATGGATTATTTAGATGTCATCAGTATTGTAACCTGCGAGGGGTATTTTACCTAATTAAACATTAGTTTTTGTTGATCCGTGGTCTGGAGTGAATGGTCGTTGCATGCGGTATTGTTAAACGTCTTTGATAACCAAGTTCAAAGCAAGGTTGTCACTGACATTATTTTGATCAATATTATTGAGTAGTGTTACCTTATATTGTTTCCATCATATTGCTTCAATTATATTGACCGCGTAAACTAAGGGAAAGTATTTCTTGAGACCAGATTTACACAATTAAGATTCTCGTCACTAAAAGCTTCAAGATAAGAGGTCTCACCAAAATCGTTATAGCCCTTTACAAGATAAATTTTACATGGTTATACCCACATATACAAGTAACCTGCATATTCAGCGTCATTCATTTTTCTACCAAACGGAATGTGGTGGTTTTCAAACAACACAATGGACAAGGTGGAATTCAGAAAAATGACCATGGAGACAGAAATTGTCCACTAGTATAATGGATTTATTTGCGGCCTAGGCTTTCATGAACTATACCACTATCAGGTCAACCATAAGATATTTAGGTGTATCGAAAATTAGTTCTTATTAATCACTCGGACCAGAGAATATAGCAATTTATGTCTTCATCACGTTGAAATGTCACAGCATCACTTCAGTTTTTGCCGGAAACTAAGTGTAACTTCAATTTCTAAGTTGCGAAGAGCGCATTAAAATCATTCCTTGCTTGGGTGCCATACTTTTTTATTTCTTAATTGAATGGCCTGATCACAGACGTCCAATGATGGCTGCGGAAGTATATGTTCCGGTCCGATTTTGGACGTAATAATTTATCTAATGCATCTAAACGCCCGTCTCCCGAGAGCTTGAAGGTGACCTAAAGACTGGTGGTTTATTGGCCGTCTCTTTTTTCCTTGAAACGGTCTAATTTATCACCATTCGTGCCGGCTGTGGGGAGACAATTAAAACGCGACGAGGATTTAATTGTGTTCAGTTGTTCGTCCGTCTGGAGGCACACAGCGGAAGAATAAAATGGTAGCTCCATCTATGGGGTGCCGGCGGTAGTACACCCATTTCTTCGTAATTAACTGACTACCGGCGGTCATGAGGCCAAGAAGAGCCAGATATGTTTAATTGGAAGGACATGGAAGTAGTAGGTCAACAGTTTTCCCACTGTACTTATGTGCGATCCATTATATTTTCACTAAACGATTAAACGTTCAATCGATAATCCGAATTCATAACATCTGTCGAATTTCACAGCATTTACGACTCAGTAAGTCAAAATAAATATTAAAATGCCACCTTTCCAATCGTACTGTTTCAAAAAAAAAGCTTTCATTAGCGACAGCCACTATATATTGGATCACAAAATTATGGTGAAAAATGAGATGATTAATCGACAAATGCGTTTCATAGCGAGCACTCTTCATCCAGGGATTTCAGACGACTTATCTTCATCATTATTAAATTAAGACACATGAGAATGCAATTATTGCAATAATTTATCAATTAATAAAACGGTGAAAAGGATCTTGAACTGTATTAATATTCAATACCCAGGGATAATTCACCCCACATAAACAGAAATATCTAACGTATAATCTATTAATTACTTACGCGTCACCATCACTGAAGACATTCATGGCGGAAACACATCAGGGAAATAACTAGTGTAGCAAACCGTAGATTAGGATTCGTAAAAAGGGTTCTAGGCAAATGCGATGAGAGAGTACGAGAAAGAAGCTATTTTACACTTGCCAGGCGTCATTTATAATATGCCGCTAGTATATGGGATCCGTACGAGGAAGGTATGATAAAAGAATTAGAGCGCGTGCAAAGGAGATCCGCTAGGTTTGTTAAAGGCCGTTATGATAATTTTATAAGTGTTACGAGTTTAATAGAAGAACTAGGATGGGAATTATTATCAGAATTCAGGTTAAAATTGAGGTTAAACCTTTTAAGTAAGTTCTAAACCGATTTGTTCACAGATGACGTTTGATGTATATTGAGAACCCCTGCGTATTATGCTACTTTTGATCTTATTAACAAGATTAGAGAGACAGATTGTCGTACCGATAGATTTAAAATGTCATTTTTCCCGCGTACCATACGAGAGAACAATAGGCAGCGTAGCAAAGGGATAGGTCTGTGAAATATAGTTAGAGTAGTCTGTAGTGCATGATGCATGTAATAACAACCATATATCCCTTTCTTATTACGTAGATACTAACCATCTAGCTGCATGTGACCCTGTTCTCTAGCATACCTTCATTAAATATCCTAGTTGCATGTCAATAGTGCATGTTTGGTGATATTCACCCCCTGCCACACACCCTCGTGGTGGCTCGCAGGGTATTGCGTAGATGTAGATGTAGAGCAGTTATTCTAACAAAAGGTAATCAATTCAGACAAAAAAATGTCTTTCCTTATGCTTCATCCACCTTCGCAAATATAAAAGACCCTTCATTTAATCTGAAGTTCGCTTGCGAAAATATTGGAGCGCAAATCAAGATATTTTCGTTCGCGTTGAATTCGTCTCGATAAGGTCAACACTCATTATCAGAGACGGGACGTTTATGACTCCTATTTTTCAATTTCATGACCTTTATTCTATGACTTTCATGACTTTTATTTTCCTGTTTCATGACGTCTATTTTTTTTTAAATTCGGTAATTTCTTGTCGCTATGGCTAAAAGTATGACGTTTATTGTACTGTAAACTTTGAACTAATATTATGATCCGTATACAGTAGAGCGTCAACTGTTCGGACGTCAAAAATCCGGAACGTCGATAATCCGGATTCACATCCGGCGAAAAATAAGTTGAAGTGAATATAATACAGTACATATTTGTCAAAAACGTTGATGCGAGACTCGGTGGGGTCGTCGACCGCTACAATTTAATGAATCATTAAAATACTATGCAATAAGTTCATATTAATTTATGGTTTTGTTTGTCTGCTCTAATTACTTAACTACAATACTAAAGTGAAATACTTTTTGACGGTTTTTACCGGTTTCTTGATGTTTAAGGCATCAAACAACCTTTTTTTTTTGTTCTATTTGAAAATCCGGACTTTCTGATAATCCGGACAGGGTCCGGCAACAATTAATCCGGATTATCGACGCTCTGCTGTCTACGTCTACGTAATACCCTGCGAGCCACCACGAGGGTGTGTGGCAGGGGGTGAAGATCACCAAACATGCACTATTGACATGTAACTAAGATATTTAATGAAGGCATGCTAGATAATAGGGTCACATGGTTAGTATCTACATAACTGTAGTTACCATAGGGTAAGTGATTCAAAAGAATGTGTCCAGTACTTAATAAATACAGGGGTATATTTACTCGGATTCCCTGCAAATCCTTCCCTTCTTTCTCCTCACTCCCTACACCCCCCCCCCCACTGCCCGGAGACCCATCTACGACAGAAAATCCCTACGCAGACCAACACTGTCCTTTTCTCCCCACCCCCCCCCCCCCAACCCTCCTCCTCTGTCTCCTACCCACAACACAACACTCCAACTCCCGTCCCTTCCCCCTCGCTTCCCCTCTTACACCAAAGCACCTGGATTTCTGTACATATACGGATGTAAAAATGATCAATGTACCCGAAGATGTCACTACGTGATGAAACCCGGGTCGTAAGAAATAAATCAATTTCATGGACCATTACAAAGTGTAATTTTTATTTTCCGATATGGAGAGGTTCCACATAGTTAATATTGAAGTGATTACTACCATTTTATGACGTTTTTTCCGCAAAGTCGCATTTCGTGACTTTTTGGGGAAAACCGACTACTTCCGGATAAAAACCCATGAAAATGACGTTTGTGACTTTTTCACACCTCTGGTCATTGTGGACAGAACCAAAGGGAATCTCAAATAACACAAGTTCCTTTGTGACTTTGTGGTATTATACATTTTTTAAAATTAATTAAACATTTGCCGTACCAGATATTTTAGTAGCGCACGACCCGGGTTTCAACGCTTAAGCGTCATATTCAGATCCACAGCCCGCATGCCGGGCATGCCTGAAGATGACGCTTTAGCGCTGAAACCCGGGTCGTGCGCTATGTAAATACTATCGGAAGGAACACGTGGAAATTCAACGGGTGTGAAAAACTTTGAACTTATTGGGTGCTTTCGATTTAGAACGGCGATCGCCGACGATAGACGGCAGTTGCGCAAATCGACCTTGCTTTGTTCGGCTCTCCTCATTGCGGAGAGCCACCGATAGCCGGCGATAGACGGCTATTCCGCTAAATCGAAAGCACCGCGGCGTGGCGATCGCCGTCTATAGCCGTAAATCGAAAGCACCCATCATATACTATCGATAACAATCGAAATTTTTCGATACATATCGCGCACAATGTATTTATTATGGATTCGACGGACTCTTCTATTTCAATTGATACGTTCCGGGCCTATATTCACCATATTTCCGCCCTATTTTCTAGCATGTCTCATTTTAATATCCTAGTTGCATATCAATAGTGCATGTTTGGTGATCTTTACCCCCTGCCACACACCCTCGCAGGATATTACGTAGATGTAGATATGTCCATATGAGGTTCGACTTCAACAATGCTATCGGTCTTCAAGGGGACAGTGTACCAAAAGCGCTGAATTTTCAGCGTTTACTCGTCTGGAGTCGAACCAAAGACCATAAGGTAAACAAAAAGTGGCCATAAACTTTCCGAGTGACTTAATGAACCATGTAACAAAGTTTTACGTCATCCCGTGCAGTGTTTTGGTACACGTATATAACTGACCGCACAATCGCACATTCACATTTACAGGTAAGATGTGGTTTCGTAAATGTTATCATTAAATTTTTAAAAGAGAATCATAATTTTTCTAGGAATATACGTACAGTATATCATTTATAAGCAGAAGCAGCATAACTCATGGCGAAAAATCAAATCCCATGCCGTTCAAAAAATTGTTTATTTGAATTTTTAGATAGAAAACCATGTATTTTACGTAATAAAAATCTGAAAAGAGATGGTTTCTGTTCTTTTCTGCCCAATAACGGAATAACAAAGGAAAAAACGCGGGACAACAGAAGAATAGTCTCTCCAGTGAACTGTTTCTTTAAAATGGTTTTCAATATCTACATCTACATAATACCCTGCGAGCCGCCGCATGGGCGTGTGGCAGGGGGTGTTACGTCACCAGCCGAGTAAAGATGTACGTTTTAGGGAGATGAAATGGTGACATGTATTATAGGAGTATATTTATTATTATTTAGTATCATAGGAGTATATTTAGTGGAGCTCAATTTTTATTGTAGTCGCTTATTTTTAGCGGACAGAACGAGTTTTTGTACCGATCTGTTCGGCAGTGTATCTCTCTTATTTTATCGCATCTGTCAGACCTAGCGATGTACTGAGGAGTCATGATAATATTCTCTATGTCGCTCTGAAAAATATCAGTTCTGAATTTATCAAGCAACCTAAGCCTAGCGTGTAGCCTCTGAGTCTCTAGGGGCTTCCACCTTGATCCCTCTGAAAGTTGTGAGACACTATATGTACGCTCGTAGCAGTTTTGAACGAAGCGCGCTGCTTTCCTTTGTATTTTATTAATATTTTGCTTAAATCTTTATGACCAGGGTCCCAAATGCCTTCGGCATATTCGAGGTGTGTCCTAACCAGAGCGAAGTAGCATCTCTCTTTTACTTTTTCATCCGTGGACCTTCCTATTACACGTCTAACAAAACCTAGTTTCTTTAATGCTGTGCCACATATGATTTGTATGCGTAATCCCCACGACATATCAGAAGTTAAGGTAATTGCAAGATATTTTACTGTATCTGATGATTTTATGTTTACTCCACCCACAGTATAAGTAGAGAATTTTTGTGATGGCAATATAAGGTGACGAAAACTTTAATTTAATTAAAACGTCTAGCCACGAGCGTGGTATGGATCATCTTTGCTCGATCGCCTTCCTTGAAAACACCTCAAGGTCCGCGCATCCTTCCCTTGGGCACACTATTACGTAGCTCTCCAACAATAGCGATCATCCCTTAAGACCTCAATTAGGTTCCGACGAAAAAGAAACTGCTTGCACACCTTCACACCAGCTTTTCGCTCCTTCTTTTCTTTCGAGTGCCACTTCAGAATAAAAGCCATGGCGGAGTGGAAAAAAAAGGATGTATAGGTTTTTGGGGAGGCGGAATATCTCCGTTCGTTCGCCAACTATCGGCATGACGTCATCGAAGGCCAACTTTTCAAACCCTTCCCGCCCCTTCTTTCAATCCTCCCTCCCCCCCCCCCAAACAAACCCCCTCTCCCCCCACCCTTTCATATTAAAGACTCCACACCCGGCTGGTTCGATCGCCCATTGTTCCGCTTTTGGATGTGCACCTCATGAAATATTTGAGTGTGTGTGTTCGTGCGCCCATAGCCGTGACGTCTCGTCCCATCGCGATGAGACGATCCGTGGACGGGAGCCAAAGCGTCCGCCGCCCACAACTTTATACACGTTTCCCCCCCCCTCCCCCTGCGATGCTGCAATCGCTGCAGTCCGTAAAGGCTTCGGAAGTCTGGCGGATTGGCCGAAAGCTCGAAATCAGGTAAATCGTCCAATACTACAGAAGTGGAAGGATTCGTGGAAAAATATACGTACACATGTAAACCGTTTCACACGATTACTGGCCGGTTGAAAGAACGCTTAGTAATGGAATCAATAGTTATTAGATCCATTCATTTATGAAACTAATAAAAATATTCGGGTTGCAGGAACACATCTACCAGTTTCACAACTAATCTACCAATTATACATTGCTTCGAATTTTTGGCCTAATCTTACTCGCTAGATAAAATTTAAAATGATTTGCCCTATACATAATTTGATACTATTGTATATATTGTCCGCGTGTCTACCATCTTGGCTACTTATGGCAATTGGCAATTTAATACTTACCAATACTAGGTTACAAAAAGATGTCTATAACCGTTACGTTTTAATGCATCATTTTTGTACAACGCAGTTTCTCCGAAAACCATAAGTTTCCTCCCTTTCTTTTCCTTAACTTTCAAACATAGCAATCACATTATGAAATGCCTCCAATCAGCATACATTAGACTTCTTTTTGCACACCGACTCCAGACATTAACATCAGCTTTAAAGAGAAATTCAAGCAAGGTCAAATTATTTTTGCTAGTCGGAATTATTCATTTTCGCTAAATTAAATTAGAAACAACAGTCATGCAAACTTGAAGGAAGTATCATGATAAGGTAAATAGAATCGATTTTCTACAATTTTTTTGTATTTTGTTTTAGATTTGTCATTTGCGAGAATTTCACAAAATATTCCAAATTAAAAAAACTCGGTGACATTTGAAAATGGTCCCTTAGCAACGCGAGACACTGAAATATGTATGAGGGAAACCACCCTTAGGAATCGATGGAGAAATCGATTTTATCGCCACCAGCCTTTACGTCTTTTAGAAAGAATTGTGCCATGCGATCGTAGTTCCCTAAATAATTTACCATAAAATGTAGGAGAAGTATTATCTTTTCTTCTTTCTTTTCAAATGAGTGGCGGCAGAGCGAGCGAAACCCTAGGCAGACAAGTAGCATAGCCCGCCTTATATTAAATACAAAAGCAAATTATAATAAATAAAATTTACAAGCCACAGTGGTACCTCGACTGGCGACCTTAATTCCCTCTTTCCTTGGGTTCGTAACGTGAAACCAAGTTATACATACAAATAAGGGTGGGGATCAAGCAATCTCGATATTTGAAAGTTTTTTTCTTTCGTATGGAAGGAAAAAGACACACCCTGAGGCACAATGGGTTTGTGAAGAATGTTATCGAAGGTAAAATAAAAGCAAAAGTCCCCAGAGGAAGACCCAGGAATAAGTTAATGGACCAAAGAAGGAGGAGAGTACGTAGGAGAAGAGCTGTCAGGAAGTAAGGGACCTAGCACCAGATAGGGGGAGGGCTGCAGTGAACCGACCATGGGATTGAACGCCCAATGATGATGATGATGATATGCGTCCTGACTTTGTTTAGTTTTGCTGATTTATGCAAAAACTTATCACTTGATGTCTTGTAAATTTCTTTTAATCCTTCATCAACAGTACAATAGTCATATCACCATCTAGTCTCTATACTTAGTGACCAGAAAACAAACATCTGTCACATGGCAACCAACATAAATAACTTCTATATCTAACATCTCCCTTTTTTCATTTTTCAATTAAATTGACCAATCTCTTACTAATTACTTGCTAAGTAATTTTCTCATACCAGAAATTATCACATTTTTGGTTCGGAGCCAAGACTTATATTACAGAGTATCTCTTTATCACTAATCTCATCTTGAACTTCGAGGTCTCTCTTAGCCTTCCTACTTTCCTTATCGTTAGTATTATATTGACAAGATTTACAGGCATTTTGAAAATGATTTAGGTTACCACAAAAATTACATTTCTTGTCAAATTCTGACATTTCCTAGGTTCATGACGTAAATTACACCACTGAAAATTGTCATCACATTGATTATAAAATATATTTTTACCACGGTAACTTCCCGTTTTTTCGTACGTAATTGGGTAGATCTTATATTCATTCTCCGACCCCTTCAAGGCTGAGCCTCTAGATTGGGTTGACTCAAATAGGAGACAGATTTCTTCTGCTTGCTCCAAAGTTAACTTCTTGCCTCTTCATTCAAGTTCCTCCCTTAGTTTTTCGTCACATACACCGAAAATAATTGCATCACGTACCATGCAACTTTTTTCTTTGAAATTGCAGCGATCAGTCTGCGATTTTAATGTCAGTAAAAAGTCCTTGAATATTTGTCCTTCTTTTTGAACTATTTTATTAAAACAATAACGTTCAAAGGTCTCGTTTGCTGCTTCCACACAGAAATCATCGTACAATGTTAATATGTCATTCAGTTTGTGTGTCTTTTTTTCACTCTGGCTGTCATAAACCTTCAATGCCTCACTTTCTATGTGGTTTGAAAACAGGGCAATTTTTACTTTCTCATCTGCTCCATCTTTTTCTGCTACCGTAAGAAATATGAAAAATTCCTTTATAAATCTTTACAATTCCGACCCTGAAAGGTCATGCATGGGTCCTGGACATCTAACCGACTGCGCCATGTTTAGTTTTGCTGATTTATGCAAACACTTATCACTTGATGTCTTGTAAATTTCTATTAATTCTTCATCAACAGTACAGTAGTCATATCACCAACTAGTCTCTTTACTTAGTGACCATAAAACAAACATCTGCCACATGGCAACCAACACCAATAGCTTCATTAAACAAATATCTGCCACATGGCAACCAACACCAATGCTTCATTAAACAAACATCTGCCACATGGCAACCGACATCAATACCTTCTATATCGAACAGACTTTACAGACATTCTGCCTGTTTTTTTTATCCTCCCGCAGGTTTAAAGGCTACCGCGGGCATAAAAGCGTGTGACGTGACTCTCTTAGCTGATTGAAGGGCGTCAAACACATCACCCCTTATTAGGGCGCGCCGGAAAGGAAGGAGTCGACAACAAAGGAACCGCCAATCCTCCACAGATATGCCCACCTGGAAGAACAGAAACGAGTCCTCCGGCGTGAGCGGGTTTCATGTTTGGGAGCGATACTTAGGGAGAGGTAGATTTTTCGGGAAGATCCATTAAGCAAAGGGGAAAAGGATGCAGTCATTTTCAATGATTTATGGCGCCTTGAAAATGGATAATATATATTTATCGTAATGACGGGGAGGGCAGAGATAAGTGTGAGTAAACACGGTAATTCTCATTTCACTTTGCAATTGCCATTTCAAAGGCATCGCAGAGTGCATCGGCCTTATCGGCGGAGATGGTGTAATCAAATTTCGCAGACGACTTGAAATGGCGTGTATTCCGATCTCTGAATTTGTCTTTTATTTTTAGAAAAGAAAAACTATGCAAATTCCACTTAGAGAAAATTTATTGAACAGCCCGGGTTTCAACACATTACTTATGTGATCTTTAGGTGAAAATGACATAATGTGTTGTATTCATCTTCAATGACATCTTCACCTGAAGATGACACAATGTGTTGAAACCCGGGTCGTGCATAACATTTTCTCTAAGTGGAATTTGCATAATTTTTCTTTTCTAACATGGAAAAATTTCACAATAAAAAAATTCTATACAAATTGAACTGAATGCGGATGCAACAATCGATCATATGCCGATCGAGTGTCTAACAATCGATTATAATCTATTCATAATGGGTGCTTTCGATTTGCGGCTATAGCCGGCGATAGACGGCGATCGCCACGCCGCGGCGCTTTCGATTTAGCGGAATAGCCGTCTATCGCCGGCTATCGGTGGCTCTCCGCTATGAGGAGAGCCGAACAAAGCAAGATCGATTTGCGCAACTGTCGTCAATCGCCGGCGATCGCCGTTCTAAATCGAAAGCACCGTATGTGTTACTTCTTTTGCACCGCTACTACAGACGCGAGATTGCTAAATTCTGTCATTCCCACGATTTCCAGGCGAAAATTTTTCCGAGAGAAAATTACGTTTTATAAAAATGTATTTTAAATAACTCGCAAGAATAGGAGCACAGCATATTGACGCAAGTATGTGCGTTCAGTGAGTTTTCCAACGGACAGAGCACCGATACAATTGCGACGAGGGGAAAATCGGCTTCCTTTCTGATAATGTTTAATATTATTCTTAGGCCTCGGCCAAGACTTGGTCAACCAATTACCAATGCACAATCAGATACTCCATCTCCCTCATAATATATATTTTAAAAATAGAACCATAAAGTTTATTTCAAGGGCATAGTTACTTGAAAAGCACGAAATAAGAGCACCATTGCCTCATTCAGGCGAGGTACTAAAAACTCCAAGTGCAGACACCAACAGACAGCGTCAAAAATAGTGCTCCCTACTTAGTGAAAACAATTGTATTTGGACTGAGAAAAGCAAATTTGTCATTTTCCATAACTTTTCCACACCTGTTTTAAATTTCCGTGTATTTTCCAGGTATTCCGCGAGTTTCAGGCCTGTAGAAATCCTGTTCTACATATCGCTTTTCACATAGAAATGAAGAGTAAACATTTTTTTCACAATCGGATACTTTAGACAAATGCCACCATCATTGAAATTTCTGTAACGTGGTTCTATTCGCCAAACGACAATAAAATATTGGGGTAAAAATAATATCCTCCGCGACATACTAATGCTCGCCAGATCTGAATTTTTCTCAGAACAAAAACCTAGCGTGTAGCCTTATAGTCTCTAACGGCTCCCAACGTGGACCTTTCATCAGCCGAGTGACAATTCCTATTCGCTTGTAGCTGTTTTGGGGATCGGTGTGGGGTTGATGTGGTGGCTGGAGTACTCGCCTGCCACACGGGCGGCCAAGGTTCAAATCCCTGCAGAGGTGGATGTTTTTCAGAGGAAACCCGATCCCAACTTGAGTGTCGTCTGGAGGGCGCTTCAAGTAGAGTACTCCGTCTGTCGGATGAGACGTTAAGCCGTGGTCCCCTTGGCGCTTTTCGTTAAGAGCAGGCTAATGCCGACGAGTTCCTCATTTAGAATACGACGAGGCCTCATTTAGAATATGCCGCTAGTATATGGGATCCGTACAAGGAAGGTTTGATAAAAGAATTAGAGCGTGTGCAAAGGAGATCCGCTAGATTTGTTAAAGGCCGTTATGATAATTTTATAAGGGTTACGAGTTTAATAGAAGAACTAGGATGGGAATTACTATCAGAACGCAGGTTAAAGTTTAGGTTAAACCATTTAAGTAAATTCGAAACAGAGTTGTTCACAGATGACGTTAGATATATTTTGAGAGCCCCTGCGTACTATGCTAGGTTTGATCATATTAACAAGATTAGAGAGATAGATTGTCGTACCTAAAGATTAAAAATGTCATTTTTCCCGCGTACCATAAGGGAGAACAATAGGCAGCGTAGCAAAGGGATGGGTAGGTGAAATATAGTAAGAGTAGTCTATAGTGCAACCAATAATCCCTTTCTTATTATGTAGATACCAACCATCTTGCTGCATGTGACCCTATTATCTAGCATGTCTCCCTTAAATATCCTAGTTGCATGTCAATAGTGCATGTTTGGTGATATTCACCCCCTGCCACACACCCTCGTGGTGGCTCGCAGGGTATTGCGTAGATGTAGATGTAGTTCCCTTACCTATCCCCTATGGCGCAAGTGACCTTAGCCGTCGGTCGCCTCCCCAAATATCCAATCCAATCGTAGCAGTTTTCTTACGGCGCGTACAGTTTTCCTCCGCATTTTGTTTATTTCGTGCATCAAATCTTCCCGCGCGGAGTCACACATGATCGCGGCATGAGCATTTCACACGTACCGAGTTTTCCGACCGACATTTCACGCGTGAATGAAAGGCTGACGTGGTAATCGGTGAATGATCTAGAAGTGAAACCTTACAGTAAAAAAAAATAACGACTTGCAGTAAAGTCACTTCGTAAGACTTCAAAGAGCGATTCCGCGGATGAATGGTCGGGTGGGATGGATTTCATTCGAGTGCGACGCCGGATTATGCATCGCATGAGATTGCCCGAGGGAAATGCAAAGGAGAAGTAATGCGATATGCACACTACGAAGGTAGGGGGCGAGACCGAGCGACTGGCGATCCATTCATGCCGAACGCGATTAACTGCACACGCGGTCACTCGCCATTGGGGTCTCGGCGAATCATCTACATCTACATCTACGTCATACCCTGCAAGCCACCCAAAGGGTGTGTGGCATGGGGTGCTTTCGCACCAGGCATCCATGAATGATATGGTAGAACACCGAAATTACATTAAAACCCGCGTACCACACACGCAAAGCGCCAATTAAAAATCTAATACCCAAGAAACATTCTATCTTCAATCGTTCCAACATGCAAGGGATACAAAGAGTACTACTACAGATTCAACATATCATGCAAAAATAAGAACATCAATATTTACATCATGCATAAATAAGAGAGTAGAGAATATAATGATAAAGATTTACTGCCTGCCTATTGTCAATACTCGAACTATTCATGACGACGATCACAGCTGTTATGGTCCCGAATGGTACGCGGAAAAAATGACATTTCATACCTATCGGTTCTACAATCTAGCTCTCTAATTTTATTGGCGCGATCTAATCTGCCGTAGTACGAGGTGGTTAATAGTATGTTTTTCACGTCGTCAGTGAAATGATTTTCCTGAAATTTATTTAGGAGGTTAAGCCTATAATTTAATCTACGCTGTGATAGCGATTCCCATCCTAATTCTTCTAACAGTCCAGACACACTAGAACAAATCAAATTAATTTACTCCGCCGAGAATTTTCGGAGCGAAAGACTGACCGCGACCTTTACAGTTTGAGGTAGTCTGAGTGAAATATCATATTACCTAGAAATCGATCGATTTGTCATTCTTTTGAAGAAAAATATCTTAATCTTTCAAAGATACTAATTAATTTTTCGACAAAATCATCTATATCTTACAAACTCCAACTCTTCTATCTCTTTTTTGGCTCTTTTTTTTAAGTGAAAGACTTCTATCGTGGCTCTTTTTTGGTTTTGCGTCCTTTGTGATGTTCAGTCGTCTTCAAGCAGTGGCATGTGGATGTTTTTGGGGGCATATATTTTGCATGGCAGGTCATATTGACATCGGTGCGATGAATAGAGGCAGGGGAGTGGTGCTTGATGGTGTTTGTTATGTCAGGTAGTCATGGATGGTGGGGAAGATGACAGAATTGCAGTGGCAGTGTGATGTGAATTCGGGTTCTTAATGAGATTATTTGGTAATTTTCAGTGTTGTTATATTTTATATACCTACATTTTTATATATTGGGTTGTCCTGAGATGTGTTGTGGTTGACCTTCAGTGTACATGTTTTTTTGTAGCCCTGATGATGGAATGAATTACGTTCCGAAACGTTGGTCATGAATTGCTGTCTTATTGCTTGTACGACCTTTCCTCGATAGAATATACTCATTCCTATATACTCCCTATGATGACTAGGAAACTATCCCGCTCACACTTCTTTAAACGCAAGAGAGTAGGGGAAGAATATGCGGGCCCTCAATCCACAAATAATACCGTTAACTGATAATATGGGTTTATGAAAAAAATTCAAGTCAACCGTCTTCCTCACCTTATATAAGGAAGTGATATTTAAAGGTGGTAATATTACTTAGTAACTATATTCACTCGACATTAATGAAAGGCGTGATCGTGAAATTGATTCCCAGACAAGTGTCCATTCACCGTCAATGAAATGAGATATGAATTACTATACGTTTTCTTCTTCTTTCAAGTCAACTGTCTTCCTCAACTTATATAAGGAAGTGATATTTAAAAGTGGTAATATTACTTAGTAACTAAATTCACTTGATATTAAAGAAAGGTTCCCAGACAGGTGTGCATTCACCGTCAATGAAATGAGATATGTATTACTGAACGTCTTCTTCTTCTTTCTGCAAGCATTACGCCTCAAGCCTGTTACAACCTTTCTTTTTGAGTGTTTGATACTTCAATCTTTTGTGTGGATATCCCAGAGATCCTCTGCCTCTACATCTATATCCCGACATTCATTTGGATAATTTGCCTTCATCAATTCTCTTTACGTGTTTTCTCCAACAATTTCCTAACTCTTTTATTGTAACATTAGAGACAAAAAATAATGGTTCAGTGTGTTTGAATTAATACTTCCAGTACTGTCATCAAATTTTTTTAATACAGTGAAAGTGACTAAGAAAAATGATCTATGCCGATTCAATAATTTCCATCTCTCATAATTTGGACAATAGGAGAATCGTTAGTGCAATTTAGGTAAAAGGTAACTTGTGCCATGCCCTAAATGCCCTGGTAACATCTATCAAGCAACAAATATTTCTTAGAGGAATAAAAAATTCACAAATATATGTCTCCTTACAGTTCTGAGGAAATAACTATATTTACTATCGGTTAAAAACATACATTAAGTGCCTTCCTCAGGTTATATACGAATGTGATAGTTAAAAAGTGGTTTCTTAACATTTTCAGTATCTTTATTCACCTGATGTTAAAAGGAAGTTGTGATCATGAAGTTGATTCCCATAAAAGAGTCAATTTACCGTCAGTGGAATGAAATATTACTATGCGTGAACTTTCCCTCTCTCGGTGATCAGCTAAATTGATTTTAAAATATTGAAGTGCCTGGATGATAAGGAAGTAACGACATAATTACTAAAGCCGCATTATGAACTCACCGTTGGAGTGATATGAGCGCAAAATTCTGACGACCGAAATCTACTGGCGGCAAAACTCATACGAGTAGATATGTATATATGCGTGATTCGATTAGCATAGGGGCGGTAAGCTCTTTCCCCCCCTCACCCAATAGGATTCTCGCCAAAAAAAACTCTCTCATCGCCACTCTCCCAAACTCGTTTTGGACTTCCCCGAGGGCCATATGACTGAACACTTCCGTAGAGTCCCAGGTACACTTGCACTGGCCACGATAGGAATGCGTACCATAAGGTATAGTTTAGCAGCGCCTTCGAAAATACAAACGCAGTTTGTAAATGAATTTGGAGTGGACCGTCTCGCAGCAATCACTACGTATACCAATCGAACTCAGATCGATATGAACTCTGACCGATCTGAACTTTCTAAGCTAGCTTACTCGGGTCGTCTGGTTTACCAATGCGAAACCGATTGGAATATCATTTTGACTCGGTGAATATCGATTTGAAATCTCAGATTGGCAGAGAAAGCGGACTGAGTTAGCCAGCTTCTCATATCGATCCCACTAGCCCGTTGCGTTTACCATACCGAGCAGAACCGAATCGATCTGAGTTCGATTGGTAAACGTAGTGAATGAATGAAAATTTGCCACGTAAACATGAGTAATAAGTAAATGGAATATGATGTTAGGTAGATTGAGCGAGACTTTTCCCCAGTCATTCAGACCAAATATTCTAATTATATTTTTATATTTAAGCAACTGTGAGAAGCATGAAATATATATTTTGTAACATTTAAGACCGTTTAACTTCGTCTTATACGACAAAAGTTCTCAGGATTTACTAAACATACGTGTACTTGAGGATTACGATAAATGAATGAGTGTTACGAGTCTAATAGAAGAACTAGGATGGGAATTACTGTCAGAACGCAGGTTAAAATTTAGATTAAACCTTTTAAGTAAATTCGAAACCGTTTTGTTCACAGATGACGTTAGATATATATTGAGAACCCCTGCGTATTATGCTAGGTTTGATCATATTAACAAGATTAGAGAGATAGATTGTCGTACCGATAGATTTAAAATGTCATTTTTCCCGCGTACCATAAGAGAGAACAATAGGCAGCGTAGCAAAGGGATAGGTCTGTGAAATATAGTTAGAGTAGTCTGTAGTGCATGATGCATGTAATAACAACCATTTATCCCTTTCTTATTACGTAGATACTAACCATGTGACCCTATTATCTAGCATGCCTTCATTAAATACCCTAGTTGCATGTCAATAGTGCATGTTTGGTGATCTTCACCCCCAGCCACACACCCTCGTGGTGGCTCGCAGGGTATTACGTAGATGTAGATGTAGATTACTTAACTAATTTATTTCACTCAGTTTGCTGAAAACGCCTTTTCAACCCAGGGATTTTTTTAATACGGCGAGTTTGGAAAAGACATAATCTAAAGTAATTAATACTATAAATAAGTGAGAAGAAATAATAAATACGGACTTAATAAAATATTTGCCACGAGTTATCCGTCAGACGCATCCTAAATTTTTAAATATTTCTCTTTGGAGCGCAGAATCGTATCATAGCCTATAGCGTATCATATATTGATTTTATTTTCTTTGGTATGTTTCAAAATAAGTGACCAAGCTATTTATTGAATAATTTTATTAAAAGGCAACCTACTGAGCGTACAACAAAAAATTAGGAGTCAGAATCAGGTATATTACGCTCCCTTCTTCAATATTATGGTGTGTGAACATTCATTTTTAGTTTCTACCATAAATTTGAGGAATAACATGCCAACTGATAAGATAACAAAATAATAGTTTGCGATTGTTCAGAATGAGCTATTGTAACTACTTGTTTAAAGATCCCTAATGTAATTTTTTCATTTTATAAATATCATTGAAATACGTTGGAAAATGTCTTATTCTTTATGATTACCGAACAATTGTGCATACTTATAATTTATGGAATTTAAACATTAGTCTTGTGTCTTTTTTGTGCCAACTGTGTTTTCTTTTACTGTGAAGTAAATGTGTTATTGGCTCTCAGTTGGCTTTCCACCGAACATTAATGAATGTTATTATTATTATTAATATTATATCTCATGGAAATTAGTTTCTATTTTTTGCGTACCGTACATGGCTGATGATTCGGTATCATCGGAAAGAAGGTGAAACATGCCCTGAGGATGATGGAGGACTCGTCCATCGAAACGTCGGTAGAAATGGAGATCCTGACCCGGTGGAAAACCCGAGCAATCTTCAACGACATAGTTCGCCGGGAAAACCTTCGATCATTCTTCAAGGTGAAACAGTTTTCTTTATTAGCAGATGAAATTAATTGAATTTCATGCAAAGCATTTCCTCGCTCAACCTACCTTAAGGATAATAGGAACGCTGCAACGCACTTTCTCTCACGATTCATTCACTATTGTAAACATTGAACATTTCAACATGTAGCACCGTAGATAACGTCATTATCGGAGGGGATGGTATCCAGGACGCCTTACCACAACTCACTCCCTCCCTGGGCACTCGCGAAAGACGAGAGAGAGAGAGAGAGCAACGTTCGGACGCAAAAAACCATGACCACCAAACAGATAAATCTTAATTGGAGAGAATTTTCCGGGGTCGCCATCTTTTTGCAATTTTACTCCGATAAGCGGCGGTAATAGGGTGCGTGGGCAGATATAACAATGTGGCGTCCTGCGGACTCAATTATAGTAGTCCGGGTGCGGCACTGAGGAGTGCTCTGATGAGTGCGACTGCCCATTGAGTGTGAGACACATATTGACGGAATGTGAAAGGTACCGGGCTCTGCGCGAAAGACATTAGGGGTGGCCTAGAACAAGTTCTCTGTAATAACCCTAGGGCCCTCAGTCGCGTAGTTGACTTCTTAAAATCTATAGGCGTATTTAAATCCCTTTAAAATGTACTATTTAAAGTTGAAACATGATATATGTGGACCCCAGAGGTCAAGGGGTCTCAGTGACATTTTTGAAAAAAATAAGTTAGGTACAGGAATGGGATGTGTAAATATTAATCTTTTAGGTGAAAAAGGGATCCAAGTGATTTTCTTGACTGGTGCTGCTATCTATGGTAATGCCTCTTAACTACTTAGTGGGTTGTACCAAACATTTTCAACTTTGACTTAAGCTGTGTCCCAATTCGCCATTTAGGCAGCTAAATCGGCAGATTTAGGGAGGACGCCATCTTGAAGTGTGTCCCAATTCGTTAGGCATCATGGGGGAGCGGATTTAGGTGCCTTTCTCGGGGGTGGAATTTAGGGTAGATGGAGTTTACCCTAAATCCGCCTCCATATTGAATTTCCCATCATGCAAAGCGCAGCATGCGTCGTACAAGGAACTCGCACCGCTCGTACCCAAGGAAGTAGTTGAAAAGTGGCAAACATGGCAAGTGTTTTGTCTGTTGTGAAAGAATTCTCTAGAATTTCGCAAACCAACACCCGACTACAAAAGAAAAATTTTACTTAGTACACTTAAATAAAACGAATTTAAATCCCAGAACACGTACACAAACTTAAATACCCTGAAAACTAAAAACTAACGAATCTCCAAACAACGAAATGGATGAAAATAATGTTATTTCACTTTCCAAATCTCACAACGCATACGAAGGTAGCCACAGGCGTCAAAAATGTCTTTATTTCAGGTTTAATTTGTTTCATTAAGTCCTTTATTAATTACTCATGTTTTTCATCCGTGTCCTGCTCGGTAGACGGCAACACTAGCAAAGGATGTCCCAAATCAGGCTCCCTTAGCGAAAGGCATCTAAATATTTAGCTAGCTAACCGCATCCTCCTTAATGCCTAACGAATTGGGACACGGCTTTAAGTTTTCTCTGAACAATGGTTTTGTTGCTTAGACCCCTTGACTTCTGGGGTCCTCATATGTTATTGCTTCTCTGCGATGTAAAATCTAATTCTTAGCGAATAAATACTGGGTTTCTTTTACTTGTTCCTACAAATTTCAATGACAAATTAGGTTGCGCGTGGTGCAAAATGACTTCAGCTGTAGACGCACCCAATAAACCGACTACCACTACTACTACTGAGGAGTGCGTGTACCCCTTTTTCCTAGCCGCGGAGTGAGTCCTAATACGTGGCCAATTACAGCGGGCACGTGCGACTCTCGGCGAGTCAGTCAGCCAGCCAGAGACGAAGGCCCCCCACTCCTCCTCCCCCACCTCCCCCCCATTTAAGCGAAGGGAGCGGGAAGCCATCCCAAACTGGCCTGCGGGGGCCAAACGGGCGATGAGTGAGGGAATGCGGGGGAATACCGTTACGGTGAACTCCTCCTCCGGGGAAGCATTGCGGCGGGGACCAATGTCTCCCGACAGTTGAGCACTGCATATTACGGATCGATATTATCGGCTGTACCAAAAATTCCGAGTTATTTTAGTTATATTATGGTATGGTTTTTGTTAGATACTAGTGGCTTGACGGTTGTTATACGGGTTTTCCACCGTACGTCTGTTAGAAGAATTGGGATGGGAATCGCTATCTCAGCGTAGATTAAATTATAGGCTTAAACTCCTAACTAAATTTCAGGAAAATCATTTCTCTGACGACGTAAAAAACATACCATTAACCCCCTCGTACTACGGCAGATTAGAACGCGCCAATAAAATTAGAGAAATAGATTGTAGAACCGATAGATATAAAATGTCATTTTTTCCGCGTACCATTCGGGACCATAACAGCTGTGATCGTCGTCATGAATAGTGCGATTATTGATATTAGCTAGTCTGTAGATCTTTATCATTATATTCTCTACTCTCTTATTTATGCATGATGTAAATATTGATGTTCTTATTTATGCATGATATTTTGAATCTGTATTATTAATAGTCTTTGTATCCCTCGCATGTTGGAACGATTGACGATAGAATGTTTCTTGGTTAGTAGATTTTCAATTGGCGCGTTGCATGTGTGGTACGCTGGATTCAATGTAATTTCGATGTTCTAACGTATCATTCATGCATGCCTGGTGTGGAAGCACCCCCTGTCACACACCCTTTGGGTGGCTTGCAGGGTATGACGTAGATGTATCGGTTGTACCAAAAGTTCCGAGCTCCGAGGCTACTTTAGTTATATTATGGTTTGCTTTTTGTTAGATACTAGTGGCTTGACGATGGTTTTACGGGATTTTCACCGTACCAGGGCGAATATGTAGATACTAACCATCTAGCTCCGTGTGACCCTATTATCTAGCATATCTCCCTTAAATATCCTACTTGCATGTCAATAGTGCATGTTTGGTGATCTTCACCCCCTGCCACACACCCTCGTGGTGGCTCGCACGGTATCACGTAGATGTAGATGATACCAGGCTAGTATCTTCCCGTACCAGTGCTCGATAATTCCAGTGAACGCATATGTTACACAAACCCTGAAGAGGCGCCAGCATAGAACGGGATTCACACTTGTTGTTTTTGTTTATTGTCATTTCTTGTATCTTGTACAAAAAGAGAAGTATCAGGCTTGATGCGGTCGTAATAATTAATCATTAGGAATGAGAGTAAAGGCAATTTTCAACTTGGATACATATTTATCCGACCAAGGTTTCGATGTACTACATCACCATCTGGCACAATCGTCCAGGTAGGCAGAATCGTCCGGCAAGCAAAAAAATATAACAAATACCGGTTTTGTTCTTTGTGCCTCATGCTGATGTAGTACATCAAAACCTAGGTCTAATAAAAATTTATCTAAGCGGAAAATTTCCTCTGTTATCATTCTTTATGACTTGTATCTTGTTTTGAGTGTGGAATAAACATATTATTGAACTGAATTGATTTGTTAGAACCTAAATTGAAATTTGACAAAAAACGGCAGTTTCAATGGTATTACAGGGAAGTCTACGTCTACGTAATACCCTGCGAGCCACCACGAGGGTGTGTGGCAGGGGGTGAAGATCACCAAACATGCACTATTGGCATTCAACTAGTATATTTATTGGAGACATGCTAGATAATAGGGTCACATTCAGCTAGATGGTTAGTATATACATAATAAGAAAGGGATTATTGGTTTTTATAACATGCATCATGTACTACAGACTACTCTAACTATACTACTACTACATATTCAAAATATCATCCATAAATAAGAACATCAATATTTACATCATGCATAAATAAGAACGAAGAGAATATAAAGAGAAAGATTTACTGTCTGCCTATTGTCACAATTCGAACTATTCATGACGACGATCACAGCTGTTATGGTCCCGAATGGTACGCGGAAAAAATGACATTTTATACCTATCGGTTCTACAATCTATCTCTCTAATTTTATTGGCGCGATCTAATCTGCCGTAGTACGAGGGGGTTAATAGTATGTTTTTTACGTCGTCAGTGAAATGATTTTCCTGAAATTTATTTAGGAGGTTAAGCCTATAATTTAATCTACGCTGTGATAGCGATTCCCATCCTAATTCTTCTAACAGCCCAGACACACGAGTCAACTTATCGTAGCATCGTTTCACAAACCTAGCTCCTCTTCGCTGCACGCAAAGGCAGTGCTGTACATAAGGTAGTGCGAGCGAGATAGTTCCCTAATCATAATAGAGACCATATTCGAATTATACGTTTAAATTTCCCCTACTGCGGGACACATTATTTCAATATTACATTAATAATGGTGCAATAATATAGTTTCACATGACAGAAACTGTCAGCAATCTAATGAAAATATCTAAACAAGTCTTTTAACTTGACTCATTTTTTTCACGTGGTTGGTTTTCAATCTTCATTAAAACGGAGAGTTTATTGTGATAATGACTGCTGTATCTAGCTTACGTGGTTATAATATATGTTAATTCAATAGTTTAGGCCTCAATAGTTTAGGCCTCATTTAGAATATGCCGCTAGTATATGGGATCCGTACGAGGAAGGTATGATAAAAGAATTAGAGCGCGTGCAAAGGAGATCTGCTAGGTTTGTTAAATGTCGTTATGATAATTGTATTAGTGTTACGAGTTTAATAGAAGAACTAGGATGGGAATTATTATCAGAACGCAGGTTAAAATTTAGGTTAAACCTTTTAAGTAAATTCGAAACCGATTTGTTCACAGATGACGTTAGATATATATTAAGAACCCCTGCGTATTATGCTAGGTTTGACCATATTAACAAAATTAGAGAGATAGATTGTCGTACCGATAGATTTAAAATGTCATTTTTCCCGCGTACCATAAGAGAGAACAATAGGCAACGTAGCAAAAGGGATAGGTAGGTGAAACATAGTTAGAATAGTCTGTAGTGCATGATGCATGTAATAACTACCAATAATCCCTTCCTTATTATGTAGATTTTAACCTGTACTATACCGTAGTAACTAATATTCTATTGTAATAACTACTGCAATTACTTGCAATAACTAATAATCTACTGTAGTAACTAATAAACTATGACCCTATTTTCTAGCATGTCTACATTATATATCCTACTTACATGGCAATAGTGCATGTTTGGTGATCTTCACCCCCTGCCACACACCCTCGTGGTGGCTCGCAGGGTATTACGTAGATGTAGATGTAGTTTCTGTTGAATTGGTGGGACACCTATAGTGCAGTGAATGTTGGTGAAAGTTGCTTTTAGACAATAGGGTATACGGTGATTAACCACCCCCAAGCCAAAGATCCTCGAGGTGCCGCAGAGGGCAATAAGAAGATGTAGTTGAACACCGTTTCAATATTCATTTTTTCAATATTCTGAAGTTCCACATGGCAGAGCCAGAAAATTTTTCACATCCTTATGCGGAACACTTGAAATTGTTCATCCCTGGAGGACCAATCGGATAATGGAGATTAACCCTTTGAGTGCGGCATCACGTGATATCACGTCATGGTTGTTTTACGCTGGTGTTGACGACGTGATATCACGTCAAAGGTACCGTTAGTGTTCCAGCTTTCACTAGGGGGCCTGCTGAAAGTTCCCTTGTGATAGCTGGAACACTCACGATACCCTTGACGTGAATTAACGTCATCAGCACCAGCGTAAAGACAACATGACGTGATATCACGTCATGCCGCACTCAAAGGGTTAAGAGAGTGGAGATCCTTAAGGAATAAGGGCAATCAGACGACTTTTGACTGGGCAAAGAACGATCTCGCACACAATACGTGAAATTTACCAAGGCGATCCGGATACGGATCGCAAACTTTCTCGTCCGTCCTCTGGGCAAGGGAGGGCAACACGCACAATACATATATATAAATGAATCAAAACATGTGGGCGTGTCCGCCGCCGCCGCCGACGGTAACCATACGTGAGGATTATTCCAGGCGGTGAGTAAGCGAGAGGTCGTCCCGGAGGTTACTCATGTCCAGCATTCCAATTCGAGAAAGGTGTGTCGACGACCGTCTTGAGATGTGGGCGTCTTGAAATTTGCGAGCGTGTATGTATACATATCTCGTTCGGGGTCAAAAGCTTTCGAGTCCGAATGCGTTTAAAGGCGTAATTACAATAAACGGGCCGGAAAACAAAAGAATAGGGGATCGGTTTGGTTTGGTGGCGAAACAAATGCAAATTCAGACCGACGATTGAAAATTTAACTCAATTTTATGTGTAAAATAAAAATGCATCTACTTTCCAACGAAGTCATCGATATTTTCCGAAATCCAACATGTTACGGTGGATCAGATCATGAGAATAAAATATGGAAAATAGATTGTAGAATGGAAAAGTTTAAGTTTCGCTAAGACTTTGAATTATGTTAGTTGACAGGTAGTGTAGCTGATTAATTCACATGCTCCCTAATGCATGTTTCTTAATCTGCCGAATAGTATTAACACCAAGTTTTACAGGTTCCTTGCATGATTCTTGTGTCGCGTTAACATAGTTACATTATAGATGAGTTTAGTAAGTTTCAGTAGCATTTGTAGCATACACACAGTGTAGTCTACATTGGTGAAGGTTAATTTCTTCAATCTAGTTCATGTTGGTGATAAGCCACTCCCTGCTAAACACCCTTGTGGTGGTGGCTTGCAGGGTATATTTAGATACTGAGCACTGGCTATATTTACAGACGGCCAGGGTTCAAATCCCTGTAGAGAAGGATATTTCTCAGGGGAAACCCGACTTGAATGTCTTGTGGTGGGAACCTCAAGTACAGTACTCCGTGAAATAATTTCTAGATTTGTCTATTCCACTCTTTTTTATTTTTACCGACCATGGTTTCGATATACAATGTCATTTTAAAAGTACCGTTTCCACAAAGTTAAGCCTGAAACTGTGACTTGTGCTAAAAGTGCTCCGTCTATCGGATGAGACGTTAAACCGTGGTCCCCTTGGTGCCTTTCGCGCCGGCCGACGCCGGGTTTCCCTCCTCCCTTACCTGTACCCTGCGTTGAGAGAGTACGAGAAAGAAGGTATTTTACACTTGTCAGGCCTCATTTAGAATATGCCGCTAGTGTATGGGATCCGCACGAGGAAGGTTTTATAAAAGAATTAGAGCGCGTGCAAAGTAGATCCGCTAGATTTGTTAAAGGCCGTTATGATAATTGTATAAGTGTTACGAGTTTAATAGAAGAAATAGGATGGGAATTACTATCGGAACGCAGGTTAAAATTTAGGTTAAACCTTTTAAGTAAATTCGAAACCGTTTTGTTCACAGATGACGTTAGATATATATTGAGAACCCCTGCGTATTTTTCTAGGTTCGATCATCTTAACAAGATTAGAGAGATAGATTGTCGTACCGATAGATTTAAAATGTCATTTTTCCCGCGTACCATAAGAGAGAACAATAGGCAGCGTAGCAAAGGGATAGGTAGGTGAAATATAGTTGGAGTAGTCTGTAGTGCAGGATGTATGTAATAACAACCATTAATCCCTTTCTTATTATGTAGATACTAACCATGTGACCCTATTATCTAGCATGCCTTCATTAAATATCCTAGTTGCATGTCAATAGTGCATGTTTGGTGATCTTCACCCCCTGCCACACACCCTCGTGGTGGCTCGCAGGGTATTACGTAGATGTAGATGTACCCTAGGGCGTAAATGATCTTAGCTGTCTGTCGCCTCCCCTAATATCCCAGCCAATCCAAACAAAAGAAACTTCGTTTTTCCGAGCTTTTTCCTCCGGCATATTATAACTTTATCGGCCGGGGATATCGTGGGCGCCGGACGAGCTTTGCGTGTCAAATGAAGAGCAGATGAACGCAATTGATCAAAACGTCCACACTACTATGTCCTTGACTTTGTGACATTTCGCGTTGAAAAGAAAATAGCAACGTAACAAGCGCCTTTCAGACACTCCCTTCATGGTAATGGGGTTGACAGACGTCTAAGCCTAAAATATTCATTCACTCCACGAGAGGGCAGTAAAAATGTTCAAAGAAGTGGGACAGCGGCGCAAGGCGAACAAACATGACGCAATATGCAAATACAAAGTTGAAATATCTGAATTCAATGTTAGAACGATTGTGGGAACGTAATTCTACATCACTATATCGATTTGAAAACCTGGATAAGATACAAGCTAGAAATTATTCATACGCTTTCAGCGACTATAATGCATGTTCTTGTCAGGCCTCATTTAGAATATGCCGCTAGTATATGGGATCCGTACGAGGAAGGTATGATAAAAGAATTAGAGCGCGTGCAAAGGAGATCCGCTAGGTTTGTTAAAGGCCGTTATGATAATTGTATAAGAGTTACGAGTTTAATAGAAGAACTAGGATGGGAATTACTATCAGAACGCAGGTTAAAATTTAAGTTAAACCTTTTAAGAAAATTCGAAACCGATTTCTTCACAGATGACGCTAGATAATTGAGAACCCCTGCGTATTATGCTAGGTTTGATCATATTAACAAGATTAGAGAGATAGATTGTCGTACCGATAGATTTAAAATGTCATTTATCCCTCGTACTATAAGAGAGAACAATAGGCAGCGTAGCAAAGGGATAGGTAGGTGAAATATAGTAAGAGTAGTCTGCAGTGCATGATGCATGTAATAGCAACCAATAATTCCTTCCTTATTATGTAGATACTAACCACCTAGCTGCATGTGACCCTATTATCTTGCATATCTCCCTTAAATATCCTAGTTGCATGTTAATAGTGCATGTTTGGTGATCTTCACCCCCTGCCACACACCCTCGTGGTGGCTCGCAGGGTATCACATAGATGTAGATGGTATATCGATCGTTAAATTCCCGTTTCCATGGCAGATCTCAATATTTTTTCTCATACCTTCTCTTTTTCCATTTCAAAAAAGTAACCATTCAAAACAGTCATTTACCATGCTCTTCTCCAATCTAAACTGAATTATGTATAAGAGTTTTGGGGAGGCGCACATAACAAGCCTGCTTTAATCCTTAAACAAAAGTATTATTAGAAGCATGAATCTGAAAAATAGAATGAAGCACTCGGACCTTATATTTGTAAATTTGAGATGACTCCCAGTACAGCACTTGTATTTGTTCAAGGTAATGAAATTATTTTATATTCTGAGTGATAATACGCTAATTGTTTCTAGCAGCACACTTAAGTTTAATATGAGAAGGGGACATGTTCAATTAATCAAGCCAAACTTAACCATTTTCGAGCCATCCCTCATTTTTATGGGTCCAAAAGTTTATAATATGTCGCCTGATACTATAAAAAATACGAAAAGTTGTAAAGTATTTCTACAGTGGCCAAGTTTTGGATATTGGCTAAGGAAGATATTGCTAAATTTTTCTGATATATATTGTATACCATTCTTTTCTTACACTTAGTGGTACTGTGTTAAGTTAGAGGAACTATCATTATTTTATTATTAATTCAATTTATTTTTATGATGTATAAGATGATTATGTTAAATATTATGTACCATATCATGTCTTGTATTGGCCATGTATGTGTTTTTGATAAGGGTTGCTTCAGCACAGGTATTCCTTAGAGGCAAACAAGTTTCCATGTGGATGAAATGTAAATTCAACATTTCAAGTTATTGTTGTTGAAAGCAATAAATTCATTTTACTTTTCAAACCAATAAAGTTCTGGGCCATTGAGTCGAAGGTGGCTGTACTAATATGGGATTAAAAAGTTCATTTCAAACGCCCATTGGAGCACAAAATTAAACAATGTAAAATTGCATGTTTTTCTCAATCCGGCGTGCAATAATTGTTTAATTAGAGCGGGGGATATTTTCGCATCACGCATTCGTGCATGCGTTATAGAAATTACCGCTTTACACGACGCCATTTGGATGCAAGTTCCTACGTACATCAGAGTGTGAAATTACGTGCCCCATGTAAAACGAGCTTATCGTTTTCCTCTTTACCAGTAGCAGCTATACTTTTTTGGCTGACGATTTGCTGTATTTCTCCGTCTATAGACGAAGAGTCTTTCGTTACCTCGTATGGAAAACTTGCCTCATAAAAATAATGGAATATTTTCCTTGCTAACCAATACACACCCTTGAGGTGGCAGGCAGAGTTTGACGTAAATATAAATGAAATGCGACCAATGCTCAAGGTGGTTCGCAATCGATTACCTTTAATCAAGTTAAGAATCGATAATTCTCTTATATTCTATTGTACCGACCAATATAGACTTGACATCGAATCGGGCTAAAGGAATTGTGGCCCACGCGTAACGTGAGCGCGGTTTAGCAGTAAGAAAGAAATAAATATGAGAGACAATTTTCACTCTGAATAACGACGACTGGGATCTCGCAGCTGCCATAATTTATTTGTAAAATATATACCAATATTACGAAAAGGAATTAAATCATACCTACTTCAAAACCATGAAGCGAATATAAAGAGCTGTAGAGGAAATTTTGATAATAGGACGTTTGCATAAATACACACATTTAAAATTTAATTCCACTTTTCCTACAACTGAAAAATAGGCCATCCTATCATGCATTTAATGCAAAAGAACATATTCTAACAGTAAGCCTTATATATCCTTATCTAACGGCTATTCCAAGACTTAAGTCCCCACTGTTTAACGAGAAATACGATACAAAACAGAAGAATTGGGAAAAATCAGATGACAGAAGCGAATTTCATCTCACAGAAGAGTACGAGTTCATTACTGACACATACAGGTAAAACTGCATTTGATAACATTCACATAATTTGCATCTTCAAAAGAGAAAAAAAACACCGATAAAAAAAGAAATGCCCTACATTTTTTAACGCCCTAATAACAGAAATCAGTGTCTTTAAACGGTCATCGAGAGACACATCTCCATTGGTCGCAAAGCTTTATAAAGCTACCACGACGCCACTGTATCTTACATCTGAGAGCACTGACCGATTTTGTGGACTCAGTAGAGGACAGACTGCAAGATTAGGCTCCCAAATACCCGTCTGGCACAAACTTAAGATGTGAAAGAACGTAAATTGCTTCGTAATTCCCTTTATTTTCTAATTCATTTTGAATAGTGACACTAAGTACTTTGCCACACTACTACTTTGGACGACGAAGAGGCGATAAGCGCAGTGAAAACAAGGGTTCCTCACCAGAGCGAAGATTGGTACCGACAGGGCATACACACCCTAGTAAATCGCAGGAGGAAGGCGACAGAACTTGATGGAGATTATGAATCTGAAACTTGTACAACATGCACTAGATATCGAAGCACTTAACATATTTTTTTAAGCTTAGGTCATCGATAATATAACATCTACTCGATTCATACGAAAGCCTCCATATTCACAATAACAGAAATAACATCATGAATAGCGAAAATGGCCCCATCGCATTCTCGCCATTGTTCTCACACTATTAGAATAACAATGTTGCGTTAATCATCCCACTCAGCCAACCGCGCGCTCTCTTTCCCCCAACTGCCTTTTCTAGTTCAAATGTTCGTTAATCACTTCCCCTCCCTCCGTCAACGGTCAAAAGAGTCCCTTCCCCTCCCCAAACGTTTCTCTTGGCGTGTTTACAAATATCTATGTACACGGACGTACTGCTCTCTCCTGACACTTCAACTATAAACGTTGTTAGTGACTTATCTTCCTTCGCTGAAGAGGGCCATCTTGTGGATGAAATACGCGTATACGCTTTGCACCTCACGCTAATTTATTTACATGAAATTTAAAAATTCAAAAGGCAAAACTAAGCTTAAAATTACTCATTACAGCAAATTTTTAACGTCCCATGAAAACAGTGCTTCGAAGCGCAGGTGACTCCTAAAACTCTCGAACGGATGAACGATCTTAAATTTTCCCGGTGTATCTGCTGAATGAAGGTCTCTCGGGTATTCCACCGGGTAAGCAGGTCCATACCTCCCGACGTTTCGGAGAACGACGAGAACGACTTGCTCTTCATCCCCAGGGGTTCTGAACTCCTGACGACTAAGAGAGCAAGTCTCTCCCCGAAATGTCGGGAGAGGTATAGGTAGAGCTGCTTACCCGATGGAATACCCGAGAGACCTTCATCCACTTTCGAAGAGATTTGACAAAATTTAAATACCAACACGCGAGCAAGTAGACGCAGAAGCGTGTAAATCTGTAGAAGACTTGGAAGTTGAATTCTCCCCAAAAAAAGCCAATATTTGAGTAATGCAAAGACAGAAAGGTTGAATAAGATGAACATGGCGAGACTGGTTACGTGCTCTCCCGCCCGGCAACTTAAAGGTCGAGGGTTCTCCGCATCGATCAGGCGGGTGTTGGGCTTGTCTAGGAATTAAGGTCATAGGTTACACGTTGAGGTGTAACCTATAGAATTGGAGCATCAAGTCTGCAGCCACTAACTAGTTGGAAGCCGTGAATGATGAAAAGAGTCTCGTCTAACACACTTTAGAGACACACTTGCCACCAACCAGTATTTTTCATTATAATTTTAATCTCATCACGTGATTTAAGGCTGTTCCACTGCGACTGTGTGAGTCCAAACAAGTACTATTTTCCAGGTTTTTTTTTCAAAATTTTCTCGCACTACCTCTACATACTACCCTTCGAGCCGCCGCATGGGCGTGTGGTAGGGGGTGTTAGGGCACCAGCCGTGTTAAGGTGTAAAGGATAAAGATTTGAGAGGTGAAATGGTACGTGTATTATGGGAGTGTATTTTGTGGACTCAGTTTTTATTGTGATCGTTTATTGTGCGCGGAAAGAACGAGTTATTGTACCCATCTGTTCGGCAATGTATCTCTCTTATTTTATCGCTTCTGTCAGAGCTAGAGATGTAGTGAGGCGTCATGATAATATTCTCTCTGTCTCGCACTGAAACACACCAGTTCTGAATTTCTCAAGCAAGCTAAGTCTAGCGTTTAGCCTCCGAGTCTCTAGGGGATCTTACCTTAATCCCTCTAAAAATAGTGAGACACTAAATGTTCGCTCGTAGCAATTTTTAACGAAGCGTGAAGCTTTTCTTTGTATTTTATTATTTTTTTAGTTCAATATTTATGACTAGGGTCCCAAATTTTCGCGGCGAATTTGTTCCGGAGATGTGTCGCTCTCGTAATTATTCTCGTCCTGGAATGTGGCTGAATACATCCTGTTCCGGAGCGAGAGGAGCAATCGGGCAAGAAGTTCTCTGTTTCCAAAATTACATTGTGGAAAAAAATTACAGGCTTCTGGCGCTATGACAGGTGTGCGAAATTCCAGAGAGGAAAAATCATTCGCCTCGACCGGGACTCGAACCCGAATACCTCGATTCCGGCCGAGCGCTTTAGCCAGTTAAGCCATCTAAAGGACGACTCGGTGAGTGGCTAACGCACTCGTCCGGAAATCGAGGGATCCGTGTTCGAGTCCCGGTCAAGGCAGATGATTTTTCCTCTGTGGAATTTCACACATTTGTGCATTGTGAATTGATCCCATACAGTTATCCGCGGCTAGTCCCGGTTGACTCCAATCGTTCGCTATGACAGGGTTTAAGCAGGGAAAATCGGGGCTGCGACGAAAAATCCAAGTCAGATCCTAGCCCTAGAAACCTTTTAATGCGAGTTAACCTACCAATTTTTGCGCGATTTTTTCCTGATATCATTGTTAGAAAATGCGTTCAGAGCACGAAGAGCCCAAATCATTACGCCCAAATAAGTCCAGAACACGAAAATGTGCCAGAATTACATGTGATCATCATTTGCGTCACTAATAGCTTCTTAAATATATTTTTCAATGCGGCTCGCGACATCAATTGCTCGTATCCCTGGATATTCCTCACCGCAAAAACTGAATCCGCGGGTCCGCAAGGCCTGTCACCATGGTATACGGGTAAATCACGTCACAAAACGTATCTGGCTCCGCTGGTCTCTCACGTATTTTAACTATTTGATAATTAGTGCTACGACATAATTATATACTCTATGCTACAGACACCTTTATTTTTCGTTATACTCATTCAATTATATGATTAAGTTTTTTATTTAAAAACTAGATGTTAAGAATAATTATCATCTTTTCGCTCTCTTGACCATTATCTCTAAGACTCAATAATACGTACTAATATTTAATTAAGATATTTATCTCAAAAAGATGAACTTTTCTCAAGAAAATATTGATATCTGGTATAAAAATATTGTTCCCTTATAATAAACCAACAGCTATGATATCTAATGGTGTATTATTGTAGTATACCGCTGTACGAAATTGCTATGTAAGCTCGGTGGAAAAAAATTGTTATATTGGTTTATTACTTTTTTTACGGCAATAAAATATGTGTGCTTTACAAGGTTTTTTTGATTTTAGCAAACGGCAATGCATGCAATTTTCGTAAGGCAGTCTCCCCACAGGTCTGTGACCTTTGAGGTAGCCTAAAGCTCCTGAAAAAATTGTAAAAAACATTCTGTAGATAAAATTGTGGAGTAATAAATATGGTATTATTAATGATATTACATATATTAATTCTCAACACGTACGTAAGATCATAGAATGAAGTTCTCACTTCGTGAAATATTTCCACAGCTAACAGTAGACTGCTCTATTCGTTAATTCTTCTTATTTCTAAGATGGTAAGGTTTTTTCGAGAGAAAAATTTCTATCCAAACACCCCACTGTTTCGTGGCATGTAACATAGTGCACTCCAAGCCACTGCGGAAACACTCAAGCGGTAGTTTGCTATGGGCGCCCCGAAAACCCGGACAGGTTTACCAAGCGTCAGGGAAACGGGGCGCATATTTAAACAAGCGTTCGGTTCCAACGAGCGCGTCTAACTAGTTGAGTGGATCGTTTCATTGGCAAGGAAGGAAGCTGACGGGTTTGTGTCCATAGCGCGTCGGCGAGAGAGAAGCATGGAAACAAAGAGCGTCGACGAGGGGGGGGAAATGTTTCAGAGAAAGCGGGGATATCTTCCCTCCCGCGACTCGACGTGATTTAGCGACCTTAGACCCCGCGGGAATCGGCGTGCCAATTGCCGGGTGAAAGCGGATGCGCCCGCAAAGAGAAGACCGCGAGGGAGATAGCAATGTGTATGCATCCACGTTCAACCTTTGGTGATGCCGCGAGGCATGAGGTAACGAATCTCTATCCGTTTTCAGAGCTCTTTTTAACGAGGATTGAGCGAGATAGTTCCCTAGCCATAATATTCGAATTATACTTTTGATTTCACCAGCTGTAGGACACATGAATAAAATATTGCATTATTAATGGTGCAGCAATGGCATACGGAAGAGAATGGCGCTAGCTAAGGAGGCGTTTAGTAATGGAAAGGAGCTGATGACGGGAACCTTGGGTAAGGATGTGAAGAAGAGGCGGGCGAAGAGCTTGATATGGAGCGTAGCGATGCATGGTGCAGAAACGTGTACCCTCAGGAAGGAGGAAGAGAATAGGCTGCAGGCATTTGAGATGTGGGTGTAGAGAAGGGTGGAGAAGGTGAGGTGGACGGAGAGGAAGGCCTACGAGGAACTGCTTGACAAGGTGGATGAGTAAAGGAAACTTCAGAATGAAATCCGGGATAGACAGGGTAGATGGCTGAAGGATGTAATAACGGTTGACGGGTTGCTGAAGAATGTATTAGAGGGAAGAATGCTGGCAAGCGGGGAAGGAGAAAAAAGAGAATTGGTTTCATGGACGGGATGAAGAAGGGGTAAATCGTATCCTGAGGGAATAAGGGTAAGCTAGAGCGAGATAAGCCCCTGAAAGTGTAGAAAACCGGGAGGAGATTCTCTGACATTCAACAAAACCTACCTAAACCGTTAAAATACATTTAAAAAAGAAGGAGAGTAGTGCGATAATATAGTTTTATATGACAGAAATTCAAAGTAATTAAATGAAAATATCTAAATTACTCTTTAACTCAACTAATTTTTTCGCGATGTACGTTAAAAACTCCTTCACAACGGAAAGTTTTTTGAGATCCCGAAGAAATCACTGCGGTGGCAATATGATTCATTTTTTTAAAAATAGTTAACAAAACAAGTTAATTTTTTGACGAGATCTAGCTGCTAAAAACTCCTCATTTCTTGAATAATTTCTCCCTGGAGTGCCTTTAAGGTCTATTTCTCAAGTAAAATTGCTGATATTTTTCGTCAAAAACCTCGGTAAGTAGTTGGTTAAGGGGCTGATACATATTTTGGTATCTTTGGAAGGGTGAGATATTTTTATTTAAAATGTGACCAAATTCACTGATTTTTTAAGGGAAGAGATATTTCGCTCAAACTACCTCAAACGAGTAAAAATATTGACGTATACGACCATTTAAGTAGATGGAGAGGGCATTACGTTATTCAACTGTTTCCCGACAACCGAAATAACAGTCATATCAGTCATATCTCCTCTTACCTTACTTCTATTTAGATGACTGATATATTTTCCTTTAATATGACACTATCTTTATTAATTTCTACTTAAATAACATTTCGCTCTAACTAGCTTTCGCTAGAAAAATTCAACATTTCGGGACCTGCAGTATACCGTATTATTCTGGATATGCCAGGTATTACGTCAACTAATTCGAGAGGAGGTAAGAGTTTATCTTCCCCGCGAACGCTGAGGTCATCCCCGCTTGACGCTGCGATTTCTCGCGGAGTGGGCAGGTCAAAAGTGTACGCTGGGGACGTGTTTGCCGCCGACACACACACACACGGGATGCCTCCCATTCCTTGGATCTTGTCAGAGACGAAGTGCACGTCTCTACAGGGTTCATGAGAAACTGGAACGTCTTGAGACGGGAACGAGTCTCCATTACCTCTTCTCCCCCCGCCCGCCGTAAATATCTCCGAGACAGGGGACGTGGGAAGAGATTGTCCCGCGAGTGAGACACTGATAGCGGAAGCCACACACACTCTCACAAACACACAGGCGACGTGAATCATGTTGAACTCGTGGAAAAAAAATCTAGATTTTTCGGACAAAAGTCGCTTCAGAAAACACGAATTCTGATGTCATAAATTTTGACCAAGGCTGTGGAAAGTTACAAAACTCACGTCTGCCAAAATATTACACATGTGCATACCTATCACGTCACTCCCTTTCACAGTAGGGCATGTCAAAGAATTTAGCATTTGTCAAAAGCCCTAGAAAACTAATTTCCTTTAAATTATCTCCTGCATAATCCCCAAGCCCTGTACACCAATTTCACTTCTCTTACACAAATGAATTATTCCAAACGCACTCTCCTATTCGGAGGCAATTTTCAGTCCACTACGCAAGTCATAATTAGCATCTAATATTAGAATCCATAAAGTCTAATTTTCCAGTATAAATTAATTTATTCATTTTATGGCGTAAAAAATACGGGAATTAATTAAAAATATCCGTTTACTAAAACATAGGAAAATAATACCTCTATTTATTTATGTAGTATAGTCGTAATTTGAACTTGGCAACGTATTTTTACGCTTACGCTTGGTTTTATAATCACTCGTTCTAAACAAATAAGCGGTCCATCGACCGGAAATTGCGAGATTCGCTTTACATACATCTAACATCTTTTTATGTAGTGTTTTGGAAGTATTTTGAATAAAATTCTTTAATTATAAGAAAGTTAGTACTTATATTTGTTGGTTCGCCATGTAACGTAGAATAAAAACGGTCGAATTTAATGTTAAATGCCTTGTCAACCATGCAGTAAATCGATCCCAAATTTAACTCGGAGACTTCTAGTTATAAAAAAAATATTAATACTCACAGTTTCGACAATTTCTTGAATAAATTGATATGACTGATTAATACCTTATGACACTTCCAATACAAATATTCTTCTTCTTTAGAATCTCTTACACTACATTTAACCAAGATTTTCACGGTCTACTCTCGCCTTTATTCCCCTTTCACCTACACATGTTACTCATGAGTACGCGTATGATAAGTTTCACGCAAATCTGTCATAAAAAAATCGCTCCAACCACATTTATTTATTGTTTTTAATGTTTACCCAACATATAAATATAATTACAGGGTAAAAAATGAATAATTAAACAACAAAAAACAAATATTATTAACATTGGTCATACCTGGTCAACACAGTCAAATGGTTAAGTACATAAATACATGATTTAGTTTACATATAGACAACATTACTTCACTATTTTCGAAAATGCCTCTTTTAAAAATTTGTTTAAAAATTTAGTGACATAGAAAGCTAAAAACTGAAAGCCAATAACGGATTTAGCATGTTGAATTTGTCAACGAAAGTTTGTCGTACCCAGAGCACCCTTGAGGATAAACGGGAAACCAAATTACCAGATCCGAGGGATACAGTGGAGGAAATACTCTGGCAGTAAGTTTTGCTACTACCATAGCCTCAGTCAACTGGGTCATCCGCATACAGAAATACAAAATTTTGGAGAATATACACCTGAAAAATCATCTTATCAGGCTGGGAATGGATCGTAGATAGCCAAAACGGGCGACAAATGCTTCAAAAAACTTCCGACAGCGACGCCTTGGAAGCTAATCTGATTGAATCCACCGGAGCAGCCTCTAAAGTAATGCAGGATGTATAATTCCACTATTCCCGACATTTGTATTTTATAAATTCCAATCTTCCGACTTTAAATTGAAGTACAGTCCCTCTGGGTTACATCCAATCGACCTCACCACCTTTCTTAGCTATTCAAAAATATTCTGAGTGCAAAATGAGGCAGAGATTTTTTTTTCAAAACTTGAATGAGAAAAAATTACGGAATCAACCTGAGACCTTTTGGACCTGAGGGTAAGAACCGCACAGAAACGTAATAAAATCTGAGTAAGGTCAAATGAGATATCATGAATAGAAGAAAAATGGAGGGGAGAATAAAAGGATTGAAACCACTGAAGTGCCGTATTAAAATTGTGAACCAATACATAATAATATGTAAAACTTTTTCGTTTGGGGAAAAGAATCATAGTAACAGATAGCCAACTGAAAATAAAGCCACACATGTCTCTCAAAGATCTCAAGGGAAATTAAAGAGACTGGCTTGAGATTCTTTTAGATTACACTACGATGTTAGCGTCTGTTTCCAAGGGTCATTTTACCATTTACGACCTAAAAGTTTAAGGCTCCACAGAGCGGCTATTACTGCGTCAACAACAAAACTTATGTGTGTTTGTAGACAAATTTATGACGTCAGTGAGTCATACAGATGATAAAATTCTATCTTGCGGGTGATTTAAAAATGTTATAGCCATTTATTAGCATTTACAACAGAGAAAGTAGGTAGGGGTCGAATGCAGTTAAGGCCGTCACGAGAGTAATCCACCATAGTTCGATAACATCGATCGCTAGTATCGAACCGCTGAATAAGCCAAAAGATGCGATGGAGATTAGGAACATGCAATTCTATTTCCATTAGAGCACCCTTCACTTTTATCTATTACAAAGATGAATAGACATGGGAAACATCATTCTTCAATCATCCAAATTTTTCATTGATAATGACGACAAGCTATCAAATCATAAAGCATATTCGTTTAAAACTAAACGATTGGTAGGTCGACCACTAAACTGATGTAAACAAAGGACCCAAAGGGCTCTAAGGGCTCTTGGATCTTTCAATTGAAACCTATAAATCTTTCTGAGTACCTACTAGATGGCAATGATAGATGGCAACTAGAATTCAACTTGAAGAAATGCGCGATTATGAATTTTTGGAAAAAGAATGGCTTTCCCCGGAATAATTATTGCATCAAAGAAAACAAAATATGTAACGTAGATTCAATTAAATACTTAGGCGTCACCATCACTGACGACATGTCATGGGGGAAACACATCAGGGAAATAACTAGTGTAGCAAACCGTAGATTAGGATTCGTAAAAAGGGTTTTAGGCAAATGCGATGAATGAGAACGAGACAGAAGCTATTTGACACTTGTCAGGCCTCATTTAGAATATGCCGCTAGTATATGGGATCCGTACGAGGAAGGTATGATAAAAGAATTAGAGCGCGTGCAAAGAGATCTGCTAGGTTTGTTAAAGGCCGTTATGATAATTGTATAAAATGTTACGAGCTTAATAGAAGAACTAGGATGGGAATTACTATCAGAACGCAGGTTAAAATTTAGGTGAAAACCTTTTAAGTAAATTCGAAACCGTTATAACACAGATGACGTTAGATATATATTGAGAACCCCTGCGTATTATGCTAGGTTTTATCATATTAACAAGATTAGAGAGATAGGTTGTCGTACCGATAGATTTAAAATGTCATTTTTCCCTCGTACTATAAGAGAGAACAATAGGCAGCGTAGCAAAGGGATAGGTAGGTGAAATATAGTTAGAGTAGTCTGTAGTGCATGATGTATGTAATAACAACCAATAATCCCTTCCTTATTATGTAGATACTAACCATCTAGCTCCATGTGACCCTATTATCTAGCATATCTCCCTTAAATATCCTACTTGCATGTCAATAGTGCATGTTTGGTGATCTTCACCCCCTGCCACACACCCTCGTGGTGGCTCGCAGGGTATCACGTAGATGTAGATGTAAGAAACATGCGTGTCACATTTCACACACGTATTGGCGTTCCAACAAACAGAATTTCAGCTATGTACATATAACAGAAAAAAAACGTGAACGGCTCTCCGCGACTTGTGCGACTGAGCCATCCAATTACTGAACTTTACGGCTCAAAGATTCATTCAATTTATTTGTACGTCACGAGAAAGCGCAAATTGAGTTTTTCATTGTAAAAAATACGTGCCACATAAAAATTTTCCCTTTAATGGCCACAAGGAACTCAAGTTTTTAATTGCTAGCTTAATGATTGAAAGTCGATTATTTTACCATTTTTCTCACGAGAATCCCGTCCCAATTTAAATTGGGGTTTTCAGTTTGCAGAGATTTCCAGAAACATTAGAAAAGGTGAATGGATGAATATGTGGGTCATTGAAAGTACCACTACTTTCACTTACGAAAAACTAACATCACACTCAACAACCAACACAAGTCATACGGACAGAATTCCATCAAACTAATTAATAGCAAAACGATTTGTATCTGTCGATCCACATGAAGGGAAGAGCAGTTCATCCAGAAACGTGAACTTTCAGGAATGCAATTTCACAACCATATTTCTGAGATATAGACGGTAAACAAAGATCACTTTCACTTAAAAATGAATGACTGATCACCGAATACCACAACTCGTGCAGTATCGAAGTCACGAAAAGAAATTATTTAGAATTGCGATCGCTGACTTTCAATTATTTTTGGGTCGTATCCCGAAATGATACAGAGAGGACATTAAGTTTCGTATTTCGTCATGGAGGATTAATCTATATTTTCCGAATTGAAAATAACTCCTTTCAAAGACTTCAGAGCATAGGTTTCTTCCTCACATAACTTAATAACTTTCTTTGTATGACAAAGATGTTTCAAGGATAGAATTAAATGCATCGTTGCATTCGCAAGGATGAATGTGTCAGCACATTAAACTCTCTCCAACAATTTAATTCATTTTAATACGGCAAAGAGACGTTTAGGCAAGACATGCTAGTACCTAATATAAAAAAAATTCTCTTTCAGAAAATAAAAAAAAAAACGTTTCCGTGATACTTTTAAAAAAAACCGTTGAAAAATAAAGAGATACCTCAGAATGAAAATTTTTGGGGTAGAATTTTCACCAACAAGGCGACTGAAAAGTCCAAGTAAAATGAAAAAGGAATAAAGAATGCCACACAAAGAAATCTTATTGCTCCAAGATTTTGATGAGTTTTCATATATTAAGTATTTTAGGCACGAGAATTCCATTGGGCTAGGTCTCATCTTTCGGAGCACACGTCAAGGGATCGCTTGTGACGCCAGAAAAGATTTCGGGGTAAAATCATGAAAAGAATGGAAATGAATGGGGAACTTCAGGCCAAGTACATTATTGTAGGGCTGGAAAATATGATGCAATAAAAATTCGTACAGTGAGGATAGACTTAGGCTAAAATAAGGACCAGGTAAAGTGATTTTCGATGAATATCCCAAAATTACCCCACTCCGCACGTGTCATCTCTTCTTGAATTCAGTTGAAGAAAAATTACAACCAGATTGAAGACCGGTCTCCAGGTATGATATGGGCTAAAAATCACAACACAATTGTAACGGATATCACTGACCAAACCTGGATATTCCAGATTAAAAATTAATGTTGAATGACTGCAGTGGGAATGAATTATATGAGAAGCGTTTGAGGTAATGGTAGCGGGGAATGAGAGGGTGATGGAGGAATCTTGAATGCATTCTCCGGGAACGGATGTCAATGAAAAATACAGAATGTAAAAAAAAGGTATGGCCAAACTTTCAGATCATTTTCGTCACATGTAGAAGAAGAAAATCTGTTACATCCATATGGATTCGGAAACGCTTTATCTCCATGTTATAACTAATTTTCAAATACTAGATTCAGTTACAGGTGGATAAGTAGAGATTTACGAGGGTGGTCCAGAAAGTAAGCTCCGTATCTAAATAAAAATTCAGCAAGTGTAAATACAACTATTTAATTATATACAACTTAAAACTACACATTTTCATTACTTTTTCGCGTAGTTTTCCAGCAAATTCAAGCACTTGTTATAATGTTTCACCCCATTTGAAATACCCTCTCTATAAAAATCTGCCGCCTGGGAATTTAGCCAACCTGTCACGGCGTTTTAAAGCTCTTCATCGTCGGAAAAGCGCTAGGATGCAAGCCACTTTTCCATGTAAGAGAAGAAATGAAAGTCACTAGGAGCCAAGTCCGGGCTGTATGGGGGATGGTCAAAAACTTCTCATTTGAACTTGCCTAAAAGTTCATTTGATTTTCGAGCTGCGTGAGGGTGAGCGTTGTCATGCACAAACAGAAAACCAGATATGTATGCTGGTGAAATCTTCTCGAGTTTTCCACCGGGTCAGGTCGTTGTGGGCCGACGTTTCGATAGCTACCACCGCCATCGTCCTCAGGGCATGTCAGTATCGAGAAAGGTGCCTCCTTATATGCCTGGCCGTACTAACTAAGAACTAAATCATATTTCAGATATGTATGATTTAACACATTCCCGGCGAATAACATTAGTGTACATTTCTCGGGCTCGCCACCGGGTAAGAGAAATGTACACTAATGTAATTAGCCGGGAAAGTGTTAAATCATACATAACAATCCTCTACGGGGAGAAAACCAGATGTCAGAAGTCCACGACGCTTGTTTTGGATTGCTCTTCTTAGTCTTGCAATTTTTAAAATTCACGATGAATTTCGGCTGCAGAGTGACTTTACGCCCAAAGAAATCTTATAATGATACGCATTTCACACTCGGCGGGATTTTCTATTGCGGTGCTCATGTTTTGTGGTTATACTTCGCAGACGCACGGCAGTCGGATGCTCGTACTGACACAATTAAAAGCGTATTGAACCACTGCGCACGCTGAGGTAAGAATAGTGGAACTCTCCCCAATACTTCTCGCGGTAGGCGAGAACGGAGTTTACTTTCTGGACGACTCTCGTACCAATTCCCTGGCCTCCACACTCTCTGGACTTGAACCCACAAGACCTTCATTTGTGGCGGCATTTAAAAGCTCCAGTGAACCAAACCCCGGTATAAGACGCAAAGAGTCTTCGTTCCTGTATTGTGGAAGGCTAAGAAAGCATAAGTTAGTACTACAGGTATACATCAGAGCAGCCGGGATTCAATACGACGGCGGGTCTCTTTCGGCGTCCATCAATGCAGGAGAGCATTTTAAACATATAATGCAAGGAAGAGTTTTACGTGATGCGCTGGTAAATTCCGTTTCCGTGTGTGACCCATGATTAATGCCTAAGAAAAGTTGTACAATATGAGTTCTAACATGGAAATTAAGCGTTTACGCACCAATATCCATACAGCATTTGTTCGTCTTCTAAGTGTGAGGAATATGTCCGGAGTGTTTGGATGTACCTTTTTGTTACACCCTGTAGAATGCTATTTTTTTGGGTGCTCATATGAAGAACACAATAGCGTGCGTCATGCAGGGCATGAAAAAGGCTGAATCAATTAAGATTTGCAAGTATATTTCAGTACGGAGGAAATTGTTAAAATCGAAGCCTATTTTCTAGGCCTAGAGCCTCTTTTGATTGTGGAGGAAGGGAGCAACGTGATGGCTATATATACATATAAAAAATCATGCAGCATTAAATACCGGTCAAATTTAGGATTCCATGATTCGTAAGGGAAACATTACGATGCATTGAAAAACTTGAAATGGGCCAGAGTAGGTGATACTGAAAAATTGCCCCGAAATTAGAGAATACCGAAGAAAGTTGTTTTATTTGTTTTATTTTAATTTTTTACATTGACATTAGAGAGTACCTTCTGATGAGCCTGTTGTGGCTCAGAGGGTATCCTAAGGTTTAAAAATATTCATGAAACTATCTACTTTGCTTGAGGTTTTCTTCTTTTTTTCATGTGTTTTAATGCAAAGGTGTATATGTCATATAGAGTGAAGTGTATTACATCTTTTGTACAATGGATAGTCCGTATGTCTTTACTGTCTTTTTATTTCTTTTATTTTGTGACCAATGTACTTCAATATGAGATTAATAAAGAATTATTATTTTAAAAAAATATATTTGAGAAAAATCATGCCAGATTCAAGGAGGATTTCAGGAATTTTCTAAGAATTGACAATGTCAAAAAGTCTTCCAGATTTTCATAAACTACAAGTGGGATTGGAAACGCTGGAAAAACAAAGGAGAAGGCATCGAGATAGAGCCACATATTTCAATTTACATTCAACACGATAGGTGCAGGCCACGTAAGGCAATAGCGCACCTGTAAGACGTAAGCAAAAAGGCATTTTAATAGGTTCACTGCGGATGTGAAAGTTATTCTCCATTGCAATCACGTGCTTCACTGAGTCACCACAGCCACACAAAAATGGGGACACTACATCTTTCAACAACGGATAATTCTTGAGCAATGCGGAGATGCAGGAGAAATAATGCCATTGTCATAATAGAAGAAAGTAATAGATTCCAGATTCGCACACCACTCCCCGCGTGAATGTTGTTGACGTTCATGTTAACTTTTAAAATGTCATGTCCTTGGGATCTTTCTCGTTTTTTTTATAGCGTTATGTGAAGCCGAACTGTAGGTACACGCATCAAAATACCTAGTGATCGACTTAAATATTGATAATATGTGTCGAAAATAAATTAATAGTAAAACTACGAAGGCGAACTGACCTGAACACTTGGTCTGTATTTTTAAGGAGCACGATTTATCCACAGAAAGCCATTCCACAAAAACAAATAAGAAACAATGGCGTATCGAGTGAGATATACAATAATTGGGCGCGTATCTTGTTCTGAAGTCCGGAATTAGAAGAGCACACTCATTCGACACTTCAGCAGAGATTGAGCGCCTAACCTTTTAAAGCTCCAGAGATACCTAACATTGTACGACGCGCCAGGTAGACATCAGATCACATAATTATAAAAACTTTATACCGTATATAACCAGTAAAAAAAATCGAAGAACTTGTGCGAAGAAAAAGAAAAAATATGAAATAGCAATATAAAAGGGGTCCTAACAGCATATATGAAGAAAACAAATATGAAATAATACATATTTTCCCTCGTATGAAAGACTTCCAGGCGTTTCTTTGTGGAAATTCTCTTTTCCCGACCTGTCCAGTGAAATACAACCAAGACTTCTTAGATTTCCAAGTGCTCTCCTCTCCCTAACGCTCCTTAAATCAACCCCATCCACCCAGCATCATTCAACTCCCAGTCGTAACAATAGACTCAGGCGACTACCACAAAAATCTGCAACCGCCGTGCGGTATGAATAATGGCAATCAATTTATTCCTTGTAAATCATACTATTGCAGAATAAATATAGTCTCATTTCAGCATACAGTATGTAGAGGGAACATAAATAAAAAAATGTTTCTGTTTTGGAGTAGCCGACTCTATCCATTCATATAAGGTTAGTGAATTGAATAAAACATGAAAACTAATAAAACGAAAACTAAAATCCTAGTATGCTGAAGAGAGAAGCTGAATGCAAAAGTCACACTGAGAAGAGAGAAATTAGAGCAAGTGGATTGCGTCACCTATCTCGGAAGTACCATCACGTGGGACGGAAGAAGTATAACGGATATCAATCAAAGAATAGCTAAGAAAGCGTTCATGACGAAAAGGCAACTGCTGCGCTAAAAGAAGATAGAACTACAAACAGATAAGCCATGCCCCACACAACTGTGAAAACTTTTATGTGGGGCGTGGCACTCTATGAATCGGAAGAAGAAAAAGACCATTGGAAAATCTGACCCAAACAGACTAGAAACCTTCGAAACCTGGCGCTTGAGGAGGATGCTCATGATAAAATTGACGGACGAAATAAGAAATGAAGTGTATAAGAAATGAAGTGTACCGTTCAGTACAAGAGGAAAGTACCATATGGAAAACCATACAGAAAAGAAGAACCAATTGGATTGGACACACCCTGAGACACAATGGGTTTGTGAAGAACATAATTAAAGGCCGAGGGGTATGCAACTCTGAGAAATAGCGTACGCTTGTTGAAAAATGGTCGCGAAATGGACAGAAATGGCTAGAAATGGACAAAGATGGATAAAAATGGATAAAAATGGATAGAAATGGTTAGAAATGAACATGAATGGGTAGAAATGGACAGAAATGCATAGAAATGGACAGAAATGCATAGAAATGGACAGAAATGCATAGAAATAGACAGAAATGCCTAGAAATGGACATAAATGGTTAGAAATGGACAGAAATGGATAGAAATGGATAGAAATGGACAGAAATGGTTAGAATAGGATAAAAATGGACAGAAATTGATAGAAATGGTTAGAAATGGACAGAAATGGTTAGAAATGGACAGAAATGGACAGAAATGGTTAGAAAAGGATAACAATGGACAGAAATTGATAGAAATGGTTAGAAATGGACAGAAATAGATAGAAATAGTTAGAAATGATAGAAATGTTTAGAAATGGACAGAAATGGATAGAAATGTTTGGAAAAGGATAAAAATGGACAGAAATGGATATAAATGGTTAGAAATGGACATAAATGGATAGAAATGGACAGAAATGGATAGAAATAGACAGACAGATAGAAATGGACAGAAATGGATATAAATGGACAGAAATGATAATGATGAACAGAAATGACTGGAAATGGACAGAAATTGAAGGAAATGGTTAAAATTGGATGGAAATGGCTGAAATGGAAATGCAGTGCACACTTGTTTTTGAAGTTGCGTACCCCTCGTTAAAGGCTAAATAGAGGGAAAAGTCCCCAGAGGAAGGCTCAGGCATAAGTTCATGGACCAAACAAAGAGGAAAGTAAATAGGAAGAGCTAAAAGGAAGTAAGGGAGATAGCAAAAGATAGGGAAGGTTTGAGGGCTGCAGTCAACCAATCTTAGGATTGAACGACCAATGATAGTCATGAGGTGTAGAGAAAAAAATCATGATAAAGTAGAGAAAATTCAACCAGGTCGATGAGTTACAAAACAAATTATTAACTGCCTTACAACTGCAAGAATGTCGGAATGTAACTCGATTACTTACTTCAGGAGGTCTCCGTCGGAGCTCAGTAGATTCGACACACAACTGCTCAGTCAAGAAGATTCGCTCGGCCACAGTGTACAAGTTGGAGTTCAGCCGTGAGGCACTCCACGTTACACCCTAGCGGTCGGCTCCTGACTGGTGTTTGCATAACCATTTAAGTCAACAAGGGCGGGGCGCGGCCCCTTTGGCCGCGGGAGGCTTCACCGCAGCGGTGAGGGGCTGAGGCGCCTCACTGGCCACTTCGACGGACCCAAGAAACGAGCGGTGTGAGAGCAGTGGCCTCGAATTTTCGACTTTTAGGACTACGGGGGAGGCGTGAGGAAGTGGGGAACGGAGCCTCGGACATTTTCGCACGCCGTCAGTCACAGCATAGCTCTCGCAAAAGTTCCGGGTGCAACTCAGAGGGAAATATTTGGGCATAGACCATGGAACTTTGAAAAATCACGCGGAATGGGGGAGGAAGGTTGTTTAAGGTGGAGGGCTGAGACATAAGCCATTATTAACCGCTTTCCTGACGCATAATAAGGGGGGACGGAGTATCGAATATTTTTGCATGCCATCGGCGCAGCATAGCCCTCACAAAAGTTCCTGGGGCAACGCAGAGGTAAATTTTTGGGCATGGGCTACGGAACTTTGAAAAATCACGCGTAACGGGGGAAGAAGGTTGTTTAAGGTGGAGGGCCGATACATAAACCATTATTAACCGCTTCCCCGACGCATTACTTTAGGGTGATGGTCGAAAATAATATCACACTTTTTATTTAAGATTGCCATTTATTCGCATTTAAAATAGCATGTGCGAATGACATTACTCTAAAAAATTTTCCAAAACATTTTATTTAAGCTTGGAAATGTATGAAATGTTACCAATATTTACGCTCTATTTGTTCCTACAGAAATAATTCCACTATTTTTATAAATATAAATGTTTATTTTTACAAGAGAAATTTTAAAAACTTTGTTTTTCGCTGAATTAATACAAAAACCACAAATGCGCCTTGAAAAGTGTAATGACTCACTACAGCCTGCCGTCCCGTTTCGACTCATCTCACAATACGATCTCAAGACAAAGTTCCTGGTAGATACTGGGCGATAAGTAATTTCGAACTCTAGTTTTTCGCGTGTGTGCCTTGTGCATTTTTCACTACGTAGGTAGTTTGGTATTCATGCCTCACTTTCTCTCTCATTGCCTGCCCCTCTTCCCCTACGTCCTTTTTTTCACCTGCTCCTCTTCTACCTCGCCTACTCGTCGCGCATGAATGCGCCAGGAAATCTTTCCAGAGTTATAACTCGTAGGCCTCGTTTCCAATAGTAACATTTCAACTACGCTAGCTTCTCTACCCGCCTGACGGCTGATTTACGCGATGACTTTGAAATCAGTAGTGAAATTAATTTCAAAAATTCGGAGCCTGACTTTAAATTTTAATCTAATTCAAATCCTCGGAGCCAGTGCTTAGAGGATGCAGCATCATGTGCGAATTTCTTGAACGAACGCTACAGCGCGAAGAAAAAACAACCATTGGTAGTGTTACACAAGAATTTACAGAGCTACTTAATTTACAGAAATTCACAGAATATTTGCACGCGAATTCACAGTCCGATTCTGAAAGTTCACATGGGTTAGAAACGAATTAATTTACGAAATAGGTCACTGCGGATCACACCGGATTGAAGGTGTTTTCACGAAATTTGCGTAAAATGGCCATATATTTTAGGCTCCCTCATAAAACTGAATGACTCTGCCCTCCATTGAAAATAAGCAAGATACACTGCGCCAGACAGGTTTAAACATTTCGATATTGCGATGAATTGATGGAAAATAGAAGTCGATTAATCGCAATATAGCACGACCCTTTCGCAACAAGGTCTTTATGATCTCAAAACTTTTTAGGATACATGATCGGTTTAGGAAAAAATCACCTTCCCTTCACTGAGTCATCAAACATCGGAGTTCGATAAAAATTTTGCTTCGCAAAAGCCTATTGTCGCATAATGATGGACTTCGGTCCTGATAACGAAAAAAAAATTTCCATGAATTCTTGGCTCACTCATGAAACTACATGACTCGACCCCCAATTAAAAATAAAGATGACACACTATGCCTGACAGGTTTAAATGCTGCTTTTTTTCCCTAGCAAGAATTGAACACACATCTGCACTAAGGTAAGGCACCCTTTAACTTATTGCATTGCATATTATGCACAGTAAGTCCTCGATTTACGTCGGAGATGCGTGTTGAGTAAGAGCGACCTAGTTGAAACAACGTAAAACGGATCCAGATATTCGTAACCACTGTAATCCCGCGATAAATCAAGGCGTTATTTTCACAATTTGTTTTTTGCCTTTATACAGGAAAAAATAGCAATTTCAGATGGGATGATTATGTCTCAGTTATAAAAAACTCAAGCATATGCACATACGGTCTATTCAATTATCATTAAACAGGTAAAAATTTTCCGACGACCCTTGTCAGCATGGACCTAACATCGAATCAGACATAAATCTAAACGACGCATACCGAAGACTTACGGTAATGTATTAGATCTTATGCATTTCATAAAATGTAATAAGATTCCATCAGCACATAGCGATTTTTCGAGCGCATATGACAGCACAAACGTTATTTCGGAAATGCAGGAGTGCCAAAATCACCATGAAGACGGGTTTACACATTAAAGTCTCTTCCATGACAGTAGCCTTGGAAGTCGCTTGCAAGCGACACATCGATGCGTAAGCACGCACTTCAACGGCAGCAGGGGTCGATAGCGGTGGTATTCGACCGCGGTTGCTACTTGCAAGGGAAATGGACTGTTTTCTATTTTGCCTGTAAGTAGCATATCGATTCTGCGATATAATCGCATCGTCTCCGGTGGAATCTTGGTCACATGACAGCAAACGGAGATTAAAAATGTAAACAACTAATAACTTAGCTGGAGGAGGACTCATTGTTGCTAATGTAAATACTTATTTGAACTTGGAAATATTTCAAGAGCGAAAGAACCCCTAAGGTAAGCTTTATGACTTATCTCTAATTAGATAATAATTCTTGTTGTCAAAATTGACGCACTTGATTCGACGTAATAATCCATGATTATTGTAATTCGTACACATTAATTAAACAAATTTTAAGCTATCCGGGGCTAGCCACGGAGTTCCACTTTTACGGAGTCACCCGCAATGCACGAATGTGCGAATTTCCACAGAGAAAAAATCATCCGCCTTGACCGGGATGGCGGTCAAGGCGGATGATTTTTCCTTGTGGAAATTCGCACACATTAATTGAACCCAAGAATGCCTATGGGACTCAAACAGAGATATACGAACGCCATTATTGCCAAATTTGGGCGATTTTCGTAATTACCATATCCATTGTTTACTTCCGTCATCCATTTGTTCGGAAAAAGCCGCAAGTTATGTGTAAGCAGAACGATGCGTTGCAAAAGGCGATGCGATTCGAGATATCGCTACACTCGCTACTTCCTCGTTAGAAGTCATCTTCCCTGTGTAAACCGCATTAACATGTTCTGAGATTGATTGCGACTATCGAACGTTATATCGTTGCCATGACATTTTTGCAGAAATAGAAATGGGGACTAAGTAGTGCACACGTGTCTCCGGGGTTTTTCGGGGTCTCTAGTGCTTGTCTCCAGCCGGCACGTGATCCGGATCTTGATTTTTGCCGGCGAGATCGACCCTCGCGGTCTGCGGTGTTTTGCTCCCCACTCAGTGGAGGGAAAGAAAATAAGAAAGGAATAAAAAAAGGCGATCGTTTTTGGGGTTTTTTGCTTTAAAAAGGACTAGTGAGCTTTCCGTCCGGTCTTACGGTCGATACTTTTCTTACAAAAACCACTAATTCCACGGAAAATATTTTTCGTGATTAGAAAGTCGTGTTGTCGAAGTGGCCGAGCGATATTGAGATCTGTAGACTGATATTTTATGCCGTATATCTCGCATATTAATTTCGTACCTCCGGAATCTGGGATGTACCGAATGCGATATCATGCGATGTGCGGCATAACGTTACTTTTTCCTAAGACTGTCATATTCTCCGAAAAATGCATTTGAGATCAGAAAATGCGGGCTTCAGAAAATGCCTCATTATGTAGTAGTTTACTAACATATTTGGTAAACAAGGTAAACAGCGGGAGATCCCTTGGCAAAGTGGCAACATTCAACAGTATGACGGCTATGAGCACTGACGAAAACCGGAAGTCTCTCTTCCCTAAGAAAGGGTATTTGCCCGACGGACATTACCACAGAAATGACGAGAAGCTCCATCGTTCACGGATTACATGCTTCGTCGCACTAGTAAAGGCACATATTCTAGTAGAGCAAGTGGAGTATTCTTCAAGAAAGCACGGTAACGTTCGCTGGTTCGCTCCTCTTTCCCATGATTAATATACTGCGAAGAGCTGTAGAAAATTAGTTCTAACGAGGAAATAAAGCGCTACCGGACTCGTATCCATAGCGAAGAACAGCCTAAGCTAAGAAAGCGTTCATTGTAAAAAGACAACTGCTGGGCTCAAAGAACATAGAGATACAAACCAGGAAACAGCATGCAAAAACATTCCAGTGGAGCGTGGCACTCGATGGATCGGAAGCATGGACCATTAAAAAACCTGACCAGAACAGACTAGAAGGCTTCGGAACCTGGTGCTGGAGGAGGATGCTGAAGGTAAAATGGACGGGCAAAATGAGAAATGATGGAGTGTACAGAAGAATAGAAGATTAAAGGACCATATGGAACACTCAACAGGAAAGAAGAACCAGATGGATAGGACACACCCTGAGACACAATGGATTTTTGAGGAACTTGATTGAAGGTAAAATAGAGGGAAAAGTCCCCAGAGGAAGAAGATTATGGACCACATAAAGAGGAGTGTGAATAGGAAGAGATACCAGGAAGTAAGGGAAGTATATAGGGATGGGTGAAGGGCTGCAGTCAACCAATCTTTGGATTGCACGACCAATGAATTAATGAACCCATTATATATATTTTCTTCTTCTACGCGTGAGGAATTTATCCTGAAAGTTCTACATCTACATCTACGTAATACCCCGCGAGCCACCACGAGGGTGTGTGGCAGGGGGTGAAGATCACCAAACATGCACTATTGACATACAAGTAGGATATTTAAGGGAGATATGCTAGAAAATAGGGTCACGTGGAGATAGATGGTTAGTATCTACATAATAAGGAAGGGATTATTGGTTGTTATTACATGCATCAAGCACTACAGACTACTCTTACTATATTTCACCTAACTATCCCTTTGCTACGCTGCTTATTGTTCTCTCTTATGGTACGCGGGAAAAATGACATTTTAAATCTATCGGTACGACAATCTTTCTCTCTAATCTTGTTAATATGATCAAACCTAGCATAATACGCAGGGGTTCTCAATATATATCTCACGTCAACTGTGAACAAATCGGTTTCGAATTTACTTAAAAGGTTTAACCTAAATTTTAACCTGCGTTCTGATAGTAATTCCCATCCTAGTTCTTCTATTCAAGTTCGGCCCTATCTTTCAGCTACACATTGCACTTATGAAGAAGGATAGAACTAATAAATTCAGGCTTGACTTTGTGGAACCTCTCCATATCGGAAATAAAATTATCCAGGTAATGGTCCACTAAATAGATTCATTCTTTACGACCCGGGTTTCGTCTGAAGATGTCATTATTTGACGAAACCCGGATCGTAAAGAATAAATCTATTTAGTGGACCATTAATTGAATATTTTGATTTCCGAAGAAGAATAGAGTTTGACGACCAAAGTATAAGAGGTAACTTTGTCTACCGGCATCGAGCCTCTGATTATGCTCACGCTTCCGGTGCATTCATTTTTGGAATTCGGGCAGCCTAAGTCTTCCTGCGGAACAGGATGGAAACCCGTTTCGGCGATCATGCCACTAAAGAAGTCGTGTCGTGACAAGTTTCTCAACTAGCAAAACGCTCTCAGTAATGATCCAACTTTGAATTCGAAAAAATAATTCGACGGATGTTTTGGGAAACATATGAAAATATATAAGACTTCACCTTGAGACGGTAAGTGCTAAGGATTATTTAGTTGGTAGCGTCCTTGTTCTGGATCCAGCGGAGGAATACACCTTCGGAACAATGGTTAGCCTCGGTAGGGAGACATGCCCACAGAATAGGACCATACGGTGTCGCAACAACACACACGCCACATTTATATATGCATAAATCGATACAAATTTGGCACAGCCCATATATTTGCATATGATTACTATGGGGCGAAACGGTTTTACACGAGTGAAAATCAAATAATTCACATGGCAAGCAAACTTCTCGTAATCCGAGACGCCACAGTTAACCCAGGAACTGAGAGACGAGTGTATTGCACAACGCCATTAGTGAAATTTGCCGATAGAAGTATTGCTTGGGCTATTGGTGGCGTCAAGAAAGATCTTAGCGAAATTACAAAACTATCTCCAGAGTCACTTTGGAGAGAACTTAGATAATTCATCACGTGAGCGCTCACGAAAAAAAAAGAAGATTCTCGCGTATTCCTAAGATTTTCGTTCACTCCCAAGCTTCTCACGATGATTTCGTAATAAACACTCGCGGGCCGCACATATGTTATAAACCGCCAGAAGTTGGGCCAAGGTTATCAATGTATGAATAGTCGATTATGGGCTATAGCCTCTCCAATCGTAACACACTCCTCTATAATCATATAAAAGCCAATTCACAACATTTCCACGGAGCTCAGGAACTGGGCCTTCTAAACCTTCTCAGCATTTCCCACCAGCACGCTTCAGTTAATACATTAAGATTCCTTAAGATGGAAACAGATGAAAATTTCGAAGACGCTACAAATTTATAGGAAACGCAGCACAGTTTTACTTCTGCTTCTACATACCACCTTGCGAGCCGCCGCATGGGAATGTGGCAGCGGGTGTTAGAACACCTAGAGACTCGGAGGCTACACGCTAGGCTTAGCTTGCTAGAGAAATTCAGAACTACAAATAAAGCAGCATTAAGACGTAAATATAAAATTAGACCCCTATCCCAAACGTGAATGATTATGCAAATGAAACAGCCTCCCTACTAAAACATTGTGTATATTTTCCTTATAAATACATACATACATACCCATCACGCAGTTCCCTTCCTGGGTAGGCACAGTCAAAATGTTTCACTCATTAATTCATAATTGTACACCTAACTCTGCTTCAATAATGTCCTCCATTCTGACCTATCCTTGCAAACCTCTTTTGCCTCATTCACCCCCATACACTGTTTCATACACGCCCTCCTGTTTTTAAAACTCCTAATATTCCTCCTCCTAAGAATTTTCTCAACCACATTCAACCACAACTTTCTCGGCCTACCTCTACCTCTCGCAACATTCATTCTACTCTCATACATCTGTTTTGTTATTCGACTCTCATCCATTCTCTCAACATGGCCAAACCAACGAAGCACGCTCCTTTCATACACGTCCATTACTGGAGCATTTAACCCACGTTCAGTCATGACCCACTCATTCCTGACCCTATCCATCCTACTTTTGCCGCAAACACTCCTTAGATAACTCATACCCACGGCGTTTAGTCTACTCTTATGTCTCTCCTGACATATATACCCATGCTTCACTACCATATAGCAAAGCGGGAAGAAGTACACTTTTGTACACGGCAATTTTCGCTTCCTTAGACAAGGACTCATTCCTTGATATGCTCCACATGCTACCTACCACCTTCCTTCCAGTATTCGCACGTCTCTTTATCTTCTCATCTATTCTTCCATCTTTCGAATACATCTTACCTAAGTACACAAAATCATCCACCTGTTCAATTACTTCACCATTCCCTTATAAATACTTCTACAGAATTCACACTTCACCATTTTCATAAAGGACAATTTTTTTCGAAAGAACATACAAATTGCCCATTAAAAAAAGAAGTTATATATTTTCTGACATGTTATCCAAATTTATGCAAGTAAATTTACATTCTGGTTAAAGTAATTTACACATTTTTCAAATTATAATAGCACAATAGTCAAATAAGATGATAAATCAGCATTTTCTCAGTGTAAAACGTTTTATTTCTATTTTATTTTGTACATAACTATCTGGACAATTTCATGCATGCTGTTCTCATTTGAGGAAATGCCTTCATTACAGGGTGAAAATTTGGACATTTCAGTGTATATTTTTACCATCTTTCAAAGCTAAGGAAATGGGAGGAAAACTTCCATCGCTTGAAAATAAAGCTATGCATAAGAGGTGATGACGCCTGAAAATAATAACGAACCCAGAGAGGCTTAGGTTGATTGGTTTTATTAATGAATAATATCTCGACAATACATGGAAAAGACTTCTAACCAGAGACATGGCGATATCAATCCGAGTAAACACTGTAACTATTGGTCTCAGTCGTGCGAATTGAGTTATACGGAGAGGGCACTTGCTATGCCGGCCAACGCTAGAAGCTGATGCCAGTCCGCCATCTTGGTCGACCCTCATTTATCTTTGGCGCTTGCGGGCTATCGCACTAATTTGGCAATCTTACAATGTTTTACTTATTGGAAATCAGCATTTACTGACCTCTTTAATATGAATTCTCCTTATAAGTTTTGTTTGTTTGTTTAAATCAATAATAATCCGCATTCCCGATGAAAACTATTGTAAACTTCAGTAGAATCCATAGCACTAAGCAGCCAGTAATTATTTCAAGAGTCACTTGTCTTACAATTAGAACATATGGTTGATATTCTTGATTTACATCCGAAAATTCGTCCACTCCGTCGTGCTATCCATAGAAAAGTATGGAGATAGCAGGGTTAAACAATACGCTTGTTATTTAGGTTGTCAGGCTATAGCTTGACCACGCAATGCCCTCTCTATATACCTCGATGGTCGGGTTGGATTTTGAGGAGGCGACCGACAGGTAAGGTTCTAGTGTAGCAAACCGTAGATTAGGATTCGTAAAAAGGGTTCTAGGCAAATTCGATGAGAGAGTACGAGAAAGAAGCTATTTGACACTTGTCAGGCCTCATTTAGAATATGCCGCTAGTATATGGGATCCGTTTGAGGAAAGTATGATTAAAGAATTAGAGCGCGTGCAAAGGAGATCCGCTAGGTTTGTTAAAGGCCGTTATGATAATTGTATAAGTGTTAATAATTTAACAGAAGAACTAGTATGGGAATTACTATCAGAACGTAGGTTAAAATTTAGGTTAAACCTTTTAAGTAAATTCGAAACAGAGTTGTTCACAGATGACGTTAGATATATATTGAGAACCCCTGCGTATTATGCTAGGTTTGATCATCTTAACAAGATTAGAGAGATAGATTGTCGTACCGATAGATTTAAAATGTCATTTTTCCCTCGTACTATAAGAGAGAACAATAGGCAGCGTAGCAAAGGGATAGGTAGGTGAAATTTAGTTAGAGTAGTCTGTAGTGCATGATGAATGTAATAACAACCAATAATCCCTTTATTATTATGTAGATACTAACCATCTAGCTGCATGTAACCCTGTTCTCTAGCATATATCCCTTAAATATCCTACTTGCATGGCAATAGTGCATGTTTAGTGATCTTTACCCCCTGCCACACATCCTCGTGGTGGCTCGCAGGGTATCACGTAGATGTATGGTTGATATTCTTGATTTACATCCACAAATTCGTCCATTTCGTCGTGCTATCCATAGAAGAGTATGGAGATAGTAGGGTTAAACAATACGCTTGTTATTTCGGTTGTCAGGCTATAGCTTGACCACGCAATGCCCTCTCTATATACCTCGATGGTTGGATTGGATATTTGGGGAGGCGACCGACAGGTAAGGTCATTTGCGCCATAGGGGATAGGTAAGGGAGGAAGGGCGGATAGATTTAATGGTAACATTTACAAAACCACAACTTAAAAAACACACACGACCCGGGTTTCAACGCTTGAGCGTCATCTTCAGGTCACCAGGTCCACCTGAAGATGACGCTCAAGCGTTGAAACCCGGGTCGTGTGTGTTTTTTTTTAAATTTAAGATGTCAACTTTTACAAAACCACTCGATTTATTAAAACAACGACCCAGGTTTCAATGTGCATTCACATCATCTTCAGGTAAATGGAGGCCGATGTGCAGGCCTTATATAGTAAACATTACCAGGTGGGGAAAGGGGGGGGAAGAACAATGCAGGAAGAGGGTGGTCACGGGAGTTTTAATAAATCGAGTGGTTTTGTAAAAGTTGACATCTTAAATTTTTTAATGATGGAATACCACCAAGTGAGACTGACGAAAGTGAGTGATATCTGTGTTTTTTAAGTTGTGGTTTTGTAAATGTTACCATTAAATCATCTGAAAGATAAAATGGAATACCACAAAGTCAACAAAGAACTTGTATCATTTATTAGGGCGGATAGAAACTCGGCCTCGCATTAGTCTGCACTAACGAACGGCGCCAAGGCGTAAGGACCACGGTTTATCGTCTGATCCGGCAGACGGAGTACTGCACTTGAAGACTCCACAAGACACTCGCATAGGGTTTCCTTTGACAAACTACCTCCTCTGCAGGGATTTGAAACCTGGCCGCCCGTATGGTTATCCAGTCCTCTAGCCACCACAGCAACACGATCCCTAACTTAATGATCTGGACGCGCGATATTTTAGCCTGTGCTTCCGCGACAAATGATCCATCAAACATGGCTAAATTGGACGACATCAGGCGTCACTTCGTGGAAGAACTTATCACTAGTATCAATATTGAAAATAATACCTTGTGCTCTGTGTACTTTACTCTGTGATGTGTATCTTACATAGGTCAAACTGGTCTTAATTTAGTGATACGCATCGATGAACGCACCAAAAGTTCCTTAAATATGGATTCTACCCCTGAATTTGCCAAGCATCTGCTTGAAAATAATCATGCAAGTGATTTTAACCCAGAAATTTGACACATTCTTCCGAATGGTTGAAATATGGATGCTTTGGAACTTTGCTTTGCTGAATGCTTTCAATTGTACAATGTTTTCCATCATTAAGTTACTACAATATGCAATCACTTACTTCATTAATGTGGATTCTCCTTGAATTAATTATTTATTTATTCATACAAAAAATAATCCGAATTCCAGCTGAAATCCAGGGTAAAATCGAGTAGAATTCATAGCTTCAAGTAACCAATATATGTTTCGAGAGTTACTTACATTAAATTTCAAACAGATGGTTGATATTCTTGATTGACGTTCGCTAATTTATCCATTCCGTTGTGCTTTCCATAGGAAAGTAAGGAGAGAGCAGAGTTAAACAATATGGTTGTTATTTCGGTTGTCAGGGGTGCAATTCTGTTTCTTCATAACGCCATAGCGACCCGACCGCGCGGTAAAATAGTGATTAGCTTCGCAACAATGCAGTTCTGTTTTCCGGATCTGGCACCATTTTATCGTAACTAAAGCTTATTTATCGTATTGCCGCAGTGATCGTAACGTCAGGAGAAACAGAATCGCGCATTGTGCTCCGCTAATGGCCGGTTGCAAGAAAATTTAGTTATGGAATCAATAGTTATGAGATCCATAGAGTTATAGAACTCATAAATATATTCGGGTTGCAGGAACACATCTATTAGTTACTTAACTTATTTACCAATAGTTACTAGCTTCGAATATTTGATCTAATCTTCCACCGCCGGATAAAAGTTACGAAAGTTTAGTCTATGAATAATTGATAATGCACATTATAATTAGTCAGTAAGAGTAAACAAACTGGTCACTTGTCTCAACACAACTCTTTTATCAAGTAATTAAGTCTCTAAGCGATTCCTTGCGCATCCGCCATCTTGTCTACTTATGGAACTCATAACTCCATGCCATAAGTTATGAGACCGATGAATTTATTGAATGTTTGTGCAACACTTATTGAATGGTTTCCATGGCTTATGGGTTCCATAACTTTATGGAATACATATTTTACGTTCCTGCAACTGGCCATAACTCTAGCAAACGATATTATAACGCCGCGTTATGATAGCGTACGTAGAAACAGAATAGCCCCCCTTCAGGCTTCAATTTGATGACGTAGTGCCCTCAACAAACACCTCAATGGTCGTGCGCAGTCTATCGGTTGAGTGATGAGTTGTTTACGCTACGGTGACGACAAATTCCTTCCATGTTTTTTTTTTCAATGTCAAACGACGCCTGAGTCACATTTCCAGCGGATCGCGTCCGCACCATATGGAGGCACTTACACCACGCATTAAAATGAGCGCAAAAATGAATTAATTATGAAACAACCTTGGCATAGGTGACCCCACACTATGGCATTGTGTTCCACATTCGCGAGAAGGAGAGGTGCGGCGCGTGGGTGGCCTGACCCACTTCAAATATTTACCATCCCGAGTTTTTCGTCCGCATAAACTCGAGTTTTTCCTAGACTAGTCCCCTCTCGATCACGTGGAAGGGGGGCGGGGGGAGAGTATTCAGAAATCTTCCGAGAAACCAAACCGCGCATTCGAGAAAAGTATAATCCTTTTGATGCCAACAAAGGTCTCTCATAGCTCCCCAAATTAAATGGGCTTCAAATAACAATGAAAACTACAATTCGCTACGGCAGTTACCAAAAACAATGGCTCACGTGGAGAATATAGAACGCGACCAACTTCGTGCAGACTACTTTTGAATCGTAATCGCGATTATTTGACAACATAGTCTCAACGGACCTGGAAAACGACTGATCTGTAAATATAGGCCGATTAGTTTTAATTTATTGGTTCTTAAAATCAGTTTTAGGGGTGTAATCACGTCAACATCATGTTTTCATCTAAAATCTCTCATCTCAAGTCCCTGAAACGATCCCTTTTTTCCTCGACTAACAGCCCCCTCATAAACAATAAAGTGACCGAAAAAAATATAAAAAATCAAGTAAAAAAGCACAATTCACTTATCAAATAAAAATTTTGTTAAAAAAATAACACTTTTAAAAGTTCGGAAAATATTTTCTTATAGCTATCATTTGCTAGAAAAGACTGAATCAAACATTGTTATCACTCAAGTTTCAAAATACCGGTATCATAAACTTTACCCACAATATGTAAAGGCGTACCCGTTAATTTTAGCTCCCGATGACTCAATCGCGAGAGACAAAATTTTATATAAATTTCAAACCTTTCTGTGCAATTATTAATATATCAGCTGCAGATCACAAGGGCATTGGAATATTAACATTTAATAGAGATTTCGCATCATATCTGTAGTATATACATGCAATATATGCATTTCGTTATTCATTTGTTTGAGTGCTATGTTTCAGAAAACCTGTTTCTATGAATGATATTTATGTTTTTTTTCTGAATTGTTGTGTGGTCCGCCATTAGGAACGGAATAAAAACCCAGTACACTGAGCGTGCATTATTATTTAGCGCTGGACATAACAACATCAAAGCAAGAATTACAGAAATCTGTGTAAATTTATGCATTCTCACGAAATGAAATACACAGTACCGCACTACTGAGAATGAAAAACCTAGCTAACACTTGAATTATGTATAAACGTGCGCAAATTCCCTACAACGATGTCAACATGAGGGGCTATGAAGAAACAGCGGTTATTATTAAGGAATCACAAATCTTCGGATTCATGATTCCCGATTATGATTGCAAACCTCCTATGTTATGACGTATCGCAGGATATTGAAATTACTTGGAGATATCCGGCATATCGTATTAGGTTCATCGCACAACCCTTTCTAGCTTACAACCATTCCCAAATGAAAAGCAAGCGTCGTGAAACAAATACACAACTGAATTCCGCAAGAAGGCCAAAACTTCCTACACCTTCTCCCTTCTCTTTATCACTCTGCCACGTGAAGATAGTTTGAGCAAAATATCATTTCACCAAGAAATCAATGAATACGGATTCATTTTAAAGAAAAATATCTCACACTTCCATTTATACTAAAATATCATCCCCTTACCGAAATATTTTCCGAGATTTTTTAAATAAATACCAACCATTTTTGTCCCAATTTCGGTTTACAAGACCAATGTTTTTATAAACTATTATAACTAATGTTAATTCTTTATAATTTTCTTTTTTTCTTTTTTTTCTGGTTTGATTTCATTTTTTAGAAAACATAAGCATTTATTATCCACTCTTCTTAATCTTGAATTTATGGTTTTAGCTATTTTTTTATATATTTATTCTTTTTGTTTTAAATATTTATGATCTTTATTTTCTTATGTATTTTTCGAAAAGGTACGTGTATGCACTACCGAGGGATCTTATTATGAAATGAGGAATTTCAAACTTCTAGATCTCGTCAAAAATAACAGCGTGTAGTTTGGATGTATTCTCAACTATTTTTTAAATACCTCATATCGCTACCGCAGTAATTTTTCAGAATCGCAAAAAATCTTCCATAGTGAAGATTTTTTTAATTCGCATATTTACACATAATTTAAGTATAAGCAGGGTTATCCATTTTGAAAAGTGCAATGCTGCTTTTTTTTTAATTTCAAGAGCATCCATAAACTTGCAAAGATATATTTCATTCTTGCTTTTATAGGCTGCGAAATCTCTACTAAAGCAAGAGTTTTGGAAGAACAGCATGAAAAAAAGTCCAATTAAAGACATTTATTTTTATGCTATCTATATTTTTATAAAATTACTTATAATTTCAGTCATATTACGGTATGTTATTGCACCATTATTAATGAAGTATTTAATCCATGCTTCCAATAGCTGATGAAATTAAAACGTGTAATTCGAATATGGTCTCCATTATGACTCGGGAACTATCTCGCTAAAACAGCCTTCAACTTAACGAAATAAAATTTCTTTTTAGCTCAACCGGCAGAGGGCAGCGCGACCGCTCGCCTCCGAGCACAAAGCGCCGGAAGTCGGGAGGGTAGCACGTAGGTAGGCGTTCCATTCCTGTGACTTCAATACCTGACGACGATCTCTTTATCCAAGAGTATCCGCCATGGGTTGTATACATACAGTATGGTATGAAAGTACGTCGCAGATACGAAACCGGGGGACGTCCCTTTATGCGGCACAATGGGTGATGCCTTCGTTTGGCTCACGAGCAGAAGGTCCGCACGGCGAATCTGGGGCAAAACCATTTCCAGCGACGCTCATTCCTCACGGCAAACATTCAGCGCTCATAGGGTTACACAATTCGCAGAGTCGTTCCACGCGCAATTATTGCTGATCAATCTCGCATTCAGGTACATGTGTTAGCGTTCGCAATAGTTGGTCGTCAGTAGGTTTATTCTGCCGGAAGATGACCATTAGCCAACGACTGCCCACTTTCCTTTGCTCCGCGTAGAAAAGGCGCAGTTTATGGGTCCGCGATGAGGCGGCTGGAGCACTGATCGTGAGTGATTTAGAAAACATTTTAATAACTTTTCAAGTGAGTCTAAAAAAAATTCATGGACCACACTTCACGTTAAGTCTACCTACTTATACGTTGGAAATAACGAAACATATCGTAATACAAATGAGGCAAGTTTAAAATTTGTATGCATTAAAGCATTGTTATGACTTGGTTTTATGGCTTGTATTTCTAAATTTAAGCAAAAATCGTACGTTAAAAAGTGTTATTTTATACTTGGCACGATACTTTGATATTTACTATGAACAATTGTAATAATTTGAAACTAATGTTCGCGTTTAGGAGAACTTCTGTACTTATGTCATCGGTTTAATTCGAAATATATGCCAAGTACCATAACAACACGTGTTAAATTGCCAATAAATCAAATCGGTAACATTCAATTTGTTAAATCAAGGGAAATTGAGCTCTACGGCCTCGCAAGATAGCAAAATTAAACGAGTCTCCAAGGGCCGAAAAAAATGCCGTACTTACAACCTCGTGTTGCAAGTGCTTTTCCCTTCAGCTCGCTGAAGAGGGCCATCTTGTGGCCGAAATACGCGTATCCGACGCTCACCCTCGTTTGTCTTTGTGTTTATATTTTGACCACGCTCTTTTTGAGCGATTTCTCCCAGAAGTTGGGCCCGTCTGTGTGTGTGAGTGAGTGATTTGAGTGCTTGTGAGTATGATTGTGGTAATGACCAGGCATCCTTAGTAGGGTCCCATTAGCCCTCGAAAAGGATCCCATACTGGGTTGAGTGTGTGTGTGTGACTGTGGTGGTCACTGGCGAGGAAGCAACATTCCCGTAAACCATCACAGGAGGGTATTCTGGTAGAGAGGCTGTGGTTGGTCCCTGCTGTGGAATCCCCTTTCCCGCAAACCAACACAGTAAGTGTTGTGTGGTTTGCATGTTCGACGAGTGGTGCCATTTTTTACGGCCATTGGAGACTCATTTAATTTTGCTATGCAATTTGTTGCGCTTTAATCCATACGTGTTACAAATACGTATGTACGTATGCGAACTTTCACGCAAATCTTTTTGTAAACGAAAATCACTCGTTAAGGGCGCAGTCAGTTCTCGATTTCCTTTGAGAGAGATTCAACAGCTGTGTACACGCATGGGCTCGATAAAGGGAGCTATCCGTTCAATGCACTTAAGCTGGAGCAGATCGGAGAAACACACATCGCATTCTCATCTTCATTCAGTCGTGCAATCTCATCTTTATTCAACAAATTTTGCAGGAGTAAATAACCGTACCATTTCGTATGATAAATGAAAGGTATTTTTTTGGCAAATAAGCTGAAAAACACATACGTCTGTAACTAATACGAAATTACGTCTCATGGATCGCATTAATGTTCACTTTAAAACTAATGGCCACCTTATTTATTGAGGAGAAGGCTCCATGAATATAACTTGCTCATATGATGAGCTGAACAGATGATTTCATCACAGAGCTCCTCGTCGTTTTCAAAGATTAGTAGGCTTAATCTTATCCTCATTTAGCCCTACGTCAATCGTTGACCCATAGCTAATCATGATGGATTGGATTGGACTGGATATTTGGGGAGGCGACCGACGGCTGCTAATCATGATCTATTATGTTTCATCGCAATACCTATATGAGAAGCACTGAATCGCTTCAAGACTGCAATTTTGAACAGGATACCACTCACTAAGACTCCTTCTTGTAAGCAAACAACCCCCACGGGAAAACAGATGAAATCCACGCATTCAGTCAGGTTAGCGTATTATTTCCTCCATCTAATTCTGACTAAATCAAGAAACCATCTACAACTGAATCACTATTATATATTTCATTATTAAACTCTGAAACCTAAGCCTAAGTTCAATTAGTCTCAAGGATTGATGAGAATTTTTTACAATAAAAAATAGTACTGAACCAATAAAAATATTCCTAGGGATATGAGTACTCGATATAATGGGTAAACTGAAAAGATAAAAGTATACAGAAAATGTTATAAGCTTTTAAAATTATTTTTAACATAAATATTGCCCTTAACTGTGGAAGATAGAAAGCCGGATTGACGTCAATTCACGTGGGCCGCATTCTTCAAGGTTTTGAAATCACGTCAATTGACGGTATCCGTAGCGAGAGAGGCGAGCGTCGCACCTCAAACCACAGCAGAGTTTGAAGGCTAAAATTCTGAGCAAAATTGTGCAATACCCTGGTTACGACCCGTTTTTTTTTCAAAACAAGAAGTACACTGTAAAATATGTAGAGTTATTTTACGTATACAGCGGATATATATATAATTCTTCGATATAATTGGTAAAAAACTAAACAAATTCCTTTTGAAAATACGGAAAATTTTAGCACCCTTTGAAATGATTTTAATATAAATAGTGCTCTTAACTGTGGAAGATCGAAAGCCAAAAGGACGTAAATTGACGTGGGCCGCATTCTTCGAGGTTTCAAAATCACGTCAATTGACAGTATTCGTAGCGAGAGAGGTGAATGTCGGACCTCAAAGCACTGCGTAGTTTCAAGGCTAAATTTGTGACCATGATTGCACAATACCCTGGTTACGACGCGTTTTTTTTTCAGAACACGAATAGCACCGAAAAATATACAGGGTTATTTTACGTATACAGCGGATATAATCGAAGAGTTCGAACAAAAAAATGAGCAGTTTTCCGCCACCGCCATGTTCTCGGGGTGATTCGGGCGGGGCGCATCAAAGAGCGAAGCACCCTTTTTACGTCAAGCGAGAGGTGCTCAGGAGAGAAAAGGCAGAGAGAAAAAAATGAACCCCTGTTTCCGCCCACCTTGCGAAAACAACGGGGGGTGGGGTTGAAAGGCGGGAGGAATCTATGGAAGCCGCCAATACACCACTAACCTGAGGAGATCGATATTCTAGGGGCGAACGGTTTGACATTTATGCGGCGGCAAATGGGCGTCGTGGGTGAGGCGAATCGAATCACTCTTTCTATAATAATCATTGCGTCAACCTTCGTGGGGAGAGGGTTCGTGGGCGGGGGAGACGAGAGTTTAGCGACGCCGTTCGTCCCACATTAATCGATGAGGAAAATGTCCGAGGAAAAACCTCTCTCCATCAATTCACCCAAGACTAAGGTAAGGCGTGATGTGTAACATTTTATGCTCGGCGTCTACTCGTTCCTATTAATTTTTATTGTGTTCCAAAGGCGATTCCACCGCGACTCAGCGAGTCAAAAACAGATATCGAAATCCAACTTTTTGTTTAGTTGGCTTGAAAATCCTACTTCTGCTGATGGCAACAATCTATCTGATCGGAGGGAGAAATATAGATTAAATCTTCTATGAAAGAATTTCCAAAAATGGCATTGACAAATAATGTGGTACGAAGTCACTCGCACGGGTGCATATACCCCAACAGTTGAAATTCGCCATTAAAAATCATTTGAGTGTTCCGCTGTGAATTAACCGTAAATCCACGAGTTCCTTACGCGTCCCTCCCAAAACTAATCACATCTAGAAGCTTAAGGAAGGGAAATCAAATGTACTAATCCTCTTCTCTCGGGGATCGTCGGGAACCCTGAATCCCGGTCTAGTCAAATGATTTTTTCAAGGCGAATTTCAACCCTTGGTGTATTTTATGAGTTTGATGTAGTTTTTTTGCCGGCAGTTCAACATATTTTACTATAGCCAAAATATTATGGTAGAAATGGTCACAGTCATAAGATTTAGTGGTGTATACAAGTGCTCGCTTATTGTGCGCGGAAAGAAAGAGTTTTTGTACCAACTTTTAGAGGGATTAAGGTGGGAGCCCATAGAGATTCGGAGGCTGCACGATAGGCTTAGGTTGCTTGAGAAATACAGAACAAGCGCGTTTCAGAGCGACAGAATACTATTATGACGCCTCATTACATCTTTAGGTCTAAAAGAGGCGATAAAATAAGAGAGATACATTGCCGAACAGATAGGTACAAGAACTCTTTCTTTCAGCGCACAATACGCGACCACCATAATAAAAACCCCTTCACCTCTCAAATCCATATCCCTTACATCTTTACACGGCTGGTGTCCTAACACCCCCTGCCAAATGCCCAAACGGCGGCCCGCAGGGTAGTACGTAGACGTAGATGAACGAAACGTACGTTGGGATCGGGTTGGTGCTGCGGCTCGAGAATCGGCTTTCTGTCCCTTGGGTCCGAGTTGAAATCCCTGCGGCGACAAATATTTGCCAGTATTTGGGATCCTTTTATGGTAAGCTGCATAAGAGTTTTAAGCCATGCGGCCAAGATCGGGCAGATTGGTGAAGGACGTTACGATAACGTCAATGGTGACAAAAGACAATGATAATCAGGCTGTACAGCAGCTAGAATGGCAGCTGCTATCAGACAGCCGGATAACATTAGGACTTAATGTTTTAAGTTGATTCCATGCCAATATAATTTTTGACGGCACGAAAAACTTTAATGGAACCTAACAGACCAGACAGATTAGGTCACAGGAATATAACAAAGGGGAATGAACTGCAGAATAGACAGGTTTTTAAATGGAATATTTCCCACGATCTATAAGAGAACAAAGAGATCGTAATAGATGATACTATGATATTATAATTTGGTTTTTCAATATGTATTGTACCTAATTATAAAATCACTCTCTCATGCCTAAGTTTTAATTTTCTACTTATTATCTCTAGCACGTCTGGGATGCTTCCTGTACTGAACTTGTACCTCAGTGAAATTACACTACCTCGAGATACATCAATTCTCGTGTTCATTTAAATTGGTAAGCATATGGTGCAATGCAGGTTGGCGAAACTTCACTTCCTGATAGGTATATGCATATTTTTTGCTGATGCATCAAAGGTCATACCATCATTAAAATCAGCGGGACACAGTGAATTGCACGCGGATGAAAAAATTACCCCCTGCCGCACACCAAAGAGGCGGCTTTCAGGGTACAATGCATATTAAGAAAGATTTTTCATCGGGTTGCCGATCCTTAAACGCAAGGTTTAGTACGCAGAATTGTAGAAAATTTCACAATTTCTCGCAGAAAATCAGTACATATGAATTATTACGAAACATATGTCATAGGGCAAAGTTGTAAACTCACACTGAATTGCCAAAGAAATATAACGAGTATGATGCGATTTTTTTTGTCTTTCATCAATAAATATCACTAATAAGATTTTTTTGGTTACTTACTAACAAGACATTGGTTCTTACTAAAAAGATTTTTTTGTGCTAATGCCGACGGCGGATTTCTCTCCACCCCTCCTTCATTCCCCGATAAACCTTCCCTTATGCCCGATAAACTTCCCCTATGCCCGATTTTTTTAAAATCGATAAATATTACTAATAAGAACACTTAAACAAAGTTCAAAATCTACATTTAAACAAGAATCGCCAAGGATTGAGTTGTTGCGGTGGCTAGAGTACTGGCCTCCCATACCGATGGCCAGGGTTCAAATCCCGGTGGAGGTGGATATTTTTCAGAGGAAACCCGATCCCTATTTAGATGTCTTGTGGAGGGCACTTCAAGTTCAGTACTCCATCAGTCGGATGAGAAGTTAAACCGTGGTCCCCTTGGTGTCTTTAGTTAAGAGCGGGCTAATTCCGACGCCGGATTTCTCTCCACCCCTCCTCCATTCCCCGATAAACCATCCCTTATGCCCAATAAACATCCCTTATGCCCGATAAATCCCCGATAAACCTTTCCTGTTTACATTACTAGCTATCTAACCTCATTAACTCTAACCATATTACAAGTTCGCCGTGTGAACGCAGGTTAGCGCTAACCCTAGTCAACTTTTTAACTACACTGGAGTTACTAGGGTTGGCGCTGGTTACCATCAGTTTTAATTCGCGGGAACGCAGGTTAGTTAGAATAGTAGAATTGGAGATCCAGTCCACATGTAGCTTTAATTTGAAGCTTATAATGTATTACCCGATTCTCTCCAGCCATCTTCCTTATCCAAGAGTCAGTGCCAACATGCTTGATGAATTTTAACGCATGAGTGAATGATAAACCGTATTTCAAGTTAAAACGTTACCTTAAAGACGCAAGCGATGACCGGGTCATGGGCGGAACTTGGAAGAAAAAGTCGTTTATTCCGCTGCATATATTGAGGCAAGGTCTCAAAATAGAGGTTATTTATAAATCTTGCATGTCAAGAAAACATGTTGAATTGTTTTTTTATATCAAAATAGAATTCACGCGATATAATAACGTAATATTCTCGGGGTCTCTTCATGGTAAAGTATAGCATAGTGACATGTCGTTCTATTAAGGAATAATGAAGCTCAAATGATTTCGTACTGTCTACTAATGTTATTTCAAACTCTTGCTACGCGTGTTTCAACTGTCTAGCAGTCATCATCAGGCAAGACTAGATGATGTCTGATAGACAGTTGAAACACGTGTAGCAAGAGTTTGAAATAAAATTAGTAGACAGTACGAAATCATTTGAGCTTCATTACTCATTATGCTGTTCTACGATATCTCGCCTGAGAAAGTGGAGTCTATTAAGGAAATTTACTCTCACAGTTTTCATAATTCGAAACATAAAGTAATGCCCAGACGTGAAATGATAATTATACAGTCAAATGATAATAAATAAGAAGAAATAACTGAGTGAAACATTTGCATATTCACTCCTTTTTATCGCCCATACAAGTCTCGTGAACTCAGCCCACAACCCTTGAAAGGAATGAAAAGCGACTTGCGACGTTGGCAGGCTGTGTGTTACATCACCTTCTTAACTCTCCACCAGAGGCCACCAGCATGTTAACTAGGGTTACGGATTGCCGTGTAAACACAAGTTAGTAGTTCAGCCAATAATTAAACATCATTCTAACCCTAGGAATATAAACGGGGATTACCGATCTATCCACCTCACCTCAATGGCGCAGATGATCGCAGCCGTCGGTCGCCTCGCGAAATAACTAACAAACTCCAAAACAAAAGCTCCAAAACCACCTTAAGGTAGTTCGAGCGAAATATCATTTCACCAAGAAATCGACGAATTTGGTCTCGTTTTAAATAAAAATATCTCACCCTTTCGAAGATACCAAAATATCATCCCCTTGCGAACTAATTTCCGAGATTTTTGACGGAAAACACCAATCCTTTTGCATGGGAAATGGAACGTGTATTCACTCCAGAGATACCTTATTTAAATAAATTGGGAAATTTGTAACACCTAGATCTCGTTAAATAATTGACAGTGTGTAGTTTGTACGTTTTCTAAACTATTTTTAAAAATAAATCATATTGTCACCGCAGTAATTCCCTCAGGATCACGAAAAAAAACTTCCGTTGTGAAGGAGTTTTAAACGTACCTCGCTAAAAAAAATAGTCACACTGAAGACTCATGTACAGTCGGATTCAAATGTATTGCAATGAATCGAACAGGAAATCGAGTTTCACTTACGGCGCTGTTATTCTTTGCTATGCAACCCTATCTATTCAGCTGTTTATTTGCACGTATTTAAATTGTAACAGTTGAGCAATTGCTTGTTTTGTGCTAACTTGTTATTACATAATATGATCAGCTCGAATAACAATGACATGCTGCGACGTATTGATTAATTGAAATACCAAACTCTATTATTAAACACATCGTTCCTGGAATATAATATACCTACGGCAAATACTACGTAATGTATCATTTAGAGTAACAGTTGTGATTAATAAATAATAATTATCCATGCTCAAATCGTAAATCCAAACAGAAACGAAAGTGTAATAACAAATTAGCACAATATAGGAAATTGGTCAACTATTACCACTTGAATACGTGCAAATAAACAGATGAATAGATAGCGTTGCGTAGCAAAGAATAACAGCGCCGTAAGTGAAACTCAATTTCCTTGAGAAGCGTAAGTGGCGCCGCTCGATTCGTAGCAATACATTTGAATCCGACTGTACATGAGTCTTCAGTGTGACTATTTTTTTAGCGAGGTACGTTTAAAACTCCTTCACAACGGAAGTTTGTTTCGTGATCCTGAGGGCATTACTGCGGTGACAATATGATTTATTTTCAAAAATAGTTTAGAAAACGTACAAAACGTACATTTCCTTGAGAAGCGTAAGCGAGAAGCTCGATTTTTTGCAATACATTTGAATCCGACCGTAAATATTTTTATTTAATAACTTTATTTTTTTAAATAAATCATATTGTCCCCGCAGTAAATTCTTCGGAATCACAATAAAACTTTTGTTTTGAAGGAGTTTCAAACGCACCGCGCGAAAAAACTGAGTCAATTTAAAGACTTATTTACATATTTTCATTTGATTAATTAAAATTTCTGTCATGTAAAACTATTTTATTGTACCATTAATAATGCAATACTTAATTCGCGTGTCTCACAATGGGTGAAATTAAAACGTATAATTCGAATATGGTCTCTATTATGATTAGGGAACTATCTCGCTCGCACTACCTAAAAGGACATTAAGTTATTTGATGGCGGAACCACCTTAAGTAAATGACGATGTAATTGCGCGTAGAATTCGGTCCTCTCTCTCCCGCGATTCTCTCTCGATTCTTGCTCGAGCTCATTAGCCTCGATACGGGGCGCCCCCTTTGATTATACATCCGTCCATTCAAATCTCCACATCCGCGTTTCGTTGGAGGGAAAGAGAATGGGCGCGGATAAAACGGCGGAAAGAGTGAAAGCTGCGTTTTACGGACGCCTCGAACAAAAAAAATATATACCCACAACAACGAGCATTCGGATATCTGGAACGGCCTCCGTAGATAGGTAAAAGGGAACATCCGTTATCGGGCACGAAAACCAGAATAGAGTCACCCAGAAATATACACGCCAGAACTTTCGTACTTGTGTATTTTCTCCATTCTATTGCACTTAATTCATTTCCTCGCCATAATTCAAATAACGGCGAAAGAATTTTCTTTTTACTTTTCAAACAAATTAATAATTTAAATGTTATATTGCCCCACGAACGATAAGAAACCATAATAGACGCGACTATTGTTTTAAAAATACGTTTTTCAACATGTATTGTATCTAATTATAAAGTTACGCTCTAAAAGGGGTGCTAGAAAATTGGATAAACATTCCTGAATCTTGGATCTTTGAGGCATTTATTTGTTAATAAGGTCCTTAGGATTTTTGTAATCATGGTGGTGTAAGGAAAACACCAAGATCTGCCTAGCTATCACAACGTAACCATAGTTAGACCTAAAACAGAAATTTGTAAGCAGAGTTACTTATTCCTAGGGCCCAAAATATAGAGTGCATTTCCTGAATTTAGTGATGATACAAAAAATGAATGTAAGTATCAGAGAAGTTTAAGAAAATGATTATTTGCTACTGATGATTTACCAACTTTATTTTTACTATTTGTGAAATGGTATAACTCACAGCAGTGTTAATTACCTTTGTTTGGTATGTTTTTTATTATTGCAAAAAGATTTTTTACAAAGTTTAATTCTCAATGCTTCTTCGTTCAGCAGATATGTTTACCTATACAGGCACAAACACAATGTTATTGTTACTTATGATTCAGCAAATTCAAATGATTTTTGTTAGTTAAGAATGAGTAGGTAACCCAAAAACGGGGTTTCTCCATAGGGGTACCTATATTCACTATATTTAGGATAAATGTCACTGTAAAATGTTATGATGTTGTGGAATAAACTTTATCATTATAATTGGGCAACCATTTATAAATATAATGGGCTTTACGGGTGAAACTCGTAAAAAAACCTACGTCAACACGAATTTTAATGTCTCACACATCTCTTTTATTTAGGAGTCTAGCTATTATTATATTGTAGTATTATTTTGTAATTATCGTAACAATACTATTATAGAATATTTTTCAAAGCTAAGAGAACGTCCTAGTGAGCACTTTCGACCCAACATATTAACAATTCAACGTTTTATTTATTACAAAACTTCTTTGTCCAAAGCTTATACTATAATCTCGATATTTTTAATAGAATATGAGTACCCGTTTTTTCGCCCTTTACAAACGTATCGCTTGATATATGCTGAACAATTAACATTCAGATTTCTAACAATAAAAATGAATACCATACATTACAGGTGTATCAAGGATACAGTAACTATATAAGGTAAGGACGCTGATTTTTTTGCAATTCGAAGTACTTAGTGTACATTTTAACAAACCAATATTTGATCGGCACTTATATCACCAGTGGGCCAAATCCTTTATTTATTTCTGCTGAAATGTACTGAATAATTCAAAAGCCTACAAATCGTATAGAATAAAAAAAATTATGAACCAGTTAATTAATATCCTTGGAATGAAACAGTACAATGGTATATAATACAGATTTTACAATATGCAGATAGAGAGGTTGCGTTTAAACACATGAGATTTTCCGGAATTCGATCTTCCTCAGATGTTTGGATTGGTCCTGAACAGCCAATTACACGGCCACCATGCTCCTCAGATTTTTCCCCTTATTTCTTTTTTAGATTCATGAAACATATAGTGTTTGTTCCATCTTTGCCTGACAACCTCACGGAGTTGAGGATCAATCCTACAGGAGATGTCCCACCTACTGAACGCGTTTTGGCTGACGTTTCGACGTCAGTCCCGACCATTCTTGACAAGACACATAGACCTGTTGGCTATGAGCATCGAACCGTTAGCTGTCGAACCGTTGGAACGCGTTAGCAGCAGCCATTTTCCGTGACACGGCAAGAAACCCTAGAAAACTTCATCAGGATATTTCTTCATAAAAAAATTGAATCCTTCTTTACAAGGCGAATGTTCTCAAGTACTGCTTCTTTACTAGTACTAACGGTATTTGGAGAAAAATGTCATTTCACTCAGAAATCAACAAATTTTGTCTCATTTCAAAGTAAAATACCTCACCCTTAAAAGTATACCAAAATATTAACCCCATACCTAACTACCATCTGAGATTATTGACGGAAAATTCCAGCCCTTTTGCTAGGGAAATGGTACCGGTATGCACTCCTGAGAGACCATATTTTACAAATAAAGAATTTCTAACACATAGGCCTCATAAAAAAATTAATAGTGTTTAGTTTGTATGCATTGCTGAAAATAAATCATATTGTCACCGCAGTAGATTTCTTCGAGATCACACAAAACTTTCCGTTTTGAGAGAGTTTTATACGTACCGCGCGAAAAAAATGAATCAAGTTTAAGACACATAGATATTTCAATTAAATTAATGAGAATTTCAATCATATAAAAGTTTATCATGGCACCATTAATAATTCAATATTTAATTAATGCTTTCTCCATCTGATGAAATTAAAACGTATAATACGAATATGGTCTCTATTACGATTAGGGGACTATCTCGCTCGAAGTACCTTGAGTTAAATGTAGTATTGTATTTACAACCCTCTTGGTAATATAAGTCAGCCGAAAAATACACTGAAAAAAGTGATTTCTCAGACTCATTCCTGAAAATTCGGCAAACATTTATTTATAATTTGATTTTTGACCAAAATTATTAACAATCCTTATCTGAATACAGATACGGATCACGATCGTGTAAATAAGACGAAACTAAAATTATATTATGCGGAAGAGAGAAGCTGAATGTCGAATTCACCCTGAGAGTAGAAAAATAATAGTAAGTACGTAGATTCCTTCACCTATTACCTCCGAAGTACAATCACGTGGGACAGAAAAAGTACAACGGGCAACAAGAGAAGAGAGTCTGAGCCAAGAAGCGTTCATGACAAAAAGACAACTACTGTGCTCGATGAAGATAAGACTGCAAACCCGGAAACAGTGTGTAAAAACATTCGTGTGGAGCGTGGCACTCTATATGGATCGGAAGCATTGACCATTGGAAAAGCTGACCAGAAAAGACTAGAAGCCTTCGATACCTGGTGCAGGAGGAGGATGCTGAAGATAAAATGGATAGATACAAGTAATGATGAAGTGCACAGAAGAGAGGATGAGGAAAGTACCATATGGAACACCATACAGAAAAGAAGAATCAGGTGGATTGAACACACCCAGAGACAAAATGGGTTTGAGAAGAACATAACTGAAGGTAAAATAGAGGGAAAAGTCCACAGAGGAAGACCCGGGAATAAGTTCATGCACCAAATAAAGAGGAAAGTACATAGGAAGAGATACCAGGAGGTAAGGTAACTAGCATTCGACAGGGAAGATTTGAGGGCTGCAGTCAACCAATCTTAGGATTGAACGACCAATGATGATGATGATCTGGATACAGACAAAAATAACATAAACCGATCGGAAAAGGAGAGCTTAATTTTATGAGCACTTAGAGAGAAGGTAAAAGTAAAAATTAAGAATTAGGAGGAAGAGGTACTTCTAAGATAAAAAGACAAAGGGTGTATGGTTTCTGAATGTGGAAAAGGACCAGTGAATGTGGTAAAAAATTGGAACTGCGCGAGATGGAGAATTACTTTACTTATATCGAGTATGATATACGAGAATGTGAAGGATTGTGGCGTACTCATGGGGCGAAGTGGAAGATTTCCGGATGCCTTTGGGGAGGAAAAATTGAAAACGAGACGGAAGTGGACAGAAGATAGGAAAAGGGGACCGCAGCAAGAAGATTAAGGAATATTAGACGAAGAGAAAGGAGGAACTCGAACAAACAGTTAAAACGACGTGGTCCATATTTGGCCAATTCAAAAGACGATGAACGACAACAAGCCCGAACGTTGAGTGAAGTGTGTCCTAAAAGGAATTTGTTTACACGCCGAAAATACGATAAGTAAAAAATTTAATCAGTATGACAGACTTTCTACTTTTCTAAATCCAAATTTTATCGTGTTTGGAAACACATGTAGGCCAGACAGCTTTTGTTTGCTCTACCCCAGGTGATATATTACACGCGGTATCAAATTCGGCGTTTAATCTAGAAGATAAACATTTTTGTGAGGATGATGATATCAGTCCGGCCTTGCCAAGTTCACAGCGTTTTCCCGATTTTAGGACACTCCCAGCTCGTAACTCATCTTAATCAGGAGAGCGCTAAGGGAGGAGGGAATCCAATGTTGCGACGAGCGGTGGCGTTAGGGCGTTTCCCTTAAAAACCATTGCGCAAGCCCCAATAAAGCGTGTGGCGTCGTACATGCTCTCCGCGCCCAACTCGGCCACAAGTTTGGATTCGGACACACAGGAAGGCCCACGAGATGAGATATAAGTCTAAATATTACTGTGTGTGAGCCACCTCGAGGACTTGTGAGGAAGGGGCTGCATTTTGACTAAAACACCAACCACATTACAGTCCAGAATACATCTACATCTCCGAAATATCGTGCAAGCCACCACTAGGGTACAAAACATATGTGGTACATCATTTACATAAAAGGTCTTGTTAAACGTATAATAGGAAGGTCCTCGGATGAAAAAGTCAAAGAGAAATGCTACTTCGCTCTGGTTAGGACACACCTCGAATACGCCGCGAACATTTGGGACCCTGGCCAAATGGATTTAAACAAAAAAATTAATAACATACAAAGGAAAGCAGCGCGCTTCGTGAAAAACTGCTACGGGCGTAAATATAGTGTCTCACAACATTTAGAGGGATTAAGGTGGGAGCCCCTAGAGACTCGGAGGCTGTACGCTAGGCTTAGGTCGCTTAAGAAATTCAGAACTGATATTTTTCAGAGCGACACAGAGAATATTATCATGACTTCTCACTAATTCTCTAGGTCTGACAGATGCGGCAAAATAAGAGATACACTGCCGAACATATAGGTACAATAACTCGTTCTTTCCACGCTATACCATAAACTAGCAGTTCTACGTAAACGTAAATGCGACTTTGCAGTATTCTATTTACAGCTGATGGTTAGTATTATTAATCCGACAAAGGGTAGAGCGGTAAGGGGCTAGTAACTCAAGGTACAAAATCATGCAGGAGTTATATCTTGCTGGATATTTCATGCGGTGTTAGCAGCTAATAATGTTGTTCAGACGTTTAGCACAAGTGCAAGGCTTACTTTATCCAATGAGTGAAAAAGTTTCCCAGAACTGATCTATCGCCTATTATTATGCTCCCTTATTGTGCGTGGAGAAAATGACATTTTAAATCTATTGGTTCCACAGTCTATTTCCATGAGTTTATGCCTGTAATCATTTTACCATAATAGCTCGGATCTAGCAGAGTAATGAATGTTGAATGTCCGGCAAAAAAATAAAATTAAATGTTTAACGCAACTGAATGTTTAATACGATTTAATGTTTCCGAGATTTTTTGCCAAACATCTCGGAAAATAGAGCGGTAAGGGGCTAATATTGTGGTATTTCTGGCAGTGAGATATTTTTATTTATAATGATACCAAATTCATTGATTTCTAGTTGAAATGATACTTCAACCAAACTTCCTTAATATCCTGGACTACTTTTGTTTAAAAAACATCTTTTTTTTCGTGGCCCTGTCCCAGTTTATTATGTCCCTTCCATATTTGTTAAGCCTCTTATGTGGCAAATCCATCTGGACCCATTAGGTATTCTACAATTTATTTGTAATCTCTACCACAGCCCGGCATCGAAACCGTTCCCCTCAGCATCATGGGCATAGCCGGGATTTATGTTTAGGTGGTGGGTGAGTAGCAGGACATCATCCTGACTGGCTCCGTGTAGCAGATTTGGAATGAAATTTCTCGTTCAGGGGCGGGACAGCTACCCTGACTACCACCATGCTCGGCATCTCAAATAAATGCCTACTCTAAATACGACTCCAAATCACTCTCAAGTTTTAATGCAGCATGTAACCAAGACGCGCACTCAGAAAGCGAGAGGGGGCTGATTGACTTCCATAAATTTACAGACACTCTGCAACGTTTATTTACGAGTACACAATCCTTTACGAACTTCCAATTGTTTCCTTTACGAATGATACGGTACAAAGTCAGTCGCAGGGGTTCATATACACCATGGGTTGTACATCGCCATTAAAAATCATTTTACTTGACCGGGATTCGAACCCGGATCTCCCAATTGGCTATCGTCTCATATACCACAATGCAGACTTGAGATATGAACATCTAGTTAGACATAGACAGTCAGTGTTTAGCTAAGGATTTAGATGCGATTGATGGTTCGTGTGACAGTCGAAAGCTAGAATTAAATTTGAAGAAATGCGCGAAAATGAACTTTTGGAAAAAGAATGGCTTTCCCCGGAATAATAATTGTATCAAAGAAAAGAAAATATCTAACGCATAATCTATTAAATACTTAGGCGTCACCATCACTGAAGACATGTCATGGGGGAAACAAATCAGGGAAATAACTAGTGTAGCAAACCGTAGATTAGGATTCGTAAAAAGGGTTCTAGGTAAATGCGATGATAGAGTACGAGAAAGAAGCTAATTTACACTTGCCAGGCCTCATTTAGAATATGCCGCTAGTATATGGGATCCGTACGGGGAAGGTATGATAAAAGAATTAGAGCGCGTGCAAAGGAGATCCGCTAGGTTTGTTAAAGGCCGTTATGATAAACGTGTAAGTGTTACGAGCTTAATAGAAGAACTCGGATGGGAATTACTATCAGAATGCAGGTTAAAATTTAGGTTAAACCTTTTAAGTAAATTCGAAACCGTTTTGTTCACAGATGACGTTAGATATATATTGAGAACCCCTGCGTATTATGCTAGGTTTGATCATATTAACATGATTAGAGAGATAGATTGTCGTACCGATAGATTTAAAATGTCATTATTCCCTCGTACTATAAGAGAGAACAATAGGCAGCGTAGAAAAGGAATAGGTAGGTAAAATATAGTTAGAGTAGTCTGTAGTGCATGATGCAAGTAATAACAACCACTAATCCCTTTCTTATTATGTAGATACTAACCACCTAGCTGCATGTGACCCTATTTTCTAGCATACCTTCATTAAATATCCTAGTTGCATGGCAATAGTGCATGTTTGGTGATATTCACCCCCTGCCACACACCCTCGTGGTGGCTCGCAGGGTATTACGTAGATGTAGATGTAGTTCCCTTAAAATCCCCTCGAAATTCGCCTTGAAGGAAGATGGCTTGATGGTGTAGCGGGATGACAAACCTGACCGGCAATTGGGAGATCCGAGTTCCAATTCCGGTCAAGTCAAATGATTTTTCACAGCGATTTTCAACCCTTGCTGTTATTGACAATCCTTCAGTTCAGTCTATTCCTTCCCATCAAAAATCCTTGTACATTGAGCCCCCTAGATGAAATTTCTGGGGCGCGCCTGTTGTAGTTACAGTTTATAATTATCCAAAACACAGCTGTACAAGTATATTAGTGTTTCTAAAGAGATTCGTTATATTATCCGAGAAAACTATTTTGGTACTGCTTATTTACGTGCAAAAAATCTGACGACAGGTGCAGGATTGAATAAAGCATTGTGGAGCCAGGGTTGGTCTATGCGCAGTGCGGTAGTCCCGGCATACTTCTTACTATTCCGCGGAATTCCAAAATAATTCCAACGAGATAAGCGTAGAAGAGAGAGGGACTCAGCACAGAGGAAAACCTAACTCACATCGCGTGCTGGGCTAGGCAAGGCTAGAAAATAGAATGTATGTTTTACGAAAGAACAGTAGGTGGGTCGACCAATCGAAGAATGCCTTTCTAGAAGAAAATTTACGAGAGGAGTCATCCAATGGCATATGTCATCGAATCGACAGAATTTTCCAGAAAATACAAATCCCTTCGTGCATTCGCGTACGACTAATGGATGCGATCATCGAATTTTTTCTTCGGGCTTGAAATAAAAAGGACGATCTCTCTTATCGTGATGTACGTCAGACGTGCACGCTATCCCCACGAAAAAACTCCCCTTGACCCATGAGAAACTGAAGTGCACTTTTAAACCCACCTATTATTAGGGATGCAAGGAGACCACTTTTGCGCACGCAAAAACAATAAGTCGCACTCGGAATCTTCTGCAGAAAAAGAATACGTCGCATTAATAATCTGCACACGACGGTCATCCAAGTTTAAAAGAAAAAGTTAAATGTTAGTCTAATGGGATCGCGCATTACAGCGAAATCGTGTCAACAAAGAGTATGTCGAGCTTATAATTAGCCTGGACAACTGTCATGTTCAGATCATCGTTTCATTACAGTATTTTACCAGCTGATGGGTCGAAAACGCTTAACCCACGAGACACTTCCTTTGTTTCGGTCCAAATATGGAGTTAAAAGAGGTTTGCTTATCCTGGAGAAATAATGGCTCTTCGAGAAATAATGGCTAATTCTACCAGCTGATTGGTAACGATAACTAAAACTAGGCTAACGATATTGTTTCTATGATATTTCTGTGACGCAAAAGATATGCTATTATTTTATAAGAAATCTATGCTTTACAAGTGTTTACTATCAATCGGCAATGCATTCAATTCACGGTAGGCAACCTACCACAGGTCTATGACCTTTGAGGCTGCCTTAAGCTCCTGAAAAGTGTAGAAAAAAACTTTTTTGAACGATAAACAGTGAAGTAATAAACTCATTATTATAAAATTGAGTCACTCAAAGCGATTCTACATGCAATTGGTCCCAGAAAAATAACACCTTACGATTTCCTAAGAGCAAATTTTTTTATATCACCTACAGACGTTACAGAGGAAAATCATGATGATAGCTTGTGTGAGAGATCACTAAGGAAAAAAATTCAATGAATTTTCCTCATTATGAACACATCATCTCATTTAGAGCCTTATTGCAAACATGAAAGTTCCGATCGAAAGATCGTGTCAGAATTTCTAGGGCATCTACTTTGTACGCTTTCTCAATACTTATCGAAAGCAAACCTATTACTAATAGTTATACCTCCCATAAAATCTTCAAAAAAGTCCTTTCTTGAGCATTTTCATTTCGGGAAGTGAAAAATATATGTGAGTAAAATTGTATCCTCAAACATGGACATTTAGTCAATCACTGGGAGCTTCAGCCACAATAAGTTTTTCTGCGATTAGTTTTACTCTGATAAATTCATGCTTCTTATTACTGCATAAATTTTGCAATAAAATTTTAATATGATACGTAGAATTAAGTTAATATTATTTAATAATAAAAAGCCCTATTTCATCCTATATTTAGTGATTCTTTTCCTCTTCATGTGATATATTTTTTCCATTTATTTTTTATCTGACATATTTTCTTGAGATTTATATTTCTTTTATACTACTATTTTATTTTTGTTAGTAAATAATTACTTAATACTAGTCAAAATAAAGTCGATCATTGCCTTTTTTCATTATGTTTTGCGTCCAAAGAACTTACTAAGAATATGGTGGAAGTGTGCAATTATTATTGTTTCTGTCTGCATATGGATTCATTGATATGACCTCTTGTGTGCTATTTTTGTGTGTGATGAATGTATTCGTTGTGGCAATTGTTGTATACCTGGAGCGTGAGCGGATGAAGATACGTGATCGGAGAAAAATATCGCTCAAAATAACGTGAAATTTCGGAAACTAGGAAAATCTTCCCCTTTTCACGGTGTTATTTCATTATTACCACTTAGCACCACAAAAATTACCACTTAGTCGAATCAAAGAGACGGCTCAGTAAATTCGTATTCCCTTAAACCACTCCATATAGCCTCCCTTCGTATTTTGAACTACCTCTAGAGATATATTACAAACATGAATGGGAATGTTTACTCAGCAGTACGCACGCGGTGATCCCTCCGCTGTCTCACAGCTGAGGCTCACATAATTCATTAATTTAATTCACTTAGATGCGTCCAGTTCCAAATATTATGCAACTCCTTTGCTAGTATTTAAAAATTACCTCTCAGGATAATCAAAGAGAAGGTTGAGTAACTTAATATAAAATTAATATTCAGGTCTGAATTGGGGGAAATCGGTATGATTAAGGTAAATGACAGATGTAGATGTGTTCGGCAAGAAATATGTTAATTTCACGACTGCAGATCTATTCGGGAAGTCCACAGGGTGTCAGATTCCATTGTTGCCAACGTTTCGATGGCCGAGTTCTCTATCGTCCTAAGGGCAGAATGACTTCTTCCCTATGAAAAACGTTGGTAACAATGGAATCTCTCACCCAGTGGACTTCCCAAATAGAACTGCTTAACACCACAAGCCGGCAAAGCCTTAGATCTTATATCACGACGAAGAAGTAGATTTCACGACAGAAAAACTCAGATCAGATGAGTTTCAGTACGGCACGGAGGACATTGTATTATCCCCGCGCTATATCTCCAGAACTGAAACGAGCGATGAGATATATTGCGAACCAGCCAGGTACAAAAATTCCTTCCTTCCAACAAGAACATGGTTAACACTATCAAACAATATTGGTCTTTCAATCCTAAGATTGGTTGACTGCAGCCCTCCACCATTCCTTATCTAATAATATGTCCCTCACTTCCTGGCAGCTCTTCCTATGTGCCTTCCGCTTTATTTAGTCCATGAATTTATTCCTGGGTCTTCCTCTGAGGAATTTTCCCTCTATTTTTTTCGATCTATCTAAAAACACTTCGATTAATACCCAATTCTAATCTGTTCCCTTCCACCCCATTACCAGTCAACCCCCTTTCCACGTAGGCATTATGGGATCTATGGGATCCGTACGAGGAAGGTATGATAAAAGAATTAGAGCGCGTGCAAAGGAGATCCGCTAGGTTTGTTAAAGGCCGTTATGATAAATGTATAAGTGTTACGAGTTTAATAGAAGAACTAGAATGGGAATTACTATCAGAACGCAGGTTAAAATTTAGGTTATACCTTTTAAGTAAATTCGAAACAGAGTTGTTCACAGATGACGTTAGATATATTTTGAGAACACCTGCCTATCATGCTAGGTTTGATCATATTAACAAGATTAGAGAGATAGATTGTCGTACCGATAGATTTAAAACGTCATTTTTCCCGCGTACTATAAGAGAGAACAATAGGCAGCGTAGTAAAGGGATAGGTAGGTGAAATATAGTAAGAGTAGTCTGTAGTGCATGATGCATGTAATAACAACAATTAATCCCTTTCTTATTATGTAGATACTAACCATATAGCTCCATGTGACCCTATTATCTAGCATATCTCCCTTAAATATCTTAGTTGCATGTCAATAGTGCATGTTTGGTGATCTTCACCCCCTGCCACACACCCTCGTGGTGGCTCGCAGGGTATTACGTAGATGTAGGTATGGTGTCCTTAAGATGCCTGCCACACGCCTCTGCGGCGGTTCGGAGGGAAGTGTGTTGGTGTACTTTCGACATACTTGATCATAACGAATTACGTCGGAACTAGTCGTGAAATAAACTTATTTCTTGGGGAAAGCTGCAACATCGGTTTTTTTATCTTCACATGAGTCCGTTCGCCCAACTCAAACCATTCGATACTTTCTGTGTTAACACTTAAAAACTTTCCACTGAGGGACTTCCTTCACAATTCATATATAACACTTTGCTAGCCTCTTCCTCTGTTCTTTGTTCAGCGGTCCACAGAGTTTACCACTTAGGCATATTAAAAAGATGGATAAGAATATTCGTACAGAACTAATCACACGGTGGCCCATTCGGTCTCTCACACGAAAAGACGGCCGTACTTTATGTGACATGGAATAAGCAGTTCTCTTTGTGGAAAGTCCATTGGAATGAGAGATTCCATTGTTGCCAACGTTTTTCATAGGGAAGAAGACATTCTGCCCTGAGGACGATAGAGAACTCGGCCATCGAAAGGTTGGCAACGATGGAATCTGACACCCAGTGGACTTCCTGAATAGATCTGTAGTCGAGAAATAAACTTATTTCTTGTGGAAAGCTGCAACATCTGTTTTTTTAGCTCGTAGGCTTCCGCGGATGCAGTGTTGACTGTTCCTTTTTTCGAGACTCATTCCGCGTTCGGCAATAGCCGAACACCATCTCAGCGGCCCCACTCATAATTTCAACTTTGAGGAGACAAGATTAATATCTAGGGAAATACGCTATTACCCAAGATTAATCAGGGAGGCTATAGAAATTGCGAAGAGACCGGAGAACGTCAACCGAGAAGACGGTTACAAGTTGAGTAGCAGTCTAAAACGAATTTTTTCAAGTTCATATTCCGGCAACAAGTCCAGACTCATATATATATATAAAGACGAGCGAGACAAATAAAGCAGTTCAGTTAACCTGATGAAGCTGGCAGGAGGACCAGCGAAATATTGTTGTTTAAAAAAACATACATCGCGGAATGAATCCCGAAAAAAGGAACAGTCAATCTGTTTTTTTATCCTCACATGAGTCCGTTCGCCCAACTCATACCATTCGATACTCTCCGTGTTAACACTTAAAATCTTTCCACTGAGGGACTTCCTGTCACACTTCATATATATAACACTTAGCCTCTTCCTCAGTTCTTTGTTCAGCGGTACACAAGGTTTACCACTTAGGCATATTAAAAAGATGGATAAGAATGTCCGTACAGCACTAATCACACGGTGGCCCATTCGGTATCTCACACGAAAAGACGAGCGTACTTTATGTGACATGGAATGACGCCCCCGCACACACGTAAAAAAGGGGTGGCATTAAGTGAGAGCCTCTGGGTTGGAATGATAAATCGTCGCGTGGGAGGAGAAATGCAGCGGACGATAGGTCACGCGGGGGGTGGTGGGGGGGGGGGGGGCGGCTCCCTCGCAAGAAGTCGCTCTACGCGAATCGAAGTAAACCATGGGAATCAATACGTTGGGTTGGAGGAGGAGCTTTTATTTTTGGGGTCTTCGTCGGTCACGCGAGATAGCCCTACGCTCCGAACGCTAAGTAACGAATCTCATCGACATTTACCCCGGTTATATAAAACCACGAGGAGAGAGGCAGGGGGTGAGCATTCCTCGGGATCTAAAGATATTTGGTGGGTTCCCGTAAAGGTGGTTGGAGCGATTTTCATTTACGGAAATATTTGTGCGAAACTTCTCACGCGCGTATACATTATTAATTAATTACTTTATTTATTTATTTAGTTATACATATACAAGCTTTTTAGTCACCCTTTTACAACATTTAACGGTACAAAATCATCCAAACGCATCATATGGTGTATCGGATGGTTACTGATCTAATTAGTCCTGGCATATGGTACATCAAACAGCATAGGATGACGTTGATCAAAAGTTAATCCTTCAAAAGAAACTAGTTTAAACAAATATTCTGAGTCAATTTTATGATGTACTAAATTCTTGAGAAATTTTAGGCCACAGAACTGTCTTCTTTGACTAAGGTACGGTAAGTTGAAAGAAAGTCTTATTTCCTCATAAGATATGTCCAAATATGAGTAACCCAACTTATATCCTATCATTCTGATAACTTTTTTGTAAATTTTCAAGTCTATTAATGCAAAGATGAAAGCGAAAGAAATAGCTTGTCACAGATTTGATTACTTGGCAGTTTAACGCTATTTTAAAACGTAGCCTCATGGCTCTTGACACATTTTTCCAAATAATTCCATTATAAACGTACAGATTTTCACCTAAACGCGAAAACATGCCTTTAATACGATTATAATGGATCCTTTTAAACATCAAGGTATTATCCCAATTAAAAAAAACATTTATACGCCGTTTTTGTTTGAATTTCGGATTCCGTGCCTTAAACCGAAGTCATAACAAAGCCATAATTGAGACGAAAATAAGTCAACGTTTTTCGCACATGTCCGTCCGTGCTCGAGGCAAACAACAATTGCCACAACAAATACATTCAGTTCTACAGAGCGTCAAAGGACTTCCGTAGAACGTCGTAGGGAATTCTGCAGAACGTCCTAAGGTATTCTGCAGAACATCCTAAGGTATTCTGCAGAACGTCGTAGGGAATTCCGTAAAATGGCGTTTCAATACGTTAAGGAATATCTACAGAACTTGAAGAAATTCTGTAGAAGTATTTATAAAGAAACTATGCAGAATTTTTTTAGCAGGGTAGGCACGCCAACCACCGTAGAAACCCGATTCCTTCCCGCAGGGATTAATGAACGTGGATGGTGGTGATGGATTGGGCTGGTTTGCGGAGGAGTGGTGGGCGAACGGACGGGCGGCGGGAAGTGGGCAAGGGGAGGACGTCGTCGTCAGGAAAACCTCAGGAAATGAATATGCATGTAAGAGGGGGAGACTCACTCGGCTGCCCACACGACACGCTCGAGCTGTCTGCATACGGGGGTGGGTTCTCCCGCGGAGGGAGTTGGAAGTGAGGAGGGATGAGGGCAGTCGGAGAGCGCGCTAATGGCTCCCAACTGAGTGAGGGGGTGGTCGGGTGTGGCGGAGTCACCAGCCGACCATCGCCGCTCTCCGCTTCGTTTCCCACCGAGGAGGGTCTTCTTCGGTTGGCCTGCCCACGCCGCCCGACGCCGTCCTCGCGCCGATGAGCCACCGATCCGACTTGGAAAGAAAGTGTATCTACACTCGCTAACCTCTACACTTCGTTAAACTTTGATTAGGTTCGCTCGCTGACCGCTGTCGACACCGACGAAGTCTGGCCGCCGTAACAGGTTCCACTTAAGGATGTGGTAGCGAAATAAACCTTTCAATAATGTAATCACTACGCGAATCGAATTAAACTTATCGATTTCACACAACCATTGAAACATAGATCTCGATATTTATATGAATAATCCCTAACACAGGGATGTGGTAACATAACGAACCTCTCTGTATAGTAATCACAATGAATATCTGAAGAAGTTTATCGATTCCACATAAGCGTTGAAATAAAGACCTCGATATTAGTAATAATCGAACCAATAAATAATAATATTAAGTTACTCTTGAATTAAATCTACTTCCCTGCCTCGAAGAACCATCTATGTGACTTCGAGGAAAGTGTATCTAGATTCGCTAACCTCTATACTTCGTTAAACTTTGATTAGGTTCGCTCATTGACCGCTGTCGACACCGACGAAGTCTGGCCGCCGTAACAGGTTCCACTTAGGGATGTGGTAGCGAAACGAACCTATCTACAAAGTAACCACAATGAGTATCGGAAGAAATTTATCGATTCCACATAAGCGTTGAAACAAAGACCTCGATATTAGTAAGAATCGAACCAATAAATTATAATATTAAGTCACTCTCGAATTAAATCTACTTCACACCATTCTCGCCACAAAGAGCCATCAATGCTTGTCTACGTGGACTCGCTAACCTCAATACTGCGTTAAACTTTGATTAGGTTCGTTCATTGACCGCTGGCGACACCGTCAAAGTCCAGCCACCGTACAGGTTCCACTTAAGGATGTGGTAGCGGAATAAACCCTTCGATTATGTAATCACTACGAGAATCGAATTAAATGTATCGATTTCACATAACCATTGAAACAGATCTCGATATTTATATGAATCGTATCAACAAAAAATAATTATGTTACTCTAACATTAAACCTCCTTTCCGCCGTTGCCGCGTCGAAGAGCCACTGATCCGACTCCGATGAAAGTGTACCTCCACTCGCTAACCTCTATACTTCGTTAAACTTTGAAGAGGTTCGCTCACTGGCCGCTGTCGACACCGACGAAGTCCGGCCGTCATAACAGGTTCCACATAGGGATGTGGTAGCATAACAAACCTATCGACTCTTGTGTCACGTTTACATAGTTATATTATAGATTATTCTAAATAGTAGCTTCTCTAGCATTTGGAGCAGACCGATAGAGTGGTGCTTGTAGGTGAAAGTAAATGTCTTCACGGTATTTCATGTTTGTGATAAGTCAACCCCAGCCAAACACCCTAGCGGTGGCTTGCACAGTAATAAATAGATGCAGATATCTATAATTTAGGAGTATTGTCGATCTCATTATATCTCACAATGAGTATCGAATGAAATTTATCGATTCCACATGAGCCTGGAAATAAATATATCGATATTAGTGTAAATCGAATCCAGAAATAATAATTATAAGTTACTCTTGAACTAAATATATTTTCGGCTGTACCCACAACGAAGAGCTATCTATGTGTCTTCAAAGAAAGTCTACGTAGACTCGCTAACCTCAATACTTCGTTTGACTTTGATAAAATTCGCTACTTGACCGCTGTCGACACCGTCAAAGTCCGGCAACCGTAATAGGTTCCACTAGGATGTGGTTGCGTTACAAAACCTATCGATAATGTAATCACAATGAGTATCGGAGGAAATTTATCGATTCCACATAAGAATCAAAACAATGATATCGATATTCCCATGAATCGAATCAACGAATAATGAGTTACTCGCGAATAATATATACCTTCCGCCCATCCCGCGTCGTAGAGTCACCGATCCAACTTCGAAAAAAGTGTACTCGCTAACCGAAAACACATTAAGAACCATAGTGCAAACATAGGCCACTTTCTTGTTTCAAAAGCATTGGACAAGTGGTAGTTACTGTGCTTTGTTAAATTAAAATATGGTTCGCTAATTGACTACCGTCGAAATCCGGCAAACGTAATAAGTTCCACTTAGGAATAGGGAAATCATCGATAATTTAATCACAATGAGTATCGGTTCCAAATAAGCATTGAAACAAATATATCGATATCAGTATAAATATAATCAACAAATAAAAATTATCAGTTACTCCCGAATCTACTTTCCGGTGTTCCCGCGTCGAAGAGCCATATATAATAATAATAATATTTATTGTTCAAGGACTACATATCCTTTGGAACAAAGTACAGTTTAACTGAAAAACTCTGTGGCAAAAATAGTATTTTTACAGGACACTACAGTTTACAAATATGACAATTCAATAAGCATACATTAAGCATTAATGCAATAATATTTACAATTACTATAGTGCAAGCTAATAAAACATATAAACAATTAGTAAGGATGAGAGACAGTTTTTTTTAAGAAATAAACAATAAATAAATAAATAAATAAATTAATTAATTAAAAAAAAAATCAAGTGTACAATGAAATTCATACTGCGCTACAATAATATTTTTTATACAAGAAATATAACATTTCCGATTTAAATTTATATACATTGTTTGATTTTATAATATGGTCAGGAATACCATTCCATATTCTAAGGCCATAATTTATTGTGGATAACTGATACATATTCGTTCTACACCTTGGAATTTTAAATCGTCTTCGTCCTCTTACTTGTCTCCCTAGAACACTTTGGTTTCTTATAATATAATTATACAGATAATCAGGGGTTTTAGTTGATAATATTTTGTAGATGGACACAGATAACTTAAATATTTTTCTATGTTCCAATTTCATCCACTTCAATTTAACTTAATAAGGAGTTACATGTTCGTAAATACTCGTAATACCTATATATCTTACTCCGGCATTAAACAAGATTTGTAATTTATTTTGTAATTCCTTAGTTAAATCAACAAATACAAGGAGACAATAATCGATATGAGGAATTAAAAGATGATTAATGAGTTTTTTACGCAGCTCAAATGGAATTAAATGTTTAAATTGTTTCATCTGCGCTAATGTCTTGTACACTTTGTTGGAAATGAAAGCAACATGCTCCTTCCAAGTTAATGTATTATTAATATTAACTCCTAAGTTTACAACCTTATCTGTATAATCTATTTCAGTACCGTTTACTATTATTTTAGGTAAAATATCATAATTGAGTTTATTTATAAATTTGCCAGTACCAATTATTATAGATTTTGTTTTTACGGGATTGATTTTCAACATATTATGTTCAACCCACTTGCATATGCGACTACGAAGACGAATATATACGACTTCGAAGAAATTCTTTATAAACTCAGTAACCTCCATGCTTAGTAATACTATGATAGGGTTCCCTCATTGACTAACCGCTGTAGATATCGTTAAAGTCCGGCGATTGTTATAGGTTCATTTTAGGTATGTGGTAGCGTAACAAAAGTACCATTAATATAATCACAATGAGTATCGAATTAAATCTATAGATTCCACGTAACCTTTGAAACAAAGATCTCGATGTGAGTGTGAATCTAATTTTTGTGTTTAATAAATTAGAGTAAATTACATTAATTGTGCATGATTACATCGGATCGTAATAATAATAGTCCATCGTATCAAGTATGAGCAATGCGACAATAATAATATTATCAAACTAGAGATAAGTCACAGGGCATACCTGTAGGGTTCTTTGGCTTTAAAATATTTTCAAGTAAAAATAAATATTTATTAAATTTCAAGCTATCCGGGACTAGCCACGGAGTTCAACTTTGACGGAGTCACCCGCAATGCACACATGTGCGAATTTCCACAGAGAAAAAAATCTTTACATTATTCATTATTAGTAAATATTTACATTAGTCATTCGTTGTTTACATTTTTAATCTCCGTCTGCTGCCATGCGACCACGGTTTCACGGGATGCGATGCGAATTTATCGCAGAATCGATATGCTACGTACAGGCAAAATAGAAACCAGCCTATTTTCCTTGCGCGGAGTAGGATATATTACTCCGTGTTTCCTTGGAAGTGAGGACCTCGGTCGATTACTACCAATATCGAGTCATAGTGCCATGGAAGTCGGAGGTTAAACATCGAAGTATCGATTAGAAATGACTTGCAAGGCTAATATCCTGGAAGTGACTTCCATGCATAAACCCAACTTTTCGAATAAATTATCGAAAGGAAAATCTCGAGTAGGAAAGTACTAAAGATCGAAAAAATATGTCGATAAATGTAAAGTATCGAGACTGTTTCCGAATCCCTAGTTCCACTATTTTACAACCACCAAGCTTCGCGAACGCCACCGTCCGTCTCCGCCACGTCATAAGACGTCGATCGTAATCCCGCCCTTCAAATATTGATGCTGATGTTTCCTCTTCGTGGGGTGCTCATACACGATCTATCTACATGGGAAATCTTTGAGCAGCAAAAAAAAATTCCCTTTGTATGCACGTCCCGGCTTTTTCTTCCCTCACAGTGTTGATATGCCGTCACTTGATTTATGGAAAGCATATTTAGATGGACGGCGCTACAAGGGCGTTAGTTTCCGGAAAGGCTAATGATTCTTCTTGGCTACGTACTATTTCATGATAACTCACCACTCCACAGAGGGTGAAGTAGACAGAAGGAAGATAAAGCTAGTTTCCGTGAATAACTCCATGAAGTCACGAGAAGACGTTTTCTTGGGGAGTTTGCGCAGTCAAATGAGTTAAATGTTGTGTTTTCAAGCCCGAGTTTCTCATGGGAAAATATGACCTGCTCTTTGATAACGCCAAAACACACCTACCTTGAGTGACAAACGTAATCTTAGGCATATACTAAATATTACTTTTTGGGCAGAGGGAGCGGGGGGGCAAGATTTGGAAAACAATTTCGTGAAAGAAGGAAATAAATAAAATATTTCACATTAAAAGATATAGGATGGGATATTTAGGATAAAATAAAAATCAATATTTATGCTCTAACTTTTATCACTTTTCGTTTTTTTTTTCAATTTTACTTTTTAATGATACTTCTATTAAATGCATTTATTAACCAAATTTAAAACAAGGAAGCCGGAAGGAATAATCGAATTTTAGATGGGAAAATACGAATTTGGTGGGGTTTAAGTGCTATAGCGTTTGTGGGGTAACGGCACCCCTGACTTTCCCAAAGTAACATTGTTCACTGTTGTTGACAACCACGTGAATGAGCTTCGCTTGAGAATAAAATTTGTATTTAAAAAAATGAAAAAAAATATATGTCGTGTAGCAAACAAACATCAGAATGGAAACTTTCAATAAATACATAAGCGTAGTTTTCCAATCTGGAATCAACAACTGGTGAAGATTTATGTAAGCCGTTACATCTGCTTTTTGGTTACTTATTTGTTTGATGCGTTGCCACCAACGAGGTATATGGAGAGGGCACTACCAGGCACTAATGCCCGTATTCATAGTCGAATTCCTAGGGGTTACCTGGGTATCCCCAAGCCAGGCACCACTTAGGGGTCACCTACGCTAAGCGATTCATAAACCTTGCCTGGGTAACACCCAGCCAGGGGACGCCTGGGTAAGAGATTTGGCAACAATCCCACGCAAAAATACATATGAACGGTTTCGCTGAATGGTTCTCGATGTTTTCGATGCTCATTTTTCACCGCAACCAAGCACGCTATAAACAAGAATACAGTATACTGTTGCAAAATGTTGATGAAAAACGATTGAAGGAATATGAGAGAATGATTTCAATACTACTTAAATATTTATGTAATTTGAATGATGAGGAATACGAGGGTGATTGAATAAGTACTCGTGTTTGTAAACATAAGGCGTTACTATGGAAAGATGTTGATATTATCGTGTACTGCCATTAGTACAGTAGTATCCATTCGTCCCACGCGTGGGCAGCAGTACTGCGTTAGGGGAGTTTTGGGTAAGCTTCATGCCTTACCCAGGAAATCGACGGCCTGGGGGAGGGTTAGGGGACAACAGTCCCCTGGGTAACGACTATGAATACCATTTCTGAGCCAAGGGGCTCCCCCACACCTGGGGGACACCCAGGTAACGACTATGAATACGGCCTTAATGGCCGGTTGCAAGAAAATTTAGTTATGGAATCAATAGTTATGAGATCCATAAAGTTATAGAACTCATAAATATATTCGGGTTGCAGGAACACATCTATTAGTTACTTAACTTATTTACCAATAGTTACTAGCTTCGAAGATTTGATCTAATCTTCCACCGCCGGATAAAAGTTACGAAAGTTTAGCCTATGAATAATTGATAATGCACATTATAATTAGTCAGTAAGAGTAAACAAACTGGTCACTTGTCTGAAAACAACTCTTTTATCAAGTAATTAAGTCTCTAAGCGGTGCATTGCGCATCCGCCATCTTGTCTACTTATGGAACTCATAACTCCATGCCATAAGTTATGAGACCAATGAATTTATTGAATGTTTGTGCAACACTTATTGAATGGTTTCCATGGCTTATGGGTCCCATAACTTTATGGAATACATATGTTACGTTCCTGCAACTGGCTATAAGTCATCAAACTGAAGCCTGTCAACCGAAATAACAACCATATTATTTAACCCTGCTCTTAACTTACTTAGAGTAGCACGACGGAATTGACGTATTTGTGGATGTAAAGGAAGAATAAAAACCATCTGCTTGAAATTCGAACAAACCTCGAGGGAGACGTAATTTTCACATCACATCCTCCAAATAATGCCATTTAAAATTTGAGATTTGCCTAGGTTGCGACGTCATGTACACGAAATTTACGAGGTCGAGGCCTCACTGACTATGACCCAAGATATACAAACGTAAATGACGCCTGGATTAATCATGTGCAATGTTTACTGTAGCGTTTGTGTTCGATTTCTTCTTTGCAAATAATGTTTTACAGTAGATCATTACGCCAACTATTCAATTATGTCCGCTAATACTCTACAGCCAGAGCACTGCACAAATGCATTTCCACCTGTTCATACGATTGCCGACTTCACTCAGTGCTCATTTGAATGCAATGAGGTTCACTTCATCAGCATTATCTCCTGGAGATAGCGGCAAACCTAGAGGACATTTGAGAGGACTTTGACGGGAAATCCACTTTAATCGATAAGTATTTTCTTGGCATATTTACCCGATCAATTGAGCAGAGCAAAGAGATATGACTCATGCGTCTGAAATAGAAGCACCACACTCGCCTTTTGTTTCCACGAGAGGAGCGTGAGAACTTTGTGCAATGGCTAAATCTACCTCACGCACTGCCTATGAACACCATTTTGGTGCTTAGAACCAAATGGAAAAACATGGAATCCCAGCTTAATAATTTCGATATGCCAATCAAGAATCTGACCGTCGATCATCAGTGAATTCCGTTACTTATGAGATATGCGTTCTTGAGATTTGGTGTATCAATGTTTAAAGCATAACGTTACCCTATGATTTTTACCTGCCGAAGAATGTGGTGGTGCTGTTCTTAACTCTTGTCCATTTTTATTGCAAAATACGAATATTATTTTCGAAGTATTCTCCACAGGGTAATACACTATCTTCTTCTAAGTAGAATCTGTCTTCTGACAGCTTTCAACTGGATGCCCTCCATTGCAGTCGGTCCTGAGCATATCGTTTCATTTGCCTGTAACTTCGGCCATTTTTTATGTCATCGAGGATTCCCATTCTTCTTCTTCCCCTTCCTCGCTTTCCTTCAATTTTTCCTTCAATAGTTCTTCTAAAAAGATAATTTTGGCGATGTCCCATCCCAGCTGTCTTCCTCTTTTTTATTTCCCTCGGCAGTTTTCTTTCTTCTTCTATTGTCATTAGTACTTCCTAATTCCTCATTCTATCCGTCCACTTCACCTTAAGCATTTTTCTCCGCAACCACATTTCGAAACTTTCTAAGTACTTTCAGGTAAGTAGGAAAGGTACATTTTAAAACTAATAAATGCAAGAAAAACTAAACAACACTGAGAGAATATGGATTATTGTATACATTACGCTAGATTATAAAAAAATAGGCTGACGGTTTGAATTTTACTCGCATTTTGGAAGAGACTTAGGCCCAAGGATCGATGGAGAAACTTTTTTTCAGCTTTTTTCCTCTTAGATCTGGCCTTTCCCTCACGGAAATGAAATCCATCCTTGAGCAGCAAGCGGGGCGAGCGAGCACGTAACGAGGATTAGATTTCGGACCTGGGCATTCTCCTGAAATCCTTCGTTGGAATTGGAAACTTTCCAACGCGCGGGGTTTCCAAAACGAAGTGTGCAAGTAACAAAAATTAAATTCACCTTCGACCTCTTCAACAATCTCACCAATGTCATGTACTACCAAGGGAATCGAGGCGGACTTCAAAAGGCGAATTAGAACGTGTCCAGAGAAATAAATAATCAACCGTATCTCCAGTCAGCAGTATACAAAGATTACTTGTAGACGATGCGGTCATGTACCGCGAGATTAGCGAAGACGTGGACTTAAAAGTTCTATCATCGGACCAAAACAACGCTCATTCGTGGTGCCGGGAGTGGGAGCTAGAAGAAAATCCTTGTGATTGTACCACAGTACTCTTCTTCCGAAAGTCATCACGCAAAAGCATTACTACACTGGGAGGTGGAGTAATCTAAGTCATCAGATAAAGCAAAATATATTGGAATAACCTTAACTTCAGACGTATCGTGAGGAGTACACATACAAAACATATGTGGTAAAATAATAACGAACCTAGGAATTATCAAGAGTATAATACGAAGCTCTTCGATGAAAAAGTAAAGGTGAAATGGTACTTCACACTGGTAAGCCGACACCTCAAATACGCTGCGAGCATTTGCGACCCTGGACAGAGAAACCAAAAAATAAAATAAAAGAAACCTGCGCGTTTCGTTAAAAACTTCGAGCGAACGTAAGCAGTTTCACTACTTTTGGAGGAATTAGGTTGGGTGCCCCTAAGGACTCGGAGGATACACGCTAGATTTAGTTTGATTGAGAAATTCGAAACAGGTGCATTTCAGAGGAACATAGAGAACATCATTTTGACGCCACACCTCGTCTCTAGGTCCGATAGAAGCGACAAAATAAGAGCTCAACATTGTACAACAAACATAGGAACTAAAATTTGTTCTTTCCACGCACAATAGGTGACCAAAGTAAGCACAGCTCCACTGAAAACACTCTCATAGTATTGTTCACCATTTCACCTCCCAAAACCTTATCTTTTATATCTGTACATGGCTAATGTCCTAACACCAGCAGCCACACACCCAATCAGCGGCTCGCAAGGTTGTATGTAGATGAATGATCGAGAAGCATGCATAATTTCGTTAAGAAAACCATAACAGCGTTCAAAGCTAGCGAAAACAACTGGGAAGGGAATCGATATTACCCCATTTGTTAAAATTTAGACAATCTTTTAAGACAATCACAGCCGACCCACTCTTTGAAGTCGTCGACGACACTGAGGGTTGTAGGTGGGGAGAGATAAATGCTGAAATTCTGGAACCAACTCCGATATTTATCAATTAAGAGTGCAATTATGACTGCGGTATAACAGCCAATATTTACAGATTTTAGCTGTGAAAACTCCTAAAAGAATACAAGACAGACGGTTTTTTTATACTTGAAATTTGCAAATATATATTTGAAAAGTGGTTCAAAATAAAGAATAAATGACTCCATCGTTCTTTGTAATAAAAGCAATTTTTTCTCCTTTCACACCACTTTAATTAAAGTTAGAAAAATAAATTTACACTCCATTGGTCATTTCACAGATCAATTTATTGCACAGTCCGGATTTGTACGCCTGGTATCATCTCCAGGTGCTCACTGACAGGTAAAGAAGGTATAGCGACGTTTTATATAGAGGAAAGAAAGGTGGAAGAAATATCTTTTACTACGTAAACCGTCGCAATACCTTCATTACTTGTCAGTGAGCACCTGAAGATGATGCCAGGCATCGAAATCCGGATTGTGCAATAAATTGATCGGTAAACTGACCAGTGGAGAATAAAGTTATTTTTACTAATAACCATGGACCTCCACAAAGTTGAACCGAGTTTTAATTCATTTTTTAATTTTAATTTTTTTTATTAACCCTCTGATGGACGAGCGAGTCAAATACGTTACGTTTCAAAATCATTGAAATATCTGCTTTCTGAAAGGCTGCTCCATTTAATTTCTGCGCTAGACAGAATTGTGACGCTTCGGATTAAGTGTGTGGGAAGTCGCGTCTCTTTCGGCGGTTTGCCAAACAATTTGAATGGCTGAATGTGTGACGCTATTCACTGACGATAGCGTGAAGCCTGGTGGAGCTCTGAAATAAATAGTTTCAGCTGTCATGTGAAGAAAAAATTAGGAAAGTTTAAAAAAGGTACGTTATAAAGGTAATGTTGTATACCTTGTGCAAATATTATTTTGTCAATTATTATTTCAATTAGTTATATTCAATACAGATGCGTCACATTTCAAAACATTTGTTATTATCAAATGAATTGCAAATTTCTTTAAATGATTAAATATCACTTTAAAAAAACTAATATAGTAGCAGTATTTTTTTCATGCTGATGTTTCACAATTCCATCCATAGAGGGTTAAAATATCTGCAATGGGGTGTCCGGACCCCATAGATCTGACCCTCCGGGCTATATCACTCAGAAAACACGCGTACATATTACAGTGAAAAGTGGCTAATTCGATCTTCTCTAATTCGAAATTTTCTTTAATTCGAATTTTTTCTCTGTTCCCTAGACATTTTTATATAAACAATATCAAATAATCGTGGTTAATTCGAAATTTATCTAGGATAATTCTAACTTTTTCTAAAACGATACAGGTACCATCGAACAACGTTGAGTAAGGAATTCATCACCAGCGACGTAAAACAAACAACTACCTTGCTTCAAACTAACGACAAAAAATAAAAAAAACACTGTGCACACTTAATCTGATGTTATTAGGTTGGCTAGTAGGATCCCGACCGTTTCCTTCCTCCACATTGTTTGTTTATCAAAGCACTGACTTCCCGAAATCAGGTTGAGCAGCGTTGGGATGCGGCCAGCGACCGATGCCCGTACATAACTACAATGTGTGATTTTAAAAATTGCGTCATCAGTTCATATATTGTAGAACTTGCGTTTTTCAATGCATTCTGTTGCAGTGAGGTTTAAATAAGTCCATATTGTGTAGAATTAAGGTTTTACTATGTTTTTTTTTAATTTTATAACTGGTATTTTTTATACCCTTTATGGAAAACTTTTGCAATTCGAAATTTTGGATAATTCGAACTTTGTCACTGGTCCCTTAGGGTTTGAACTATCCAAGTTCCACTGTATTGAAATGTATAAACGTAATTTAGAATTTAACCAGTGGGCATGAAATAGACTATTTCAAAAATCGCGATAACACATTTCACATCGCTTCGTCCGGAAAAAAAGAAAAATTCCAGGATTAGACGTAGGTCGAGAGGGAGAGACATTGGTATGCTTATAATCAACGCCGCCGGGAGCCGTACTCTCGTGATTTTTTTGCAGAGTGGCTCAGGGGTCGTGACTGAGAGAAAAAAATAAACTTATTTCTTGCCTGGAGAGAGACAGAGAGTGAGAGAGGAGGAGGATCTGCGCAGTAACTAGTGCGTCCATTCTGCCCTGCGAGGAACCAGTGTTAAGGACGGGGGCGTGGGTGTGGGGGTAAGTGGGGGGGGGAAGAAAAGAGATTTTTGCCCCCTTCAGGCGGGGTCGATCGAAGTCCTGGGCCGGGGGTTTAGTGGAGGAAATCATGCGAACACCCCCACCCACCCACCCACTCCTTCCTCGCGACGACACACCCTAGTAGGGAGCATCGTAGGTCATTTCTCCGTCCGTAACCCTCGAACATTCACACCAGTGTATCCCATTCGCAGTATAATATCAAAGCAGTTCATATAGTCATTTCTCATATTATAATATCACATATATATACATACATACATACATACCCATCACGCCGTTCCCTTCCGGGGTAGGCACAGTCAAAATGTTTCACTCATTAATACATAATTGTACACCTAACTCTGCTTTAATAATTTCCTCCATTCTGACCTATCCTTGCACGCCTCTTTTGTCTCATTTACCCAATACACTGTTTCATGCACGCCCTCCTGTTTTTAACACTCCTAATATTCCTCCTCCTAAGAATTTCCTCAACCACATTCAACCACAACTTTCTCGGCCTACCTCTGCCTCTCGCACCATTCATTCTACTCTCATATATCTGTTTCGTTCTTCGACTCTCATCCATTCTGTCAACATGGCCAAACCAACGAAGCACACTCCTTTCACACACGTCCATTACTGGAGCATTTAACCCACATTCATTCATGACCCACTCATTCCTGACCCTATCCATCCTACTTTTACCGCAAATACTCCTCAGATATAATTATAAAGATAATACAGTTATTATCAGATTATGATAATTATCATGCTAAATTGAAGTTACCCATCCACCCTTCATTAACCTGCACCCAGAACCACAATGTTTCACAAATCCTTCGTCATCAGGTATACTGTTATATGGAACGCTATGCCTACCCTGCTAAAATTTCCCAATAAGCTGTTCTGTAGAACGTAAGGAATTCTACAGAAATTGACTCTTTTTTCTTCAGAACTAGTTCCTTTTCTAAGGATCTGTACGGAACATGAGAGCCTGACTCTACAGAACATATGTTCTTTAGAATTATTTTCTGCAGAGCAAAATAACTCCTTACAAGCCGTTCTGTAGAACTTCAGCAACTCTATGGAAATATGTGAGGTTTCCGTTCACCCAGTTCCTCTTCTAAGGACCCATATGGAGAGTCGTAGGAAATTCCACGGAACGTCCTAAGGAATTCTGCAGAACATCCTAAGGTATTCTGCAGAACGTCGTAGGGAATTCCATAAAATGGAGTTTCAATACTTTAAGAAATATCTACAGAATGTTTTAAGGAATTCTGTAGAAGTATTTTAAGGGAACTATACAGAATTTTTTAGCTGGGTAGAGGGTTGAAATGATGTAATCATTCGCGATCATTGTTATAATTTATTGTTACCCAATAAGTTATGTAGATTCACCAAAAATGGATACATGCATGTTTTCTTGTTTAAATATTAAAATTATTGAAATATTTGTGTAAAAAATGTTGTTCTATATTATGTACAAACTTCATGTACGTCACAATGAACTACTCCGTTGATTTTAGGGGTTTTGTACTTAAAGCATTGAAATAAACTTATTATATTCTATTCTATAATCGTTTCATATTGTTCATTTTCAATGCTTAGGCACTCCACACACTTAATAAATCTACTCTCTACACCTGCATACTACCCTGCGAGCCGCCACATGGGCGTGAGGCGTGTTATGACACCAGCCGTGAGGAGGTGTAAAGGATAAGGTTTCGGCAGGAAAAGTGGTGAAGTATATCATCGAGGTTCTTTGAGTGGTGCTCCGGTTATATTATGGTCACTGAATACGCGAGACTAGAATGAATTTTTATACCTATCTCCTCGTCAGTGTATCTCTATCATATCGCTTCTGTTGGATTTAGAGAGGTAGTGTGGCGTTAAAATGATATTTTCTGTGTCTCCCTGAAACACACCAGTTCTGAATTTCTCGAGCTAACTAAGTCTTAAGCGCAGTCTCCGAGTCTCTAACGGCTCCCAATCTAAACTCTCTAGTGCTGAGAAACTCAGTTTGTTCGCTAGCAGCAGTTTTCAACGAAATGCTACAGAATATCCTACCATGATTACGAAATGTATTGGGAAGCCCTGAGACACGGGGCATTATTATTTCACATCCGTCTAGATTGTTAATTTCATCGGTCGTATGAATGGACTCTTTGGAGCATGAGTCGAAGAGAACTTCAATTGCTCCTCAATGTAGAGTAACCGTCTCGCTTTTCAAATAACGATTCTCTTTTCTTTTTCGTATTCCAACACATTTTCCATTCATACGCATTCCGAGGGCAAGTAACCAGCGACAGCGTTATTAACTATACTTCCACAGTAAAAAGTTTACAAGTGTTAGTGCCAACTTGCTTCCATATGGCGAACTTCTCATTTGATTGGATTGGATATTTGGGGAGACGACCGACGGCTAAGGTCATTTGCTCCACAGGGGATAGGTAAGGGAGGAAGGGTGGATAGAAACCCGGCGTGGGCACCAGCCTGCTCTTAACGAAAGGCGCCATGGGGACCACGGCTTAACGTCTCATCCGACAGACGGAGTAATGTACTTGAAGTGCCCTCCACAAGATACTGAGCGACCCAAAATCGATTCTTTCCAATTCATCCCATTGTATCTGCATCATCATCTCACCTCTAAACGCTGCACTCTTCTATCGCTCTCCGTCTGTTTTGTGCATTATTCATTGATTCATTTGTTATCGCGCAAAAAAATACAGCCACCTCTATCTTCTCTGTACGCATATACGCATATACTCCACAGTACTGGCCTGATAACCATCTCAAGGGTGTGTTGCAAGGGGGGAATCTATTTTTTTAGAAAACATATACTCCCATCAACGCAACTTAACTTTTAGGGGTGGTTACGAGTGTCAATGCACTACGAAATTACACTCGTGCACTGAGATATGCGTCACATAGGACGAATAAGCGGCATACAATTGGCTATACTAAGTTAACGAATAACTCAATAAATAAAGAAAAATATTTTAAAGAAAACTAAATAATAATCAATTAAAAACCAATTGTTAAAAAGTCTAGTTTCGAAGGTTGAATAGCCATCTCTAATGGTCCGCGGAAAAAATAACAGCTTTATAATGTCCGTATGGGGGATATGATGTGAGCGATCGTATTTGTCGAGGTCTATCATGCGAATTTTGAAGTAGCATTAGATATATTAGTTTCAAACCTACTAGGTGAAGTTTAATCGAGCTTTTCATCTATTAAAGTAGAGACCACATTCTAATTTTATCAACTTAAAATAGTTTCATTTGACTGCACTTCACACAAATAAACTTAATACAGATAAGTCATACCTGATGCCTTAACTTAAATTATTTTTCGTAGTCTTAAAGTTCTTAGTTAAATAGCACAACCGAATGTATATGCAATTAAATAATAAGTATTTCGGTGAAAATCAATGAATCATTTTTACATTTGAAGGAAAAAACAATCGAACTGCACAACGTAAATATTTCCAACACGATGTGTAGGTCAGTGCTTCCCCAAGTTATTTTTCTTCTCATGCCATTTTGGAGAAAATACACGTAGCATATCGAGTAGAAACACATTCCATTTTTTCTGCAAACATCTCCAGAAGTAGTACGATAATAAAGGTAAGATGTATCGATAAGACATTTTATATAAACGAGATGACAAATAGAACTAATTAATTAATTTATTGTTCGCTGTTATCATTCTTTACCGAGCTTCATATATTTTTCCAATTTTTCAATAGATGGCAGCGATTAACCATGATTTTTCCTGCACTAGAGACCCGGCAAGACCCTGGAAAAAGTCGTCTCCGGCACGCAATCCAGCAATCTCCATTACAAGGGAATGCAGATATCTCCGCAATTAAACTTCTCTCATGAATCACGCTCCTCGCGTCAAGGACGAGAGAAAACAAGGCGTAGATGCGACGGATAAATATTAATTAGGCACCGCTCGTAAGAATGAGGGGATTCGTGAAAAGGGCAAATGACTTTCGTGAAAGGATTTAATGTTGTCCCGCCGAATCTCCCCCGGCCAATCCCTCCCGGGCTTCCCATAGCTCTTCATTTCATGGAGATCTACATAATACCAAGAGAGCCGCCGAAGAGGCGTGTGGCAGTAGGTATTAGGACACGAGCCATGAAAGTGGAGGGGAAAGGAATAACGATGAGGGAAGAGGTCAGAGGTGAATTGCATGCGAAGGATGACGAAAAGAATATTTAAAAAATGTCTTTCCTATTCACAGTAGTGGCCTGATAACCATCTTAAGGGTGTATTGTAGGATGTGGATCATTTTTACTATAAATATACTCCAATATACGGTACAAAACCTTCAGGGATTGCGAGAGTCTATGCAATACGCAATTACACTATATACGATATATACGCAACTAGATATACGGCATAAAGGGCGAATGAGCGGCATGGCATTGGTATAAGTTAAAGAAAAACTCTATTAATAAAGAAAAAATATTTTAAAGAAACCTCAACAATTGTCCAAAATAATGGTTAGAAAGTCTAGTTATGATGGTTGAATTGTCGCACAAAAAAAGAGTATCGTACCACATACTCGTGTTGTACACGTACCATAACGAATAGAAGCCGATTCAATTCGCAATTTTATAATTAGTATTTCGTACTTTGTCATATCATTTACCCGTGTGCAAAGCGAAACGAGCGAGATTGTAATAAAAACAGTTGGCAATCAACTGTTTTTACTACAATTACCAATGGTGTGTGGAAAAATTATTTTTTTATCCGCCGCTCCGACAGTGTACTTCTCGAACTTTGCCTATCATGTCATTTCTATAAAAATTTAGCGCGGGAATAAAATTAAGTATACTCCCTGTTTTTTCTGATATCAACGCCTGATGATGGAGTAGAATGCCGAAATAAATAATATTTTTCTAAAGTTGAACTTAGCAAAGTCCTTTCTTCATTACCTCCTTGATGAAAAGATGGCAAAAGAATTAGGTCCTCGATAAGGGACCGGGGGAGAGTGCGACATTCGGTCTTAAGCCGAAACGCAATGTTCCATGTCTGGCACGGAAATACCCCGTGCCACACAGCCTGAGTGTAGTTTGCACGGTATTCCACAAATGGGGATGAAAACGCCTCAGTCGAACATCACTACAGGTTACCTCGACCGATCAAAGTCTGCCTTAAATTCAGATGATAATCGATATCTTAAGTGCATTGAATATTACACAAGTCTCAAGATTGTAATCGAGATATAAAGACTCTGATTTACTATTGCATTCACCACCGATATCAGGTTCTTCCATATAGTTTCAAGGATCTCACAAGTTTTTAGAGCAGAGGCAGAAAGAAGAAATTGATCAGACAAATGGATTGGTTCCTAAATTTTACTACCATTCAATTCCCTACAAGTTGGGCACTACGGGGAAAATTGTATGAATGGAAAATGTTTCAACATTTCGTACCATAAAATGTGATTTTTATAAATGTGAGTTTACACTCACATGTATCTTTATTAATTATTATCACATGTATCATAATATATATGTTCCTTTCCTTTCCTACTCTTCGGTAGTCATTCCTTATAATGTTACGCTACTTATTTCTTTTTTTTCCGTCCATTTCATCTTCAGCATCCTCCTCCAGCACCAGTTTCGAAGGCTTCTAGTCTGTTCAGGTCAGCTTTTCCACTGGTACATGCTTTCGAATATTTTTCATACTGTTTCCTTGTATGTAGCCCTATCCTCTTTGATCATAACAGTTGTCTTCTTATCACGAACGCCTTCTTAGTATGGGCTATTCTTCGCTTGATGTCCGTTGTACTTCTTGCGTCCCACGTGATGGTACTTCCGAGATGGGCGAAGGAATCCACTTGCTCTAATCCACTTCTCTCCTCTCAGTGTGACTTCTACATTCAGCTTTTTCTTTCTTCCGCAGTCAAGGATTTAAGTCTCCGTCTTATTTATTTTCATGCCGTACCATTGGAGGACTTCGATACAATCTATGAGTTTTTTAAAAGTAGTATATTTCTCTTTCAAAGGTTGAGTGGTGCCGCGGCGTAGTGAGTAATTGGGAGGTAAAGAGAGGGTAAAGCCACCAAAAGCGACCAGGGGCCGTCGTCCTCCAGTATTGGATTCAACCCTTAACTACTAACGTGGTTTTTGGCCACGTGCACACTAATAAATTCAGGCTTCACTTTGTGGAACCTCTCCATATCGGAAACAAAAACTTTCAAGTAATGTTCCAATAATATTTTTATTGTTTACGACCCGGGTATCGTCACGTAATGACATCTTCAGGTACAAATATTATCCCACATGGGTGTATATACAAAATCAGGTGCAGAGGAAGGCGGGGAGGGAAAGGGGGGGGGGAGAAGGAAAAACCGTTGGAGTATGGTGTAATGGGTAAGGGGCAGGTAGGGAGGGGTCGGCGAGGGGGGGGGGGGAAGCGTTTGGTTGATTGGAGAAAATACCGGGCAGCGGGAGAGGGGGGAGGAAGAGTGGGAAGGGAAAAATAGGTATAACAAACATACTTTTTCCTTAGAAATTTAAAAAATACAATGTATACACAGGTCGACGGTGATTAGCAAGTCCAGGCTATTGATGAGAGTACAGTTCAAATGGAGTGGATGGCTCTTTGTTGATGCTCAATGATGGTTTAATTACTCGGAAAACCTTGAAGAGGTATAAGATTATATACAATGTATTCACAAGTCCCTGAGATTATTTTCCCCTCCCACTCTCCCCCCCCTTCCTGCCGCCCGGTATTTTCTCCAATCAACCCAACGCTTCCCCCCACTCGCCGACCCCTCCCTACCTGCCCCTTACCCATTACACCATACTCCAACGGTTTTTCCTTCTCCCCCCCCTTTCCCTCCCCGCCTTCCTCTGCATCTGATTTTGTATATATACCCATGTGGGACAATATTTGTACCTGAAGATGTCATTACGTGACGAAACCCGGGTCGTAAACAATAAAAATATTAGTGGAACATTACCTGAAAGTTTTTGTTTCCGACACGTGCACACTATCTTCGGGTCTTTTTTGACCCGATTTTTTCGAATTGCTCGTGAACAACAACTATCACCCGTATAGTCTCAAGTTCAACTGGCCTGATCCCCCCTGTCCCTTAGGATTATATTGTAGCCAAGGTCCGTTGCCCGTTATATTAGTATTTTTTTATTTGTGCAAGTTCTGACACTTCAGGTTTCTATCTTGATTAATTAGTTAGATTAATAGACACGATGTACATTTATTCCAACCGTTGGAATCGGTCAGAGCGCCAATACTGAACTAGCGCATGGTAACTTCGGTTTTAGCGGGTACTAGTTAGTAATCCGAAAACCAAAATGCACTGGCTATATAATGTTATCAGCACTCGAATCTCTGGGGTAATTTACTTCTTGTAAACGGTTTCAGGCGATGAACACATTCATATTAGACGTAAAAATGCAATTTTACTAATTTTCACCCATTCTTGCACTTGAAATTTATCACTATTTCATGTACACTTAGCAAAAAAAGTTCGGATGGGTATAAACTTCTCGTTCATCACAAACCACGTACAAGTTCTATATCGACGAAATACACTACTCTCGTGTTCTCCTTCTACACTGCATTCCAGTCCCTTACAGATCCCAATGTCCATCGTTATGGTAAGAAGAATTGTTTACTTTGTCGTCGATTGCTTCCGACCACGTTGAAAGATTCAAGGAATTCGTCATTAATTCATTTTTTAACCCGTTTTACACGGGGTGCTAAATTACTCATTTGGAACTGAATTTCGTCTTTTGTCATCAATCTAGCGGCCGTTTTACAACTACAAAAAAAGAACTAATTCAAAAAATACGGGTAGTCTCTTCGACCGGTCAAAAAAGACCCGACGATAGCAGTTAAGGGTTAGAACACTACTATTCTTCATGTCTGGCCCCTTTCCTCAATTATCATCAAGTTATTTCTGTTTCCAAGTAGCATACAGATAGTGGGTGATGATTTAATCCGTAAACCCACTAGAAAACTCCAGCACATCGAGCAGTTCAACTTCCGCGATACCTGGCCAGTAAACCGGAGAGAGGTGCATCGGGATACACGAGGCACCTTTTCCGCTAAATTCGAAAATGAGAAATGTTATCTTCGTGTCGTGGGCCACTAGAACTTAATGAAAGAAAGCGCGTTTTCGCTTTCAAATTAAATGAGAAAATTAGCTTTCTCGCTACTCTCCATTGAATGGTTCCTAATTCCCAGAAAATGTTATTAATGCAAATATGCACAGTGGATACTAATGTTATGATAGACGTTTCAGAGATTAATGTCACCAGAAGGACAATGAAACTGACGGGCAAATGCTTTTGCAGCAGTGAGCACGAAAGAATTTTCGGAAATAAGTAATTTTAAATGAATCGTCAAAATGAGTGGAAGAGAAAGATAAGTAAATAATATAATCATTTTAATGATTCGTCAAAGCCTCCCTGAGTAGGTACATATTTAGCGGAAAATCGGCAAGGTATCAATGACAATGTTGAGTAACAAATATTCCCTAAAATTAATGTCGTCAAAGCAAATGCAAAATAACAAACCAAAAAGCATCATAAAATGTTTTCAGCATTAACTTTGCAGATCTTTTGTCCACCAAGAATAATTAATGCTGATAAAATTTTTAGGCTCAAGGGCCATTTTTAATTCAAGATATGGAAATCTATTTATGTATCAATAGGCGAGATTTTGAAACCAAAACCCGATCTCAGAAATGCCGATTTGGCAATAAAATTTCTTTAAACATTTAAATTAAAAACTGAAATGGCATAGTAAACATTTTCTCCAACTACCTCTTCTGAGAGAGAATTCCAGGTAATTAAACAAAAATGTCCTTATCTCCCGCCGGTTGGTCTGCGAGGCGATAAGACCTGATATGAATTCAATGACGCTGCCACCGCGGCAAGGACGTGCTGGCAATTGTTTGATCTAAGCCTCACTTAGAAAACGGAAATACTCGAGATAACATACGGCTTTCAATTTAACAAACAAAAGGGAGGAATGAACCTTGGATTTTCTCGGAAGATGAATATTTCCACGTGAAATTCTAAACTGATGAATTGATCACGAAGTGAAATAAGGGAGTATGCGCATACTGCGACCTCACACATAAGCGAATACAAAAAAAAAAACAAACGCAGCGGCGAATGTTGAGCGACAGCCCCTAATGGAAGCCTCTCTCTGACTACGGCGACCTTTTGTTGAACGCCAGTATTTTCATATTTTTTTCCAATTTTTAGGACATAGGCTAAAAACATTTACCATTGATTTGAATGGAATTTTTTTACTAATATTTTGGTTCAGATCATATCTCTGTGATCCTCTAGGTAAGAAATGTACAACTTAAATTTTTATAGAGTCGTTCATCTGGAGGTTAGCAGAGGTTTATAACTGTATCCTTAAATCCTGGCATATATATTGTTTTGGTTTTTATTTTAAAATGTTTTGGTTTTTAACATTTTAACATATTAGCAACATTTTTGGCTATAACGTTTCTGGGTCGAAAACTGATATGATAAAAATTATAAACTCGATTAATTCTGGCTTAACTTTGTGAAAATCCATTCTAAGAATTCAAATGACCTGAGAGGACCTGATTCAACTGCGATTCTGTTATCTTCCAAGACGATCCAGGGTGGAATGAACCTGCCAACCCTTCAGCCAATTCACTCTCATAGCCACGTAGGGAAATTAAGAGGGAGTAAAATACGTGCATTCCCGAGATTTTGTGCGGAAGTTTTCCACGATGCTCTGGTTAGGCCACACCTCGAATACACCGCGAGCATTTGGGACCCTGGTCACAAAACTTTAACCAAAAAAACCAATAAAATGCAAAGAAAAGCAGCACGCTTCGTTAAAAGCTGCTACGAGCGAACATATAGTGTCTCACATCGTTTAGAGGCATTAACGTGGGAGCCCCTGGAGGCTCGGAGGCTACAGGCTAGGCATAGTTTGCTTGAAAAAATTTACTAGAAGTAGAACTGGTAGTAGAACTTAGTTGGTAGAATTTAGTAGAACTGGCGTGTTTCAGAGCGACACAGAATATTATCATGACGCCTCACTGCATCTCTAGGTCTGACAGGAGCGATAAAATAACAGATACTTTGCCGACCAGATAGGTAAAAAAACTCGCTCTTTCCGCGCACAATAAGCGACCACAATAAAAACTGAGCTCCTCTAAATACGAGTACTCTCCCATAATACACGTCACCATTTCATCTCCCAAAACCTTACATCTGTACACGGCTGGTGACCTAACACCCCATGCTAGACGCCCATGCTGCGCCTCGCAGGGTAGTACGTAGATATATATGAATAACTTGAAAACGTGCAGTTTTCTTCAGGCATGTATACATAAATGCACGATCCGTATTTCGACGATATATTATCTTCAGGCCTTTACAGACATTCATGCCAATGACTTTCCTCAAATGAGATCAAATTACAAACACGCCAGAATACATAAAAGGGTATATAAATTTTTCCTCAGTATCAATAACAGATACATTTTTAAATGCCCCATGAGTGTTCATAAGCTTAGGAGGATCAGGAATCGGTGTTCCTGATCCTTCCATGCTTATAAGTTCCTATCATGACAGGACACACTATGAATCAATCACCTACACAAATATATACTCGTCACGGCCCTAACTTCAGGGATAGACTAGATCACAAGAGTGTAATTCATAAAGAGTTTCAAAAGAGAGATTTAAAAGGCAGCAGGCCTTTTCTCAGTCAGTCATCAACACATCAAGCCTAAGTCAATGCTTTATTATTTTACTGCAAACATTTCTCTGATACCCTGTACCAATATCATTTAACCTACTCAAATGTTTACCTCGGCACTCCAAAATTTGCTTACATTCGGTAAAAACAAGGAAGGAATTTATTGAAGCGTGCTCGAACAAAATAATTTCTAGTAATCATCAAACAAACACGGAAGCTTCCGCAGCGAACTTATCGCTAGGAGTTTACAGACGGATAAGGGAGGAAAGCAAAGATCCTTCCATTCATCAAGCACCACAGTGGTCAATTCAAGAAGAGAGCGAAAACAAAATCATTTTCTAAAAGGCAACCAATCGCATATACAATAAAAACGCTCCCAATTGATCACTCGAATCAGGAAAGACACTTAAGCAGAGTAGATCGGCAAAACTTAGATGGAATCTTATGAAAAACGTACGCAGTCGATAAGTACAGGCGGGGAATGTGTACAGAAACATTTCGCAGTTTCTCTCTTACCTAAAAATCGCTGAACAGCATTCAAAACAAACGTGCGTTTAGTTAGTGCGGCTATTTAAAGACAGAGATACATTAATCTCGACAAATCCCACTGAGAAAAGCAGTGATCGGGGAAAAGAGAGCACTCGATAACCTTTACCGTTATTTTGTCTAAATATAAGAATGATATATCCGGAAGACGATAGAGCTCACGGCGCACATGACACCACCTTTGGCTACGCAAGAATGAGCATGGCTTTAAAAAACAAATAAAAAATAATCTTTCGATAAAACTGACGTCAGCACATCAATTTCTTTCGGGGAAGGATAAAAAAATTATAGTCACGTCATCGCTCAAAAATGCACATCAAATCACGGAGAGAAAAAATTGAATGACTTCACAACGGAAAGAATTCAGCAGCCGTCCAAAATATACGACGAATCAATAACTCTCGAATGGCATGTCTATACCTAAAAAAAGAAGAAAGGGATGAATAGTTGAAAGACGTCAACGTATGTTATGTTATGAAATGGCTAAGAGTTTTCGGCGAATTATCGTCACAGCTAAAGAAATAGATAACTATTCTCACTGTAAACTGTCTAAAATACCTACCCACAGCTATATGAACCTAATCCTCAAGATCGTAAAGGAAATTGAGTGATGAAATCTCCGCACACGGAAGCCGCATGAAAGCAATCTCAGCAAAATAAATGAGACGAAATGCCAATGAATTTCATCAAACGCGATTTAATTTAAACTTCATCAGAGTTCAACCAAGGGCTTATTCGATAATTCACGAATGTCACCAACGCATAAAATATTTCAATGTCACTCTTGCGAGTAAGCACTACTCATAAAAAATTTGTTTCCAATAATATTCTACGTACTACCCAGCGAGCCGTCACAAGGGCGCGTGCTACGGGGTGTTAGGACACCAGCCGTGTAAAGATGTAAGGTTTTTGGAGGTAAAATGGTGACATGTATTATGGGAGTGTATTTAGAGGAGCTCAGTTTTTATTGTGGTCTCTTATTATGCGCGGAAAGAAGAAGTTTTTGTACCTATCTGTTCGACAATGTATATGCCTATCTCTCTTATTTTATCGCTTCTATCAGAGTAAAAGCTCAAACGATTTCGTACTGTCTACTAATTTTTATTTCACCTCTTGCTACACGTGTTTCGACTGACTAGCAGTCATCCTCAGGCAAGACTGACTTGACTCAGACAAGAAGCTTGCCTGAGGATGACTGCTAGTCAGTCGAAACACGTGTAGCAAGAGGTGAAATTAAAAAAATTAGTAGACAGTACGAAATCGTTTGAGCTTTTACTTTAGCAGTCTTGCCTGAGGATGACTGCTAGTCAGTCGAAACACGTGTAGCAAGAGGTGAAATAAAAATTAGTAGACAGTACGAAATCGTTTGAGCTTTTACTCATCATGCTGTTCTACGATATCTCGCCTGAGAAAGTGGAGCTTCTATCAGACCTAGAGATGTAGTGAGGAGTCATGATAATATTCTGTGGGTCGCTCTGAAACACACCAGCTCCGAATTTATCAAGCAAGCTAGGCCTAGCGGGTAGCCTCCGAGTCTATAAGCGCTTCCACCTTAATCCCTCTAAAAGTTGTAAGACACTATAAGTTCGCTCGTGGCGGTTTTTAACGAAGCGTGTAACTTTTCTCGGTATTTTATTAATTTTTTTGGTTAAATCATTAAGACCAGGGTCCCGAATGCTCGCGGAGTATTCGAGGTGTGGCCTACCCAGAGCGATGTGAGAGAGAAGGAACGAATATAATGTTAGACGATTCTCGACAACACTTTTAATTCTGATTATACATGTCACAAATATGAGAGTGTTGGTCCATCCTGCAACAAGCATGGCAAGAAAATATTTAAGATAATTTACAACAAAAAAATGTAAAAATTAAAATTAATTTGGAAAATATTTCCCTAATTTTGGGGTAATTTGATGCTTTGGTTATGTCCTTCATCATATGTGCAAGACTTAAGTATTTTGAAACTACGATCTAACAGCGAGTAGTATTAATAGCGTCTATATGTCGTCATAAGGGAGGGAAATAGACTTGTTTTGATCCATCATCGTCCATTAAAATGATTGAATCAATATCAATGGAATCACAACGTCAAAACGCAATATTCTGAATTGTAGAGCCATCTGAATCCCCCAAGGTAACATCTCTTCGCAGAAAACTGATAAAAATGCGGAACAGAGTTATTTCATGAAGATGAAATAAAAATCTGCGAATAAAACTTAATGATAGATTCGAATATGCTGTCGATCCATTCATGTAACTGTAAAAGTATCTCCACCACACTACTATAGATTATCAAGGACTATTTATTTCCTACAATATCACATAAATACCACACGCGCCACTGGATCAGGCACTGCGAATAAGGGTCATTTCAGCTGTAAACTGATGAAATAAGGTCCACTTTATAGCAAGATTCTAAACTGTCTTTATAATCACAATTCTAAGGCATGCACGCTGACATTGAGTTCGTCCGAATTCATCTGTTTCTAATACTCGAGGTCAGAGATGAGACGTCACGGTTTTCAATCCCGTGATTGGATCGATTCAAATTTCTTAAATACCTTTCGAAAACAAATCAGATAACAGACTGCAACAATGCACGCACAATGGAGATAATAGAACGAGAATCACGCACAAAGTTTCTTTTGTTTTTTCTCCTTCTGGTTTGCCCAGTTCCAAGTTCCGAAATCAGAACCATAACAACTCAAATTCTTATTCTGGTTTCGGACTCATGATTCACAATTAAATCGTCTCGAGCACTTATCTGATCACTCCATGAGCGTCATGCACGATTTTCTCCGTATATGACCTCTCCTGATTAGCACGAATGTTGTCTGACTGCTTATCAGTTGAGTTATTCCGCCTTCTTACACAGAGTCCAATCTCCACACGAGAAAAAAAACATTAAAAACTGCAGATTTTCCCGGGTATGAGTCAAAACAAATAGTGGTTTCCACCTTTTCGTTTGCAATAAAGTGTCAAGAAATTACTTCTCTCAATGATGACAAGCTTCAGCTATAAGAAAATAAAATTAACTTTCTTTCTTCATCTGGGATCACCCTTCCTATTCTCTGTTTGTTAATCTTGGTTTGTCGTCTGGCCGGTTTGTCCATGAGTTTCATGATTGTGTCTGTCTTTTCTTTCAAATCGTCCATTGTAATGAGTAAATCACTCACATCTTCCTTAATTTCTGCAATCCATCTTATGCTGGTCTTACTGTTCCATAGTTTTTCTATATTTTTTTCGCTAATTCTGTTTTCTGGTGTTCTGATTAGGTGTCCAAAGAATGAGATTCGTTTCTTTCTCATTGTGCTCGTTACAGGTTCTATTTCTCTGTAGTCTGTTTCATTTGAAGTTAACCTCCAGCGTCCGTTTTATTGGTATTTCTTCTTTACGCAATTCTGACAATTCTCCTTTCTACCTTGATTAATTAGTTAGATTAATAGACACGATGAACATTTTTTCCAAACGTTGGAATCGGTCAGAGCGCCAATACTGAACTCGCGCATGGAAACTTCGGTTTTAGCGGGTACTAGTTAGTAATCCGAAAACCAAAATGCACTGGTTGTATATTTATCAGCACTCGAATCTCTGGGGTAATTCACTTCTTTCAAACAGTTTTTGGCGATGGACACATTCATATAAGACGTAAAAATGCAACTTTACTGATTTTCACCCATTCTTGCACTTGAAATCAATCACTACTTCATGTACACTTAGCAAAAAAAGTTCGGATGGGTATAAACTTCTCGTTCATCACAAACCAAGCACAAGTTTTATATCGACGAAATACACTTCTCTCGTGTTCTCCTTCTACACTGCACTCCAGTCCCTTACAGATCCAAATTAGTCATTTTATCAATGCTGTTCTAGCAATCACCATAGAGCCACATTTAAGGTTGTTTGAGCGAGTTAGTTTCTCAGTCATAATGGAAACCATATCCGAATTGTACGATTGTTAATGTCATCAGCTGTTGAAGCATCAATTAAATAGTGCATTATAAATGGTGCAACAATATACTTTAATATGACTGAAATTCTAAGTAATTAAATAAAAATATCCTCATCCGGTCTTTAATTTGACTCATTTTTTTCATGCGGTACGTTTGAAAATCCTTCACAACAGAAGGTTATTTGCGATTCTGAAAAAAATGTTGCGGTGACTACGTGATTTATTTTCAAAAATAGGGGAGAAAACAAGCAAAATACACGCTTTTAATTTTTTGACATGTTCTAGATGTTGGAAATTTCTAATGGGGTGTATACGGATATCGTTTCTAATGTTAAAGGACTGGTGTATTACGTCTTGGAATCTTGGAATGCAGATCGGTATGGGGTTGACTTTTTGGCATCATTGGAAGAGTAAGACCCTTTTTCTTGAAAATGAGACCATATTTATTGATTTCTAGGTGAAATAATATTTTTCTCAAACCACCTAAAATCACATTTATCAAAATTCCATGCGCATAAGAAATTCCCGAGTTTCACCACTATACTAGAGCACAGAATGAAGAGCAATTCCCATCAAATTTTGGTGATTTTAAATTATAGAAACTGAATTCGCGGCGGTCATTTATTTGAATGGGTGCTATTCAAATGTTCCCAATGAAACCGCCACGATAAGTAAAAACATAAAAATTGATAAAATATTGCAGAAGACTTCACGAAATAGATTGATCGTCAATATATAAGTGACCTAAACCCGCAAAGAATGCATATCATATGCGGCCAATAAACGTATACGGTCTCGATAGTGGTAATAGTCAACACATGCCATTGGTACTCGTGACTAATCTTCCAGGAATTCCAACCGTTATCTCAATACTTTAACGCTTCCTGATTGAATAAATCTGAATAACCAATAAAGCCATACACACAATGATTAATTCGTGATTCATGGAATGCACGAGCAGGAGAAAAACGAGGTTTTCGACCGTGTCAATAAAAAAAACCTCTCCCATCAATCTTGCAAAAAAAATGCGAAACTAAATTTCCTTACACGTGAGCAAAGCTCTTCGGCAAGGGAGGCAATCTCTTATCGTTTCTGCTCATGCCGATACCACGTCCATCGGAAACAACTTCCCTTATCGTTAGCCGCTCAAGAATTGCCTTCACGCTGAAACTAAGGACACAACTTACGTTAAAGACTCGCTTACGGTAAACATAATATCATAAATAACACTACTCTCCTACCTAAATTTAGTCCTACACATCCCTCAGCACAAAACTGAAATGTATCAAAAAATCATTCATAGCTACAATATCAAGAAATTGGAATTCACTCCCAATGGATGAAAAAACATGTCAATCTGTACCTTGTTTCTAAAGTAAATTATTTAATTCCATATTTTCGAGGAACTTCCCACTGAGAAAGTGGCATTAGATAATTGTTGTGCATCAGAAAGCAGTACGGTAAGTAAAAAAAGTGCTCCAATCACCATAACGGCCGCTTTACACGGTACATTTTATTTTACAAACGAATGCATGAACACCTTCATGAGGAAAATTGAACCATGCAAATCATCGGCAAATTGTATGTAGGTATGCCTGAATGACTGTACCTACGGGAAATAGAACCTGATCTAATTCCATTTATTTTCTTGTGCATTCTAAAATACATTCGTTTGTACAATAAAATATACTGTGAAAAGTGACCTAAAAGGTATTTCAGTTTGAGCGAAATATCATTTCATCTATAAATCAATGAAATTGGTCTCATTTTAAAGAAAAACTTCTCAACATTCCATTAACACCAAAAATTCAACCCTTACGTCATTACTTTCGGAGATATTTGCCAGAAAATATCAACCCTTTTAAAAGGGAAACGGTACGTGTATGCACTCCAGAAAGAGCTTATTTTAAAAAATGAGAAATTTCTAACACATAAATCTCATTAAAAAACTTACAGTGTGTAAGTTCGTATGTTTCCTCAAATATTTTTGAAAATTAATCATATTGTCACCGCAGTAAATTCTTCGGGATCACAAAAAAACATTCCGTTTTTAAGTAGTTTCTAACGTACCGCGAGGAAAAAACACTATGCTCTTTCTTATTTATGAAAATTTATTATATTGCCACCACAGTAAATTCTTCGGGATCACAAAAAACCCTTCCGTTTGGAAGGAGTTTCAAACGTACCGCGCGAAAAAAAATTAGTCAAGTCAAATAGGTACTTATTTATATGTTTTGTTTAATTACTTACATACCCTGCCATATAAAACTATATTATTGCACCATTAATAAAGCAATATTTAATTCATAAGTTCAACAGTTGGTGAAATTAAAACGTATATTTTAAATATGGTGTCTATTTTGACTAGGTAACCATTTCGTTCAAACTACCTTAAGAATCGAACCCGATTGAAAGTTCCGTTTTTGCGTCCCGACGTTCCCCGTTACCCAACGCTCCCTTCCGGCTTCTCAATCAAGTGTGAAACGAATTCCCGCGGCCGCACCGAACCGAATGCCGACGCCTTCACTCCCATCGACACGATCACGAAGACAATTGATAATTGCCAGTTCACTAGAAAAAAAAAGCGCAACGGCTCGGGCGCGCTTTAGAGGAAGAGCGCCACGCGAAAGCTGAAGGGAGTGTGAAATGAATGATGCGTCAAAAGTGGGAGAGTCAGGCAGCGGGAGTTTCCTAAGGGCAGGGTCAAAAGAAAACGGCTCGCTCCTCTCGCGCGCAATGTAACACTGGCCTTTGACCTCGACCGGTTTTCCTCGGCACCGGAACCAAAGACCCAACGGACACGCCCACCGTTGGGCGTGATTGGTTTCGTGAAATTGATCGATCGACGTCTGAACACGCCGCCTGAAACATTTCTCGCGCCGATTTCTTTTCGTGGGCAGATTGGCACTTTGGCGAGAATGTGATAAAAAGGAGGGACGGCTAAGCATAATACATACATACTAGACGCAAAAAATACTCTAACACTATGCGGTACTTCCAGATTCAGCGTGTTAGACGTCCGTTTTACACGGGGCACGTAATTGAACAATCTGATGTATGCACGAACGTGCATATCAAATAGCGTCGTGTAAAGCCGTGAATTGCAAGAACGCATGATTGCGAGATGAAAAAACAGTCCCTGCTATAACTCCATTATTATTGCGCGCTAGACTGATGACAAAAGACGAAATTCAGTTCCAAAAGAGTAATTTAGCACCCCGTGTAAAACGGGTTAAAAAATGAATTACTGACGAATTCCTTGAATCTTTCAACGTGGCCGGAAGCAATCGACGACTAAGTAAACTATTATTCTTACCATAACGATGCACATTTTACGATTGCACAAAGTCATGCCTAGAAATAACTTATAAAAGAAAAAAATAATCATATTTTCACCATAGAGTACCACGAAGAAGAGGAGATGGTCTTCAATTTGAATAATTCATGAAGAAAACCAAACCCTTAAAAGAACGCCTTATCTTTTCGTAATTAAGTACCGGCTTGATTGAGACGCACGGGCAGGTAAGACGAACACTAGATTTCGGGCACAGAATTATTTTCAATAGCAATTCTGAAACTGACATGTTCATGTAATTAATGAATCTCACAATAAATCCTAATTTTCTAGAAATTTATTTTTTTAATTCGACCAGAAAATTGTCAAAACGCGTTAATTTTTTTGCATACCCTTACATTTAAGGTAGTTTGAGCGAATTGTCATTGCACCTAGAAATCAATGAATTTGGTCTCAATTTAAAGAAAAATATCTCACCCTTCCAAAGATATCAAAATATCACCCCCTTCCCGCACTATTTTCCGAGAATTTTAACGAAAAATTCCAGTCATTTCACATGGAAAATGGAATGGGCATGGACAACAGAGAGACCATAATTAATAAATTAGGAATTTATCACACCAAGATCTAGTCAGAAAATTAAAAGTGCGTAGTTTGTAAGTTTTATCGACTATTTTTAAAATAAATCAGTAAGTCACCGCAGTATTTTTTCAGGATCGCCAAAAAAACTTTCCGTTTAAAGGAGATTAAAACGAACCGCGTGTAAATATGAGTTGAAATACAAAATTATGTAGAAATTTATATATAATTGTCTAGAATTTCAGCCATATAAAGTAAATAATTGCGCCAATAATATTACAATATTTAATTTAAGCTTTCTACAGCAACAGAAATGAAAACGGATCATTCGAATGTGATCTGGGAATGATTTGGGAATTATCTCGCTCGAACAACCCTAACGCTATAATACATTTACGAAAACATGTTAGCGATTAGCTGAAAGCATTTATAAAATACCCAAACAAATGTGGTGACATTGGGTGATACGGAACGCCATCATGATCAATTTTATTTTAGTCTCATTGTAAGATTGGCACCACGCAGCTTTAAACATGGAGGTAAAATCTCACCTTGACAATGACCATGTAAGACGAAAGAGTGGTTTTCTTACGGAGATAAAAAGAGTCTTATTAGCTGGAAAATACGGTAATTGCTGAACGCCACGCATATACGTTAGCGTCGAGAAAATTGGCTCGAATTAAAGGCATTGCAAAATCTCTAGGAAGACAATGGGTGCTTAGCAATCAACTTGCGAAGATTACCGTACATCATAGTTGAAGGGAACAAACGAGCGCACCATCAATTGCCATCCGGGAAAAATCCGCCATTTGCGCATTAAGTGTTTACAAAATGGCGGGACGCCATTTCACTCCTTTACAACAGTGGTCAAACTCATCTCTTGGGCGGCATACTCGGATTATTTTCATATCAGTGAGCATCATAATTATTTTAGTTACTGAAATATTCCCCTAAAGACTGCTACATATTTCACGCCATCAAAATAATCGCCTGCTTGCGCACACGCTTATCCTAACTACGGTGACGATTTGTGTGGTTAATGGAAGCATTCGAGAGGTATCCAAGACCGAGAGAACGTAAACAACGTACGAAAGAATCTATTTTTGATAATAAGGCTCCACCGTGACTAGGTGAGTCAAAACAAATACTAAATTCTAACTTTTTTCAAATGGCTTTAAAAATCATGCTTTCACTGATGGAATGCGTTCACTATTCAAAATCAAATTAATGTCTGAAAAATACCAATTATGCCATGAATATTTTAATGAACACAAATTTGTAGCCTAAGACGCAAGATCGTTCGATATCGCTTGTATTCTTTCTTCGGTGCAGGTAAACGCAACCATTTCCACCACAAGGCCGCCATTGATGTGCTCATTGAGCATTTACCACCATTACACACTCAAGAAAATCTACGAATATGAGGCGCCAGCCATCATTTCGAACACAAATGCACAATCATCAAAAACGTTGAAAATCCTAGCTATACTTATACAGAATACACAAAAATAAGCGCATTTATGGCGGACTTGTTTGCGTTGCGAAGACCAGTATCGAAGGAAGATTACCACCGATATTGAACGACCTAGCCTTAGATGCAGACTGCAGCGCCACTTCTATGGAATTACCACAGTTTAATTCCAATTTTCGCAGTAATTAGCTAACAATTTAAAGAGTAAGTCGCAAGACCTATCTATTTTACTTTAAATTGATTTTCCATTACAATTCGTTGCTTAAATACAGATCTCATGAATATAGCATTTATATTAGAAAGAACAACGTGATTTTTCAACATGCTCTTCCCATTCCACATTGAAAACCATATAATTTCAAGTTCAACTAGCAAAAAAAAGCATGGAAAGGTAAAATTTTGCTGTTCATATCTTATGGAGGGCATATTTCTCTATAAATATCCACAATATGCAAAAAATTACATCAGTGTCTTTTCTTATTGGAACCACCTTCAGATGACATCATTACGTGCCATTGGAACACGCTCAACGCTAAACAAATTTAATCCATTTGACCAGGATGCACGGCAGGAAAGTACCCAATTAGATTCCATGGTCCTTAACGTGCATTGAAAATGAGCGATTCTTCCGATGATGATATTACCAATGCCACGGCATTGTTGTTCTAAAATAGATTACAACGGAAAGTGAACGATGATAATTCTCTTTGCCTTATGACTTCGTCATTTTCTAATCGAAAAACAAAAAAATAAGACCCCAGCGATAAAACAATTAGGGGATTTATCTTTTCCTCGGGCAACTTACAATTCTTCGTCCATTATTGATGCATGTACACATTTTTTCCGTTTATAAGAATAGTAAAACTATTTTTGTAGATTCTGAGTGTAATATGTTTGTTTTTTGTATGACCAAGTGTTGATTATCTATCTGTAAGCCACGCATGTCTATGTTAATTCAAGGTAGCCTTTACACAGGTATTACCTTTAAGGCTGCCTAAAGCTTCCATGTTTAAAAGAAGTTGTATAATTTTTTTCTTTTAGTTTGTTGGAAGTAATAAACATCAACAATCAATATGTAGTATCTTTTCATTCATGCATACCAGCCATTATCACTTGTTTGAAAAAATTTCTACGACTCTTCGCCCGTAGGTCAAATTTTGCGATAGTTTGGATTCGACAGAATCTTACCCTATTTTTTCCCGTCACTAGACACGGGTTTAGCGCTAGATTTTTCTATGAATGGTGCCATTGTCAGCGAGGCTTAGGACGCTCAAGGAAATCAAGCGCTGCAGTTTAAACTGTCACGATATGTTTCTTTGAAACGGCCTGAGGACCGTTGGAAATTCAGCAATGGATTTGGTTTCTTAAAACATTGTACTGTTGAATACACGCAACTGCATTGAAACTGGTCATCAGTCCTTCGAGCTCAAGATGGGCTATCCGCAAACCTCAAATCTCCCTGATACCATCCTACATCTTAGGTTTCGAATCAAAAAATTCTTTCCGTAACATCCGTCTCGAGCGAAGAGGCAATTCTGCGGTCAAAATTCATCCCGCAACCTGCGGAGTTAGAACCAAACCTTGAGAGCTTAGAAAGAATGGACTCTCTCAATGGATTTCATCTGATGCCTGGAAATCGAAGAGCTATGGAATTGTGGTTGTAATAGCCTTCCAGCACATTCATTTACCGCTGACCTTCTTTCTCACAGACTTAAAGCTGTGTTCGCCATCATTCGATTGAAGTTGAACAGTAGCATAGTGGTAGTAATACTTGGTGCCAGTAGCCTGCAACGGTGGTTTTGTTCATGAGAGGGTAGCTCATTATCAAAGAACTACGGGACTAGCCGCGCAGTAACTTTGATGGAGTCACCCACTCTTGTTCACACAATTTGTGAAATTCACAGCAAAAAAACATTCGCTTGGACCCCATGAGATTCGCAGAGGAAAAGGACGTCCGGATAGCTTAATTGGCTAGAGCACTGTGCGCGAAATCGAGGGATCTGGCTTCGAATCCCAGTCCAGGCGAATATTTTTTCCACTGCGAATTCCACACAGTTGGGGTAGCTCATAACGTGCAACGCAGCCTACATAACATCAAACTTCAAAGGGTGGGAAAAAAACAGCAGCGCCTTTAGGGAAATATTTTCAATCAAAGAAAAGATGGTTAAAGTTACGCAGACATTGTTTGCAACTCATCGGAGGAGACCATATGAACAATTATACAATGGTACTTTGAACCATAGAGAGCAAGAAGTCGACAAGAATAATCAGTCGAGGCATTTGAAGTTTGCAATGGAGGTTATCGACCTTGAGAACCCTTTGATAAGAACGAGGGGGCTACCTTTCTCCTCCATTCGGAATCAGTTCGGAAGGAATGGGTCTTGATACCGTAAAAAGAATCACGCACCGCTGCCACCATGTTTCGATACCACTATAAACAGAAGTACTGCTGAGACCATGGATTATTTCTTCTCGGGGAATTCTCGTAGCAGACAGCACTTGGCAACGAAGTCTGGCGTGATCAAGTGGCGTTTCCTCCGGCACGGATTGAAAGCGAGTGGCGGCCATAACATCCTCCTCTGATGAGGCAGAAAACCTGAGCCAGTATTTCCCAGGATGTAATCACCTTCCGCCTCCGCTTTCGGGACTCCCTTTCCTTTCTGCGGCGGCATTCGCATTAAGAACTCGGCGGTGAAGGACGCGGAGGGATTGAAAATAATTTCCCGAACGGTATATATCATCCACTGCCTCGTGGGAACCAGAGCCGTGTTTCTTCTACGAGGGATCGAGTGGTCAGCACAGCGAACCAATTAATCCGAAAGCGATTAAGGAAACCTTTTACGATATTTGGAAGAATATTTTAGGGTGGTCGGAGTGCGAATCGTGAGTCGTTGAGTGCACATTTTAATAAATTTTCGAGGTAGTCGAAAAAAAATTCTTAGGCTAAAAAAAACATGTTATACGTGTAAATTGCGGTACGTGATTACTCAAGTATCGCAATTTATACGTAGGAAGTAACCATACATGTCGTGATATAAATCATGCAACATTTAAATATATATATATATATAAATGCACTTAGGATCACTCAAGTGACGAATATATAAACAGTTTGCCAGAGGAAGGCAGACGATAAACACAGAGAAACAAAAAAATGAAAAAAATTTCTTGATATTTCGGTGCCACTAGCACCGAAATATCAAGAAATCTCCTCTACGCTCTTGCGACCAAGGTGCTAGTGGCACCGAAATATCAAGAAATTTTGTGCGTTCATTTTTTTGTTTCTCTGTGTTTATCGTCTGCCTTCCTCTGGCAAACTGTTTATATATTCGTCACTTGAGTGATCCTAAGTGCATTATATATATATATATATATATATATATATATATATATATATATATATATATATATATATATATATATATATATATATATATATTTAAATGTTGCATGATTTATATCACAACATGTATGGTTATACTAAGTATTTAAAACTTTCATCGCAATATAAGATTCTATTGACTTGGGTTTACGGCGCAGTATTCTAAATTTCAACGAAAGATATTCATAAAACTTAGTAAATGGGTTCCTATTAATGACATCTATCAAAAGCTAATAAAATCATTCAATCGATTCAATTTTTTTGTCTATTCAAATCTACTTTAACAATAAAATGCCACATGATAGGCACTTCGTGATAATTCGAATACATACGCACAGATTTTCTTCATAACGAGAAATTATACATTTCATATCATTGCACTGGTTGATAGCACACGTCAAGGTATCACGCGAAGTCACATATTCGAAAAAACACGATGAAATATGAATCCCACTAATTTTTAAAATATCGTGCCCGAAAATATCAATAGCCCAAATCATTAAATGCTTCCATTAATGAACGATTTCAATCGATAGTTATGGAATCGTTTCATAACTCATCTACCAATAGTCAATAGCTTCGATTATTCGATCTAATCTTCTACCGCTGGATACAATTTATGACAGTTTATCCTATGCATCCTAGCTAATGCACGTAACAATAAGTCAGTAAGAGTTATTGTTGTGATATAAATGATGCAACATTTAAATATACAGATACTAAGTATTTAAACCTTTCATCACAATATAAGCATTCTATTGACTTGGGTTTACGGCGCAGCATTCTAAATTTCAACGAAAGATATTCACAAAACTTAGCTAATGGGTTCCTATTAATGACATCTATCAAAAGCTAATAAAATCATTTCATCGATTCAATTTTTTTTGCTATTCAAATCTACTTTAACAAGAAAATGCCACATGAGAGGCACTTCGTGATAATTCGAATACATACGCACAGATTTTCTTCATAACGAGAAATTATACATTTCATATCATTGCACTGGTTGATAGCACACGTCAAGGTATCACGCCAAGTCACATATTCGAAAAAACACGATGAAATATGAATCCCACTAATTTTTCAAATATCGTGCCGGAAAATATCAATAGCCAAATCGTTAAATGCTTCCATTAATGAACGATTTCAATCGATAGTTATGGAATCGTTTCATAACTCATCTACCAATTGTCAATAGCTTCGAATATTCGATCTAATCTTCTACCGCTGGATACAATTTATGACAGTTAATCCTATGCATCCTAGCTTATGCACATAACAATTAGTCAGTAAGAGTAAACAAATCAGTCACTTGTCTCAAAGCAACTCCTTTACCTAGTAATTAAGTCTCCAAGTGGTTTGTAATGCATCCGCCATCTTGGCTACTTATGGAACTCATAACCCCATGCCGTAAGTTATGAAACGAATATCGAATGTTTCTGCAACACTTATTGAATGGTTGCCATGACTTATGGGCCCCATTACCTCATAGAATAGATGTGTCGTTCCTGCGACTGGCCATAATACAAAAATGTTCGATAAAATTCCATAATTTTTTCCATTATTACATGCATGGTAATACCCACCGTCTAAACAGGTTTTCTCGAATGAAATGTTTTCGTAATATTCTTCGATTTAATTAAACAATCATTTAAATGTCCATCAAATAGACCCACGATTACCGCTACAGCCACCCTGAAGCCAAGGCGTCCCAGGAAATCTCTCACCTTATTGGGGGCCCCAGATAAAAGTACCACATTAAACTGATTCCAAACATAATCACAATCGCACAAAATTAATACTGATAGTTTCTGGGGCGATGAAATTTTTCCTAAGAGGCCGCAGCCCAAGGGTGTAAACTACACCATTGATCATAATGTTGAATGTAACTCACCCATATGAGGGAATGGTTCTGGAGGTCAAGAAACTATTAAAACGGCACACATACCTGGAAAGAGAAATAATCACTGTTATAAAATAACCAAAAGTGTAAAGCAATTCTTTCAGAAATTTATGAATAATAAAGACATTTATTTTAATTTCATGTACAACATATGGTACAATTTCCACAGACAATAACACCATTTACTTAATGATACAGTTAAACCTGCCTTAAGCGGAACATAGTTAAACGGAAACCTGTCTTATCCGGAGAAGAAGTCGGTCCCGGTGATCGTAGTAGGGTTTCACATGCATTGGTACCCTGTATTAGACGGAAACTGTCAAGCAGAAGAAACGGAATCCATTCCCGGGCACGTGAACCTCGGTTTAGCGGAATTGCAAAATTAGTCCATGCACAATTTTTACCATAAGGAAGTAAAATCCTGAAATATTTTCAATGCCCTCTCCTAGAAAACAATCCTAAGACTGGAACCAATCAATGGTCTACCTCATTATTGACTGATATCATCGTCGTGGGAGGGACTCAGGACAACGCGACATCGACCTTGACCAAAACATGGAACACAGTTTCAATCATGGAACAGTGGCTGAAAAGAAATGGAAATGAAGAGGAAAGATCGGAAAGTCAAACTTATCCACGATAATGCAACACGTCACCCTAAACTTCGCCTTGCGAATTTGGAGCTAGCCTGGTTTCCGGCAAACACACCTAGCATCACTCAGCCGATGGATCAGGGGATGATTAGATCGCTGAAGGCACAATATAGAAAGAATATGATACGGTCGTTATGTGCGGCTGCAGATTCTGTGATTACAGTATCAAAGGTGACCAAAAAATTATCAGTGCTGAATTCCATAAGTTGGATTAATGAGGCAGTGAAAGATATTAATACATCAACTGTTAAAAAATGTTTCGCTAAAGCTGGATTTCTGCCAGAACTGGTACTCGAGGCAGGTAACGAAAGAAATTTCTGTCCAATCTTATCAAAAAATGGATGATCTAAGCAAATTACAGTAGATAGTTGGACATAACACACTTCAATGTCTTTTGTCACAAGACTTCAATGTCTTTTGCTCCACATATCTTTGACATAGCTCTCTCAGCTCAAAGATTATTGGGTTTTGTAAACCGAATGTCAAGGTACTTTAAGCCTGAGAAATCTCTCAAAATGCTGGACTTCTCCTTTGTAAGATGTAAGTTGGAGTATGCTTCTGTAGTATGGAATCCTCACAGTAAGAAACATGTTCAAATATTGGAGAGGGTACAAAAAAGGTTTTTACGTTATCTATATTATACCCAATATAATGTTTATCCAATGTATGAAAATTATGTTAGCTACGAAACTTTGGTAAAAGTGTTTGATTTTCAATATTTGCAAAAAAGAAGAATCATGTGTGATCTATCTTACTTATATAATTTACTTAATACTGGAGAAAATAGTGACTTAATTAGAAAAATTAATTTTGTAGTGCCTAGTATCAATGTGAGGTTATCGAGGAAATTTAAATTGAGCATGGTAAAGTCAAACTACTGTGAAAACTCACCACTGAATAGAATGTGCCGATCTTTTAACATGTACTGTGATATAATTGATTTATGTCAAAAAAGAAGTCTCTTTTGGAAACTGATAAATGATATAGTTTCTTGATATGTTTCGAAATCTCTGTAAAATTTAATTGATTCCAATATGTGTTGTATTTTCTTCTTTTTTGTTTTGTTTGCCCTGTAGTTATTTTGTTGGGCAAACGTTAAACTCTATAAATAAATAAATAACATGGATATTTGTGGACTTCGACAACGATCTTCTAACGAGCGATGAAGATGGCTCCCTGACAGATGGCATAATTGGTGACGAAGCCTGTGAATCCGAAGAAGAAGATATGACCGTAATATGTGAAGAAAACAAAAAGTCTTACAGAAATGTTGGTTTTTGTAAGAATTATCAGAATGCAGTCTAACCAAAGGTAATAATGACTTATTTAACATCTTAAATAGAGCTATCCGCAACGTAGAGAATTGTATTATACAGGAAAAAAGGAAAAACAGATAAAAATGATAGATTATATGCGTATTTCATGGATCGGTTTTTATGTTATTTAGTTCAAATAAAAAAATAATACCACAATGTTAGACTGTTTCATTATTTCTTAATAATTTCGTCTACATGTAGAATTTGAATCAAACCAACCATTAAGGCGATGCATGTTATGGGCGTAATATGGCTTTCACGGTCTCTTTTTACATGTCCGACCCTGGGTTAAGAGGATACCTGTCTTCTCCGGAAAAAAATAATGGCCCCAACAGATTCCGCTAAAGATAGGTTTCACTGGGTTAAGTTAAAAACAACTAAAATTTTTGAACAAATTATACTTCATTGTGAAACCAATAAGTATTTTTTCCCTCTACTACAGTAACATGAATGGTTAAAAGTCATGCTGCAGTAACACAATGGCTTTAAATTACAATAAGAATAGTTATGAAGGCCTCCTACTGGTAATTTCCTCTGAAATTCTCTGCAGTTACCGCCTTTTTTAACTCCTCTGGTTTTATAGGTAGTTAAAGAATTTATCATCTTCGCATGAAAGAAGCCTTAAAAATCGGGTGCCCCGGGCAGTCGCCCGACTAAGGTCTCACCGGAACCAACACTCGTTTTAAATATATTTCTTAAGACGTTTACGTTTATTATTAAAAATACCGAGCTATATAAGGAAATATTATACTATCGGGCCATTAGTTTATTAAGTATCCCGGGAAAAGTGTTCAGTAAAATATTCATCGAAAGAGTGATAAATATTACTTCCGACAGAATATGGGGTGTGCAGTGTGGGTTTATGCCTGGGAGAGGATGTAGTGACCAGCTTTTTTCACTTCAGCAAGTGATAGAAAAATGCATGAGAGTCCGAAAGAAAGTGTACTGTGCGTTTGTCGATTTAGAGAAGGCATATGACAGAGTAAATAGAAAGAAGTTGTGGAAGGTTTTGAGAGACTATGGAGTGAATGGGCAGTTATTGAATTTTATGATGCGATGTATGACGATAGTAAGGCAAGTGTAAGAGTTAACGGGGCTCTGAGTGATTGGTTTGTAATAAATCGGGGTGTATAGCAAGGATGCGTAATGTCTCCATGGCTGTTTAATGTATTTATGGATAAATGTGTTAGAGACGCATGTAGTGAAAACGACGGTTTTTTTATTGGAAATGTAAACGTGCGAGTTCATCTATATGCGGATGATGTTGTTTTGATCTCAGACAGTCAACAGGGATTACAGAAGCTCCTAGAAAAGTTTTGTGAATCAACAGTGTGAATGGAATTGAAGGTAAATGCGTGCAAGACAAAAGTAGTAGTTTTTGATAAGGAGAATGGGAACTAAACCAAGAGAACTGTGGGAAGGGCTCATGCAAAACTAATTCCGAGCACCGAATTCGAATCACATCCGGTCGCAATCCAAGACGTCGGCCCAGGAACGAGATAAAGACCGAAATTTTTCTCTCGGAGAAATCACCCGTCACTGAACGGTAGGACGGGAGAACACCCACAGCGAACACAACAAAGGAAAAACTGTTCGGGAACCAGACACTAATCGTTCCCCATCGTCCCGACCATGTCCCGCCAATGGCTAAAATACAACCCTCAAGAGCGACACCCTCTCCTGGAGGGAAATCAATTTATCGAGCAAATGGACCCGCGCGCTTGATCCGGACGCCCTTTTGATTAAGGTTTCGAAAGCGAGTGGGCGGCGTTGGGAAGATATCTGCGAGAGATGGAGGAGGAATAGTCCTTAAGGGCCTGTTTCAACATCTAAGCCGTTCACGAATTCGTGAGGACTTCGTCCCGTAAATTTTGGCGAGTCCGTTTTGCAATTGAAGAAAACCAACCAACGTCTGGTGATTTCAACACGCATTCATGAATAAACATCGGGGTCAAAACTACCAACAAACACCAATGGCCAATTCGTAAAAAACCTTTCATTGAATGTAGCCAATACTTAGATGTGTGACCTGGGGGAACTCGAACCCTGTGATAATTATATTAAGCAAAATTGGCAAAGTTAACGCATTTTTTTCGATTTTGTATTGTTCGTCTACATCTAGGAAATGCCGTACAAGCCACCACTAGGGTGTGTGGCATGGTACTCAAACGATATCGTACTGTCAACCAAATTTAATTCAAACTCTTACAATACGTGTTTCAACTGCCTAGCAGTCATCATCAGGTAAGACAAATCTAACATAAACAGACATGAGCATATACAGAGTGTCCCATTGATCGTGTGTCATTTTTGACCTGTAATTTTAGGCACTATATTTCATGCCATATGGATGAAATTTGGTACCTGGGTAGAAAAAGGTTGTAAATTTTGTTGAGTAGAAGCAAAATTTTATAAATTTGACCTTTTGACCCCAGAAATAAGGTCCAACCAAAAATCCAAATTTTGCCTTATGGGCTTTCAATGTTAAATTATTCGAAATACAAAAAAGACAGAATTATTTTTCGAAACTTTCAATTATTTGGTTTTTGGGCACGAAGAACACATTAGAAGAGCAACCCCAACGTACGGGTTGAGCGGTACGAGTTGAAATATAGTGCCTAAAATTACAGGTCAAAAATGACACACGATCAATGGGACACTGTATATTGGGAGTTACATTGTCCAAACAGAGTAGTGGGGGGGGGGGGGTTGGGGATGGTTTTGGTATGATAGGAGGGGAAGGCTAAAATCATGAATGGGAAATGATGCTTTGTTCGCCCAAAAAAATAAGATTACGTCAAACACCAGATTTGCGTCAAACACCATTCATAATTTTAGCCTTCCCCTCCTATCCTATCCCCCCCTTACCCGTACCACAACCATCCCCACCCCTCCCCCCCACTACTGTGTTTGGGCAATGTAACTCCTAATATAATTAAAAAAAATGCTCATGTCTGTTTATGTTAAGATTAGTCTTACCTGATGATGACTGCTAGACAGTTGACACACGTGTTGTAAGAGTTTGAAATAAATTTGGCAGACAGTACGATATTGTCTGAGTATCATTGTTAAATACGCTGTTCTACAATATCTCGCTGGAGAAAGTGGAGTTTATGTGTGGCATGGGGAGATTCCACACCAGGGAAGCACCGCCCATCCCAATTCAAATCAGAACCGCGCACTCTCCGTTGGCCTAAAGACGCTGGCCGAAAGCAGTCAGGATAAAAATACGCCGTCAGAATAGAAACAAGGAGAGTGCTATGTAGTAGAACATGCTACCAAGAAACACTCGTTAAGATATAACAACAGTTAGCATTGTTTATGCGATCATTCGGAAGAGACGCTTTACTCACAAATTGCGAGAACCATTAGAATAAGTTCAGTCAAACGAACATGAGAAACGACTATACTATTAGAGCGCACTGAGTTGACACATACTGTACTCACGTCATTTTTATTTCACAAAAAATGTCAAGGTTTACAGCAGGACGTAATACTTCAACGACACCGTTCGGCATGCAGTAATTTTTGCATGAATAAGTTATCACGATTTCGCAAATATTGACTCCGTGATTCGAAATTGGTAGTGAATACGCAAGATTCTTCGTCAGGGACTTGCATGTCAATGAATCGCCAATCAGAGTCAACACTTGTTTTTATTTCCATCTCCTCAAATAATTCTGGAGGAGGATGACTCCGTGGAGCCTATTCCAGCATCCACGTCGTCCGCGAAGTCGTGGTCTCTCCGCATTGTAGAACTTCTTCCGAGCATCTATATGTTCCGTTCATTCTAATCAAAGAGGAGAGGGCACTTGCTAAGGTGGCTGTAACTGTAACTAAAAACTGTAACGTAGGCGTGGCCAGTCCGCCATCTTTGTGAACCCTGAGTCTCCTTTCGCGATTACGGGCTGACGCACTAATTTTGCAATTTTACTGTGTTATCCATCGATAACTTACAGGTTAACAGCATGCACACACCTCTTCAGTGTACTGCCTTGCCCCCAAGTTGTAAGGAAGTACACGCCTTATCCTTAAATTTTTTTGTTACTTATTTAAAAAAATAATAATCCGCATTCCCGGAGAGAACTAAAGTAAAATCGAGTAAAATCCATAGTCCGTTGTCTCTGGCGTGACTTCGCGGAATTTGCTTAGCATTGTAAATGATAAGTAACCTCCTTATTCCACATATTTACCTATGTGGAAAAACTAAGCTACTTATCATTTACAACAGATTCCATAGCACAAAGCAGCCAAAATATGTTACAATAATACATGAATTTGAAACAGATGGAGGATATTCATGCTATTACAATCGCTCATCCGTCATTCCGTCTTTGTATGCAAAAGAAAGTAAAAGAAGGGTAGGGTTGACCAATGTGGTTGTTATTTCCATTGCCAGGCAAGATTTTGATAACGTATTACCCTTTCCATCCACCTCAATGTTTATAATTAACAACTCACTCGATAATTTCCGCATTCCAAGCAATTAATTCTGACGATCACCACTAGATTTTATTCGTTAATGCGAATATGGATCGCTTCCACAAGGGCACCCCTAAAAACTTGCATGTACATTAATGTTTCCATTCACCGTGGAGATAACGAAAATATTAGTTCTGACTTTCAAATTGCGGTTGTTTCGCGAATACATTGTCGGTTGCATGATTCACAAGGAACAGCATACCAATGTCGCTCGGAAAGTTAAATCACTCATTTTTGTGAGAAATTAATCGTATACAAAGTTTCAATCAAATCTGTACATACCTCTACATGTTAGTCTGCAAACCATATTAAGGGTGTTCGGCATTTGACAGTTTACATAAATTAAAATCACCCCAACAATTATAATTAATGCAACATTGGAGCCCGTCAACCTGGATACATCTACATCTACACATTACCCTGCAAGCCACGACATGGGTGTTTGGCCGAGGATGAATTATCACCAACATGAACTACAGTGTCGAAATAAAATTTCACCAACAAGCACCATACTATTCGCATGCTACAAAGACTACAGAAACTGATAAAATTATCTACAATGTAACTATGAAAACGTGATACATGAGTCACGAAGAGAACATGCAAAACATGGTGTTATCACTACTCAGCAGATTTAGAAACATGCATCAGGGTGCACATCAATTAATCAGCTACCCTACCTGTCAACTAGCCTACTTCGAAGTCTTAACGCAGCCGTTATCATATATATTATAACAGAAATGTCTTTTTCTGTCATTCCGTATATGCTCCGTTAATACTGCACCTACAGTTATAAATGAGGTATCATTTTAAACGTTGAATCACCGGCTTCTGACGAAAAATACAATCTCAATCTCAAATTTCACTATTTACCCATTAATTTGACTTAAAAGTTTCGATTTTTCCATGTCGATTACTCGCTCGAGGTATATCGACTCCACACATTTTTTTAATTCTAAACTTCAAAAAAAGGTTTAAAATGAAAATAGTACGAAATACACAGTGATTGTACATGGGTGAATGGTCATCTGGTAAGTCAATGCAATTAAAACTTTTTTATTTCATATCATCCGCATATATTATTTCTCAAAGGTGTTTTTTGTCGCAACGCCATAACTCCCATAATTATTCATCAAAATTAATGATTCAAACATTGTTTCAAAGCTTATGTTCCCCAATATTGATTAAAAATAGAAAAATTGTTTAAAATTAAAGTTTTGGTCAAAAAAATGATAAAACGCCATCTGCTGACAATATAATCAACTAATATGTTGGCAATGGTTACGTGCTTAAAAGACTGTAGAAGGCGCCATCTATTAACACATCGTTTAGTAAGATTGTTTACATTCTACATGCAATCAGTGCGACCGTTTACTGTTTACGTTTACGTTATGTATCTCTAGCACAAACAAAAATAACATATGATTGTCCGTGGGAAGAAACAGGTAGAAGAACAGGGAGAAAGAAGGCAGAAACAGGAAGAAGATGCATACAGTGCGAAATATTCGACAGGTAGAAGAACAAGAAGAAAGAAGGAAGAAACAAGAAGAAGCTGCATACTGAGCGAAATATTCGCTCGGGTCATCTAGTGGTCTCTTATTGATCGCGGTTGAATGACATTTTAAACCTCTCTGTTCTACAATCTATTTCATTTATTTTATTCTCAATATCTGATCCACTGTCGGTCGGGTCGGGAAGTACGTCGGAGTTCGGAAGAGACATTGATAACTCCGACGAAAAATAAATTGGATTTGAATCTATGTAAAAGATTGAGTCTAATTTTCAAATGACGATCAGAAATCGATTCCTATCCAAGTTGTTACAAGATAGAGGAAAAGATAGAGATCAAGGGAGAGAGATGGCAGACGAGAAAAGAGACGTGAGAGAGATTCGTGGATCGGACAGAATGATTCGAAAGGCTAATCTCCCGCGCTCCTCGGACGGGGCATTTCCCTGGATTCTTTTCCCTTCGCATGCTTTGGTCGAGGGGAGGGATGGGCGTGGGGGGAGGATGAGATTTGGGGGCGGGGATGGGGAGAGCAGGAGAGGGGAGGGAGGGGGAGGAAGTCAAGAGGGAGGGCGAGAGAAAACCGGTTGTCTAGCACTTCGCCCACCCCCCTCCCTTCTAAACCACCGCCTCACCTATCCCTCCCCCCCCCTCCATGCACCATCCCCCTTTTGAGAACCAATCTCTTCACATAACCCCACTTCACCCCGTCTCCCCCAACCCTCCTCTTCCTTTCGTCTTTAAGACGGCGTCATCACATGGGAGGTGTTCCCTTGCGTTCTTCCCAGCGTGCGCTCCTCAACGAGCTCTCTTGGCATCAGGAGCGCGTTCCGTCGGAGGATAGATGCGTATCTAAATCTACGAAATACCGCGCAAGCCACAACTATTTTTTGCCGGACGTTCAACTTTTTTTGCCAGAGCCAAACAATACTTAGAATACGTAGGATTTAATTTTCTCCCGGCGAATATTTGCTGTAAATTTTTCTCCGGATTCTGTCCGGGAAAGATGCTCCATCTTCTTCGTTGTCGACGTTTCGATGGGAGACTTTTCCATCGTCGTCAGGGCCGTTGATCAGCGGCCCTGTATCCTTATTCTGTAACTCGTTAAGAAATCGTCGTTAGCCCGTCCGTACCGAAAATCCTCAGATGTAACGAATCTTTCCTAGCGACAACGCCATTCTGTAACACTACCTAACGACAGGCAATCGTTACATTTTCTGTAGCGAAATTTCGGTTCTTAACGACGAAACATAATATTTTTTAGAGCACCTCGCATGGAGGCTACGATTTTCCACCAATCAGATGATGCTCCCAGACGGACAAAAACGAAGCAATATTTTGACGCACAAGCGATTAGCTCACCTCGTAGTGATGATGGTTATGACGATGACGATGATGTCACCTCATGACGATAAATAAGTCTTCTATCGATACGTCGGCAACGAAGAAGATGGAGCATCTTACCCGGACGGAAACATGAGAAAAATTTACATCGGTCGTCAACAGCCCTGATGACGATGGAAAAGTCTTCCATCGAAACGTCGGCAACGAAGAAGATGAAGCATCTCAACCAGACGACAACCCGAGAAATATTTACAGCTATACTTAAAATACGCTGCCAGTATTTGGGATCCTCAACCGGTAGGCTTAAAAAAGGAGTTGGAACGCGCGCAGAGAAGATCAGAAAGATACGTTAAAGGCCGTCATGATAATGACCTCTTGCAACAAGTTGGATGGGAATCACTTTCATACCGTCGATTGAAAATTAGACTCAATCTTTCATGTAAATTCATTGCCAAGCTCTTTTCCGTCGAAGTTTCCAATATCTTCGAACCCCAACATACTACGGTAGACCAAATCATGAGAATAAAATAGAGGAAATAGATGGTAGAACAGACAGGTTTAAAATGTCGTTTTTCCAAAACGATCGATAGGAGACCACGATGGCTGCGTTATGACTTTGAATTAGGTTAGTTGATAGGTAGTGTAGCTGATTAATTAATCTAATGCATGTTTCTAAATCTGCAGACTAGTGCCAACACCATGTTTTTGCATGTTCCCTGCATGACTCTTGCGTCACGTTTTCATAGCTATACAATGGAATATTTTAGTAGTGTCCGTAGTATTTGTAGTAGTAATAGTGTGGTGCATGTAGGTCAAAGTAAATTGGATTGGATATTTGGGGAGGCGACCGACGGCTAAGGTCATTTTCACCGTAGGGGGCATAGTTATGGGAGTAAGGGTGAATAGACACCCGACGTAGGCATTAGCCTGCTCTTAACGTAAGTCGCCAAGGGGACCACGGCTTAACGTCTCATCCGACAGAGGGAGTACTCTACTTGAAGTGCCCTCCACAAGACACTCAAGTAAGGATCGGGTTTCCTCTGAAAAACATCCCTCTCTGCAGGGATTTGAACCCTGGCCGCCCGTGTGGTAGGCGATTACTCTAGCCACCACACCAACCCGATCCCTTAAAAGTAAATTTCTTCACTGTAGTTCATGTTGGTGATAAGTCATCTCCGGTCAAACACACTTGTGGTGGCTTGCAGGGTAATAAGTAGATATAGACGAACACTCCCAGCCACACGCCCATGCGTCGGCTCGCAGGGTAGGTCGTAGATGCAGAATATATTGAATGGAGAGCTTTCAACGAAACGCGTAGCAGATCCCGATGTAGAACGCCAGGCCGAACGCAAGGAATATCGCAGGATAAGAAACTAGTCCCGCGGGTGATGCCCGCTTTCACAGGCCATCTCCGCCTTCCCACGCTCCCTCCTCCACACCGAAGGCTGCCTCTCATACTACCCTCTCCACCCCCTCCTTTGTTATCGAAGATACCCCCCCCCCCATCACACTACTCACTCTCATTTCTCCCTCCCCTCCCGCCACACAGCTGAAATCCTCCCCTCAAAACAACCCTCCCTCAATGCCTACCGCCTCTCCCCTCACACCACGGAGACCTCACAGAAGAGGAGGTGAAGAGTATGAGAGAAGTCGAGGAAAGTGGACGAGGAGGAGAAGTTGAGGGGCAGGACAGCCCAGGGAGGTAGGTAGGTATTTCCTTCGCCTCAGCATTCTCCCTCTCTCACCAACTCTCCTCTTTCCTTCTCCCAGTTGCATACACACGCGATCGCCTTCGTCCTGCCTTCCTCATATGCTAGACTTCTCGCTCTCCAAGTCACCACTTTCTTATCTCATTCTCCTTCGTCCTTCTGTGTACGAGACCGCGCGATGAATCCGCGCCCAACGATGCTCATTACACAGATGCGCGTGGCCTGAAGAGGCACATCAAGCCTAGAGTAGGGTCCATGTTTCCTCTCCTTTGCCGTAGTTACTGGTCTCCATCTTCATATTACCCAGCTTCTTCTGCCTGGCCTGAAGAGGCACATCAAGCCTAGAGTAGGATCCATGTTTCCTCTGCTTTGCCGTAGTTACTGGTTTCCATCTTCATATTACCCAGCTTCTTCTGCCTGGCCTGAAGAGGCACATCAAGCCTAGAGTAGGGTCCATGTTTCCTCTGCTTTGCCGTAGTTACTGGTCGACATCTTCATATTTCCCAGCCTCTTCGTCTACATCTACCCTGCAAGACATCTCAAGTGTGTTTGGTCGGGGGTGACTCATCACCAACATGTTTGGATATTTGGGGAGGCGACCGACGGCTAAGGTCATTTGCGCCATAGGGGATAGGTAAGGGTGGAAGGGTGGATAGAAACCCGGCGTCGGCTTTAGCCTAACTCTTAACGAAAGGCGCCAAGGGGACCACGGCTTAACGTCTCATCCGACAGATGGAGTACTCTACTTGAAGTGCCCTCCACAAGACACTCAAGTAGGGATCGGGTTCCTCTGAAAACATCTCAGCTGGCATTTGAACCCTGGCCGCTCGTGTGGTAGGCGAGTACTCTATCCACTACAGCAAACCCAATCCCCGCCAACATGCACTACAGTGAAGACATTAACTTCCAACACTATACACCATGAGAGAGTACGAGAAAGAAGCTATTTTACACTTGTCAGGCCTCATTTAGAATATGCCGCTAGTATATGGGATCCGTACGAGGAAGGTATGATTAAAGAATTAGAGCGCGTGGAAAGGAGATCTGCAAGGTTTGTTAAAGGCCGTTATGATAATTGTATTAGTGTTACGAGGTTAATAGAAGAACTAGGATGGGAATTACTATCAGAACGCAGGTTAAAATTTAGGTTATACCTTTTAAGTAAATTCGAAACAGAGTTGTTCACAGATTACGTTAGATATATATTGAGAACCCCAGCGTATTATGCTAGGTTTGATCATATTAACAAGATTAGAGAGATAGATTGTCGTACCGATAGATTTAAAATGTCATTTTTCCCTCGTACTATAAGAGAGAACAACAGGCAGCGTAGCAAAGGGATAGGTAGGTGAAATATTGTTAGAGTAGTCTGTAGTGCATGATGCATGTAATAACAACCAATAATCCCTTCCTTATTATGTATATACTAACCATCTAGCTCCATGTGACCCTATTTTCTAGCATGTCTCCCTTAAATATCCTAGTTGCATGTCAATAGTGCATGTTTGGTGATCTTCACCCCCTGCCACACACCCTCGTGGTGGCTCGCAGGGTATCACGTAGATGTAGATGTAGATGTACACCACAGTTGGTGCGAAGGCTTCCGTGGTGCTCCGATGATATAGGCTGCATTTTGGGGTTTTCACCGCGTTGTTGTTTTTGGTGACAACAGTTTCGCCTACGTTCCAGAAGGCTTCTTCAGGTTGAAGTGAAGCGTGAAGTCGAAACTGTTGTCACAACAACGTGCTGAAAACACTAAAATGCACCCTATCTCAACATGCAACGCATTATGTGTATGCTACAGAAACTAATGCACTTATCTATAATGTAACTATGTAAACGTGACAAAATAGTCATTCAGGGAACATACAAAACATAGTATTAGCACTACTCGGCAGATTTAGAAACATGCATTGGGGAGCACATCAATTAATCTATAAAACAGATTAAGTGATGATTTAATAAAATAGAAATATTTTTGCTCCACGAGAGATCAAGAGTTAGTTTGATTCCGAGGTATTTTACAGATCTAAAGTTTCTAATTGGGTATGTTATACGCAATAGCTATATTGGATAACTGTATTGTTAAATGCAATAGTTTCTTGATTATCTTATAATCTCTAGAAAAAGACCACGCGCACCCATGTTAAGACTTGCACCCAGCATTTCGACGAGCGTAATAAGAAATACAATCCGCGAAATAATTGATTTTCTTTCAAATAAAACAAACCCGACTTCTTCGCGAGTGACCGCAGACTGACGCACCATTCTCCAATTTTGAGTGTCTTGTTCCGTCTTCTGCAGCCTCAAATTCAATTCACTAGTCTAATGCAACCGCTATCGGTGGCGATGGACTTGACGCATGCGGTGAATATAGCGATTTTTGCTCTTTCAAACCATGCTTAACTTTTTCAAACAGCATTTAGCTGTGAGGGATGCGAACCATACAACTGACCCCCAACAGACTCACGCAGTGCTTCAAGGGGCCTACCCGCCTTAAGAGTTTGCGGGAAGGTCAAAGGGATAGAAAATACGTGTAAGACGCACACCCTCTTTTTCAACCACGATATCTGGGAGTAAAGGCGCGCGCGTTAGAAGACAGGGTAAAATCCCGAAGCGTAGAGCATAATGAAGACACAGCACAGTCATTTAGGGAAACTAGAATATTTAACAGAATATAGCGAAGCGCCTGATCACACCTTCCTGGTGTCAATGTGGGCCAACGTCTGCTGAGGCGAAATCACAAGTAGAGGTGTTTATACACTAACATGCATCAAATAGTCCTTCACAACTATACGTCCGATGCGGACGAGCACTTCAGTAAACGATCGGATAGGTATCCCTCCGCTCGTTATTACACATGAATATCCATATAACTTAAAGAGCAACACGCGTGGTACCGAAATGTATACCATAACTATGAGGGAATCCAGAGTTGACCGAAATTAGTTAGAGAAAAAGAGTTAGGCGTGAGAGGAGACTGGAGCGTCCACATCTCGCCTCAAAAAGTGTTGACGTTTTATCTAGCACATCTATCAACGAATCTCTTTCCCACAGTTTCTATTTTTATTCGTGCTTCATTTTTTTAGGTTGAGGTGGGAAAAAATACGGGCTGGAAGAGGGAAAGAAAGGCACTTTATATGGATTTATATCAAATTACATATTTTAATTGGCACTAAATAAAATAGGTAAACAAGGATACGTGGCCTTTTCAGCATGGATTTTACTGACATTGTAACTTTTACAGACCATAGAATAATTTCCACTACACCACGACCCGGGATTCGATGGCTAAGCATTATCATCAGGTCAGCCATCGAAACCCGGGACGCGGTTAAGTGTAAATTATTCTATGGTCTGTAAAAGTTACAAAGTAAATAAAATTGTGAAGGAGTGTCCCAAAGTTAACGAAGATCGAGTTTAATTGAAATGAATTTTACAGCCGTATATTTTGCTTTTTCTATAACAAGCTTCCATTGACGATTCAATTACCTTCTGAAACTGGAATTTGGTAAACTTGTTCATATGTATCGCATAATATATCCTCTTTTAATGAGATCAGTATATCATGTGCTCAACTAGCCATTCCGCTTTGAGAAAAAGAGTTATGTCGGGATGGGGGACTCTAACGTGCCGACTAAATCTAACCCCATAAAATTGGACACTTTATCCGTCTATCTATCAGCGTATCTCTTTCCCACCGTTTCTATTTTCCTCCGCGTCTTATTTTTTTCTCAATGCAGCTGAGTTGGGAATAAAAAAGGGCCGGAAGGGAGTAGAGCAGGAGAAAAAAAAGGGATTTAGGTTGCCCGGGCATAAGAAGGGGAGAAGGTCTTTCTCGGCTGTGGCATGCGGACCACCTTTAGACAGCCCCGACCCCGAAGGGTGCGCTTCAACCATTCACTCCACGGAGAAGTTTCTAGATGAAAGAATACGGACAGGATATCGCGCCATAAGGTATGAAAGTGTCAAAGGTTTCCGGTAGCGGAATTGGGTTTTAAGTGATACCACTGCCAAGTAAATATCGCCCTGCAATACTTGACCAAAAAGAAAAACGATATCCGCGTCCTATGAAGGATTCAAACTTAAAGCCTCCGGCTTTGCAGGCCGGGACAGGTTTTCGACAAAATAAATTAACTGAGATATGTCAACCAAATTTACGTCGATGGAAAGGGAATACTATGGACCCTACAAGTGTATAAAATCGGGAGGAGTTATCCTGCCTTTCAACAAAACCTAATGTTCAGGCATTAACAAAAACTTTGTTAAGTTTTACGTAGAATATTTATTGGACAGCCGTCTTTGTGGGGATCGGGTTGGTGTGGTGGCTAAAGTACTCGCCTACCACACGGGCGACCAGGGTTCAAATCCCAGCAGAGACAGATGTTTTCAGAGGAACCCGATCCCTACTAGTGTCTTGTGGAGGGCACTTCAACTAGAGTACTCCGTCTATCGGATGAGACGTTAACCGTGGTCCCTTTGGCGCCTTTCGTTCAGAGTAGGCTAATGCCGACTGATTTTCTGCTGATTTTCATCATTTTTTGTTCTTTATATTTGCTTTGACTGCAGAATACTTTTGAAAAAATGTTTGCATCACCATTGCTCGGTAACTAAGGAGTTGCGACCCCATGTTGATACGACAAAAATGATGAAATCACCTACAGAAGTTTAGAACATTCCGCCAAAAACATCCTAACCCGCCTAACATCCTGTTCAAGACAAAATAGTAAATTTCAATCCATTTAACACCAATTTTCCCAAAATAATGCTAGAGAAAACTAAATTCAAGAATAACCAAAACAGATTTGTAATAACAAGCATTACCATCTCTGACGTCAAATGGAAAAAGAACAACCTTTGCTAATTTCACTAGTAAGTTTTATTCACGACCCGGGTTTCGACAGCTAATGTAATCTTACCTGAAAGATGGAAAAAGAACAAACGACCAGCGTTTCGACAGTTTATGTCATCTTACCTGAAGATTACATAAACTGTCGAAACCCTGGTCGTGAATAAAACTTACTCGTGAACTTTGCAGTTTGTTCTTTTTCCATCATGGAGAAATTTCACAAAGTTATCCCTGACAGTGTTCGTTTTGTTAAATGTTCTGACGTAAAAAAATACAATAACTTAGGCCTTAATGATCAGCTTGCTACACTAGGCAAATACGAAGCACGGTGGGAGAGTCTGCGACGGTCGGCTGTTTACCGGATTCACACGCTCAGAACACAGAGGTGGGAACGCCTTGCTGGGAAAAAAATTAACATCCGCCTGTCTCTGGCTAGGCATACGGCTCATTTTAAACCGTGAAATATGCACAAATGTATCACAAAGAAAATCTTCACAAAAAATTAAAAAAAAGGATGAGAGCCGAATAACGACATATATGATAGAGGAATGAAATCTGTGAGAGGATGGGGTAGCCAAGGAAAGTTTAAGATGCGGGTAGTAGAAATGGTAGAACATCGAGGACGAGTCATTTTTCACCATTAACAAAATACAGATATATATTCACGGAGTTAAAACACACATAGGTAGTTTCTTCGTCCAATAAAACAATCGAGAGTCGAGAAGAGATCTATGTACTAAATATGTAGTAGATTCATACATATATATATATCGTTATTGACGAAATAAACCCGTTTCATGAGTATACTCTTCTCGGGATACACATCGGGACAACGATTCCATAATTTCCAACGTTTCGGCGTCTCGCTCACCATCATCAGGGCTATGAAAATTACACAAAATTGGCTGCCTTCTACAGCCAGCTGGCCCGGCTCCTAAACCCCGCTGAGAGGTCACCTCAGAGATATCTAGAAGAACTAACTCATAACATTCGCTGGGAAAGAATTTATTATTACGTCAAACGTTTCAGTTTAGATGCGAAAAATGCGTTCCATCACGGAGGCATTATCTCCCAAAACCAGTTCGATATTTCCATTAATGTGTGTACCCAACGTCGTGAACCCGGCGATTTACGTGAATTCCGGTGCTCTCCTTATTCAGAGGGAATATAACTCTTATTTAGATAACAGCCACATATGTCACAGCGTGGTGGAGAGTGATCCTTACAAGTCATAGGTGGCTGTCATTGAAGACTCAATAGAGGATGAATATTAAGAGTCTCAAGAATAACAGAGCATGTACGCAGCAGTACACGGATGTTACAGAAGCGAAGGAGGTATAAAATGATAGGTTTTTGAGGGAGAGATTATTAAAAGAGAGCCAGTTTTATTGGACTAAATACGGAAATCAGATTTTTGACTCGGCCAGCAAAGAAAGAGAGCGGCGTGATGGATATGTTTGATGAAACTTCTAAGTGAATTTTAGTGAAATGATTTTTGACACAAGTTTACACGAATACTGACGAAATATTGAAAATATTGGAGTTCTCTGAAATAATTTCTCACCGATGGTGTTTACACTCTATTGCGCGATTTTCCTTTCAAATATTGAAGATGATTCCACCGAGAAAGGCCTTAACTGCCATTTTGTCCATTCATATCCGAAGGGAATAGCGAGATAATAACGTAAGCTGAAACTTATTAGTGCAGTTTGCAATAATTTTGACACAGACTTTAACACAAATGTTGAAAATATTGGAGTTCTCCAAAATAATATCTTAACTTTGGAGTTTTTACTCCATAGCGTGGTTTTCCTCTCAAATGTTTAAGGTGGCTCCACTGAGAAAGGGCATAAATGGCATTTGATTCATATTCAAAAGGGAATGGCGTGATGGGTATGTATGTTGAAACTTTTTGGTGACATTTTCATACCCTACACTTCAGCGGGAATGCGGATTAATTTTAATCTAAATAAAAATACAAAATATGTAAGAAGAATGCACATTAAAGAAGTAAGTTCATACTGATTTATAGTAATTTAGCATGGAAAAACGTCGTAAAATTGCAAAATTAGTGCGTTAGACCACTAGCGCTTTAGGAAAATGAGCGTCTAAAAAGATATCACTCACTTTAGTCAGTCTCACTTGGTGGTATTCCATCATTAAAAAACAAATAGGCCAACTTTTACTAAAACCACTAGATTTATTAAAAAACGACCCAGGTTTCGATGTGCATTCACATCATCTTCAGGTAAATGAAGACCGAAGTACAGGTCTTATATAGTCAACATTACCAGGTGAGGAGAGGGAGGGGGTGGGAAGTGGACAAAAAGGAGGAGGGTGGTCCTGTATACCTAATGGAATGTAATAAATGTGGTGGATAGTATGTTGGACAGACGTGCAGAAATTTTCAAATTAGACAAATGGAGCATAAAAGGGATTTTAGAAATTTTCATTTTAACGGAAGCAACTTCGCCAAAAATCTTCTAACCCACGGACATAAAAGTGATTTTACCATGACACCTCTCCATTTTACTAATGACAGACGCAAGCTGAATGCTTTAGAACAGCTAGAGATTTAAAAAAACCAAGTTGACCGTGATAAATTCCTTGTCAATGAATGTATGCTCCCTGCCTATTCCCCCATCCTCAAAGCTTTAATCCCCTCCTCTTCGTCCTCCTAGCCCCTCCCCCTTCCGCGACCACCCTCCTCCTGTTTTTCTTCTCCCCCCTCCCTCTCCTAACCTGGTAATGTTGACTATATAAGGCCTGTAATTCGGTCTTCATTTACCTGAAGATGATGTGAATGCACATCGAAACCTAGGTCGTTTTTAATAAATCTAGTGGTTTTAGTAAAAGTTGTCCTCTTTGTTTTTGAAGTCTAAAAAGATGGCAGACTGGCTTAAGCTTCTAGCAATGGCCAGCCAGTGTCCTCTTCATATACCTCAATGGTTTTGACTTAAATAGTGGCAGTGGAACCTCCTTAGTGAGTGAATTCATAAGCTACTGCTTTGGTGATAGCCAGTTTCCTAGGTCAAACATGAGAATCTACGTCCTTTGACTGCGTATACTTGGAGAGGGAAAGACTTTTATGGGTATGCATGTATAAACTTATTAAATTTCCCTACTAACGCGGGCAGCTCACGAGGTTGGTTCCTGTCTCCATCTCCAAAGTACTCCAATCACTTTACTGTTACCTCCGCACTCATCCGTCAACATTTCTTTTTCAGCCCCGTAATTTCTCCGGCCGTACTTAATTTTGATAGAGAAGGCGGGGATTAATGAGCTCCCTTTTTAAGAGTACAGCACACGTCCGAAAACGTTTTTGAAAATGAGAAAAAAGAAACGCAATCCCTCGTGAAACATCCCCCCCGTGAATTTGTGTGTGCAGCGGACCGTCGATAAACGAAGTTGAAAAACTCCTCGTGCGTGCTCATTAAGTTTTATATTTTTTTGCACTGCGCCAAGTCGCGCTCGGAGATTCCCACGTAAAAATAGAGCTGGGAGCTAAAAAGCGTGTAATATCAACCGCCTCCCATATAAAGTGTCTCGCGAGTCATTTCCCAGTGCCTAGAATGCTGGTGTCTGCACTTCCTGGGATCCTCTTCGCGAGGAAGAAGCCTCGTGTGCGAGACAAGACAGCTCCTCCTCGGGGGATATTAAGTACCAACCTACGCTATTAAATACAGTACTGATTTAAGTTATTTTCGCCGCTGTAATTTTCTCGTGATTATAATAAATACTCCGAATGCATTTATTTACCATAAATGACCGCATCGTCTGAGAATAATTTTATTTACTACTAACTCGAGAACTTACGTCATTTAAATAAATAATTAATACAAGGGGTATAACTAATAAATTCAGGCTTCACTTTGTGGAACCTCTCCATATCGGAAATCAAAAACTTTCAAGTAATGGTCCATTAATATATTTTTTATTGTTTACGACCCGGGTTTCGTCACGTAATGACATCTTCAGGTACAAATATTATTCCACATGGGTATACATACAGAATCAGGTGCAGATGAAGCTTCCCCGCCTTCCTCTGCACCTGATTTTGTATATATACCCATGTGAAATAATATTTGTACCTGAAGATGTCATTACGTGACGAAACCCGGGTTGTAAACAATAAAAATATTAGTGGACCATAACATGAAAGTTTTTGATTTCCGATAATACAAGGGGGCCGATTACGCTTCCTTGTGGAACACCGGATATGACCTTAACCATATCAGAGCTAATACCACCAATATCGATCTTTTAGATTTCCATGACTGAGAAAGTCCCGTATCCAATTCACCATATTTTTATTTACTCCACATGATTGCAATGGACAGACGAGTTTTTTTGTGAGAAACCACGTAGAAGGCTTTTTCGAAATGGAGGAATATCGCGTCAACTAGCTTTTTCCATTAACCACATCTTAGGTTTGTTGCTATTATTGAACGCGTTAAAATTTCGCTGGAGAGACGATCGTAATGATTACCAGGACGAAAAGAAGAGGAAAAGTCCAATTAAATGCGGCAGAGTTACTATAAATTTATTGACCAAACGATTGGAAATTGGAACGAGTCTCCATACCTATAGGCTTGAAGAACCTGGGGGACGGGCTGAAACCCCCCACCCCTGGGTGCGCTCCTGGTCGCCCCTCATAAAGAATTTATTTGCTGATATTGATTTCTTAAACCGCACGTTTAGTCGAGAGATACCCTGGGGTTCCATGGCGATTCACTTTGACACTATCACTTCCTTTCCCGCCAGAAACTCAATTTTCAATCTCTTCGTTGTTTCCAATCTTCTAGTTTTACGAGGAAGAGTGGATTTTTCTTTTCGAGGTTAATAACATTACACCTATTTGTGAATGTAATTTAAAAAGAAAATCGTAGCGCGATTTCAACCACAGTTCCTTTTAATGGACCGCTAAGAATGCTAATAATGAGATTAGTTAGCTCGCAGGTTTCTTTTCTATTTTTATTAAAACTAGTGATGAGTGTCACCCCTTTTTTCCAGATGCCAAATAAGAGTATTTTGGAAAGAAATACATACAGGTATTAAGAAAAATTTCATACCATTTCAGTTATAGTTTGGGGCATGGTAGTACGAATACAAGGTAGGTTGTTGCGCATCATCGCCGATACGATATATCGCTGAGGTCGAATCTGCTACGTCACGAGGATCGCATAAGGGAGCTAACCTGCTGGTTTCAGTATTACTGAGGTGCTTGATCCTGATTTGGGTGAGTGTGTCATATACGTCTTGGACCCAAAATCCCTGACAATGTCTCATTATGCAGTATTTGGGTGCAAAAATTCTATAAGGAATAGAAAGGAGAAGCTGAGTTATTTTTTTCAATTTCCTGCTGAGAGTGCAGTACGGGGGAAGTGGATCCACGCCTGCCGGAGGCGGGACAGTTTTAATGCTGATGACGGTTATATCATTTTCATGCCTTCCTCTCTATCATGTCTCCCTTACGGACTTTTAAAACTAGTATAAGAATAAGAGACAGAATACTTTATTTTGCTCTGGGTACAAAACCCCTAAGAGCATTACAAAAATTATCAACAACAATATACAACAAAATAAGCATTAAAAATCACAAAGATAGTAAAAAAGTGTGAGAAAAACTTATTCGATGTTTATCAGTGAGAAATCCAAAGTAAAAAGTAAAAAGTTCGGAACTAAAAACAATATACAATAAAACAAGCATTAAGTATCACAAAGAGAGTAAAGTATGTGAGACAAACTTATTAGATACCAACAGTGAGAAGTCCAAAGTACCAAGTTCGGAACTACTTCGCATGCAGGTAATGAGATGTTTTGGCTTTAAAGGTAGAAAGAGTCTGTCTGCATTTGATATAGTTCGGTAGAGAGTTCCATGTTGCCGTGGCGCTGACTACAAATGATAGGTGGTATTTAGTGGTACGATGCGGGGGGCAGTACAGATTGGCAGGGTCACTCCTGGTAGACATGCTCCGAGATAGTGGAGGTCTACTAAATAAGTCGTAGATACACCGAGGATCTCTCCGGGAAAATAGCACGTAAAGAAATTTGCAGAGCATGTTTGGCGTCTGTTTTCAATACTAAGCCAGGCTAGTTGTGCTCTATAGGGAATGATATGCTCGGCTCGGCGAATACTAAAAATGTATCGAATGCAGGAGTTCTGCAACCGCTGGAGTATCTCTTTATGTTCATTAATCAAGTCACTGAAGACTGATGAGCAATAGCCAAAATGTGGAAAAACTAGTGTAGTGATAAGTAACTTTTTAGTATGAAAAGGTAGTATATGCTTGAAGAGTTTAAGTCGATAGACTGTGCTATTGATCCTATTTGAAATTTGAAGTACATGGTCGTGCCAAGTGACGTTCATGTTTATGAAATTTATTTTATTTATGACAGTAGACTGGTCGCCTATGACTTTTGCTCACGACTTACGCCTACGGCCGGCACTGCCTATACCATAATTGCAAATTTATGTTTTAAGTAGGATCTAGTGCTAACCCGGTGAATTGTATGACTATGGGTACAGAAAAACTTAGTGGCGTTGACGAGCGGAGAATAAACAGGTTAATGAGGGCGAACGAAGCGTTGATGTGGAAGCTAAGGCACCGAGGAGCACCCCAAATGACATTTTGCCCCTTTGTCCAACCTCTATTAATGCTTTCCTCTCCATGGTTTTCGCAAGCATGTGCCACTAAGTTTCGCTACCCCATTGCCTCCATTACTTCCGGGTTTCCAACCGGGTCAAAAGTTCAGGCACAGACGTTTCAATGATTATTATCGTCTTCCAGGGGCAATATATATTTTGGCGCAGATATTTCTCTCTACAGACAATCATTGACGTATTGGAAAATTCAATTAAGGTGGTTTGAGCGAAATATCTTTTTACCAAGAAATCGATGGATTTGGTCTCATTTTAAAGAAAAATATCTCACCCTTTCATTGACACAAAAAATTCAACCAATTACCACATTACTTTCCGAGATATTTGCCAGAAAATACCAGCCATTTTACAAGGGAAACCCTACGTGTATGCACTTTAGAGAGACCTTATTCAACAAATGAGGAATTTATAGCACCTAGATCTAGTCAAAAAATCAATAGTGTGTAGTTTTTATGTTTTCTCCACTATTTTTGAAAATTGATCATACTGCCACCGCAGTAAATTCTTCGTGATCACAATAAACCTTCCGTTTTGAAAGAGTTTCAAACGTACCCTGTTGAAAAAATCAGTCAAGTTAAAGACTTATTTAGATATTTTCATTTGATTACTTACATTTTCTGTCATGTAAAACTATATTATTGCACCGTTAATGATGCAATGTTTAATTAGTGTGTCTCACAGCTGGTGAAATTAACACGTGTAATTCGAATATGGTCTCTATTTTGGTTAGGGAGCTATCTCTCTCGTACTATTGTAAGAAAAAGAACACTTGGTATTTTCCGACAGGTTTGTTTAAAAAAAACACTACTACTTTCGACGCTTAGGCGTCATTATCAGGCACTACGCTAAGCGTCGAAGCTAGTTGCACTATTTAAAATAAATATGAGGAAAAATTCCTTTTTATAATTAACCATGGATTTCCACGAAGACACGCCTGGACTCATCGGGGTTTGAAAATTTCAAACATTTATACAACGACAAAAACTATTCCTGGAAACAACACCATTGATTAAAATTGCACAGTCAGTTGTCGGAACGTCATGGAATTCCCATGACGTTCCGAATCGACGACGTGACTGACACACTCTTTACACGTCGCACGGATATTCCTCGCGACTTACTTTTCTTCAGGACGCTACATCATCTCCGTAGGGATTCTAGCAGCAAAATATGAATGGTTACGTTCAAAGCAGTAACATTTGTCTACAAAAAATTATAAGGTCCTTCAAGGAAAGACTGAAATGAGGAATAACAATTAGAGTTAGATCACGTACAGCGAAGAGGAGCTAGGTTTGTGAAAAGATGCTACGATAAGTTGGCTAGTGTGTCTGGACTGTTAGAAGAATTAGGATGGGAATCGCTATCACAGCGTAGATTAAATTATAGGCTTAACCTCCTAACTAAATTTCAGGAAAATCATTTCTCTGACGACGTAAAAAATATACTATTAACCCCCTCGTACAACGGCAGATTAGATCGCGCCAATAATATTTGAGAGCTAGATTGTAGAACCGATAGGTATAAAATGTCATTTTTTCCGCGTACCATTCGGGACCATAACAGCTGTGAGCGTCGCCATGAATAGTGCAAATAGTGTCATTAGCTAGGTTGTAGATCTTTATATTTATATTCTCCACGATCTTATTTATGCATGATGTAAATATTGATGTTCTTATTTATGCATGATATTTTGAATCTGTAGTAGTAGGCTTTGTATCCCTTGCATGTTGGAACGATTGAAGATAGAATGTTTCTTGGGTATTAGATTTTTAATTGGCGCTTTGCATGTGTGGTACGCGGGTTTCAATATAATTTAGGTGTTCTACCATATCATTCATGCATGCCTGGTGTGGAAGCACCCCCTGCCACACACCCTTTGGGTGGCTTGCAGGGTATGACGTAGATGTAGATAACTGTTGCGCTGTACTACCAATAAACATCTCATGCTATAACTACACAATACCCTACGAGCCATCTCGATGTTGTCTGGCTGCGGGTGTCTCATCACGTTATATATCGGAAGGAAACAATCATGTACGTTCCCCGCGCAGTTCTTCCTCAACGACCGCCATTCAAAATTCGATCGCCACCCTTTCCTCCCAGAGTTCCTCGCACCGCGGGATCGGACAACCGTAGGAGTGACCGTCCGAGAATAACTGAGCGCGATTTATTGTCAGAGAAAATCTCTAGGCATAAACTTGAGTGTAAACGTGGGACGTGCCCTTTTTAACGGCCCGCTGGGCTTTAATGTCGTCCGATTAATTCGCGCACCGCTATTCACGAAAGGCAACAATGCTCCCCCTCCCCGTCGGGCAATTTGCTCAATACGTCAGGTGCATTAAAATTTTATGCAACTCATCGTTCACTCCCGACTTCCCACGTGATATTCTTTTTATACGAACGTCCAGTGGAGAAGATAAGTTAACCTCCATTTATACCGCACTATACGATTCTCTCGCTAGCCGAAGTTTTAATTGCCTCAGTTCCCTTCCTCTCCTTCTTCTCCCCAGAGTAATATTTGCACGTTTTATTATACGGGGCCCGCTTCCATTCACGATGCTGTATACCTACTCGTTTTTTTTCCTGAAAGGTTTTTTTCTTTCACAGTCTCTCGGAAGTAGCCGTGAGAAAGGACGTCGAATTAACATCGGCATGCGGTCTCGCGGGAGCTTTGGCCCCCTGAGGCCGGAAAGTTAGCATTTTATGCGGGTAATCCCAAGTTTCCCAGAATAGCCTCGTTTCTAAAAAAGCTCGTGCACGGTAATCCATCATTGGCACTTTTCTCAAAGCTAAAAAGATCAATTTCGTGTCCTCATAACATGTATAAATACACACATATGGACTTACGATTACACTAAATGTATTAACACCGTTTTCACTGCCTGAATTTCCCATGAAGCTATAAACTTTAACTCTTGTGTGAGCTGAATTCGAATGTATGTACGTTAAATTTATCTCAAAAACATTTAAGAACGATTTTTAAGAGACACCATACATCTGGAGGGTTTTGTGTCAGAGAATTTCATTGGTCAGGTCCGATCTTAGGAAAAAATCGTCGAGGTAAAGGTACAGAGGTAGTGAATTTTTTACCCTTGCGCAAGCGAGAACTGCGATACCTCCTCGTTCGTCCTCGCCACCCAGCTCACCCTCTCAATCCTTCTGCACATCCACATCGCTAGCACCTCAAGTCTATGTTCATCCTCCCTTCGCAATGAGCAAGTCACCGACCCAGACAGCGCCACGCTTCATTTCAGAGTTTTCACCAGCCTTTTCTTCACGTCTCTCCCCATACCCCCTTCATCAATTCCCTTCTTTATGAACTTGCTTCATTAGCCAGGGCAATTCAACATCTTCTATTCCTACTACCAAATCCATTCTCATCCGAAATACTACCCAGATACGTGAACAGCTCAACTTTCTCTATTTTGTACCCTTCCACCATTATATTCAGCCCAGCCTTCTTGCACCAGGGTTGAAATTCGCTATGAAAAAATCATTTGACTTGACCGGGATACGAACCCGGATCTCCCAATTGCCGGTCAGGTGTGTTAGCCAGTTACATAGTTACGAAGTTAGTGTAACTGGCTAACACACCTGACCGGCAATTGGGATATCCGGGTTCGAATCCCGGTCAAGTCAAATGATTTTTTCATAGCGAATTTCAACCCTGGTGTACATGCACCCGTGCGAGTGACTTCGTACCACATCATTTGTTACATGCAATGTTTGGAAATTTGTCAATTTCGTCGTTTTAATAATGACAATGTTGGGTTTATCCACCGCGACAGTTGCTTTATAAGCACGACTTCGTCTCATGCGCTACAATGTAGACTTGAGGCCTGAACATCTAGTCCGCACAAACCCCCCTCGAAATTCGCCTTGAAGGAAGATGGCTTGGTTGTGTAACTGGCTAACACACCTGACCGGCAATTGGGAGATCCGGGTTCGAATCCCGGTCAAGTCAAATGATTTTTTTCATAGCGAATTTCAACCCTGGTGTATATGCACCCGTGCGAGTGACTTCGTACCACATCATTTGTTACATGCAATGCTTGGAAACCAGCCTTCTTGCTTTTAGAGAATCTTAACACAAACAATGAACGACGGTATACCACTAGATGCACCAAGCGGGCAAGACAAAGCAGTATCTTTCGAGTGGTCAGTACTCGGACGACCCCAAGTACTGGTACAAATTTTTCCAGCGCCCTAATCAAGGCCTAGACGGGGTACTTTCGTGGATTGGCCCATGGAAATGGGCTGGGATTCGAACCCGCATTTTCCATTTGCCTGGAAGACGTATACAAGGAGAGTGGAAAAGAAATGGAGGCGACATTCTACTTGATTCTTGAATCCAATTCCACCACTATATTCGGCACAGTTCAGATCTTACTCTTATATGTTTCCGGCGGTGGCGTTTGACTTACGCCAAATCAAAGTCGAAATGTACACGTAATGCGATATTTTTTTACTGATATAGACCCCGCGTACTATCAGGATGCAAGTTACTATCAGAACGCAGATTAAAATATAGGCTAAACCTTATAAGTAAATTCGAAACCGATTTGTTCACAGATGACGTTAGATATATATTGAGAACCCCTGCGTATTATGCTAGGATTGATCAGATTAACAAGATTAGAGACATAGATTGTCGTACCGATAGATTTAAAATGTCATTTTTCCCGCGTACTATAATAGAGAACAATAGGCAGCGTAGCAAAGGGATAGGTAGGTGAAATATAGTAAGAGTAGTCTGTAGTGCATGATGCGTGTAATAACAACCAATAATTCCTTTCTTATTATGTAGATACTAACCATCTAGCTGCATGTGACCCTATTTTCTAGCATATCTCCCTTAAATATCCTACTTGCATGGCAATAGTGCATGTTTGGTGATCTTCACCCCCTGCCGCACACCCTCGTGGTGGCTCGCAGGGTATTACGTAGACGTAGATGACATGTATATGTACTTGAAATGAAATATGTATACTCTAAGATTCATTATTCTTGCTTCAAGTTCGCCCTGAGCGTCTACAGTCATGCCTGCTCCATTTCATTTTAGCCTCCTTTGGTGAGTTACACCACCAAGCCATTCGATTTTCCTTTATGAACCAATTTGCGTGAAATTTAGAATGCGTGACCTTGCTAATAATATGTATGGATAAATAAGAAAGAAACTGAATGTTACCGCTTTGGTTTCTACAAAATTAAGTGCTACTTTAACACGAAGCCTTATGGCATTTGACATTTTCAAAATAATCCGATTCCATGAGCACTGATTTTCTCCTAAACGCGAAAATACGCATTTCACATTTATATAATCGTTCAAAGTAAATATCCAGTTATCATACCGAGTAATAAATACGTAATTACGTACGATTTTTGCTTAGATTTCGAATTCCACGCCGAAAACCATGTCATAGCAATGCTTAATTTGATACGAATATTTTAAACTGAAAAATTTCGCATCGTTTGTATTACAACATGTAAAGGTTATTTCCCACGAATAAATAGATTCTCTCAAATGAATTGTGGTCCAAGAATTTTTTCAACTTACATTAAAAGATATTCAAATAAGCGCTCAATGATTCACGATTAGCGCCCCGACCACCTTTTGACGACTTGGTACTGTAGCTAACACAACTGACCGACAATTAGGAGATTCTGATTCAACTCCCGTGCAGATCAAATAATTATTTCAGGGCAATCTTCACCCTCTTTGGTGGATATCTCTTTATATGGTATTTTACTGCCATAAAGCCTAAGTTTTACGGAGGTAACTCCGAGGAATGATACAAACACCACCTGGGGGGAGTAGGATAATTCTGAATGACTTCATTAGTGGCTACTCCCATTAACTGTAACACGCCAAGAGGTTAACCCTTGGGGTTACCCGCACCAAGTTTCAGAAACCTCGGACCTGGAGTATTAACCACCAAAATTTTCAGGAAAAATACGGCATTTTCAAACCTAACGTCTTAAACTTCTTATAATTCTTCTTAACCCTTTGAGCACCACGCGACGATATATCGTCGTTTGCAGAACGTGCCAGAAATACCAACGACGATATATCGTTGTCTATGAGGAGGCCTGTTAAAACAATGAGTCATTACAAAAAATTTATTTTTTTCACATTCATGAGGAAAAAATATTCACTTTCAACTACTGGAATTATTATGTAAAAATAGTAAAAATAATTATTAATTTGCCGTAATAAACAAATAATAATTTTATGAATAAAGGCCTGGAAATATATCAAAATACCCATGGCACTTCTGGGAGTACCCACCGATAAATTGGTGCCACTCAAAGGGTTTAACTTCATGTAATCGCACTGCAGCCGATTTTCAAGCAGTCGCTCGTGAGCCGAACACGCCCAACGAGTCGCTTCGCTAGTCATCATGTAAGCGTACAAAACTGAGACCCGTTTATCAGAGCTACAAGTCATTTCTTCGAATCCAGGTAAACAGTTCAAACAATCGACGTCGGAAATTCATAGCCGCGATTCCAAAAACAAGGATTTTACCGATTGGAGCGAAACACGGACGAGAGGTAAACGCAGGTGCAATTCCAACGCAATGAAGGAGAAAAACCGCAAGCCTTGTTCAAATCGACGAGGAACTTTGATATCCCTCGGTGGGAAAAATCTTCGAGGAGAGATTTCCTTTACTCAATGGACGTCGTACAATGAGTTGGGTCGCGAAAAAAGTGGAACAAATGTCTGATTTTCGTCCAATAGAGATGGGAATGGCATACTATGTTTTTTGTCACGCTGAGCTCAATTCTGTACTTATTTTCTTAATAAATACAATAGCATTGGCTTTCCTAAGGAAAGTGGTTCTTAGTGAAATTCAGAAATATAGGCACATTACCAACAACTGGAAATATTAATAAACTCTTCTCGGGCTCTGCACTAGGTGATTGGCTCCATGTTTGCCGACGTTTCGGAAAACGACTTGCTTTCCATTATCAAGGCGTGTTACTCTGTCCGTGTCAGAATGTAAACTGAATTGAATTGACCGTTGGTCGGGCCCAACAATTGACAGGAGGGTTTCCCGGGAGAGCCACCTGGAAAACCATTGGCCAAGGCTTTAATCCCTTATGTTTCAACCGTATCTGGAAAGATCCACCGCATTCTACGGAAGTATAACATCAGAACTATCCACCTACCACCACCCAAATTAAGGAACCGACTGGTAATGGCGAAGGATCCCATCGGCCTGAAGACACCAGGGGTTTACCAGATTCCATGCGAGTGCGGAAAAATATATGTGGGGGAGACAGGTCGAACGATTGAGACGAGGCTGAAAGAACACCGAAGGCACTTAAGATTAGCGCAACCACAGAAGTCCGCAGTGGCGGAACACAGCATCGATGAAGATCATGCCATTCAATGGGGAGATGCAAAAATTCTGTGCCGCTCAGCGCGCTACTGGTACCGCATAATTAAAGAAATTAAATTATTAAGAAAAAGAAATTAAAGAAAAAAGAAAGCCATTGAAATACGCCTTAAACCAATAAATTTCAACCGTGACTCTGGCTTTCACTGAGCAATACATGGACAACTGTAATAAATTGCAAAAAACATTAGGAAAAATCAGAAAATAATTCAAGGGCGAAATCCAAACCTCAGCCAATCAGATGGCACCTGAGCTCAATTGTTGGGCCCGACCAACGGTTAATTCAATTCAGTTTACATTCTTACACGGACAGAGTAACACGCCTTGATAATGGAAAGCAAGTCGTTTTCCGAAACGTCGGCAAACATGAAGCCAATCACCTGGTGCAAAGCCCGAGAAGAGTTTATTAATACTATTCACCAGGAGAAACTTAAATCATTTAACTGGAAATATCTCAATGCTACCAGCATAAATTCAAATGAAAATTATGGGTAAACAGTAAGTGAATTATAAATGTTGCGTATTTATTGCAAACATACATTTGTTAAGAACGGAGAAATTTTTATCCGTAAAAATGAGAAGAGTACTTAAAATATCAAAACTATTCTAACATTGAATTACTTGTCGAAGCTTGGGATAGTGCATTTCTGGGTGGGAAATATTCACAATTAACGACGAGAATACAACTGTTCTAAGACGTGCTCATGCTAAAAAAAGGCTCAAAAATAGGCTGCATCATTACATCTTCAGCAATTGTAGGCAATGGTAGATGGGATGTCTAAAAGTCAAGACAGCAGCGCCATTGGCATGTCAGTAAATGGTGCGGGAGTCGAGGCCAACAGGAGTGGAGAGTAACAAATACGATTTTGCGAAAGCGAAGGTGATGCACAATATAAGAAACGTGCATAACAGGATGGACAGGATTAAAATATCATTTATTCTGCGTTCGAATACACACACGCACACCCAACAAGAAATTCCCTTTCGGGGTTGGTAATGTAAAAGATCTTACTTGTTTCGGTTAGGCCTAGAAGCTGGATGGATCCCTTTCAATGACTTCCACCAAAATGTCCTCTCGCAGCAAACCTCTTTCACTTCTATTACACTCATGTATTCATTCATGTACACTCTCCTGTTCTTGATACACTTATTTGACTGGAAGATGGAAACAGAGGAGAACCGGACAACGGAGAGCAGCTTTGCCGGAGCTGTTATGAAAAGACTTCGCGAAGAAGAACAGAAAAGGGAAAGAGAAGTAACGCCTAAATAAGTTGTTCCTTCTGGGTGACAAGATAAGCTGACCGATTGCACAGGAAGTGGAAAAGCCTGAAAGGCTAAGACACCCCCCCCCCCCCGCGAAATAATGATTTTCGGTGGTCCCGTGGAGGAAAAAAAGGTCAATGGAAAAAAAGAGGTTAGGGTTTCAGCTGGTATGGCGACTAGACATCGTGAGCCCAACACTGTCCGTAAATGCTCTCCTATTCTTGTTACACCTAACACTCCCCCTATTGGAGACTCTTTCACCACCTATACCCATGACTTTCGCAGCGTACCCCTTTACTTCACATCATTAAGGCGACGCATCACACTCGCTCGACAGGTCGGATTTTGATGATTTCCGAACCCAGATTTTTTGTAAAAGTCTTACGTCATCAACTTGAAATATTTATAGTGTAAAGAATAGACCTTTGCCAAGGGAGGCTCGTATCTGATAACTTTATCCCGGAGCATAATTAAACCATCGGGAAAACGGCAAGATGTAGGGTATATTTTTATAAAAACCATTATTATTATTATTGACATATCTAAAACTAATGGAGATGTATCAATCCCTCCTCTATCGGAATGCTAAGTAACAGCCGTCACGGAAGTAAGATAGAATCTGTAATTGGTATCATTCCACAAACTACCTGAATGGTTTTCGGTCATGATGTGCTCGGACGGTGATGCAATTAGTTCAGTCTTCTTTCACAGATCTTATATCAGCGCTGCCTGCACTTACGCGTCGGAGACTTGGCTACAACTTACCGACGACTGTTGCCTTGTGCGAGAGTTATCCTGGAGTAGGAGACTCCTGACGCTAAAACGCCTCGATCGGGTGCGAGTGACGCCATCTTGTGGATTTTTGACAGAACTTTTCCTTACCGAAGGGTATGATGCGTCCTCTTAACTCACTTCTCATCACTACAGCAATTGGACACAGCCAAGAGAGGCCACTACCCCGGGGTCTGCGCCTCCGAGGGCCCCACATTTCGGAGGAACTCGGTAATAACAGCGGGGAAAAACTAGTAAAGAAATTGTCCTCGGCCTTTCCGAAGCTTAAATACCCTTTACCACTTTCAATTTAAAAAACGTAGTTTTGGTCCGATCCAACCCATTTTAGAACTGTGACGTCTGTGGACTACTAAATTACTGTGGACTAAATTTCAGTTCGATACCTCAATTTTTACGGCAGTAATCGTGCGAAAAGACAGACAAACGGACATAGCTAGATGGACTCGTAAGGTGATGCTGATCATTTCTATATATACTTTTCCATACTTGCCATACCTCCTTCAATTTACGTTACATTTCACAATGCGTTACATTTCACATTGCGTTACATTTCTGCTGTGACAAAATCAATATACCCTACCCACGCAGTGGAGTAGGGTATAATAAAACGTTAAAAATCTGTTGTCACTATCACATTGCCGCATCAAATATTAATCACGGTGTACCATTATCGTCACACTTTGTCCACTGATACGGAAATTGCGGGCTATTTAGGATTCCTACTCCATTTTTTAAATTTAAAACGTATAAGTATTTATTAAAAAGTAAGCTATGCAAAAAATTAAGAAATGAGTTGAAAATGATAATAAATCATCCTACAAACTAGTTTTACAACACAGGGCTCGATTGACTACATATTTAGGGTCAGTAAACTACTGTTGCTCAGGGCCGCACAAATCGTAGAAGCCCGGTGCCCCACGAGGCATAGTTGCACGGGGCCCCGCAAGCCCTACTACTACTAGGTAGTAGGGACGGTCCTGCCTTTCATACATCTGTTTCGCCTGTTATTCGACTCTTTCTCATTCTCTCGGGATGGCCAAACGAATGAAGCACACTTCTTTCAATCACATTCACTATTGGAGTATTACACCCACTTTCTTTCATCGCCCACTTATTTCCAATCCAAAAAATTCTACTTTAGCCTCGAACATTTCTCAGGTACGCGTACAAATAACACCGCCAATGGATTCCGTCAATAATGCTAATGTTAACGATAATAGGCGGCGTTTTCTCACTAATATTCTTTTAATTTTAATCAATTATTTCAGTTTTCAACGTCAGCATTAGATGCTGACTAGTTTTATGTCTTATGCGTCTCCGATTCAGTAATCATGTTTACATGTCAGCACGACTAAACTAACAAATGGTCCACGTGATGAAAGAGTGCAGTATATATATATCCCGCAAAAGTATTAGGACGGTTGAGAGCACATATTTTGTATCAGACTGATGGCAGGTCGAAGGGAATTAAATAAATGGGAAAATGTTTTTTAAGCCTCGGTTTCCGCAAAAAAATACACAACCAGATACTTAAAAATCCTTCGTCAGTGAACGAATTCCAGTCCACTTCTATAAGTTCCAATAGAAATTAAAAAGCTTACTGGGCATGTTGATACACCACTAACATTGAAACCAAAATTCAAAGACTTTTCTATCCACTAGGCAATCCGAGGAATCGATAGGGATATAGTTTTCATTGAAAAGGGGGCAACCGAGTTCAGAACCCATCAAACAAATTCCTCCAATTATTGCCGCTGACCTTTAGCAAGCCTTCCACAGTCTTTCATACGAACCCAATCATAAGGGATGAGATCAGATGCGGGTTCCTGGAACGTCTCAAACGCCCGAGGATTCAGCCTCACAGAGGACACGATAGAAACTCAAATGTCAAAACGTATTTCAGCTGGTCGGAAGAGGAAAAAAATCAACAGCAACTAGCTTAAATAGGAGTACGTCGTGTTTCGACGAATGAAGTTGAGGGCTATTAATCCCCGCACGTGCGTGCATGAATGTAACTATATTCTTACACACACACACTACTAGATGACGACTAGTAGATGGTTTTGTGAATAAAACATTCATTATTTGAGGACTCTAGTCTATCCCGGGCGATAAAGCATCTTCATCGGATGATTTTTGGCTGTTTATTCGAGACGTAGTGTTTCAACGGCAATTTGTAAATCGCCTAGACTCTTTTAAGACTTTAAAAAAATATATGTAATGACTCTGAATGATCGAAGGCGAGATGTAAGAAAAATCACTACCATAAATTGCACATTGTGTAAAATTAAGGATTGACGAGAGGAGAGATGAGAGATACAAGAGCTACTTAAGAGCAAGTTCGAGACTGAACTATGGAAAAATATAATCATTATCAATAACGTTTGCACAGTCCGGAAGAATAGTATAGTGCCTTACGAAACTATATTTCAAATTATATATTGTATGCCCAGTTACTATTTTTTTATAGGATATACAGTGATTGATCGTTTCAGACAGCGCTCTTTTTATAACCTGTTAATAGTAATTTTTTACTTTTATTGATTGACAAAAAATTTGTGACTTCCACGATCTAGTTACAAGTCACCGACCGTTCTCAGCTGTCAAGCCATCATCAGATGACAGTCGAAACCAGTCGGTAACTTGTAACTAAAATGTGGAAGTCACAAGCGTGACTGAAGGTGTCGCAGTGCAGGTAATAAGGGATCTCTTACATGTAGTTCCATTGTCATGGACGACAGTTCCGGTAGCATTACAGGTCTACCATCAACAGGTCTGAAGACTCCGCGAAAGCCTTCGCAACCAGGGGGGATTGTGTTTGAAACCGCTCGGAATGATTGAGAGTACGTAACTAAGGAGTCACGTGGTACAACAACGAATGGTAGAGGATTTTGGTGAGCTTAACCCACACGAATGGATGACTTAAGTATCCGATATATTGTTTATGCTGTCTGTTATCGCAATATTAAACACCATTAAACATTCTCCCGCGAGAAATGTTCGATGGGGAAGGCTGGGTGAGGTTTTTAGGTGTGGTTTGAATGCATTAAAATCTCGAACCCTTAGTGATTGTACCACGTGACTCCTTATTTACGCGCTCGGAACCATTCCGAGTGGTTTAAACACAACCCCCCAGGTTAAAGACTGTTGGTTGAGGAATGAGGTAAAATACTAATGTTACGAACTAAAAATGTTATGGCGTATTTGTTGAAAGCACGTAACGTATTTGTTTGTATCAGAGAAAAATTACCATCATTATCATCACAGCGATGCATGAAAACTATCACAAAGGAAAACATGAAGGGACATGTTCTGAGTAGCTTTTTGGATTGCGAGAGCATAAAAGGTGCAGCGAACACATTGACAAAGAAGAAATTCTTTCGTAAAGTCTACTTAATGAGCCCAAAAAAGTTTATCGCCGAAATATTACCAATACCAGAGAAATATAAATACACATCCAAAAGAATCCGAGATTCCATTATGTTTATGAAATATACCGAACAGTTCATCAATGTATTGTACTGATGTATTTTTTATTTGTATCCAAAGGTATATTTATTATAAATATGTACAAATGTAAAGAAGTTAATGCTGTTGTGCACATAGGGTTAAATACTAAATTAAATATAACGCTACATCCAAAAGAATCCGAGATTCCATTTCGCTTATGAAATATACCGAACAGTTCATCAATGTATTGTACTGATGTATTTTTTATTTGTATCCAAAGGTATATTTATTATAAATATGTACAAATGTAAAGAAGTTAATGTAAAAACTGTTGTACTTTGTGAGTTTTGTTTTTCCAGCCGCTGCCTCAGTTATAATGTGAAAGATGGTAACCCCAAAACAGGTTAACCTATGGGGTACCTATATTCCACTAATGTATTCCCTATGTTTTATTTATGTTTGTATACTCTCTAAGGAGTGAAATAAATTATTATTATTAGTTTCTGAATAAATTTTTTTCATTTTTTGGACAGTGATTCACTCCAATTCTCCGCTTGTCGCCGCGCTCATTCATACGGTGACGCCGAATTTTCTCAAAATTTGATTTTGGCAAAATGGGTAAACGCTTTGGATAAAAAAAGTAGAAAGGAGGGCTTTACCGATAAACTGCCATCACTGCTGACCCAAATTCCACAATGTGACGGCAAAGAAAAAATACTTCGCATCGCTGAATGCGACGAAATTTTGATCATTGAGCTCAATACAGACCTCTTTCACCTTGAGAGTGGGCATGCTTTTCGAGAATGTGAAAATCTTCATGGCAGAATTTTGGAGAACAAGTTCGCTCACTTTAATAATAACAATAAACTCGTTTATTGTTCTAGGAGTGAACTCCTTTGGAACATAGAAATGATATACAGTGGTGTGCAAGACAATTAATATGGGAATAAGCCAATCAGGAAACGAAAAAGGGAAGTTGTCATATGAATTGCTAACAGTAGACATATACAACGTTATCATTTAGCAATGTGGAAAAAGAACTGAATTTCTTATTTTAACAGAAAAACGAACATTAAACATATCAATAAACAAATAATACAACTTTTCAAAAGGAAATTTAGCTTAACAAATGTAAAGAAGGAAAAAAAATCACATCAATGAACTGATGAAATCATCAATGGACATTAATCACATCAATGAACTGATAAATGAGTTACATGGTCAGCATTCATGGTCAGCATTCCGGAAAGTAAGTGTATGATAATCTTTCTCTTAAATATTACCAGTGATGCACTGTCTTTTACCAGTTTAGGCAAGTCATTCCACAGCTTTGAGGCAACAACTGTAAACGATTTCTGGACTGCAGCTGTCCGGAACTGGGGGCGGATACAAAAAACAGGGGTCTTGTCTAGTAACAACATTAGTGTATTTACTACTTGGAAGAAAAAGATCCAATATATACTGAGGGCTCCCATATTTGAGGAGATTGAACATGAAGCAGGCCATGTTATATTTTCTCCTTGATTTAAGATCGAGCCAGGAGAGCCTTTGAAAATAAGGGGTAATGTGTTCATCTCGCCGTAGATTAAAGATGAATCTCACACAGGAGTTCAACAGACGCTGTAGCTTAATATTCAACTCCTCATTTAAATCATTGTACACGAGACTACAGTAGTCTAGGTAAGGAAGAATGAGTGAGGTAACTAATTTATTTTTTAACTGAAGTGGTCGTAGATTTCTATGGATTTTTAATTGATGTAGAATTGCATTTATTTTGTTGGATACCCTCATCGTGTGTTCTATGTTGATTGTTGATGTTTACGGACAACTTGAGCAACTATAACCTAGATATCTACCTCTATCTAAATGTGCATCATTCATTCCACTTTCATCGACTGAAATGTGTAAAGCATTGCCGTTGGACACTGGGAAACGAAATGTAAAACAATTGTGCATACTTCTCCAAATCACATAAAAATTCTAGACTTAGATTAAATAGATCATTATCTAAGCTACAAAAGACCGACTTACGTTTAAATACATACATGAGAATCGAAAGAGAATTTAGCCGAAAACAGTAAAATCGAGCCTAAAAGGCGTTTCTGCAACGTACTTAAGATATTAGTCAGAGTCACTGAATTTGGACTCAATAATCATTTCTCGATTAACAAATATCCGATACATCAAGTTTATCCGGATGAGTGGAAATAGGTTGATTTTTTCACTTGACAAATCACTTTTTTCAACGCACAACATAGTGAAAATAAAAATTGAAAGCATAATCTTAATTCTTCAAATTCGTGACTCCCAGCAGTTATGTTTTCAAGAAGCCACTGCCCATTGCCTACTGACTATTACCTACGGCCTTAATAACGAGTCCAATAGTTTTGATAATTGTTTTTCAGAGTTTCCATCCAACTTTTCTCTCCATCTCCAAATAAAATTTCTTCATTTCAGATGTGCAGTGCAGTAAGAAAGAAAGTATCGCCCAATGGGCTAGATGAGATGCTTCCGAAACCAGACGCTGACTGAGGATGCTGAAGATCAGATGGACGGATAAAATAAGAAATGGAGAAGTTTACATGGGGGGTAGAAAAGGAAAGGACCATATGGAACACCATACAGAAAAGATGAACCAAATGGATAGGGCACACGCTGAGGCACAATGGGTTTGTGAAAAATATAACTGAAGGAAAATTAGAGGGAAACGTTTCAAGAAGATGGCCTAAGGATAAATACATGGACTATGTAAAAGAAGAAAGTGAACATGAAGAACAACCAGGGAATAAGGAAAGAATAGGATAGAGGAGATAGATAGAGGAGATAGAGATAGGAGATAGAGGAGAGAGAGTAGAAAGAGAAGGATAGAGGGCTGCAGATGACCAATCTTATGATTGAGCTAATGGTGCTCCGAAAGAAGAAATTTTTGCACCAGTCAGTTCAGCAGTACAACTCTAATTATAATTAATTGCTTCCTTTATTTCCATATACAAACTTGGTCCTTCTACGCAAAATGACTTGTCAGAAGGTTCCACAAATGGTGCAAACAAAGCGGCATGCACAAAAATGTCAAATTTCAATTACAAATGGCATAAAACAACAATTTTCAATGGTCTAGTTACAATACATCTGGCAACATTCAGCAAATTAATCGATATATGAGCATAACAGTTTACAAGTTTTAAATTACAAATTATAAATTTCATTAATTGATTAATTCTTGGCACCCATATTGTTATAATTCATAATATTCTTACTATTGTAACTTATTATAACTATTATATTATTGTAACTCATAAGATTACATTAATTAATTAATATAACCCTATTATAATATCTCTTATATCAGTTCTAAATATATAGCGTTGGGTTAAATTAATACATGCATCGTACAAAAACCCGCCTCATCTGTGTAATCTAAGCCTAACGTGTGGCCTGTGATTTTATAACGGCCCATATCTAATCATTCCATCAGCTCTGTGACGCATTCTGCTCGTACAAAGTTCCTCGAGCGGAAATGTTGAAATCACCATCGCACACCCAGTGTTGTTTTTCGATGAATTGCGTACAAAAGTGGAAACTGAGTGAATTGCTCATTCATACCTAAATGAAATCATTGATCTTCAGGTAGCGATGGGAGTTAATTCTAATTTTAAAGGAATATTCGGAAAATCTGCTAATCAAACAATATTTTAAGGTCACTAGAGGTATTCTTGTCTACGTCTTGATCACGTTAGGGAAATATGACGGGAATTTTGAATATTTACTTCATCTGTCCGTACCGAACACTTGTTCAAACACTAAGCGTGTCGCTTTTTTCTTCGCTGACCTCGAGTTGGAGTCTATACAATTTTTGATTAGAAGGAAAAGCCTGAAAATGAGACAATACGCACAATATTGGACAACTTCCGAAAAATCCTTTATCTTTAAAAAGTTACAGTTTCTCATTTTTAGCCACTACTTAACTATCGACTGACCTAAGAGATTGAAAACGTGAAGTCAATTTTAAATGTGGTCTGGCGCTTGATGTTACTAGTGTCAATCGATGGAGTGCGTTTTCAAGACAGTAACTGCCAGCATTTCCCTTCTTCAGGGATTAGCGTATTGGATGACGATAACTACAGCGCGAATGAAACAATCGCAATCCTACCCTTCAGTCAGTACTTTTTTTTGACAAAAAAATATGAACTATCGATTTCATCGCGGTAGAGGCTAACGGAAGAAATAAATGAAGAATGTAGAGCCCAATACATTTCATCATCTATTAATGCATACTATGTTTAACCTATAGTCACGGTTCAGCCATGTGGAAGGCGTTCATGATTAAATTTTTAAATAAGATTGCGCCATCGGCACCAGGGTCGATCAATATCGATTGTATTCTTCCTTCGATACAAGTCTTCGCGACGCAAACAAATCCGCCATTATGTGCTTATTTTAGTGTGTTCTCTATAAACATAGCATAGGATGTTCAACGTTTTTGACGATTTGTCCTAGCATTTGTGTTCGAAATGATAGATGGCGCCGAATATTCGCAGATTTTCTAGGGTGCGCAATGGAGACTGCTGAGTAAACACATTAACTTGGAATTACCTTAACTTCTGATAGGTCGTGGGGAACACACAAAACATATGCGGCACAGCGTTAAAGAAATTAGGTATTGTTAAGCGTATAATAGGAAGGTCCTCGGATGAAAAGGTCAAAGAGAGATGCTACTTCGCTCTGCTTAGGCCACACCTCGAATACGCCGCCAGCATTCGGGACCCTGTTGATCAAGATTACACCAAAAAAAATAATAAAATACAAAAGAAAGCAGCGTGCTTCGTTAAAATCTGCCATGAGCGAACATATAATGTCTCACAACTTTAAGAGGGATTAAGGTGGGAGCCCCTAGAGACTCGGAAGCTACACGCTAGGCTTAGTTCGCTTGAGAAATTCAGAACTGGTGTTTCAGAGCGACACAGAGAATATCATCATGACGCCTCACTACATCTCTAGGTCAAACGGAAGCGATAAAATAAGAAAGATACATTACCGAACAGATAGGTACAAAAACTCGTTCTTTCCGCGCGCAGTAAGCAACTACAATAAAATCTGAGCTCCACTAAATACGCTCCCATAACACACGTCACCATTTCACCTCCCAAAATCTTACATCTTTACACGGCTGGTATCTTAACACCTCCTACCACACGGCCATGCGGCGGCTCACAGGTAGTATGTAGATGTAGTTGTAGATTAATGGCGGCCGTGTGGTGGAAATGGTTGCAAAGACCCATATCGATAGAGCTACGGAAATATCGAATCGAACGACCATGATCGGTACTTCCATAGAGCGCTCCGTAATTAGTTCAGTGAGTGGGTCTGTTCCGATGAGGAAAAAAAGAGAAGTGGGCAGGGCGGCGGAGAAAGACCCTTGGCTACACCAGCGGAACCTCAAGCTGGCCTCTGAACAATCCATCCCATCTTAGTTCGAAGTATCGAACCCTCACCCACGTAAGAAACACAGCACTGATTGAAAACCTCTTTTAAAAAAAAGCAAGTTACCAGGGTCGAGACGGACTGAAAGGCTTCGTTTCGATTTTGTTCAAACGAGGGAAACTGGGAAACCTTGCGTCACAGTTTGGGTTCCTCCCCCGCCCACTCACAATCAGTCGGCCCACGCGAACGGCGCGTTTATTTACTCTGACCCCCCCCCTCCCCCCCGAATCGCCATTTCATTCAAGAGATCCCAAAATGGACCATAAAATCAATTCTGGAAAAATCTGTTCTCTTCCAAATCACATCCATTCACTCTAGCAAAAAGGATTACAGTAATCAAAAGTCTTAACGCCCACTCAAGCGAGATAACCACGTCATCAATCACTGGTCACCAACCTGACACGTGGAGAAAGGTTTCCAGACGTGGCAGAAACGATTTTTCTTTACGTATATATTAGTACTGAATGTTGCGTACGAGTTCTATTAGTGATATCCAGAGTTGAATGTGAAATAAGTTAATTCGGTTATAGACCCACATATTTTCTTCTACACGCGTATGGGTACATATTACATATCATGTCATAATGATAATTCGTTGAAATTGCCCCGAGAAAAATTCGGCCTGGGCCGGGAATCGAACCACGGACCTTTGGCTTGACGTACCAATGCACAGACTACTACGCAATCCAGGCTTCCTAAACCTCGTGGCAATTTTGGCGGACTTAGGTTTAAGATAGACCTAAGATCTAGTCATGAATATATATTATGAATTCGGATATATATTATGAATTCGGATATATATTATGAATTCGGATGTTTGGCATTGGTGCCTAGACTGCGTGTTGCCGAAATTTCCGCTTTAAGTTCACTCAGTCCTTGGCGCCACTTTGATTAGAGTCTTTTCTGTTGTCATTTAAATAGACGTAGTTAATTGTTGCTAACGTGAGACTGTGGCGAATATTAAATAACGATCGAGGAGATATGATTAAATTGATGATTAGAATATACCTTGCTATTTTTGTTATCTAAAATTTACTTTTTCGGTAACTGCATTCCTTTTTACCTACAATGCAATGATGGCCATTGGGAATACTCATGAAGTCACCTCGTATTATTATTAAATTTCCGTACAGCGATATTCACGAAGTGCTAAGAAGTTAATTGTGCAGTTGTGTAATCACATTTGGAGAGGAATTAAATATATCTGTAGACCGGACGATATTAAAAAAGTGTATAATTGCGTCCCGCGTGTATTACTACATTTTTTATCCACTAGATTAATGATTACTTGTAAGTTAAAACAATGCATATTCATGGCAAAACCGGTAAGACAAGTTTATTTACAATCTCTCGACTGTATTTATTTTTGAAATTCCGTCTATCATCACTAGGCGGCATCACTTTCCAAAAAGTTAATTGTTTACGGAATTCTAGACAACGATTTTTGGCATCGAGATCCCAATCCATAATATATATTCATGGATCTAGTTCCCATTTTTCTCTTCCCATTTCCCAAAGAGTTTCTAGTTCCCAAAAAAAAAGTTCTAGATCCCATTTTTCTCGTGGCAAATTCAACGTATTTCAACTGCTATGGTTTGAATACTTTCACATGACCAAGCACGTCATAAGTGCTGGTGAAGGATACTATCGCTTGGGTGTGGCTTCTTTGAAGGCCATCTTGGAAGGACCTGAAGGATGCACATCTCGTGCCCTCTCCTCCCTTACGGAACTAATACTTAGGTCCATCCAAGATGAATGGTAGAAGAACTCTACGGCACTAAATCTTAGGTCTAAGATGGATCTTAGGTCCAAGATCTTTGATCTTAAATCAAGAGATCTTAGGACACACCCAAGCGACAGTATCCTTCACAAGCACATGTGCTTGGTCATGTAAAAATATTAATACATAGCAGGGGCCAGTTTCCCAGAGCTCCAAGCCTACAAGTCTACAAGGTATAAGTCACGTGACTATTTTCACAAGGCGGGTGGGTTACTCAGATATACCGAACCAAAGACTGGTACTAGTCCAAAAAATGGCGGTCCTAATCAAGACCAAACATAACTCTTATTTTGACGATTACGATACATTTTTGGCGTATACCTTGCAATATTACCAATTCAAAAGTTAGTGCAATGTTATTGGGTATAAACAAGTGATTGAATACGTGCTGAAAAGTAATTTAATGCCCCTAAGTACCTTAAAAGATTCCAAGCGAGTTCTCGGGTAAACCTAGCATCATAAAATATAATCATTTATTTCGCCGTATTTCATGAAGGATGAGATCTAAATGGTAGTTATTAATAAACCTTGCATTTCAAAATATCATGTTTATTTGGTTTTATCTCTATTTAACCACTATTAATGGCGTTACAACGTAATATTTTTACGAAACTTCATGATAACACACCGGTTGTCGAAGTTACTAATATTTATCGTAACTTACAGTTCATATTTCCAGTTGTTAATGATTATATCAATCAACAGAAACGAATTCATTTAATTATTATTAACGGACCTTTGGTTTGCCTTACCAATGCACAAGACCACTACGCTATCCAGGCTTCCTAATTCTCGTGGAAATTTTGGCGGATACAAGGGAACTAGAATTTTTCTCGTTGCCATTTCAACGTATTTTACTTGTATGTTTGAATATTTTCACATAGCCAAGCTCGGACTGAAAGGGCCTATGATCTAGTTCACTCGCATCCGACAAAAATCGGCACGAGAATTAGGAAACTAGGAGAGCATAGTGGGTCTGCACATTGATCCGGCAAACCTAGGGTCCGTGGTTCGATTCCCGGTAAAGGCCGTATTTATCTCGAGACGATTACAACGTTTTTCACCTGCTTTGGTACAAATACTTGCATTTTAATAGTTGCTTGCATATATCAGAGTGTCCCGTGTGAATACGGATTCGATAAAACGCATTGAAATGAACGAATGTGCTTCTAGATTTCGAAGATCGCGCGGAGAACCAAGACCAAAACAGGCTTCAATTTATAATGAATTGACTCCAGAGAGTCGACGCCAGTTAGGCTTCAATTAAGGCAAAAAGTGTAAAATATTTATCATTTCAATTGCTGAAAGTATGGTGAGTGTCAACGCATGAACAGATGTACTAAAAGGAAATGTGTTCTCCGAAATTTCTTCCCGATTTACTTAAAAAATTATTAAAATGTGCATTCAACGATCCAGGACTACCGCTCTAGCCTCTTCAGACGAGCGAATTATTGAACAACAGAATTTAAAGTGGGAAAAATATCATTTCTTTATGCTTCGTACAGTGTGATCTATTCTAAATATATCGTCTGGTCAATATTTATATACCAATTATTTATCTCATATCGGTAACCTCCGTAAAGACTGGCAAGTTCCAGCCTTAAGTTTCATCTGAGAGAGCTTGTGGCATATTTTACATTGATGCAAACTTTTCTTCAGCAAGTACAAACCCTGATTGGTTTGCCGTCGTTTGCACTGTCAACAATACACATACACAAGCGACTTGCCAAGCCGTTTACACCTGAAATTGACGTTGAAAGTCACCCGCTGCAATTAAAGTTGCGCAGCATACTTGCCAGTGTAAACCCAGCTTAAAAATAAACTTAAAGTCTATGTTTCGGGTCGTTTTGTTGCAGGTTTTTTCATTTGTAACATTCAGTTAGAAATAATGGCTCCATAAAATCGGAATAGGTGCCATATGAAATAAAATTTAATAGACATTTTCATTAGTATCATCAAATGTTGTTTTAGGGACGAAGTTAAAATAACAAAAATAACAAAAATAGGGACCAAAATAAAAAAAAACATTTGCCTTGTATGTTCTATCGATGAGTCAATGACATTTTGATTTGCAGCCGAGAAGTTACAAAATAACCCCACGTGATCGGCAATTAAGCGAGAAAAATTGACGGACGACGACCGTAGTGCACGCCACCCCCTTGCTCTCTCTCAGTTTACATGATTGGTTGCCGAAATCAACACGACTCACGGTTGAAAAGGTGAGCAGTGATACCCAGAAATGCTCCGAAAAAAAATAAAACAAAACAATAAAATTAAGAACACATTTCGTGATCTGTGATCCTCGTGCTTTACTCTTCGTGACCTACCTTTGCCATTCACAGCCCTGCGTCCTCGAACGGATCACAAAATCTGCGATCTGTTTTAGAAAGCTCCCTCTCCCCACTCCCCACAGAGCGAAGGCCTCGGGTTTTGGTCTGAGTGAGATCCCAGAGGAAGCTGGAAAACGGTTGCGAAAACTCACAAAGCCTACTTTGGCCCCGCGACGGCGAGTCTCGCGGAAGCCCATTGTTTGAGGATTCGAGAAGAATGACGCATTATGTTTTTTTTCGGAAAACATTGGTCTGGAGTCGTTCAAAAACCGTTCCAACTTAACACCAACAGTTGGGCTGGCGTGTGAGAACGCTTTTGTTAATTTATCGCTCACAAAAGAAAAACTTCATTAAAAACCTATATACTGAGAGTGTTTTTAAGTGGCAGAGAGAGAGAGCAGAAATTAATCAAACTTCGGATTGATTACTACTGATGAAGATAATGATGGCCAAATAGTACCCCACGTTAACGAGTGAAACTGAAAAAAATGCTAATAAAAGAAGTTAATTATGCATACGCCGAGGGAATCTGAGGCGGCCTGGCGTCTGAAAGTTCACTTCAAAGAAAGTAGTGGGTGTAGCGATTTCTCTATCGGCCGATTTACACGGTACATTTCACTGTACAAACCAGTCATTAAACTGTAGCCTGACAACCGAAATAGCAACCATACTGGTTATCCCTGTTCTTTTCCAATTTTCCAAAAGATAGCACAACGGAATGGATTAATTAGCAGATGTAAAGCAAAAATATCCAACATCTGTATGAAATTTAAGGCATGTAACTCTTGAAACACATATCGGCTGCATAGTGCCATGGATTCTACAGAATTTTTTTAACCATAGTTTTTCACGTAAATACAAACTATTCTTTATTTATTATTTATTTAAAACTATATATATATATATATATATATATATATATATATATATATATATATATATATATATATATATATATATACACGATGTGGATAGGATGGAGGAGATAGACACAAAAAAAGAGACGATCACACTTACATAGCTAGCTTTCGGAACTAGTCCATCTTCAAGGCGTATCACAGAACAAATGTCAAATGATTGATATATATATCTATATATATATATATAATACCAGCATTTTGACCTAATATACGGCAGGAATACAATAAAGGAAGTGACAGGCGTATATTTAATTGTTATTCAATATCCCAGGACTTTTCGCATCTTAAAAACAGTTTCATTTTAGAGCTGAAGTCTTTTCTCGTTCAAATTGGTGTTTTTTTCTGCTTTTACCTGGGCAACCTTATTAAGAGCCCATGTTCATATCTCCATTTTCAAGGCTGAATCACAAAAAAAACTATCCCGGATATCCTATTTTTGTTTACTTAAGTTCATGGAACACACTTCAAAGATCCTATATTTAAGTTTACCGAATTTCTAGAATAAATAACCCTGAGGCCAGAGTCGCCTTAAAGAGGCTGGAGCGGAAATGTTGGGTTATTGAATGACGTTTTAATAATGTTTTGATCAAGTCGAAAAATACTTTCTTGGACCCAATTTCATTTGAGTGCATCTGTATCAGTAACAACAACATGTGATCAAAGCTCCCGTAATTAAGAGTAGTCGACCAGTTTCGCAATTTTTTGTACATAGTGACTATCATGTGATTGCCATAGCTGAAACCAAGAACCCTGCATAAAATAATGTTTAAAATATTCAATTATATATTTATTTAAAATTTATTATAATATTTTAAAAAATATATGCAAAGAGAATGCACATAGAGAAGTTAATGCACGCTGTTTTCTAGTAATTCATGGAAAACACGGTAAAATTGAAAAATTAGTGCGTCATTCCTTAAGTGCTAAAGGAAAATCGGGGTGAACAAAGATGGCGGACAGGCCACGCCCACGTTAAAGCTCCTAGCATTGGCCAGCGTAGCAAGCGCCCTCTCCATCTGCCTCAATGGTACAGACGAATGCAATGAATCCTTGCATACGGAAAATGGTACTGTGTAAAGCTGCAAATTGTATGATTGTCTGAATGACTTCACGGGAAATAGAACCTGCTCTAATTCAATTCATTTTCTTGCATACATTCTTTGATACATTCCTTTGTACAATAAAATGCACCGAGTAAATCAGCCTTAGCGGTAACGATACCTGCAGGGCATCGCTCTGCGTACATACTTCCTCCGTTTCCTTTTACAAAATGAAATAAATAAGTTTGGAACTATTTCGAAAACCGCCTAATTTCGGAAATCAATGCGTTCGCACAGCGCATCTTAAAGTTCCGTTGGCAATAGTAGAATTCTTAATTTGATGCAAATCACATTGACTGATTACGCGCATACTTAAAAATTACTAAGTTCGTTACTGATTCCATTTCTCATTAATAAAACACGAAAACAGTCGCAAGGCTTTTCTTTAAGTAACATCTAACGGCGCACAGCATTTTCTGGAAAAATAAATATTTAAACGTTCAAAAGTAGGTATGCCATCCTCTGGGAAATAACTTTTCTGTTTAAAATAACCGATGCCAGTATCCTGTAATTAGCATTTCGCCGGATGTTTTGTGATTTGATCGTGGAATGGATGTTCCAAAGTAGGCAAAATAGAACCCGATTTATTTTATTCGCCAACAAGTTGGTGCAAAAACTACGAATAATAGTCTATCGTACCCAATTCAACCCATACTTCAATCGGAGTCCAAGTGCACACATCTCGGTACTATGTGGAAGCAAGTATTTAGGCTACAGTTAGGGGAAGCAACTTCATGAGCATACATTCTGAGGATTCCAGCGATATTCTTTGGAACCGAAACATAACAGACAAACCACAAAACGATCAAATTCCACAAGTACAAATTTATTACGACCTAGGTTCCGCTTATTACATCGTCATCAGGTGAGGCTGTAATAAGCGACCTGATGATCAAATAAAATAGCATCTTTGGTGAATTTGTGGCATATTTCCATAGTCATAATAAATTGCAACTTTTACTACACCACAGAGACATAACAAAAACCTCTATAGTGTTTTTGTGTAATGTGTGTGTTTTATCTCTGTGGTGTTGTAAAAGTTACAATTAATTACGACCTGATGATGCAGTAATACGCGAAACATAGGTCGTAATATATTTGTACTCGTGGAATTTGCTCGTTTTGAGATTTGTCATTCAAGAGTATAGACGTCTTCACGTGCCGATCAATGAATAACTCTCGTTTTTAAATTGAGAGAAAATTTTTTCCGGATAGAATAGATCGGTAATATCTGAATTAAATGCTTCTGGATGATGGTTTGTTAGGCTTGTGTAAGTCTCTAGAGATTTCGCAGTCATTGTGAGCCGCATCTCCAGTCAGGATCCTCATGTGTCAAGCCAATTTTCATATAAATTTACAGCCCTCATGATGGTAGACGAGACGATAGTCGAAACGTTGGCAATTATGGAAACGTAAACCTGGTGTGATATCCGAAAAGAATTTACTCATGCGCATTACACATACTGCAACAGCACCGTAATGCATTCAACATAATATACATCACGCCGTTCCTTCAACCTTTTTCTCTCACACCGTTCAAAATCTACCAACAAACTCTTTGGTCATTCCACTCTCTTCGATTCTCTCGACATGGCAAAACCAAAGAAACACATTCCTTTCGCACATGTTCATTAATGGAAAAACAAATCCACATTCTGTCATCACCCACTCATTCCTCGCCTTATCAATCACACTTTTCTCGCTAACAATTCTCAGGTGCCCTATTACCACTACATTTAACCTGCTGTTAATTTTATCCTGACACACCCTGGCTTCGCTGCCTCATAATAATGTCAAGAGGAGAACACACTTTCGTTTGCTGCGGTTTTCACTTCCCTCGACAAGCACTCATAAAATGTACTTCAACATCTTTCGACGAGCTTCAGTCCGCAAACTACTTTCGAACGCCGTAAAATGCGATAACCACAGCGTCAAGACTCTTGATGAATGAAGACTCCTTCCGTGCATGTCCTATTTTAACATTTAATGCTTTAATGAGAGCGTTTATTGGGAGTTTTTTCCATGGATTAGTTTCAAAGAGAGAAGATTCATCACTAAAAACTTGTACAAGCCATTGCATCCTCTTTCACCGATCACATTCCATGCCTGAATGCCGAATTTGGACTCAGTAAATGAGGTGAACGCTGCTTGAAATTGAACATAAATGGCAGCCCGAGGTATCCCGCTAAGAGAAATTCAATTTTCTCAGGGTTTCATACGGCATTCAAAGCACAAGATGATTTTCCGCTTGAAGCGCAGACCGTAATTTCTATAGCCGTAACCAAATCCGTAACAAATCGCTTCTTTTTTTTCGCGAACGGAATGTTACTGAATAAAATACGGTAAGAAAATGCTAGAGAAAGATTTCGCAATTCGCGGAGGAGTTAGTAGGCACGTCGTTTTTCTGCCACGCGCGAAGGACTATCCCTACTCCAACCTGCGGTTGCTCCTGGGGAGAAAATGGCCATGAACACCAGCAGACACCAATATAATCGCCGCCAGCATACCCATGTAAAAATTGATTCAACGATCAGACCAAATAAATCCTACTGAGTAGCGAGCAATAAGTGTACTCGTGGTGATTACGAAATGATTAAATCGAAGACTTATTATCCGATCTTCCAGAATGATAAAATTCATAGTTTTGCGGTATGAGGAATCGATTGGTATCAGTCCCATATCCACGAAAAATCTGTTTTATGCAGAAATAAAACGACCAAAGTTCCCATTACAAATGCATCCACGGCTGATTCGGATACCTTCGTTGGGCTTCGCAGCTACACTTTACTCGTATCTCATCAGGCGTTCAACCTTATGATTGGTTGACTGCAGCCCTCCACCCTTCCCTATCTCATGCTAGTTCCCTTACCTCCTGGTATCTCTTTCTATGTACTTTCCTCTTTATTTGGTCCATGAAATTATATCTGGGTCTTCCTCTGGGGACTTTTCCCTCTATTTTGCCTCCGATTATGTTCTTCACGAACTCATTGTGTCTCAAGGTGTGTCCATTCCATCTTGTTCTTCTTTTTTGTATGTTGTTTCATATGGTCCGTTCCTCTTCTACTCTTCTGTACACTTCTTTACTTATATATATGCATGTTTTATTATTTTATTGAACTATAATTATTATTTGACTATTATTTTAGCAAACGATCACTATAAAATGAACATTTTTAAACTTTTAACAACCAAAAAACCTATGTAAACTATGATAAGTGAGATTTTCCATGCATGATAAAATATAAAAAACGGTTAAAAAAATTGTATTTTATAACATATCCTTCATATTCATTTAAAAATAATTAATACATATGTTGTACCAAGAGACGCACTATCCTCCAGTACTTAATCTTTATCTCTAAATTAACTACGTTTATCCTAACGTAAATTACAGTGAAAACTGTATTAAGCGACCACCAACGGTTCCGCTGTCAAACGGACGTTAAGAGGGGTGGTCGTTTGACAGGGGTTCAATTTCTTGGACGAAAAATAGTCATGTATAATCAGCATTAAAAACAGTGAGGTCTTGCACCAGGGTTGAAATTCGCTATGAAAAAAATCATTTGACTTGGTGGTGGTATGGTGTGTATGCACCCGTGCGAGTGACTTCGTACCACATCATTTGTTAAATGCAATGTGTGGAAATTTGTCAATTTCGTCGTTTTAATAACGACAATGTTGGGTTTATCCACCGCGACAGTGGCTTTATAAGCACGACTTCGTCTCATGTGATACAATGTAGACTTGAAGGCATGAACATCTAGTTCGCACAAACCCCCCTCGAAATTCGCCTCGAAGTAAGATGGCTTGGTGGTGTAACTGGCTAACACACCTGACCGGCAATTGGGATATCCGGGTTCGAATCCCGGTCAAGTCAAATGATATTTTCATAGTGAATTTCAACCCTGGTGTACATGCACCCGTGCGAGTGACTTCGTACCACATCATTTGTTAAATGCAATGTTTGGAAATTAGTGAAGTCTTGATTTTCCACGTCCCGATTCACCTAGATACATATACTCATGTCTGAAACAAGCCAATTCGGCTCCAACATACGATTGCTAGAACACTAGAATGGATTTAATCATCATTTACGAGAGAAAGCAGAGTAATATGCAATCTATCGCGAGAGTTGAGGAGCGAAATACGACAAAGCATGGCAACATTTTATTTTTTATCGTAGTTTGATCTCGCATTAGCCTTCGGCATTGTTTGAGGCGGCATGAGTCTAAATCATGTTGTATAATCGAGAAATTTTAAGCTATCCGGGACTAGCCACGGAGTTTCACTTTTACGGAGTCACCCGCAATGCACAAATGTGCGAATTTCCACCGAGAAAAAATCATCCGCCTTGACCGGGATTCGAACCCGGATCCCTCGACTTCCGGCCGAGTGCTTTAGCCAGTTAAGCTACCGAGGCGTCCTCTTTCCCTGTGGATTTTTATGACCTTTAGGGGACTAGATGTTCTCGACTGCCGGACATATTTCTCGGTGGAAATTCGCACATTTGTATAATCGAGACTGCAAATATCATACACACCAACGTGATGTGAATACCTCGCCACTGACGTTTCTTGAAGGACTTTTCCAATACAGGAAATCATCAGCGGATTTCGAATTACGCGAGGTAAGATATGAAAGGAAGAGGAACAGTCAGTGATGGAAAGAAAGTTCCTCTTAAAGTACTTAGGTTGATGTGAGGTGTAGCGAGAGCTAATGTCACATTGATACGCACCACTATATTCCTATTCACAAATGTTCTTCGGACCCATTGAAAGCATCTCGTGCTTGTAAAGAAGCATTACAAACTGGGTAAAGTGCGGCCTCCTGCACACCAGCTAAAACTGTCATTTCCTTGAAATGCTGGAGTTTCTGACAAAAAAATTTTTACGCTGGTGTGCACAAAGCCGCACTTAACCTTTAACTGGAGTGAATATATTTAGAATCGAGACACTGGGTGCATAAATCGCATTTATGAGCGTTAAAAATAGCTGTTTCAATCTATGCTAACTACAGCATCTTGAATGGAAAGTTCTCGTCATATCACGTTATGCGGTCATATTTTTCTACTGTCTAACGCCAGAATACCTTGCACCATTCTCAATCTATAAGGAAATATCTATAATCTTGGAAATACTTTACTCCGTGAGCATCTGCTATGAAAAGAGATCAAGCCGAAAAGTCTCGAGCAATGGCTTAGGATAGAAGTGATTTCGGGACTTGGAAACGCGAGATAAAGGATCTTCCAGAAAAAATAAGGATAATTTTCTACTCGACAGTTTGGTACAATGTTGTGTACAAATATCAATGAGCTTTAGGCAGCCTTAAAGGTCACGGACCTGCGTGGAGACTTCCATAAATGAAATTCATTGTCGGCATTAAACAAAAACACTTTCAAAAGCATATATAATAATAACAAAGACGATTTAATTTTAGCCCAATTGTGAACAAGAAGAGCAGAGACAATAATAATAATAATTCATCTTGCTTACATTCGCATAAAACACAAATATTACAGGAAAGAAAAAGGAGAGATGATAAATCGGCATAAGAGCAAATGAGCGTCTTCTGAGCAAAATTGAAGGGACATTGGATGTTCCCATTGGGAAAGATGGAGAGGGTGCTTGCTATTGTGGCCAATGCTTAAAGCTGTAACATGGGCATGGCCTGTCCGCCATCATTGTTAACCCCCATTTCCTTTTAATATTAGCGGGATGACGCGCCAATTTGCAATTTTACGATATAATCCGACAATTATTGACGAGAAATCAGCATGCATTTACTTTAACATGTATTCTCCAGGCATACATTTTTTATTAAAAATAATCAAAATCGCATTCCAGGTGGAATCTACGAAAATATCCGAGTGGGATACATTGCATCAAGTAGCGAATATATGTTTCAAGAGTTACTTGCCTTAAATTTTGAATAGGTGGTGGATTTTCTTGCTGTACATCCGCTAATTCGTGTACTCCGTCTTGCTTTCCATAGGAAAGTAAGGAAAGAGCAGCGTTAAACAATATAGTTGTTTATTCGGTTGTCAGGCAAAAGTTTGATGATGTTATGCCCTCTCCATTTACCTAAATGGTTCAGTCATATCCTATTGATATTTTGGTATTCAAAATAATCTTTTTTGTTATAGAATGGGATGAGAGATTAAGCCAATATTATATACAACGCATCACTCCCCGTGATATTTGGTGTCAACAAGTATGATGATGCTCTGACACACTCTGGCTTGAGTGAAAATAGGCACATCAAAGTCAACTTGAGGCATAATGTCATAAATGTCGATCCGGCGAAAAAGGAGGCTGTTTTTGAAAATCTAGATCATCCTGGATCACTTGTGACGTTGAATGTGAGTCTTAAAGTTGATACCCTTCGAATTACTGATCAGTAACTATTTTTGTAGAGTAATGTCTGTTGAGCGACTTATGATCCTCTTTCATGCATGATTGAGTTTGGAAATGTGTTTTTCTAAGTAATATATTGTTCTCATATAACCATGAGGTGATATGTTTCTATCCACTCAATTTAAGCACAATCTACCACTACGTCTATCAATCGATCTCAGATCGATCTGAACTCAGACCGATCCGAAAACTCCCAGCGAGCCGACTCAGATCGCCTGGTTTACCAACACGGACTGAAAATATAGGTATAGATTAATCGAATCTATTAGCTGAAGCACGATTGATCCGGTGTGTAAACAAGTGCAGAGTTGGAATTATTCAGTAGCTTTCCGAGAGAACAAAATTGCCCAATGGAGATAGATTTAGATGTGCAGCGATGTCATCAACGTCACTTCCCTCGCCATTGCTACACTCTTGTTTTAGTTGGTTACAGCACACGCCTTGAATAATTACGATTATATTTTTTTTCTCACTGACAACCAAAAAATTACGAGAAGCGCCAAAGACCTGCTTGTTCAGATCGATCTGAAATCTGCGGTATGCAAAAATTTACAAGTCACCTTGCTTAAACAACATGAAATTAAAAACCATTCCAGATATTATTGCAAAGAGCTGATCCGGAGAGATCGTTCAGAGATTGGTCAACGTGGTATATCTTGTGCCCTAATATTTGAGCTATGCATTTGAGAACATTATATATAGTTGATTATCATTTCAAATGTAAATGGCATAAAAGCTTCTTATTTTCCCAAGAAAATTTCATGAGATAACGTTTGAGACAACCAATATGGCTGTTATTTCCGTCGTCAGGCAGCAGATTGACGACGTAATGCCCGCTTCATGTACCTCAATGGAGGACCTTCGAGCTGTTCGTCGTTATTCTGAGGGGCCGTAACAACTATTTAAAAAAAATTATGATCAGTGATTTTCACAAATCATTAAAAGAATAACTTCCTCCGTGCGATTACCAAAACATTTGCAATAAAAGGCAAGTACTTGGAGGGGAAAGTTAGAAAATGTCATCTTGAAAACTGGGTTGCAATACATGAGGGATCGAACAAATTCCTCTACAAATGAACATTTTGACTGCCCACCGATACCAATTCCATGCTCCAGTAATCCAAGAAAACATCCAATGTTTCTCTTTTCAGCAAACGCGGAAGAAAACCATCCCTCGAGGAGCCTCGGTGAAGCGAAACATTGGAATGTCTTACAAGGAAAAGTTTACCCTCTTTCCTCTTTTTCCGAACATGCGAATGGAAAGAATGGTGTCGTCCCTGTCATTATATGACCTAACTAATCAATCGGATGGACTGGAGCATTCCAATGTCTAGCGAAATAAACGTGAGAAAGAGAGCGTACGTATAGTGGTGGCGGAACTAGATGGCCTTCTGGAAAGAGACGTCTACGAGGTGATACTGTGCTTGGAATAGAATAGAATATAAATGTATTATAAATGAAAAGAGAATGTAATGTGTGTCGGCAGAAGTTAATTTCCTGGAACAAACACGCCAAATACATTACCAGAAACACTATTTCGCTACAGGGGGTCAGTGAAACAAAACACCTCCCATTGGCGAGAACACACAACCAACGCTTTATTTATTTAGATTTCCATCTCAACCAGTAAATAGATACAAGTAGCGACAATGCTCACCAAATTCCTGTACTCTCCGCCAGATGGTGACCCATCTGTGCAATCGCAGCTGATTTTGGACGATCGCAACTTCCAACAATGTGTATGTCTGTAAACCTAATTTAACATTGTATAAAATGTCTTTTCTGTACATGGGTGCAAAGGTTTTCAAAGCACTGCCTGAAATTATAAAAAGAGAAAATGTTTTCACAAAGTTTCTTCGTTTAGTTAAAACTTGGCTGTTTTGTGTAAACAACATTCATACTCTATTCTAAGAATTAAAATTTGACTGCTTCTGTTTATTAGAGACTAGTATATATAATCTGCTAAACGCATAGTGGTATTTTTGTCTTATGTTGCTGTCCATTAGAGACTGTATTATATTATGTCATGTACGCATAGTGTTTTGTTCAATTTTTTGTCTAAGTAACGCATGTTTTTGTTTTTTAAGGTAGTCTTACCTCAGGAATAACCTCAAAGACTACCTAAATCTTTCATATTTGATGTTAATGTAGTTGTGTACATTATTTGATGGAAGAATAAACAATATCTATCTATCTATCTATCTATATCTATTGTTCTAGGACAGAATTTCCTATGGAACATGCAGTTGATACAGAAAAAGAAGCTCTGTGGTATGCAAAAATTTACAATTCACCTCGCTCAAACAACATGAAATTAAAAACTATTCCAGATATTATTGCAAAGCAAAAATAATGTGAAACAAATATAATGGCCGATTTAACAAAGAAAATTATCAAGTGATGTTTCTATAAGAAGTACGAAAATACAAGAACATTTTTAATGAAATTTAAATTACAATCTTTGAAAGAACAATGTGTTCTAAAGTATCATCCAAACCCTTGAATCGATTAATTGTTGACGACCAATACACTAATTGATATTAAAAGGTAATATTTATACATAAAAAGAGTCCGAGAGTATTCGATTCATTTTCCTTAATGTGAGTTTATTTTACCCATCGAATTTGTGAAAATTAACGAAAAACACCGGCGAAATATCTCAAAATTACGCGTTTTGGGTGAGCTATCCTCTTTACAACCGAAACATGATTAAACTCTTGACAATTACTTCTCACAAATTATTTCAGTACTCGAAACTCTACGAGATACAAAAATGGGCGAACAAGAAGTAACGATAACTACAGAAGAAGCTCTTGGAAATGAAAAAAATAGTTTACATATCTCGGGTGAAATGATATATGTCACAAAAAGAGAATCCGCATGCAGCGGCTTAACCAATGCACTTCAATGTGTTAATTTATTTAGAGTACTGAGCCTTCTGTCACCTCAACCATAATCACTCACGTGTTCATTAATGCATTTTTACGTTACATTCCATGTTATCAATTGCTTTTCACCCGTTGATCGATACTTGCTTATTGGAAAGGTACCTTTTACTTCATGATAAAAAATTAGTAACAACTCATTAATTTAGGACCATAAAATTTATAGAACCCTGGAGTGGAGGAAAAGATGGCGGGATTGTGTTTTACCCAACAAAGGAAAAATGAGTTAATAAAACAAATCAATCTCATGAAAAACATCTACACTCTCATCAAAGTTTTCAATTATTCCACCAATTTTCCAAGCAAATTTTCCTTTACTGCCGTCGGCCACAGCTTTCACCGTGCAGTCTTTTGACGATACATTTATTTTAAGGTTCCCCCGACGGATCCCTGACACCATTAAAAACTGATGAGGTCCGCGGAAAACGAGATTAAAGCCGCCGTTCGTTATTATCCACACAGCGCGTCCACCTCCCGCGATAAGGACTTCAATACCGGGTCGATTCAATGGAGTGGAAGACCAACAGTGCTTCAAAATCACGCTGACACGTCCAAAAGGATGTTACGTCTCCATCAAAATGTAGAAAATGGTCCCATGGAATAATGCCCTCATCAAAATCAAAATGCTATACAGATATCCACATTCAGTTGACATAACGGGACTGATGGAGAACAATGTTGCCAAACCACTTGTCCATGCGCTCAATTCTATACCACGCAAACAAAAATTCTCAACACCGCTACAAAATGTAAGCTAGATAATAAAGGGAAAAATTAAAGCATATTGGAAGAATCCCAGATATGATTAAGTTCTCTCCATAGCATAATTTTAACTTTTCCTGCTGCTATTGGTAACTTCGCACCGATAGCTAAATGGAGATTAACGCAGGAAACAAAATATCCACATTGTGAACTACGAAACGTTAATGTGGAGCGGACAATACTAACATCTATTCTTCCAGAAAGACAAATCGTCGTGAAACAATCGCTTCAATGAAAAAATAATTGAAATTATATACAGTAGTTTGATTGAGGCATAAAAAATATGAAATTCATAGTAAAAAATTATTCCGTCATTGTAATGATACAAACATATCAGATACCCTGTGGTTTAACCGATAGATTTCATTAGTGATACAAACATATCAGATACCCAGTGGTTTAACCGATAGATTTCAAACGTCATCTTTTCCACTTACAATAAGGGACCATAATAGTTGCGATAGATCAGTTCTGGGATACTATGATCCTAAGTAAAATACATTTATGTACTTGTGCTTAATATCCTAACATCATTATGAGTTACTAACCTCGCATACAATTTCCAGCATTATATAGCTCTTGCATGGTTAAGTACCTTGAAGAGCAATTTATCTGTCGCAGTAATTATAATCAGTAGTCGTAGATATCTAAAGTAGTGCATAGCTTGGAAGCATGTTCATACACGTAGCACTCACTCAACTAGTCCTAATTTCTGGTCTGACTGCGCGCACTGTTATCCTGACTGCTTTTGGCCTGCGCCTGTCATTCCGGGGGAACGTGCGCGGTTCGGAATTCAGCTGGGATGAGGGCTTCATGCCGGGTGTGGAATCACCCCGTGCCACACGCCCTAGTGGCGGCTTGCACGGTATTTCGTAGATGCAGATGGCACATAATTTATACAGTAGTAATTTCTAAACGTGACGCAAATTGGCTTGGGATGCTAGCGCACCCTTAGAATTCAGCCCTAAAACATCTCGAACCTCTCCTACTTCCTCCCTTCCAATCCCTCTCACCAATTCTCCCGTGTTTTCCCACTCACTGATTGCACCGAGTTTCGACACATTAGTCAAAATACATTATGAGCGCACAGCAGTAGAAATCACGTAGAAAATGCATTCTACGAAAAAGATATGGACTACTATCATTCAGAAAAGGACATCATATTTATAACATGATCAAACTATCAGCCACTTGTCGGGCTAATAGGCCGATACTCAAGGCCATAATACTACACTACACAATACTGTACAACACTCGTAATACAGGCAAGAATCCAATATAAATAAAATCTCTTCATTTCCAAGTATGACTTGGCGCGAAGCAAAGTTCACAAACAGTCGAGAAATTCGAGATATTTGCCGAATTTTAGGAGCCGTATTCTATGGAATGGTATGGTATCAATCGTTGGGCCTCATCTGGAATATGCTGCCAGCGTATGGGATCCATATGAAGCGGGGTTGATATCGGAATTAGGTCGCGTGCAGCGAAGAGGAGCTACGTTTGTAAAACGACGCTACGATAAGTTTAGTAGTGCGTCTGGATTGTTAGAAGAATTGGGATGGGAATCGCTATCACAGCGTAGATTAAATAATAGGCTTAACCTCTTTACTAAATTTCAGGAAAAACATTTCTCTGACGACGTAAAAAACATACTATTAACCCCCTCGTACTACGGCAGATTAGATAGCGCCAATAAAATTAGAGAGATAGGTTGTAGAACCGATAGGTATAAAATGTCGTTTTTTTCCGCGTACCATTCGGGACCATAACAGCTGTGATCGTCGTCATGAATAGTGCGAGTAGTGACATTAGCTAGACTGTACATCTTTCTCTTTATATTATCTAAGTTCTTATTTATACATTATGAAAATATTGATGTTCTTATTTATGCATGATATTTTGAATTTGTAGTAGTAGTCTTTGTATCCCTTGCATGTTGGAACGATTGGCGATAGAATGTTTCTTGGTTAGTAGATTTTCAATTGGCGCGCTGCATGTGTGGTACGCTGGTTTCAATGTAGTTTCGGTGTTCTGCCGTATAATTCATGCATTCCTGGTATGGAAGTACCCTTTGCCAATCAGGGGTTGCCACCTTTTGGGTTGCTTGCAGGGTATGACGTAGATGTAGTTGTATTTGGTATGGCTGAACGCTCAAAGGAGATATAAATAAAAAACTGACGTAGGTATATATCGCGCAAGATGTTCAACGGTGGGTAGTTCTGAATTTTAAAAAACCTTCCGAAAAAAAGTTCAATTTTATCATGCACTTTAAATATTATTTTATAATATTACCAACAAATATTCGGTTATGAAGGCTTTTTCGGCGTCAGGCAGTAAAAAAATTAGTATAAGCCCCAAATACGTATGTTTTGTAAATTACTGAGAAAATCAGTCGAGTCTAGATTGTGACTAGAGAAAAATCTTGCATAAATACTTGCCTGCAACCCATATTGAGAGAAGGATTGAGATTTACGACAACAAAATATTAAAAAGTTTTGTAAATCTCACAAAAGCTGGCGGCAGGCGGAACTGCGCCCGTGAGGACGTTATTCTGCTGCAGTGAGAAGGGACAAAGGGCAAGGCGAGGTGTGGAAGTGTACATTTTTGAAAGTCTGATTCACCTTACGGTCTAAACTGTGGGCGTACTCCACACGAGGTAGTCAAAAGTAAACATGGTCACTAAGCCGATACTCAAGACACCAAGAGAGACGATTTCTCTAGAAAATAGATACATGTAAAATAAAACAAAGAAAGTCTCCAAGAGCCATAAAAAATTGGCTCCCTTTGTCATAAAACACCAAACTTACTGTGTTGGTATGCTGGGAAACCACAGCAGTGACCAACCACAGCCTCTCAACCAAGAATACCCCCCTGTGATCGTTTAGGGGAATGTTACTGCCTCGCCAGGGACCAAACACAGACGCGCGCACACGACCCAAATAGGATCCTTTGCAAGGGCTAATGGGACCCCGCTAAGGATGTTTGGGTTATAACCTGGGATCCTTCACAAGGCTATTGAGACCCCGCTAAGGATGCCCGGTTATTTACGCAAGCACACTCACAAGAACACAAAATCACTCACTCACACACACAAATGGGCACAACTGGGAGAATCAGCTCCAAAAGAGCGTGGTCAAATCTACACAACAGGAACGGACGAGGGTGGGGGTCGAATACGCGTATTTCGGCTACATAGTAGCCCTCTTCAGCGAACTGAAGGTAACGCATCACGTCAACGCAAGGTTGAGGTGTTTTATGACAAAGGTTGCCAATTGTTTACGGCTTTTGGAGACTTCCTTTGTTTTATTTCAATTGTGTAGCCGTAAAAGCTCCCCCCATCTTTGTGATGGCTTTCCAAATCCTTATAGTCCCGAAAATTTCTTACAAAATTAATGATATACAAAGAAAAGCTGCACGCTTCGTACAAAGCTGCTAAGAACAAACATATAGTGACTCAAAACTTTTAGAGGGAATAAGGTGGGAGCCCCTAGTGACTCGAAGGTTACACGCTAGGCTTAGTTTGTTTGAGAAATTCAGAACTGGTGTGTTTCACAGAGAATATTATCATGACGCCACACTACATCTCTAGGTCTAACGGAAGCGATAAAATAGGAGAAATACACTGCCGAACAGATAGGTACAAAAACTCGTTCTTTCCGCGCACAATAAGCAACTACAATAAAATCTGAGCTCCACTAAATACGCTTCCATAACACACGTCACCACTTCACCTCCCAAAATCTTACATCTTTACACGGCTGGTATCTTAACACCCTCCTGCCACACGGACATGCGGCGGCTCACAGGGTACATCTACATCTACGTCATACCCTGCAAGCCACCCAAAGGGTGTGTGGCAGGGGGTGCTTCCACACCAGGCGTGCATGAATGATACGGAAGAACACCGAAATCACATTGAAACCCGCGTACCACACATACAAAGCGCCAATTAAAAATCTAATACCCAAGAAACATACTATCGTCAATCGTTCCAACATGCAAGGGATACAAAGACTACTACTACATATTCAAAATATCATGCATAAATAAGAACATCAATATTTACATCATGCATAAATAAGAGAGTAGAGAATATAATGAGAAAGATTTACTGTCTGCCTATTGTCACAGTTCGAACTATTCATGACGAAGATCACAGCTGTTATGGTCCCGAATGATACGCGGAAAAAATGACATTTTATACCTAACGGTTCTACAATCTAGCTCTCTAATTTTATAGGCGCGATCTAACCTGCCGTAGTACGAGGGGGTTAATAGTATGTTTTTTATGTCGTCAAAGAAATGATTTTCCTGAAATTTAGTTAGGAGGTTAATCCTATAACCCTATAAGCTCCTATAAACTCCTATAAGCCTATAGGAGGGTAGTATGTGGATGTAGAAAATTTTCGCCGCAGCCCTTCCACTCGCGTTTGCAGGGAACGTGACAGATTTTGAGAGAACCAATACCCATATTGGATCTAAAAACCTAATACCAAACGCTAAGATACAACACTCACAATACATGTAAGAATTGAATATGACTACAATCTCTTCATTTCCATGGATGACTTAGAGTGAAGCAAACCTTGCAATGATGGACTATACGTGTGGAGCAGCTGCAGATGAATGGACAAAAAAATTCTGAAAGTTAGGCAAATCAATATTCATTTAGTCTCATCGCCAAATCAGTATCTCCTCTGGAAAAAAATCATTTCCACCATGACGATCGAGACTTTACTCACAAAGACCATAGCTCTAAGCTTCCAAATTAATTAGGTCCTTTCTGGACCTCGCTGTATGAGCGTCCTTCACAAAAATGACCCATTCGAAAATTAACTGAAGGTTAAATCTAAGAAGCATGGACCTTTATCCATTCTTTCCCCTTTAATCATCAAGGTCCAACCATTCGTGATGGGCCCTTGAAATTATTTTTTACTCCTCCTCAACGAGTAAATTAATTAAAAATAAAACCAACACGCAAGTTGATTGTGCGGCCCTTATGAAAAACATACCGCACGCAAGCAGTCATGTATGCTCCGGCGATTGTGTTGCGGCGGTCACCTTCCTCGACCTTCATTTTTTTACGACGGAGAACAGGAAACTGGGACCGATAGGCATCCATCTTGATGTAGGTGTTCCAAAGGAAGTGATAAGGGTCGCGGTGGCTGCCTCATACTTTCGGATGAGTGTAACCAGCGGTCAAAACTCTTTCACGCTCCGCGAGCATGCCATCGTGGGCTGAGCACGAAGTTACGCGAATTTCATCACAAGTTCCATTCCTTCGCGTCAAAAAATAAAATCATTTCACGACGGAAAAATGGTCGCTGTTCTTCATTCAGCTGAAATAATATTGCGGAATTTTGTTCGTCATCGCAACAAATTAAGCTTGCGCTCTCTCAATGTCTAGTAGAAACTTCGACGGATTCAAGATGAACCTATTGTCTTTTTCAAAGAACCACGGAACTAGAAGCGCAGTTACTTCCACGGAGTCACCCGCTAGGGATCACACAAGTGAAATTCACAGTGGAAAAATCATTCGTCTAAACTGGGGGTCGAACCCGTGGTTAGCTCCGTGGCTAGTTCCGTGGTTCTTTGAAAATGTCCAAAGTAAACATCTTTGTGTTTAAAGTTGGGCTTAACCTCGTGGACTGTGGCGCTTAGCGCTCGCATACGGGTACCTCTGGCATTACATGCACGTTACCTGTGAGGACAACTTGCTCCTTAAAGCCCCCATGAGAATAACAGTGGAAGAGGACGCCTGGGAAGCTTAATTGGTTAGAGCCGCCGGCGCGAATTCGAGGGATATGGGTTCGATTCCCAGTCCAGGCGAATGACTGTGAATTTCACACAATTGCGTGAACCTATTGTGTTCGAGGTTACTCTTGCATTGGACTGGATATTTTTGGAGGCCTCCGATAGATAAGGTCATTCGTGCCACAGGTAAGGGGGGAAAGGTGGATAGAAATAATAATAATCTGCATTACCGGTGAAAATTATTGTAAAATTGAGTAGAATCCATAGCATAGCATAGCAGCTAATATATGTTTCAATAGTTACCATCCTTTAATTTCGAGCCAATGGTTGATATTCTTGATTTGCATCCGCTAATTCGTCCATTCCGTCGTGCTATCCATAGGAAAGTAAGTAAAGCCTGGAGGGTTAAATGGATGGATATTTGGGGAGGCGATCGACGGCTAAGGCCATTTGCGCCATATGGGATAGGTAAGGGAGGAAGGGTGGATAGAAACCCGACGTCGGCATTAGCCTGCTCTTAACGAAAGGCGCCAAGGGGACCACGGCTTAACGTCTCATCCGACAGACGGATTACTCCACTTGAAGTGCCCTCCACAAGACACTCAAGTAGGGATCGGGTTCCTCTGAAAAACATCCGCCACTGCAGGGATTTAAACCCTGGCCGCCCGTGTGGTAGGCGAGTACTCTAACCACCACACCAACCCGAACCCCTGGAGGGTTAAACAATATACTTGTTTATATAAGATTTAGTTCTCTCTCGGCGAAACATATGTATAAATAATTCTCGGAATTCAAGCCGAGTAATAATTTTGGCTGCTACACTCTTCAATCCTCCTCAGAGCAGTAATATGATTATAAATATGGTTGTCATTTCGGTTGCCAGGCTTCAGTTTGATGACGTAGTGCCCTCTCCATACACCTCAATGCCTCCGTCTCTCATGGCTCGCTATGTAATATAACTTTGGCCCGGGTAATTTGAATAAATGCTACTCTCTCGCCCTAGGGTAGCATATTCACAGGCAATCGTCAAAACGCTCACGTGCACGCGATGAGAACATTTTCCCAACTTTCGTAGAGGTCATTGTAAGAGCCAAACGTGATATGAATGCATCGATTTTGGCAGAAAAAATAAAACGATTCAAATTTGAAAGTAAAATCGATAAATAGTTCAGTGAGTGGTCGAATAAAACTGAGAATACATGCCATTATTTAAATTGAAGATCAATGCAAATCGTAGAAGAAAGAAAAGGCATTTGGACTCGTTTGCATTCACATCACGAACGTGATTACGAGATTTTTAACTCTCCCTGTCGATGTTTACCTGCAAGACCGTGATCAAAATTCTTCTGCTTTCATTGAAAATTTGCATTAAACTATAATTTAAATCAACTTGTTAATTGCTTTCTTCATGAATTTTAATGTCACATTGAATGACGGAAAAAATCACCGTAGTTCATTTGTGGTTTAAACGTGATTTAAATTTCAATCGGTGGAAGAGAACTTCTGTTGTAGTGCTTTTTTTCATCATGAATGCCGACAACTTCCACCAAGTCCAGGGTAAAGGAGTATCTTTTGACATATTTTAAGCTATCCGGGACTAGCCACGGATTCCCACTTTTACGGAGTCACCCGCAATGCACAAATGTGCGAATTTCCACAGAGGAAAAATCATCCGCCTTGACCGGGATACGAACCCGGATCCCTCGATTTCCGGCCGAGGGCTTTAGCCAGTTAAGCTACCGAGGCGTCCTCTTCCCCTGTGGATTTTTGTGACCTTTACGGGACTAGATGTTCTCGACTGCCGGACATACAATGTAACAAGCAGTCGCTACTGAGCGCCCGGTCAAGGCGGATGATTTTTCCTCTGTGCCGACAACTTCCACCAAGTCCAGGGTAAAGGAGTATCTTTTGACAAATTTCAAGCTATCCGGGACTAGCCACGGAGTTCCACTTTTACGGAGTCACCCGCTATGCACAAATGTGCGAATTTCCACAGAGGAAAAATCATCCGCCTTGACCGGGATACGAACCCGGATCCCTCGATTTCCGGCCGAGGGCTTTAGCCAGTTAAGCTACCGAGGCGTCCTCTTCCCCTGTGGATTTTTGTGACCTTTACGGGACTAGATGTTCTCGACTGCCGGACATACAATGTAACAAGCAGTCGCTACTGAGCGCCCGGTCAAGGCGGATGATTTTTCCTCTGTGCCGACAACTTCCACCAAGTCCAGGGTAAAGGAGTATCTTTTGACATATTTTAAGCTATCCGGGACTAGCCACGGATTCCCACTTTTACGGAGTCACCCGCAATGCACAAATGTGCGAATTTCCACAGAGGAAAGATCATCCGCCTTGACCGGGATACGAACCCGGATCCCTCGATTTCCGGCCGAGGGCTTTAGCCAGTTAAGCTACCGAGGCGTCCTCTTCCCCTGTGGATTTTTGTGACCTTTACGGGACTAGATGTTCTCGACTGCCGGACATACAATGTAACAAGCAGTCGCTACTGAGCGCCCGGTCAAGGCGGATGATTTTTCCTCTGTGGAAATTCGCACGGAGTATCTTTTTATCGTAAATGACAAAAACAACCAGTAAATATACGGAAATAAATATGTAGAAAGTATAACGAATGAAAAAAGGATTTTCCAGCTTCCGGAGACGTCATTGTAGGATCCGGACGTTAAATGATTGTAGATTAAAACAAGGAAAATTTCGGTTAAAAATTATGACTAAAATCAATCAGCAACAGAGATTTTAAAAAACCTGGGAAAATGAGAATGAATAAAACGGAAGTACAAAAAGCGGCTTAAGCAATAAATAAAATCCAACATAATATCAATCCGTTTCGAATATTAATGAAAATTACGGGCCCAATTAATTTTATTTTATTTTATAATAACTCTCGGAAGTTTAAATGAAATAATTCAACGATCTATGAAATCCGATTACAATACTGAAAAATTATGGTGAATCTCATGGTTAACAGGGAACAAAAAGACATCTGCATACATACTGCATACGAGCTGTATCCAATTAAAATAGTTATAAATGCTCGACCTATAATTGGCTCCTAAGGCACTTTGAATAATCAATAAATTTTTTAAAAATCTGGGTAAAAATATTTCGAAAAACTAGAAGTCTCAAAGTCAAATTTGGAATCGTTTTACCGCGTGGTAGGAGAGGAATTCCTAATTCGACCGATTTAACACTATTTTTCTTGGAAACAGCGAAATAAAAGTACTAAATCTCCTAAAACTAAAGATCTTTAAGCTACATACCTCCCAAAAACTGCATAAAAAGAAATTATACGTGTGCTAAGCAAACTTCACCATTTCTGGGCGATTGACCGGAAATTTATTTTGAACGAGTGAATTTAAAAAAAGCGTAAAAATACGCAGTAAAGTTCAGCATATCCCGAATGAATCATTCGAAAAATCATTTTAATACATCTTTATATTTCATCGATTCCCGGAGAGTATTACACTCTAACAATCAATAATTTTATCAATATTCGATCAATTGGATTGATTTCCGGATTCCGGTATTTGCAATTACATATGATTAGCGTAGTAGGTTAAGAACTACCTTAGGCCTCCTTCTGGCTGCTTCGAAACCTAAAGTCGTGGGCTCTTCTAAACTCGGAGAGTAGGTAACTAGGCCATTCGATGAATTCATTGTCAGCCGATAGCTGATCAAACCAGGGTGATCCTTGATCCGAGTCTTAACAGGCATTCAAATTTAGTTTACGTGGTAATTAGGCCACGCGGAACCCGACACAAGCCTCGGGTGTAACGGAGTCGTGACGAGGATCCGCATAAGTTGGCGCCGGCTTGCCCGCTGAGGTATCAGGGATCAAAAGAGGCAATGGAATTCGCACCAACACCACGGACAGCCGAGTTATGGGGACACACGGATAAGCACGAAGACGAGTGAAGAGAAAAACCCGGCGACGGAACCAAAATGTTTTCACAGTGAGACAGAATACACCTACCGTTATGATAATTGTATAAGTGTTACGAGCTTAATAGAAGAACTAGGATAGGAATTACTATCAGAACGCAGGTTAAAATTTAGGTTAAACCTTTTAAGTAAATTCGAAACAGAGTTGTTCACAGATGACGTTAGATATATATTGAGAACCCCAGCGTATTATGCTAGGCTTGATCATATTAACAAGATTAGAGAGATAGATTTTCGTACCGATAGATTTAAAATGTCATTTTTCCCGCTTACCATAAGATAGAACAATAGGCAGCGTAGCAAAGGGATAGGTAGGTGAAATATAGTAAGAGTAGCCTGTAGTGAATGATGCATGTAATAACAACCAATAATCCCTTCCTTATTATGTAGATACTAACCATCTAGCTGTATGCGACCTTGTTCTCTAGCATGCCTCCTTTAAATCTCCTAGTTGCATGTCAATAGTGCATGTTTGGTGATCTTCACCCCCTGCCACACACCTTCGTGGTGGCTCGCAGGGTATCACGTAGATGTACATGTAACTAAATCACTAGAATACGCCTCACTCCATCTCTAGATCTGACAGAAGCGATAAAATAAGGAAGAGACATTGCCGAACGGATAGGTACAAAAACTCGTTCTTTCTGCACACAATAAGCGACCACAACAAAAATGAGCTCCAATGAATACACTCCTCTAGTATATATCACCATTTCACCTCCCAAAAACTCACATCTTTACACGGATAGTGACCTGACAACCCCTTCCACACGCCCATGCTGCGGCTCGTAGGGTAGCATGTAGATGTAGAATTACTTCCTTCTCTGACCTTCTCATTGGAATAGCCCACCGCCGGTCAAATGACTCTGAGTATTTTCAAGGAAGAGCCGCATAACATTCCAATGTCCAATATTACCCGTCTCTTGTGTTAACTCAAATACTAAGAAAACAAATTTTAAAAACAATAAGTCTTGGCTTCTTACGGTCGCTCGTAAGAACATTTAGTTATGGAATCAATAGTTGTGAGATCCAAAAAGTTATACATCTCATAAAAACATTCGGATTGCAGGAACACATCTACCAGTTTAATAACTTTTCATCAATAGTTAATAGCCTCGAATATTCGATCTAATCTTCTACCGCTGGATAACATTCATGAAAGTTTTGCCTGTTAATAATTGCTAATGCACATAATAATTAGTCAGTAAGAGTAAACAAACTGGTCATTTGTCTCAAAACAACTCTTTTTTAAGTTATAAAGTCTCCATTCGGTTCATTGCGCATCCGCCATCTTGTATAATTATGGAACTCATAACTCCATTCCATAAGTTATGAAACCTATAAATGTATCCAAAGCTTCTCCAGTACTTATTGAATGGTTGCCATGGCTTACGGGTCCCATAACCTAATGGACTACATACACGTCATTCCTGCAACTGGCCGTTATTAAAGACAGCGAAGAGGACATCCTATTATAACTGTGTAAGATATAACTTAATAGATTTGTTAATGAACGAAGCGATAACATGAGGTAATTGTGTAAATCCCATTACGTGCACCGTATGCATATGAGTTATTAACCATGACCGTTGGATAATTAATGGCAGTCTTAACACACGTTCTCCTTGAAGGCTGTCTAAAGTTACACGCTAGTTGTTCATTATTAATATATGGATTAATTACGCCAAAGTAGTAAACTTATATTAACATATTACATTAATTTGGACTAAGGATAAGTTCGAGAAAAGAGTGGCTCTATCGTACTGCGCTGATCAGGTCTTTCTAAAGATCGTTTTACCAGAGGCATTTCACTATACAATCTGATGTATAGACAGATAAGCAGTGAACATTGCGAAGAGTAAAGCAGGAACTTGCTTGAATAACTGCGTGGATGCATGAACTAAAGGCATGAGAACAGTAACTCCAGAGATTCCGGGCCAGCGTTCTTGAGATTTCAGAATTTCAAACTACGCTAATAAATTCGTGCCACGGACAAAATGGCCTTAAAGGTAAAGTGCGCGATATTTTTCTCTAGTCACAATATATTCGAATTTCGTATTTAGAATTTAAAGCAGTTGTATGGAGAATTTCGTGGATAAAGTGGGTTTAATGTTTATTTAAAGTGGGTTCGTTTGAATACAAAATGCAAAGCATTTCGTATTCAAACGAACTTCTCAGTAAGTAACAAAACATACCTTTCTCCACAGCCGAAGGATGCGATTCGCAAACTTATTTTGGTGAGTGACAGACTAATTTATAAACATACGTGTCTCCAGGGCGTATATTTGCATCACATTCCATTGAAAATGGCTCAGATTTTTACACAAATATCTCGAAAATTAGTGCGGCAAGGAGTTTATATTTCGGTGTCATTAGAAAAATGAGATAGTTTTCTTTATATTGAAACCACATTCACTGGATTTTAGGAGTAGTTATTCGACTCACTCAAACGACTCGCTAGTTATACGACTCGCTCAAATGACTTGAAGCTAAAAGATAATAGAATCGATGATTTGATAAATGTATTAAAATGCACTGAGTACAGAGCCCTTTGGGCAACAAATAAACAATACAGTTCCTTCAATGCTGTATGTATATTAATCCTTACAGCGTAACAGAAAAAAATGACATAAAATTGAAAAAAAACAACAAACACAGGAATATATCAATTAGCAAATATTGCAACTAACATTGCAATAAGAAATGCGAGGGGAGTGAGACGTATGGTACACCAAATGGCTCGCTAGAACATTTCTTGTGTGCAAAACGCCCCCTGCTGTCGGTCGCCTACCCTAATTACCGCCTTTCCACCGTCGAAACGCTGACGAAGCTCTGTTTCCGGTCACTGCGAAATCTACCCGGTGTTCGTCGTTGAGAGTCACGATCCGGAGTGGAAAGGCACGAGGACCAACAAAGAGAAGTCACGCCAAAGTGATTTTTGTTTCCAGATCAAACTTCCGCGTATCAGGCCATTAAAAATCCACGACGGTGAAATTTCAAACGACCGCACAATTTCAAAAAGAAAAAACGAAATCGGATTCCTCGATACAGTTAATTTTCATCTGCAAAACCGGGGCCTAAGTCAAATGAAGATTTCCCAAGAATTGAGGTTCGAAAATGACGAAACTTCAAAGTCACAGCCTCGAAAAATTCCCCATAAACTGCACGAGTTTTCAAAATTAAATACATGAAAAAATGGAATAAGTTAAAAATGGAATTCGGAAAAAAACCATGTAAATGGGAATAGATATCACAACGTCCGTTCACGGTCGATTAAATTATTAACATTAAATTGCGGAATTAAGTATGCAGTATGAAAACCGTCCATGTGGATTCGAATCTCTCGCAAGATTTGCGGTCTTTGAGTGTTCGACGATGCATCATAAGCCATGTCTTCAGGTGCCTAATATTCAGTTATCTGACAATTTCAATAGAAAGCAGACCAAAATACGCTGCCAACTGCAGTCAATATAACTTAATTCATATATCCACCCTTAAGTAGACCTCCATAATAGACCTCTACAAACCTCAATGGATGAATCCAAACAAACACATTGGTTGTCGAAGGCAAACATTCGCAATTTTTTTGTGAGCCATTTGTCGGCCCGTCGTCATGTTAAGTGACTTGAGAAGATTTCATTTGTGTACAGGAGCATAAACCTTTTTAAAGTGACTACAGCATAATTCTATAAAAGTCGAGGTAAAGGAGAGCTATTCATATATATTCAATTTGACTCTAGTTTTTTCCAGAAATATGAAACAAAATATAAGCTATACTAACAATTACAAGTATCTGATTCTCAAGTATCCAAAGAATTTGCCTTTAAAATTTTTCATGGAATTGGACCTAAAATTATGCAAGGTTCGAGCTTGTATTCAGCCAAGGAAATCGAAATAAAAGAGGTCAAACCGGACATCATAAGTAACATGCAAAGAATCTTATCATCTTCGCCGCGATTGAATCTGATGATAACTCTGGTAAATTTGATCTTGACATTTAAGCTTCCGGCTGGCAGATTGGCGATAGGCCACTATGAACTCAACTAATGAAGAATTAAAGAAACGATTACGAATGGATAATTCGCATGAAAGCATAATAGGTATTCATTTACAAAACATTCATAAAAATCGACACGCTGATTCGAGGCGCCGTCATGCGCGCAGCCTATAAAAATTCAAGACACCACTATGTATTGTCTTTATACGTTTTGGTACGTACCCTGTTTACCACCAAAGACGCATACCAAAGGGTTGGGTAGATGGCGTCTTAGCGCACGAAAGAAAAGCCTGTTCACTCTTTGCGAAAAATTACCTAATTACTAATTACCTAAGATACCTTTCGCTATCCAGCGAAATTAGTACATACATTTTACGCGTGGTGCCGTTATTTCTCAAGAATTATTTATATTTTGCATTTTTAAAGATACTTCATTACGGTTCCGCGACAATTCCGCCACTAGTGTCTTAATTTACAATAAAACTGCACAACTGATCCATTCAATATGGCGTATTGCACATTTTGATGACTTCCACATTTCCCTGTGAGATCGCACCGCAATGTTTCATACATACGCTTATTTAACCCATGTTAAAATAAATGGGAATTTTTCACGAACAAACTTACGATACGAAGTCGTCTAGAAAAATAAATTACACAGTCGATAGTGTATCCGGCCTCGAGTGATAGAAAATTAAGGACTCCATTAAGTAGGGGCGAAATTGAGACACCGGAATCCCAAATTCCATCAAACCTCTCGCCGCATGGGGAAAATTATACAAGTTAATCATACACACCATAAAAAATAGATATTGTTGTTTACAGGAAAAAGAAAAGAACATTAAATATTTATTATTTTCTCCGGAAAAAATAGATCGTTATAATCACATCACTAACGTTTTGCAAGTATACTTTTGCATCTTCAGGGATACAAATTGCTTCACAGTTTTTACAAAAACATTGGAAATTTTTTCATTCGATGCAATATTTTATCAGTTAGTTAGAAAAAAAATTACTTTTGAGCATATTTTTAGCGAGTGAGGTCATTACCTCTTCTAATTTGTAGAAAGTTCCGTTGGTGATGAGTCAATGATGATCAATTATGTCAAGAGATCGATCTCCTTAAGGATAAAGAAAGTTCCTTGAACCACCAGGGGACGAGACAGTATAAAAACCTGAAAATAAAATTACCAAGTTTACCGAAGAAGAAGATAATACCAGCGACTTAAACTTTTTAAGTGATCCCTTGAGCGTGATCTTTTGAGTCACAGCGACGATGGAGTCTCTGGGGCGGAAATCTCTGGAAGTGATGAAGGCGATAAAAAGACTATGGGATTACTACCGGGGTAAAAAAAAGAAGAATCTAGAAGGGAATTTTCTTAAAGTTTGATACACCATGGTACTTTGGAAGGAAAGACCAAATAAAGAGCACACAACACAAAAAAATGATACCAAAACAAAAGGAATACTTCTTGAATCGAAAAAATAAAGAAATAAATGAATGAACAGAAGATATTTTAAAAATCTTTCCCGAGACTATGGAAAGGTTCTGAAAGAAGAGTTCATTTTTCACCAAAGAAAATTCGCGTTCATGACGTAATAATTTGTATTTTATATCCAATTTTATTCTTCATTTATTGCAACCAGCATATATATTTGTACTGTCGACTTGAAATATCAATAAGTATTTTATGAATTTGAGACGACGCCATTTTAGTAATTTTCTGCAACACGAACTCAAATTGTATTCTTCAATCCATAGAATCTCATCGATCAGTAATGCTTAAAACGTCCAGGTTGATATTTAACTCGACATTTGCATTACTTGTTTGTTATTTAATGAGATAAACTGTATGTATGATATAATTCTTCGAATTCTGTCGCTAATGTTATCCTCCTCTAAATCAACATAACATTTTCCATAGTTTCAATGTCAAACACATGGCAAGGAATCTAAAACACCAGTTAATCACCTCGAAAAAAGTTTACATTTATATGTGTACATAGTATTTTTCCAAAAGGGCATGCACCCACAATAATAGTAAATTGTATTTCATTATCAATGAGTCTCAGGAGTCATTTGACGAATTTACTTAACAAAGTCGACAAGTTACCACATTTTCGCGTTATGTAGGTAGACTAAAATGTTTCTCAAAAATTTCAAAATTATGCCGTCAAGTTGTGGAATGGAAAGATATTGGGAACAATTGTGGGAGGATGTCACTCTTCATTGCTAAAAACTTGGGAAGGGGGAGTGGTTCGAGCGTAACAAATTGTAGAGGTGTTTCTAACAAGGATAACGGGTAGGAAAATAAATAGAGAGTAGATGTGAGAGATTGAAAAACACAGCAATTTGATAACACACATAGATACACCGAGGGATGAAATTCGCGACGAAAATATCATTTGACTTAACCTGGTTTCGAACCCGGATCTCCCAAACGCCTGTCAGTTACCCCACCAAAACACCTTCCCGCAGAGCGGATTTAGACGGGGGTTTATACTTGCTCTCCTACTTTAAAGACACCTAATATTTCTCCTCTTCAGATTCTCTTCAGCCACATTCAGCCGAAAATGGTCCACCTATTCATCTCACACAGTCCACTGTAATATCATGAACCTGTTCAGTCATTCAATGCTCGAACACTCTCGCAACATGGACAAACCAACGAAGCACGTTCCTTTCATACATATTGTTCATCATTGGACCATCCTACCCGCATTATTTCATCACCCACTTATTCCTAACCCTATCTAATCTAAAGCAATCCTAATCCCACATGGGAGAAATCATCCGCCTCGACTGGGACTCGAACTCGGATCACTCGATTTCCGACCGAGTGCTTTAGCCAGCTAAGCTTCTGAGGCGACATATTCCCCCGCGGGTTATTGTGAGCTTTCAGGGACAAGATTTGAATTGCGGACTGAAACAGCAAAAATAAACACGCTCATGAGTATTCAAATACTGAAACTTTGGCCGAATCCTTATATAGATAGATAGGTATTTATTGCTCATATGCCTATGATACAGATAAAATACAGTTACGAAAAATATATAAATTTTGTAAATTTTGCATGTGAGCTTTAGGTAGCTCTAAAGATTTCCCTGTTTGAAGCTACCATAAAAAACATTGGTGCACGAATGTGATGCAAAATATGTGACAATACATTCAGTTTTTGAAAATAATTGGTTAGTAATAGTCATTAGATTTATGAAACAAAACTTTAATTTTTTGTGCCGATAGCAATATTATGCATGTAAATTTACCTAATCAGGGTAGGTCTTTCATCCACCATGCCACGTCGATTGTTTACTTACAAGGAGAAATCTTTGACGTCTAGCTCTCAATGCTGAGCGAATGCTTATCAACCAGTCCGGTCATAAGGGAGATGTTAATTTGTATAACTGAAGAGATCACTCAATTCCTATCAAATAGGTGTCCACAATTCCAGTTTCTCAGGTAAATAACACGTAAATGCACGTTTATGCTGACAATTGCTTGCAATGCCGGAGACCTCGAAAAGTTAATCTCTAGATAGTCCCGGTGTACTCAAAATCGCTATCCAACCTGCTTTGCGCTCAAATAAAGCATTTACATTTGTGTTTCAGCGTAGCACTATTTACAACAACTCTTCAAGAATGTTACTGTATTCCTCCGCCGAAATGAAATTTTCTACTACTTTCATATATTCGATATCAAATTCTATTCTAGAATTTTTTAAATAAGTTTCTCATTCCTTTTTTTTCTCTCATCTTCCATTTTTAGATTCAGGGCAACGTAGCCACCACGCTAAAGGCCTAATTGTGATGAAATTTTAGAAAAACGAGCGGATTCCCTCTGCGCGGATATTGGGGAAAAAGGCCGGCGGAAGGGAGGAAGTGAACCAAAGCATTGGGAGTGACGCGAAGTGAAGGGCTTCCTGACAAAAATAAATCGACGTACGGTAATAACCGGAAGCGGATACTGGGGGGGCGGAGCCTCCGGCGTGCACCCACAAACAAGGGGGCAGCACGGCCTTTTGAACGGTCCCTGAACACCGAAAAAAGAAGGGAAGCCCGACTAAGGGAAAGAATTTTGAAACTTGACCGAATGGAAAATGTGTCCCACGTCGCCTCCTCGATGCCTAAGCGAAGCCTTCCATCCATTTTCGACCACAAAAGCAGACGAGTATTTCGAAAGACCCGAAACTTAGAAACCTTCGGGAAAGGACAGAGCAGGAATCGTGTTTCCCGAGAAATCTCGAGATTCCTGAACTCATATTTTTCTTTTTCGTCAAATATTTAAGAAATGCTCCTCATATTGACTTCAGTCACTAAAAAATAAGCTTACTTCGAGGGTTCAGTTCAAAATTATAACATTACTTTCCCTTTACCGACGTTTCGGAATATACTTTAATCCATCTTCAGGGCTGCCTGTTAACGTACTGGACATGAAGGTCATTCTTAACGTTTTAAATTTGACCTTTACCCTCGAAATTAGAAAATAATTATTATTTAAGAAAAGCAAGAGTAAATATTTCAGACAATCCCTATTGCAACTGCTAAGGAGGCTCCTCTGCCTCATTGTAGGTCAAAACAAACAATGTATTCTAAATTTCCCTTTACATTAATTTAAAAAACTCCTGTTACTGGTTACGATACAAAGCTATTGGAAACTAAAGTAATGCAAAAAATACGCGGATAGTCCGCAGAATGAATTTTTAATGAATGATACTTCTGGCATTGATTTAGTATTGCATATTGACGTCAACTATTGTCAAACTTTGGTGATAACTAAAAAAAATAGCACGGATCATGCCTAACTTATTCCACATTTCCATACCTTGGAGATAACAGTTCTTATAGACAGTTTTTCGCGAAAATGGCTTTTACATTTGAAAGAAAAATACTTTTTGCGATCAGTAAAGAGCTACCACCCTGAAACACTGGTTCAGAAGCAAGGGAACATGATGATGGCCAATCTGAATACATAGAAAGACAAAGAGAAAAAAATTTAAGCACGCAAGCGTAATTTTTCGGAGAAAATTAACAGTATAAAGTTGAATGAGAGCGGCGGTGGCTGACCCTACATTGAACGTCGAAATCAGCAGTCTCGCGGTTGCTGAATAGGTGAAACATGGCGCAATCTTATCCCATAACAGTCACTCAAATCAATTCAACTCTCCTCGTTTTAGCAGGAAGTCTTAAGTAGAATAGTAAACGCTTGTCAGGGCTCAAGGCAATGAGAAGTCTTTCAGAAATATAGAGTGGTTGCGTAGAAAGGGAATACGGATGATGTATACATGGTGAGAGTTATTGAATGAGGATGACAAATGCATTAAATGATCATGAACTAGAATATCCTAGTGCCCATGACCTATTCTTATTAGCAATACCTATATATAACTTTTGCATGGCATGTTCGCAAACATGGCACTCTCTTCGTATCTGGTTTAGCCATGCATTATTCCCCCAGGTTAATTTTTCGTCGGCGCCTGAGGACCACGGGAACATGTGGGGTTTGACCTTCAACTGGAGCGAGAATTGCATACATGGAGTGGAATACATAGCATGCTGGTTTGTGAAAGTTACATGAACATTATAGTGCAAGTAGGTGATGACTGAATCCCTGCCACACACCCTTGAGGTGGCTTGCAGGGTAATATGTAGACATAGACGAATCGCCCAGTGCAATACACCCACGGGGTGGCTAGCACTGTACTTCGTAGTTATACATATTTAGTAGGAAATATGGCGCAAGTCTCCGTTTCGATGCGTCTTTGAGATTATTTACACACAGCAAATTAGCAGAAAATATTTTTTTTAATAAGTAGGAATTTCGTAAAACCGGAAAATGAATCGGCCAAAGGAATAACGACAGAAAGGCCCAGCTACCCTGTGCAAAGCTACCTCAGTGCAAAATCTAGTTATATTATAAACTCAGTGAGTTCAGGCGTGACTTCGTGGAAATCAATCATGATGTATAGAACACTTTGCATTTTTCCACAATTTATTTCCCTGAGGATTTTATATTTATTACAATTGTTGTTATTACAATTATGTTGTTTATTCACTAATGTTTACATTCCCACAATGCATTGTTTCCCAAAATGCATTGCGCGTGACCGCCGGCCACTATGATAGCCCTAGGTGAATCTAGAGGTTACGGTTTCAAATTCGTCAGCCGGAGGCTACAGAGTAACCAGAAGTGGTGCAACAGATTTCATTGTTTAGCTTTGACCCTAACCCTAACCGAAGGTGTAACCTGATGTGGTGCAACCGGCCCTTAAACAGTTACAAGAAGGCCATTGGCCTGGTGGTAACAATGAAAACAGTCGAGTAATAGAATAAGCCTTGAAACCCTCTATTTCCTTAACCTATTTTTAAAAATACGAGGATGACGCCTTTGCGTCGAAACTAGTTGTACGATTGAAAATTAATTGTGATAAAATACCAAGTGTTCTTTACATCTAGTTTTACTACGCAGTAAAGCAAATAGAATTTGGATGCATTTGAAAGTTTACAAATCTAAACTAATTAAAATAATCTAGGTTACACGACGAGAAGATGTTTCCCATGCATCAATTTTTAGGTGTTGCTTTTAGTACGTGCAAACTAATTTTTCAACTTTCCGATCATTGATTTCAATGAAGTTTTGGCCCCACTAACTACCCCACGTGCTTACACCCACCAGAAATGAATCCAAGACTGTCTCATCGCTGAGGTACATAATTCGTTTTCGCAGGGAAAATTGATTTTTCGCTAAATTTATCAAGTTCTACGTTAATTTATCATGTGGGACGGAAGAAGTACAATGGATATCAAGCGGAGAATGGCCCAAAATAAGAATGCATTCATGGTAAAAAGACAACTGCTGTGCTCAAAGAAGATAGGACTACGAACCATGAAACAACATGTGAAAACATTCGTGTGGAACGTGGCACTCTATGGATCGGAAGCATGGACCTTTGGAAAAGCTGTCCAGAACAGACCAGAAGCCTTCGAAGCCTGGTGCTGGAGGAGGGTGCTAAATATAAAATGGACTGACGCAACAACGAAGGATGAAGTGTACAGAAGAGCAGAGGAAAGGACCATATGGAACACATAACGGTGAAGAAGAACAAGATGGATTGGACACACCTTGAGACGCAATGGGTTTCTGAAGAACATAATTGAAGGCAAAATAGAGGTAAAAGTCCCCAGAGGTGGACCCAGGAATAAGTTCATTGACCCAATAAAGAGGAAAGTAAATAAGAAGAGATTCTAGGAGGTAGGGGAGCTAGCATTAGATACATTTCTCATTTTCCTCATTTCCTCATATTTTTATTTATCCTGGGTTAGATGGGACAGAACCGTCCCCGCTTCCCCCAACCCAGTTTACATACACAGACACCCATGTCCTAGGCATATTCTACCCAGGCGGGACTCGAACCCGCGACCCTCGGGTTAGCAGGCGAGGACTTTACCCCGCCGCCACCGGGGCCGAAGGGAAGGGTGGAGGGCTGCAGTTAACCAATCTTAGGATTGAACGACCAATGATGACGCTAATCTTAAGAAAAATAAACAGAAAGAGAAATAAAAAAACGCGCGCATAAGTAAGCACATTCTGACACTTTGACCGAATCGTTAGAAACGGTAGCTCTTAAATCCACCAAGTCCCCTCGATTGGCTCATTAGAAGGGGCAGTCTTTGACGTCAAGCTCTCATCTTGTACGGATACTTATCGACCTTCATTAACTGAGACGAAAATTTTTAAGTACAATTCTTGCGTCATTTAAATTACAACGTGGCTGTTTACTCCCATCGCACAAATTAGTCATTAGAAAAATTTTTACTTGTAAAGCTGAAGAGGTCACTCAATTCCTATCACATAAGTACATACAATTTCAATTCCTCAGGGAACTAAAATGCAAATGCGCGTTTTTTGTTTACAATTGTACACCAATACGTTACTCAATGACTGCCAACCATCTTGAGGGAAATAGATAGTTGAGTGAGATTCCCTTCGCCTCTATCCAGCGACATTTTTAATATGGAACCATGACAAGAACTACCTTTTCGTCTGCAACCGACCCTTCGATCTACCTCGCATATGTGATGCGACTGGGAGTAATTACTACGAGTCCAGTTCGAGAAGTCATGGAAACGTATCAGCCCTTCCCCTTCGCCTATAGGACAGGTAAAGTAGCCGGGGCATTACGAAGAGAAATTCGCTCAGCAGCTAAAGGGAACTGATGACAAATGAAGGAAACCTTTGACGAGGAGTTAAGGCTAAATACGACGGCGAGTTAGTGTGCATCTCCCTCGGAAGATGGGACGACGGTCGTAGGCCGTGAGCGCGACCTCCTAAGCATGTATCGGGAACAACGTCAGAGCGTGCAACTTGAGAGTCCCTCCCCTTCCCAGTCTTCCTCTCTCCTTCCACAGCGGAACCCAACACCACCGGTCATGGAGCTGGCTCATTTTTCTTCGAGAGCAGAGTATCAAGTTGCAATTTAAGTGTCATCTTACACATCTCACCTTTCAGTCGCTTCCAAAGGAATATTTTCCTTGGAATACTTGGTTGCTTGGAACGCCATCTTGGTTATGTCCACATATAGCGATTATTGTCCATTCTTCCTTCATCGCACGTGCCCTACCGTTTGAGAAGCTGAATAATTTGCTTTTTGCAATAATTAATTCTATTTCGTAGTTCACTACCCATTTATTTATCTTTTGATTGTTATTCAATGAACAGTAATATCGCTATCGTTTTAGACTTTCCCGTAGAAAATGCAGTCGTCGACATAGAATTCGGCAGAGAGTTTCCAAGACGAGCTTACTGACATTTAACCCATTAGAAGGTCTCTTTCCATAATATCGTCCTTTTTTAGTTTCCCAATCTTTTCGTTTAGTTTATCGTAAGGCAAGTTGCTGAAGGTCTTGGGCTAGCATAACCTACTTCTTGCAGTACTTCTTGAACCCTATCTAACCAATTGTATATTTACTGACAGATCCCAAATTGCAGAATTTCGTAGGATTACCCCTTGAGTAAGGCATGTTGGGTTTTAAACAGCCAATTATTATCGTCCCACGCAAATAATTAGCAACATTTTTTCCATAAATTTACAGGTTACAGATGTTTGCTGATAGATCGCTAGTTCTCAACACGTGATTTATTCCCACCCTAGAGGACAGGAATATCATATATCATTGTCGGCCCCGGTGGCGGCGGGGTAAAGTCCTTGCCTGCTAACCCGAGGGTCGCGGGTTCGAGTCCCGCCTGGGTAGAATATTATCTGCCCAGGACATGGGTGTCTGTGTCTCGTCCGTTGTTACTGTTGTTCACCCGACGTAAAATGGCCTAATGTGCTGTATTCGGGGCAGTGAAAATAAATAAATAAATTAATAAATATACATTCTTCAAATCATATGGAATGTAATGGATATTTAAGATTAAGCTTAATACGGCTCAGATGCAATGTTAATGGCGTCAATCCAAATTTATAAACATCACTTGGGATGTCTTCCCGGCAAAAGAACTTCGTCAGTGGCATCGGCGATTGCTGTTTTTGTGTTGATACTCTGTTCAGATGCCAAACTGTGATGGGCATTTTGAATTACTCTGTGGTAAATAGCATGCACTTTTTGAAACGTGGATATATTGAATGAATTCGATCGCAAAACTCGGCCGTGACTTTATCTATATCACAATTGTATCGATAGGCTATCAAACAATTCGTCAGTAGGTACTCATTGCTCCATTCATCCGCGCTTAAGTTTGCCGATAAGTTCCGATGTGCGTCATCTTCAACCCGTGGAATGGAAACTATTCTAGCAGCACTCTTATTGATAAAATAAATTCACTCGAATATTTCTGCAAAAGTTAACGAAAGAAAAAGCCTTAAATGATCATTTATTATAGTAAGTACATAACCGGCGTGGATATAATGAATCGAACTCAATGTTGTACAAACAGCTACCAGGTGCGCATACCATGGTTAATAAATGCTGTTCGTATCTGAAAAGGCAATGTTATTCAGCTCAAACTAGGGCGCAAATATCTATTCAAAATAGAAATGGTCGCACAGTGGAAAGGAAGGAGGAAGTCAGGAAGTAATGGAATACATTAGATAAATTATTAAGCAGATGATACATATATTCTTTCAGAAGAAGGCAGAAGGCGGACATGAGAATTGAGTGTGGGGTGCTTCAGCAAACTTGTCTTAGGAATCAATCTTCGTAAATGCTGATTAAATTGATCAATTATACTGATTGACTAAAAATTTCAAGAGCCGAAAGTAGGTTATTTTCCGTAGCTTTTTTTACATACAAAAATGGACAAAAATGCATTATTTTGAAGGAAACTCCTGCTCAAGTAAATCCATTGATCTAATTTATCTAGGATCTATTATTTCCGGCAGGAGAATTTCTTTATAAAAAAACTTTACTTATGCACCATTTTCTTGTCCAAAAGTCACCAATCCCTAAAATCCTGTTAATTCTGCAATCATTCTTAGTCCATACCACAAAGTCCCAGAATGGGGCGCCGGTTACACGTAGCTGGCCATCAATTTGGTAGTATTAATTGAGGTTTGTTTTTAATTGCAGACTTTCGTCAAGACAAGTGTAGGTACTAAATTTTTTTCGCTGCTTTTTCCAACGTCAACTGTCCTCAATACTGCCCCCATCATCAGTGATGTCATCCGAAGAAGCGGCAACGAAACTTTGCTTGAGGTCAACGAATAGTCCTGAAGGTGTCACCTTACGTCCGGACATTTCCTCGTACTGCCTTATCGCTTTGTTTCCGTGAAGCTGCCCGCATTGCGTTGCTTCATTCTGAAACTTGAGGTCGTACAGGAGCCGTCTCCGCCTTTTGCAGATTATTCCAAAGTTGGATCAAGTCATTCGATTAATTCGTTGCCCCACCACCTCTCCTTCTCACATTGGCCCTAAGTGTCCTTCTCCAGTTGATCTCTAGAAGCTGTAGTCACTTTTATTCAATTTTTCCATGAATTCATCCACTCCTTTATCATATTCTTCGCCATCCATGTCTAATTTTGGCACATTACACTGAAACCAGCCCCATCACTTGTTTTTGTCTTCTTCTTTTGTTGTTTAATGTCTTGTTTGGCGAGCAACTACTTTATTGCATTTATACGTTGTCTTCTGAGACAAGTGAATTCGACAGCCTTGTGGGGACTTCTGCCTATGAGCGTTTCCCAAGTTGAATATCTCCACACGGGTCCTAGTTGGAAATCAAGACCAGAGCCGTAAGTCCCGTGTTGATATGATCCTCTTTTGCCCCTATCCACTTGTTTTCTGCCCGAAAATTTGGCCAAAAACATAAAATTTGGCCTAGGACATAATTTTTTCTGCACTGTTACTGGTGTCGTGTGACTGCCCAGAATTTAGGATAAGTGGCTGAATAGCCACATCAATTTTTTCGAAGTATGCTATTTCTTCCTCGGTAATAACTTTCAACTTCCGATCGACAGCTTGACAGAAGTAGTCTCGGCAAGACGCGTGACATCCAAATACGTGCTTGGGACCATTTTTTTAAAGCCTCGACCAGGGACTCAACGGTATTCCCTTCTGTACAATTATACGTAATAGCCCCCATCTACAGGGAGTAAAGTCGTTTTCGACGCAATCGTATTTCGCCTTAAAGGCGGTAGGAGGGAGAATCGTGAGTCGTTGAGTGCATATTTTAATAGCTGTTCAAGTAGGTCGAAAAAATTGTTGGGCCACATTTCTCATACATCAATGTATACTATGGAAATAACAATCAACGTTGTCATTTTAATTACGCAAGAATTATATTTTAAAATTTTCTTGTCAATTAAAGCATTGTAATGACTTGGGTTTAAGGCACGAAATTTATGCGCCAACCGCATGTAAACACGAGTTTTTTATTCGGCACGTAGCCTTAATATTTATTGGGAGCCATTATTATTATATGAGAGGTATGTTTTCGCATTTAGAAGAAAATCTGTCATCGAAATAGAGTTAAAATATCGTTTACGTAGACTAGCTTTCAACATTATTCAAGCCTCGCAAAAGACAATATCAAAATAATATAGGTAGAAAGAAGAAGATGATTCGCAAAAGGTAAGGATTTTTTCAAGAGGTATGAGCAAGACGTTAAGGCTTACACCATCCTTCAGTTACGTTTATTAAACATTATATTTATCGCAGTTCTTAGCCAGATAGTTGATTAGTGGGAACTGTACAATCCACAGCGTTTTTACGGCATAAAACACGAACAAAACGCTCAATAGAGAGTGTGGTCCCAGTTCAACCGGCAGATTACCCCTTCATAACACGTAACTGATCTTCGAGTAAAATTATCTCAAGTATTATCGTGTGCGAGATATTCACAATATTTATGCAGATAAGAACTGGAAAATCACAGAGCGAAGCCCAGAGTTCCCGGAACTCACTAATAATAAAAGCTCAACAGGTGAGGATTGACGGAAGTGAGAAGAATGGAAGATATGTGTTCTTTTTCTCCGTAATGCTAGTTTACCGTTTTCAGGTAGGTGGTCACCAGTTCCATCCGAAGCACCACGGGCGATCCCCGCTTTACAACAGCGGCAGCGCGGTCGGACTTTTGGGCTGTGTCATGGTAAGCGGCATTTATGCGACCGTAAATCATCGAGGAAATTGCGACCGCCGTGCCGTCGTGGAGCAGCAATAAAATACTAGGCGTTGGGGTCAGGCGGAGATCCACGTTCACCGCGCCGTTAGTTGGGCGAGGCACGGCGAAGAGGGAGAGAAAGAGAGGACATGTGCTTTCAAGACCGATTATCCATTCCAATCATTTAAAACTAGCTCGGTGTGGATGCCTCTCAAGAGGGATGAGTGCATTAAAAATCATTTCCGACTCGAATTGCTTCATGAAGAGTTACAATGGGAAATCTGATCAAGGTATTTCCTGTATACAACGTCTGGCAAAATGTGATGGAACAGCATTACAACAATAGAGAAGTGAAGATAAACAATTGAGTAAAGATTAGCGGTGTCCACTGAATATTTATCCTACCACTGGATGTTTTACTCTGACGACTCTTGGCGTTCTATTTCGACGTTTCCACCGAGTATATTATTGCGACGTTTCGACTAAATGTTTTATTTAGACGCATCGAATAAATGTTTTATTTAGACGTTCCGGCGTCATCTTCAGGTGCACCGCATTACAATGGGAAATCTGATCAAGGCATTTCCTGTATTCAACGTCTGGCGAGGTGTTATGGAACAGCATTACTACAATTGAGAAATGAAAATAAACAATTGATTAAAGTTTAGCGCTGTCCACTGGATATTTATCGTACCACTGGATGTTATACTCCGACGACTTTTGACGTTATATATCAACGTTTCTACCGAATGTTTTAACTCGATGTTTGGAATAAATGTTTTATCTAGACGCTTCGACTGAATTTTCCATCTCGACGTTTCGGCTTCAATTTCAGGTACACCGCGTTACAATGGGAAATCTGATCAAGGTATTTCCTATATTCAACGTCAGGCGAGGTGTGATGGAACAGCAATATTATTAGTGAGAACTGAAAAGAAACAATTGAGTATAGATCAGCGCAGTCCGCAGGATATTTATAGTACCACTGGATTTTTTACTCCGACGACTCTTGACGTTCTATTTCGACATTTCGATTAAAAATTTAATTCGATGTTTCGGCGTCATCTTCAGGTACACCGCATTACAATGGGAAATCCGATCAAGGTATTTCCTACATTCAACGTCTGGCGAGGTGAGATGGAACAGCATTACTACAATTTAAAATCAACCATTGACTAAAGTTTGACGATATCTACTGAATATTTATCGTACCACTGGATGTTTTACTCCGACAACTCTTGACGTTTTATTTCGACGTTTCGACTGGATGTTTTTTTTCGACGTTCCGATTAAGTATTTTATTAGGACGCTTCGACTAAATGTTTCGTTTCGACGTTTCGGCGTCAATTTCAGGTATTAACCTTATTACAACAGAAAAGCTGATCGAGGTACATCCTCTATTCAACGTCTAGCGAGGTGTGATGGGACATCATTATTACAATTGAGAACTGAAAGAAAAACAATTGAGTAAAGTTTGGCGGTGCCTGAATGCTTATTATACCACAGAATGTTATACTCCAACTACTCTTGACGTTCTATTTCGACGTTTCTACTGAATGGTTCCACTGAAGGACCATATGGAACACCATTGAGAAAAGACGAACAAGATGGATGGGACAACCCTGAGACACAATGGGTTTGTGAAGAACATAAGTGAGGGTAAAATAGAGAGAAAGGTCCCCAGAGGAAGACCCAAGAAAAATTTCATGGGCCAAATAAAGAGGAGAGTACATAGGAAGAGATACCAGGAGGTGAGGGAACTACCATTAGATAGGGAAGGGTGGAGGACTGCAGTCAACCAATCTTAGAATTGAACGACCCGATGACTCAATGGTTTATTTATACCATTCGAGTGAATGTTTTATTTTGACGTTTCAGCGTCATCTTCAGGTACACCTCATGGTTTCCACGTCAAAACGTCGTCATTAGGTGTAGGTACACGAGAGTGACGCTTACATCTACATACTACCCTGAGAGCCGCCGCATGGGCATATGGTCGGGGGTGTTAAGGCACCAGCCGTATAAAGGTGTAACAAAAGAAGAGATTTTCGGAGGTGAAGTCTTTGGGTGTTAAGTTTTAGTGGCGCTCCGGTTATATAATGGTCATCATTTTGCTTGGAAAGAACGAATTTTTGAAAGACGTCGAGGCGCGTAAAACAAATTTCGTACTACAGTGGATAGAATCAGACTGGTATTTTTAATTTTCAAAGAACCACGGCAATAGCCGCGCAGTAATCTCAACGGAGTCACCCGATAGTGATCTCACAATTGTGTGAAGTTCACAGTGGAAAATTCACCCACCTGGACTGGGAGTCGAACCCTTGATTTCGCGCCGAGTGCTCTAACCAGTTAAGCTACCCAGGCGTCAACTTCCACTGCGAATCTCATGGGGGCTTTAGAGAGCAATTTGTCCTCACAGGTACCGTGCATGTGATGCCAGAGGTACACGGATGCGAGAGCTAAGCGCTACAGTCCACGGGGTAAAGCCCAACTTTAAACACAAAGCTGTTTACTTTGACATTTTAAAAGAACCACGTAACTAGCCGCGCAGTAACCTTAACGGAGTCATCCGCTAGTGATCACACAATTGTGTGAAATTCTCAGGGAAAAAATCATTCACCGGGACTAGAAATCGAACCCAGATCCCTCAATTTCACTGGTTTTTTTCGCTGTGAATTTCACGCAGTTGATATTTTTAAGTTCTTCAGATATTTCCGCTGGTACACCCTCGATATCAAAGAGCCACGGTTAGCGATATATCAGAAAGTAGGCACAGCTTCTTTCGACGGGTCAAGCAAACGAGGTCACTTTTCAAAGCCGGGCACGAAACTTTTCCATTTACCGAGGTAATCTCTCAGTTTAGAAACAAAGGACATTAGAATACAAATAGCCATTCGAGAAGCCCAGGCTCGTATCCTAACCCTGCCCAGCCATACGGCTCTGCGGGCGGCGGATCGCATTGTAATATGTATGCAGATGCAGACGAAAGCAGTTGGAATAGGAAAGAATGGAGGGGTACTATCTTCAGATCGAAAGGCTCATGACGGATGAGCCTAGCCGGAAGATTTTTGAAAAATCACGGTACGTTTCGAATCTCCGCTTCAACCACACATGCGTACGTCCCCCCCATTTCTGGTATTTGAAAGGAGGCCGAGGAAAGGCGCCTATCTGTTCAAGAGAAGAGTGAGTGAGAGTATCTGCATACCACCGCATGATCTCACAAAGGATCTCAAGGTTTTCCAGTGCACGCCTCCCTCCGGTTAACAAAGGACACATCGCGGGCCGCTCAGGGATTCTTGCTCGGTGACTTGCATTCGAAGGATACCGAACAGTTTCAACACGAAATGGTCGTGACTCCTACACCGCGCGGAAGCATAACGTGAGGTGAAATGCAATGAAGTAGGACAAAAAAGTCAGTTACATTTTTTGGAAAAGGACAAACTGTTTCTAAGGTCACATAATTTACATCTACATATAATGCTGCGAGATGTCGCAGATAGGTTTAACGGGGGTGCTAGGATACCATTAGCCACGACTGAATAATGCATAGGTGAAAAATAGGGCTAAGAAGACAGCGGTAAATTGTATTTTAACGAAGAGACAGAGTGACGCTGTTTCTGCTGTACTCACTCCGTAGAAAGAAGGAATTTTTGTAGCTATCAGCTCGACAGTGAATCTCTCTTATTTTGACGCCGCTATCAGTTCTTGAGTTTTAGCGCGGGATCAAAGCAATAATCTACCGAGTCGCAGAGAAACCCCCTTGATAATAATTTTTAAAAACTTAAATGTGAGTAGATTTTGACAACCGTTATATACGCACACTATCTTTGTGAAGGATAGGTCATGGAATCATGAATTTAAACACCATTTGACATCGTTTCGCAGTTATATTTCTGCATCATCAGGGCTTGAGATTAACTACTGACATGATTGTTGATACATGAGAGTCTGATGCGAAAGTGGTAACTATTTATAATTAATTAAAATTATAAAAATTTACTTCCATTGTACTCAGCCTGCTCTGGCCATGAACTCAAATCAAAAGTTATCTCAAGCAGTGATGATGCAGAGATAAAACTGCGAAACTTTGGCAAGAGGTGAGTAAATTCATTATCCCAAAACCAATCTTCAGAAGAATTGTGCACATAATTATCAGTTTACATGAATAACAAACCCCTGAACCTGATTTATTTCGCCCGATCGTATCCAGAGCTTTTTTCATTAGCCCAGCCACCACACCACTACCTTTCAGCACTCATTCCAAAAAACCTCAACAAAATTTTATAACTCCCTCCCAAAACCTTCTTCAAACAAAGTTGATCAGTTAAATCCTTAAAAACTAAATTATACAAATACCTTATGCAACAATAGAACACTTGCAGTTGGACATTTGGTTATCACACCTAAATATTAGTTATTAATGTAAAACATTTATGTAAAAAGTGCACTAAATTCAATCAACATTATATACGTAATCAATAAATCAAAGATATGTACGGAAAATAGCACTGACGAATATTGACTTGTAATTTTGTTCTTAATTTATGAAACAACTGCTGTAAAAGCCGAGCATAGTTTTTTCACTAAATGTACTTGGTCTTACAGGGCATGCCCTAGATCAATAGAGTTGTAGCTATAACTACATGTAATTTTTTCAGTAATCTCAGACTAGCATGTAATCTCAGTCTTTTGACGGCTGCCGACCCTAGTCCTTCCAAAAACTGCGTAATACATCCAGTTCCCTCGTTGAATTATTTAATAAATCGCGCGAACACTTTCCCTTGTATATAATATACTTCGCCGATAAAATCTCTCAGCGCAGGCTCCCAAATGCTCGCGACGTATTCGAGATGTAGTCTAACCACAGCAAAGCAGCATCTGCCCTTCACTTATTCATCAATAAACAATTCATAAACTTGATAAATTCTATGTTCTTAAATGCAACCACACAAATGTTTCAACGACTGAAGATGGACATTTATAGGCCAAAAAAAGAATGTTTTAAATCATTTAATAATTGTTAAAATTGTAACTAGTAGATGCAAGGGACTCAGAAAGGCATGAAAGGCATGGGGATGGCGGAAGAGGTACTTCAGGATAGAACTACTTTTTCAAGATAGATGCAAAACTACAAGAAGAAACACAGGAAAATTAATTACCACTGGGCGGTAGAGAGAAGTAGATAACAAAGCGAAAGAATGAAGACGTTTTGGAGAATAAGAGAGGAAGGGGAAAAAAAGACGAGAAATCGAATTTGTTAGGTTATCTCACGAGGTCCTCAGAGGGCCAGAATAAAGAAAGGAAGAACAGATTGAGGAAATCACCTCAACAATGGAGAAATTTTCTTTAATGTATTAAAAAAATCAAATGCCGTTAAGCAATCCATAAAACTTCTCCAAACGAGCAGTTGGCAACTTTGATATATCCGCAATCCAGCCATATTTCCAAACAAATTTGGAATTCCAAATGCGTATTTCGTGGAAACTGAACGAAGCGAGAAAGTCGATTTTTTGACTCTGAGATGAGCGCTCAATCGAGTGATTCGCCCATTTTTCGCCCGGTTTTGTTGTTGCATACGATTTTCCCAAACTTACCACGAATGCATGCCTTCACAGATTGTGGCAGGGGATGTTGGGACAGTAATTTTTGAGTAATTTGAATTTTTAATATGTATTATCCATGCCTGACCCCGCTTCATTTAAACCGACGAGACCATCTCCACGGTTCGAGAGTGCGGAGAAGAGAAAAGGGAGGGGGAAAAGGAATATTCAACCCCAACAGTCCAAAAACTATCTCATTGGTCTTGATTTCATAGCCTAATCTATTGATAAGCATTAATTATGCTGATTCCAAATACTCACTTTAGGCTCCAGAAGGGAAATAATTTTGATAGTGGTAGACCAAAGCTCAGAATGAAATTACAATAAAATAACGTATTTATATCAATCCGTTCCACCCCTCTCCTTAGGGGCTTGATAAGTACAGCTACATCTACGTCATACCCTGCAAGCCACACAAAGGGTGTGTGGCAGGGGGTGCTTCCACACCAGGCATGCATGAATGATACGGTAAAACACCGAAATTACATAGAAACCCGCGTACCACACATGCAAAGCGCCAATTAAAAATCTAATAACCAACAAACATTCTATCGTCAATCGTTCCAACGTGCAAGGGGTACAAAGACTACTACTACATATTCAAAATATCATGCATAAATAAGAACATCAATATTTACATCATGCATAAATAAGAAAGTAGAGAATATAATGAGAAAGATTTACTGTCTGCCTATTGTCAATACTCGAATTATTCATGACGACGATCACAGCTGTTATGGTCCCGAATGGTACGCGGAAAAAATGACATTTTATACCTATCAGTTCCACAATCTAGCTCTCTAATTTTATTGGCGCGATCTAACCTGCCGTAGTACGAGGGGGTTAATAGTATGTTTTTTACGTCGTCAGAGAAATAAGTAGAATATGGATGTACTCTATCAAGGTATGTAGAGGTGGCCGGAATCAATTTACAATTGTCGACTTAAATTGAAACTAAATCTTAAGGTGGCTGAAACGCGAATTGTGAGTCGTTGAGTGCACATGTTAATAACTTTTCATTTAGGTCGAAAAAAAAATCTCAGACCACATTCACTTAATTACATATGTTTATAGAATGGAAATAACCGTTCATGCTGTAATATAAATGATTCAAGCATTATACTTCAAAATTTTCATCTCAATCAATGCATTGTTATGACTTGGGTTTACGGCGTGGAATTCGAAGTTAAAGCAAACACTGAATATACATACGTGTTTCTTATTCAGCATGATGCCTTGATAATCAAAATACACCATTAAAATATGTAAGGTATTTTTCCGCGTTTAGGAGAAAATCAGTACATATGTGATCGAATTATTTAAAAATGTGTGTGAAATCCCACGAGTTTACGAGTTAAAATAGCATGAAAAAGATAATGAAACCAAATACGTTACATGCAGTTTCTTTTGGATTTTATCACCGCTTATTACTAATGAGTGCGCGTATGAAACGTTTCGCGCAAATCGCTCCAACCACCTTATGCCTTAATGCTAGTTTGCCAACGGATATATATATTAAAAAAACCACAAAGTCGACTCACCATCATCCTCGATAAATCCGTGGTTCTGGTGCGTGAGGTGCTGGGTGAACCCATAAGCCGGCAGCCAGTGGCCGCCGCCTCTTCCGGGCCAGTCCGAAAACGCAGCCATATTTGTGCTCACCCCCTAGGAATGTAACGCCGAACCAACTGCCTCCACATGGGCCCGCGATACACACAACAACACGCACACACTCCCTTATGGAATGACGCAACCACTCCCGTTTCTTTTGGCACCGCGTTTTTTTGTTGACCAAGTCTCCCTCGCTCTGATAAAAAAAAAATTCGAAGAAACAAGCCAACCCTCTTCACTGTGTCACATCACGGAGGAAGCACTGCATCGAATTTCCTCCTCGTCTTTCCACAAGAGGGGGATCGCCGTCAAAGAAGTCCTCTGGATTTTGCAAGACAGCTGACGAGGATCGAGAAAGAGAAAGGGAGACGGAACTAAATCCAAAACTTGCCGGGAAGTCTTAACCCTCTAGAGGATGCACAGCGGAAAAAAATACCCAGTTTTTTCCCACACAATAGCTCAGCCAGGAGGATATTCCGCAAGGAACCATCACTTTCGATCGAGGTCATACAAAACTCACATCCGCATCGTGAAGCACGTTACCTCATCCCCTATGGGGATTCAACCGATAACGTTTGAAGGGAGTCCATAAAAAAATCGCGAGCGAACTTGCCAAGTTTCGACTTTTTGTAACCAGCGATAAAGATTCGACCTCTGACGGCGTGGCGCGAATTTCGATTGGGACTAACGGAGATCCCCCATCGCCTCAAGATTCAGAACATCACTCAGTCAGCGGCGAGCGAGAAGAAAGACAATAGTCCTTTTTCCTCTAAACGGTGAGCGATTACTGTCTCTCGTTTCTTCGCCCCAATTAAGCCTCGGCGAAGCAAATGCACACTTTTCAAAAGTTCACGTCAGGTCCATCAGAATGAATCAACCGGCTTCGGGATGACAATATAAAAATGCACAATAGTGAAGACCCGGAAGGTGGTTGCGGGGTAACCAGGTCGAGGGTAAACGACCTCGACCAATGAGTGGGCGTGAACTATTCGCGCATGCGCACTATAACGTGGAGACGTTCCCCGATTGTTTTTTCCATCTTTATTTACCCGGCCTCCCTCCTCCCTTGAGAATGGTTACGGCCGGAATCAAAAAGTCTGCAGAAAGGAGATGGAAAAGCTAACACGGGCGAGAAGGGTAGGAAAGTTGAGCGACTTAAAAACAGCCTTATTCCCACGGCAGACTCCCACCCCGCTCCACTTCCCTCCGCGGCAGAAAAAAATTGTGTTCGCGAAGTTCTCGCTGATAGAACAACTCGAACAATGACAGGCGATGACTTGCACCACACAGCAGACGCACGCTCAGCCTTTTTTTGCTCTTCGACGGAATCAGGCGCCGAAATGAAATCTAAACAGAATCTCCTTCTCGGGATATATCGTTCAACACCTCCCAATTAATTACTGCATCAACATTGTTAAAACGAATCCTCCTCTCGAGAAGTTATATCCACCGCCCTAAAGACGAGCTAACGAGCAACAACCCTAACTTTCAATTAGATGTGTAATTTATTTTCTCGGATTTCAAATCGATAAAGTGCCTCTTCTGGAAAAGAAAACTGTTGGTAGACCTCCCTTTTTTCAGACTGACTTCAAAGACTGATGTCGTAGGTGGAATATCAATGACCTGCCTTTCTCCAATTAAAGAAAAACTCGTCCCGTGCAAGTAAACAATTCAAACGCTCACTTCTGAGAATGACGCCGCTCTTGTGAGATCGTTCGGATGGACTCCAAGGCAAAATTTTTCCGGCTGATGGATCGAAGAACCAGTCCGTTGACATCCGCACGCCTCATCAATAAAATAAACACGGTTGGGAGGTTAAGAGGTGGGGGGAAAGATACTCTTAATTCAGTTCGCCTTTCACTATCTCTTCGAGCGCTCACGGCCGGATGATGAGGAAAATGGAAAAAAAAGCGAGGCAAAACTCCTACCTAGCGTAACATCCACCCGGAGGTATGGCGGAGGGGATGTCGCTACATATTTAAAAATTCCCCCAGCGAAGTGTATCACCGTTTCGCTTCCGTTTTATTCCACCACTCCCGATTCCCCGCTCCTCCCGCTCTTCTGCTCCTCCCGGGCGGGCGCCTCTCGCCAACCAACTGTGAAACCACGGCACAGCGAAGGCACTCGGCTTCAAGGTCCGGCGATCACGAGGGAAGCCATCCAGGGCGGTGAACTCACTGTTCCGGGCGGCAAGAGTCCACCTCCTCTCTTTCCTACGGCACTTACCCCAAGGAGAAGGGGATGCCCTCTCTCTAAGAAGAAGCCGAAGAAGGACGAGAGGAAAAGAAGTAGAGGGGGCGAAGACGTTTGGGAGGATGAAGAATGCGAGGCCCGCGGGCGAATCTCCGCTGCAACCACGCGGAATCGAAGAGATTCGATGATGACGATTCGGACCAAAGCCTCTCGAATCCAAGCTGAGAAGAGCTCGCGGCTTGTGTTTGATCGTTTCTTTGTTGCGTTTGTTTGTTTTCGATGCACACCCTTCAACCTTGTCTGTCAATCAGGCCGAAATCCGCCACCAAGCAGGATCGAACACGATTTTAAGAAGATCCCGCGACAAAACCACTCAAATCCGGCCGAATAAGCTCTCTCAAAGGCCTGGGTTAGTCTCTGTGGTATGTTTAACAATCTACACCCTTGATCAACATTAGCCTTCCCCGCTAAACATTGCCAGCTTGCAGGAACGTGAAGATCTGAAGGTATTTTTGCACATCACCTCAAAAACTAACCGGACGAAGAAGTTCGCCGTTTCCCTACAGGGTATTCCTTGCGCCCTCTCTGGTTATGGTTTGTTTAGGGGCAGATCTCGAGGTCCGTGGCGAGGTCGCCACCGCTGCAGCCACGCAGAATCGATGACTCAAAGAAGATTCGGACACCACCACTCCAAGCAGAACGACGCGGCTCTCGGCTTGTTTGTTTTCGCAGCGTATCCGCATGCACGTCAACAAACGCAGGATCGAAGAGACTACGCAGAGAGGATTCGGACACGAACTAAAAAAACTGCCGCGAAAGGGCTCGTTTTTTGTTATGTTCGATGCACACAGCCTTTATGCCTCGTATCCACTTTTCGCGTCGCATAAATGTCAGCACATTAGAACCACACGGCCGGACAAGTGAGACACAAGCGACACCGCAACCGAAACCCAAATAGACTTCACGCACAGGATTCGGGAACCTCCTCACAATTTACTCCCGATACGTCAGCGCACGATGCACACGCAATTTAACCTCAGCCCGCCTCCCACACCGTCCGAAGCTGAGCACCAGCGCGGCCGGTCGCTGCAAACCAGTCTTAAGCTGAGGAGACTTCACTCACTCGCGGTGCGTTGATGCACGATGCGCACGCAATTTAACCTCTGTCAACCTCCCACACGGTACGAAGCTACCGGCTTGTCCGGTCGCCTAAAACTGACGAAACCTCACGCAGTATTAGGACACCTCACAGGAACCGTACGCTCGTGTTGTTTTTTTTTCGTCTCGACGCACAGCACAGTCCACGCCGCACGAAGCTTTGCAAAGAGACCGGCGACGACGGCCTCAGACGTCTCCTGGTACCACGCCGCTGAGCGACTGCCCCGACACCGATAGAGGCGGCCTGCCCGCCCGCCACCTGCCCGCCTCCTCTCCCCGCCTCCCGCCCGCCTCCGCCCCCCACCCCCTTCCGCCCGCCAACACAGACTTTCCCCTCCGTCGGTGGCTCCCCCCCTTCTGACTTCCCCACCCGGTAACCCTCCCCGCTCCTATCAACCCCATACCCCCTCCATGCCGTGCCGGGCGGCCCAACAAACGCCCTCCCCGTACCCGCCCGCCCCCTTCCCAATAGACAACCACCGCTACAACACTACCACCACCACGCCGCTTCAACCACCACGCCATTCCCTCCGTCACCCAACATCCTCCTCGCCCTCCACACACCACCACCACTCCACGTTCAGTTGCCCCCGACGACCAGACCACCTCCTCCCACGCTTCCCAAACGTCATAGAGAGGAGTACCCTCGAACGGCGGCAGAGGCGCTGCTGCACTCCATTATTGAGAGCAGGTGGATATCATTCGCGGAAATTTCGGGTCGTGGATGCCAAACCCATGTAATTCGCCTCGCGAGAGCAGCCGGAGGGACTGATTTCCCCGTCACAAACGAAATGGTAAGCAGTCACGCGCATGGGTGCAAGGATTTACCCCAGATGGATGAAATCCGCCGAGAAAATAATCTTTTGACCAGGCCGAGATTCGAACCTGGATCTTCCCATTGCCCATTTTAGTGTATGTGCACACTACGCATGTACTGTAACGTCGGGCCTTGGTCAACTCAATTAATTCTTTATTTTCCAATGACACAATCTTTATAACACAACTTCTTTTGGAGCGATCGCCTTAACCGCTCCGACCTTCTTTCTCAAATCCTCAACAATCCTCTTACTTCCAATCAACTAAAGGTAGTTTGAGCGAAATATCCTTTTACTTATTAATCAATGAATTTGGTTTCATTTTAAAGAGAAATATCTTACTCTCTCAAATATACCAAAATATCAGCCCCTTGCCGAAGTACTTTGCGAGATTTTTGACAAGTATTACCAGCCCTTTACATGGGAAATGCCACGTGTATGGAATTCAGAGAGACGTCATTTAATAAAATGAGGCATTTATAACACCTAGATCTCGTAAAAAAATTAACAGGGAGTAGTTAGTACGTTTTCTCGACTATTTTGTAAAATAAACCATATCGTCACCGCAGAAATTATCTCAGAATCGCAAAAATCCGTCCGTTGTGAAGGAGTTTTGAACGTACCGCGTGAAAAAAATGAGTCAAATCAAAGATATATGTAGGTGTATGTATTTAATTCGCTAGAATTTCAGTTTTACAAAAGTATATTACTGCACTTTAATAATGTAGTATTTTATTCATGCTTCTTACGTCTGCCAAAAATTAAAACGTACATTTCGAATATGGTGTTCATTATGACTAGGGAACTATCTCGCTCAGACTATCCCAACTCCCTCACGAAAAATAAACATTCAACAATCAATTAAAATAGTAAGAAAGATTTAAATAACAAATAATAAAGAAAAAAGAACCACCATATTTTAATACCGTTAGCTAAAACATCGCAATAAATGAAACAATAAAGTATTAAACGATATATCCTTGTAGAAGAGAAAAATATTAAACATTACCGTACCAAGGGGTCGTGCCAACGTTATCAACTTATGGTGGGAAGGTCCTCAAACTAGTGATGGGTCGTTCATGATCGATTCGTTCAAAATGATTGAATCACCAAGTGAGTCAAATGACTCATGATTCATTTCGGGAAAAAGATTCGATCATTCAATCATTTTGTGTTTCCGTCTGCCGTGTGATTGAATGTGATATTAAGTGGAAAAACATTCACATGTACGTTATCCGTTATGTCTAGTCATGAAATTTCAGAGAGATATCTTCATGGGCATAAACCCATCAGGTCAGTGAGTTTATGTTTGTATAGCATAGCTAGAGACAAGGCGCTCATTTTAAAAACAATGAAATTAACCCTTGTTACAATACCAGCGCATCATTACAGTTGGTAAACTTCATAAGAATTTTAATTAACTGCTCATTTGAAAGCTCCTAATTTAATGTAATTCAATACCTAATGCAGATCAGAAAACATTAATGCACATTAATTTGTGTAGTCTGAGCTAGTGATTTCATTTTCATGTACACAGTTTGGCATTATTCTTCTTGAATTCAGAGTTTGTGACAGTTTTGCCTCTCTAAATATTCTCGTGACTATAGTACTTGAAAATCTCCAATTTAATGCGGATCCAAAATTTGTGGAATATGGAAATCAATCAGCCTTCCTAAATGTCTAAGCACGATAGTAATTATTCGAAATCAATTATTCAAATAGATTGATGGCATCAATTAGCATCATTCGAGTTTTTGAGTCTCTTCAATCTTGATTCATTCGAGTCTTTCGATTCACGTGAGTCTCGTGATTCATCTAATCAATCTGACTTACGAGTCATGATGAATCAAATGATTGAATCAGTTGATTGAATCTTTTAAGTGACACGAATCAAAATGATTGAATCACTAAAATGATCGACTTAGCCCATCTCTACCCCAAACGAACCGGATGAAGTTACGGAGGGCAACACGGGGGAGGAGCGTGGGTTCACTCAAAGTAACGTAGTTGTTACAATGTTTAGCTGTTTACGTTTCTTACTCGTCAACATCGCGGCGACAATACAACAAAGTTTAACATGAGGAAGGGCGCGCGGGGTATCTGTCGCACCCCTAGCTTCTACTTTAACTCAATGTAACTGCACTATCTCCTCTATAATGTTCCAAGTCTTCATACCATCATTGGCTTACATTTTAACCTTCTAGCGGGTTTAACCCTTAATAGCGACCTCGTGACAATTTCTAGTTTATTTTTAAACTTCATGTGATTTTTATTTATTATTTATACATCTGTTCCCCGTATAAGCACTTACACACGAAAGTAAATACAACGAAATTTCCAAACGAGGAGCATAGGTTCCCCTTCGGATAACATCCTGTTTGGCCTTCACCGACTCTTCTTTGTCTAACAATTTCTAATCAACAAATAAAACAACAAAAACCTGCCACTGTGCCGCAAATTACAAATAACTTTACAAAATTATAAGTGGATACAAAAATATAAACAATAAGAAAATGATTGAGGTTGATTTTTAGAATTTATAAATGAATTTGTATGCGAAAGATGGAAGAATAGATGAGGAGATAAAGAGACGTGCGAATGCTGAGAGGAAAGTGGCAGGTAGCATGTGGAGCATATCAAGGAATGAGTGCTAGTGTAAGGAAGCGAAAATTGCCGTGTACAAAAGTGTACTTCTTCCCACTTTGCTATATGGTAGTGAAACATGGGTATGTCAGGAGAGACATAAGAGTAGACTAAACGCCGTGGGTATGAGTTATCTGAGGAGTATTTGCGGCAAAAGTAGGATGGATAGGGTGAGGAATGAGTGGGTCATGAATGATTGCGGGATAAATGCTCCAGTAATGGACGTGTATGAAAGGAGTGTGCTTCGTTGGTTTGGCCATGTTGAGAGAATGGATCAGAGTCGAATAACGAAACAGATATATGAGAGTAGAATGAATGGTGTGAGAGGTAGAGGTAGGCCGAGAAAGTTGTGGATGAATGTGGTTGAGGAAATTCTTAAGAGGAGGAATATTAGGAGTCTTCAAAACAGGAGGGCGTGTATGAAACAGTGTATGGGATTAAATGAGGCAAAGGAGGTTTGCAAGGATAGGTCAGTATGGAGGAAATTATTGATGCAGAGTTAGGCGAACAATTATGTATTAATGAGTGAAACATTTTGACTGTGCCTACCCCGGAAGGGAACGGCGTGATGGGTATGTATGTAATGATCTTATGCAATAGTTTTTGTTGAAATGAGTCATTTTTAAATAGTAAGATATAAGAGATAATAAGAGGTAGATAGAGCGAAAAATTATTTCTCCTAGAAATTGATGAATTTGGTCTCATTTTAAAGCAAAACATCTCACCCTTCCTAAAATGCCAAAATTTAAACACCTTACCATATTAATTTCCGAGATATTTGACCAAAAATATCAGCTATTTTACATTGGAAATGGTACGACTAAAATATCCTAGGAAATCTCTTCAAATAAAGATTCATGCTTGATTTTGATAGCTCCAGCAATATTAAAAAATTAAATAAGTTCGAACTATTGCCAGAGTTAAGGCCCTGATAAGGACAAAAAGTCAAATTCCTAATCCGGATACCGAATAAAAGAGTCCAAGCACGGGAGAAGGTATTTAGAAATTGTCATGCTAAGACGATAAACAAACCCCCGAGAATGTTCGAGAGAGGGAGTTAGAGGTCTTTCGGTCATATTTTCAATAAAAAAATCATCAAACGAATCCATTCAAACCATTCCACCCAGAGCAACATTCACCATTGTGCTTGATACACATTCCAGGATTAACTTTTCCTATTCTAACAAAATTCTTAACAGTTCCAATATGGGCAAATTAGCACTGGAATGATAGTTTAATTTATTGAAGGGTATAAAATTCCTAGAGTCGAATAATAATGATAAAACATCTAAATTGGGGCGAGATTAATACGGAAGCTGTCCCTCCCTCCACCTAACCCCCTCGTGAGATAAATACATGAAATGAATGTAAAGAAAGATGTTTACATTTGTGTGAAAAATGTAAGCACATACGGAGGTGATATCCTTGACGAAAAAACTCACTTCAGAAACACCCACACATGAAGGGGAAACGTGAGAAATCTGCGAAAACCTACAGACATGGGAAGCTAAGGTAACTCTAATAAGAACAATGCATGACGCATAAATAGATGAAAGAAAAGTGTATTATGTGTATACATGATAGTAAAAAAAATTAAAATAAATATATACATTAAATATAAATGAGCAAATAAAATAAAGATAAACATTAGACAATAACAAATGAATCGTAGACTGTAAATCATTCAATAAAAAGTGAATCTTAAAAAACGAAATAACATAAAAATACTTATATATTTAAGAAAAGAAAATTTAAGCAAAAATAAAAAATAATTCAAAAAATTATCAATAAAAACAAGTACAGTTAAATAACAAAATCAATTTTGAATATAAAAGAAATAAAACAAACACGTCATTAATAAATTACTCGAATTCAAATCGAAGTTTGGTGGATTCGTAGATATTTAGGAGTGAGAACATCACACTGGAATAGTCCCTGAGATCATATCACAAGGGAGCAGGTCGATTTCCTCTCAAATAAAAAAATCAGCAAACGAAGTGCATCCAACTTCATTTCGTCGAACCATTGGATTGGATTGGATATTTGGGGAGGCGACCGACGGCTAAGGTCATTTGCGCCATAGGGGATAGGTAAGGGAGGAAGGGAGGATGGAAACCCGGCGTCGGCATTAGCCTGCTCTTAACGAAAGTCGCCAAGGGGACCACGGCTTAACGTCTCATCCGACAGACGGAGTACTCTACTTGAAGTGCCCTCCACAAGAAACTCAAGCAGGGATCGGGCTCCCTCTTAAGAACATCCATCTCTGCAGGGATTTGAACCCTGGCCGCCCGCGTGGTAGGCGAGTACTGTAGCCATCACACTAACCCGATCCTCGTCGAGCCGTTCCAGCATTAAAACTCCCTCTACTGGTAATATAAGACTACCAATAAATGCTTGAATATTACTACTGGAGAGTGTGTCTGTGAAGGAAAAGTGAATTTCAGATCCAGAAAGTGTGGATGGCGGGGTCACTGAGCAGACAGCACAGCAGTCTTACGAGTGAAGTTGGATCATTGGCAGAAATTTCGGGGTGAAGATACTACTATTAGAAAGTCCCTGGGAAGATCCCGGCGGGGGAAGAGGGAGCTTTCTAAACTTTTTTCTTTTTTGCTGAAAAAAAACCATGCAAAAAATTTACTTAGGCCCAATTATGTGGAAACGTTCCACTCTAGAACACACACTCCTGGTAATATTCCACGAGAAAATTAGCGTGACGTCGATCTCCAGACGATGAGGAGGTAAGTGGAGGGAAACAGTCTGTACGGATTTCCTAAAGAGGTTCAAAATTTTGCTAGAAATGTTCTCCACAATTTACTTTGTTGAAATGAGTTGATTTCCAAAACTCCCCACATGACAATTTTTGACATTACAAGAATAAAGAGAAAAATCTGTGACCTCTACAGTATTATACTTACTAAGTACAAATTTTTGGGGAACTTTTGGTCATCCGTAATCTCTATAATTATCCAAAACTTTTGGAGATATGTTACTATTGCCTCCATGAATGTTCAGTATTTTTTTGCACGCTGTCAGTTTAGAAACTCACATTGCAGAGAACGCTGGAAAATAACACTAGAATTTTTTCTGTAAGTTCAACTTTATTTATAACGTAATTCCTCCTTTGTCTCTGAATTAGATACAAGAAATGCAGGTAATTGTGAATGTTTAGGTATCGAGTTAAAGCTCAATGGCATCGTCAGTTAAATATCCCATTCGACGGACGCTATCCTGCGCTTCAAGTATTTTCCCAGCGTTATCTAATAAGGGATGGGGATCCTCATGAAAAGTCGCTGAGGTCGAAGAGGGATGAAGCAAAATTTGTATGGAGTCCTTGAGCAGAGTCAGGGATATGTAGATGTTTCTGTGGGTATTTTCGTTGAACCGGTCAATATCAAAATGTATTCAGAGTTCGTATTCTTCAGCCAGCTCGAAGGGTCAATGGATTTTTGGGAGGTACCGCCTCCTACCCTCCCCTTACCCAGTGCATCCCCGTAACCTCCGGCACGCAAGAACACCCTAGAACACGCTACTGTAAGCGCATGCAATTGATATCGACCATTCACGGAGAAGATTGGAAGCGATAGAAATACGATGTTATTGAAACGAAGTAGAAAATCAAAAGAAACAGTATTTCCTACTGCATATCCATGACGGTGCGAATAAAAGAACTCTATAGTGAGTTTCACACTCTTAATGAAAACCGACTATGGTATCGACACGTTGTGTCGTTATCAAGGCACACGAAAAAAACATCCACTCATACAAGGGTGGCACTTATTTCTCACAATTGAGAAAAGGTTTGTTTTCCACCTCTAAAAATGATCATTAAGGAGTGTTAATTAAGGTGCTTAAGATTTTAAGCTATCCGGGACTAGCCACGGAGTTTCACTTTTACGGAGTCACCCGCAATGCACAAGTGCACTGGTCCCATAAAGGTCACAAAAATCCACCGGGGAATAGGACGCCTCGGTAGCTTAACTGGCTTAAGCACTCTGCCAGGAATCGAGGGATCAGGGTTCGAAGCCGGATGGTTTTTTTCTCTGTGGAATTTCACAAGGTGCTTAAGTTTCGTCACTCTTTCAGACTGGTTGTGTCAGGCGAAACTTTATGGAACTTGCTTAACATTGTGAAATGAAAGCTGCAACTTAATAATTCCACATAAACTTTATTAACGACCTAGGTTTCAACTTATGATGACTTCATAAGACGGAACCTAGGTCTATAATAAAGTTGATGTGAAATTACAAAGTTAAAGCTTTCATTTCACAATTCGTCACTCTTAGTTATCGGGAACCCGTATCCCAAGGACCCTAAAAATTTCAAAACTAAAAATGCATTCAAAGTATGCGTAGCGCTTTCAGCCAAATATTTGGTCAGTTTTCATGTATCTGTCTGTGTTTCTAAGATATGGCTCTGCGCAGCTCGATCAACCTCCTAAGGGGTGTCACCCAGCACCGCTGAAGAATAGCACGCACCATTCCCTTCCCCTCTTTCCGTTCCCCGTATCGGCGCATGGTGTGCCGCCCCTCTTCTCCCGTTCAGAGGAATGAGAGTCAATGCATTGCCTCTTGGACACCGATATTAGGCGTCATAGTCTGAGAAATTTTGACTAATATCATAGAGTAAGTACATATAGAGCGGCAAAGAGATAGGGAGATTCGGATATGAGCTTTCAAATAATATTTTGGCCGATAGATGGAACAGGTGTATCAAAGTTGCACGACAAGCCATAACAAATGAGCTTTGGCACACGGCCACTTCATTTAGTGTCGCATAACTCACATGATGTTCTTATGATGATTTCGGTGCCAGGATGTTTACTAATCGACCCATAGCAACGGAAACAAATCTTATTGAGTCGTAGAGACCAAATTAAACATGTATTTTAAGGTGCCTTCAATGAGCATCGTCTATAATGAATCGAATTCACGTCAATATGATAAGACACGCGATTTCCAAACACGGAGTAAACTGTTTACCGATATCTTATAGGAACGACAAAACAATTGATACTCGATTAAAAGCACGCAACAGCCATGGTAAATCCACTCTTCTGTATGTTGATGGAAAATCACCGAGTACCACTATCGCATCCAAGTGGCCTTCTCCGTAAGCCAAAATCCTTCCTCCCCTAAGGTGGTGCCACCTGAGAAATTCTTCCCAAAGCTCAGAAAAATTAATGTCCAGTTTTTAGCATTGCTTTGCCACTCTATATATACTTACTCTATGCTAATATCCGGATGTTCCGAGATTTTCCCAGAAGTACCATCACGTGGGACGGAAGAAGTACAACCGATATCAAACGGTGAATAGCCCAAGCTAAGAAGGCATTCAAGATAAAATGACAACCACTGTTCTTAAAGAAGACAGGAATACAAACTAGGAATCTTCTCCGTTGGGAGAAATTCCGTCTTTTTCAGGAAACGCTTTCAACAGCTGTATGACAACTTTCAATAAATACATTACTTGGCGTAACTTTCCAATCTGTAATCAACAATTCGTGTTGCTCTGTGTTTTTTGCATGAGTTTTCTTTAATATCTGTTTTTGTTCACTTTAATTGTTCAGTGTGTTGCCACCTTGGTTACCGATGAGGCCCGTGTTAAAAATTTGATTCTGAAAGTAATTTCTATGTATAAAATGAATTTCCCCAAATATGGCACCTTTCTATACCTTATCTCCTCCCCAAATTCAATATATCCCAACATTTCGTCAAAATTTTTAGAGCAGTTTTCGAGGGAAAAAATCCAAAGATGCATGCAGAAATAGCCCGTTTAATTGTATAATAGGATTATTCAAAAGACCACCTATTTATAATGATGTCAAATTTATTTGTATAATGATAATTTAATTTTCTGCAAAGGTATATCACTTAAAAACTCTTTTAAGAGGTCTCGTATAATGTTCTGAAAAATACAGCCACAGTGAGCGCAAAAGCAGGATACGAAGCCGATGAAAGGGGTTATCAAGGAAACAGATAACCCAGCCTGTCATAGAGATCATTCTCTTTATAACAAGGCACTGAATTTGATGCGCAGAGCTACCATGCTCAAACTAACTTAGATAAAGGAATTAGAAAGGAAGTGAGCGATTAGATGAAATACAATGGATTGGAAAGTTGCAGAAAACCATTCTTCGGATTGTTGAGAGCTGAAGATGACCGATCATTCACTCGAATTTGAGAAAATACCTAAGGTTGAACTCTATTTTGCAGTGATTTTCTCCAAGGGGTCGCCATCTTTGATGCCCCATTCAAAAGGTAGGGAATTGTTATGTACGGGTTCTAAACTACCCTGATAAACTAAAATACAGTAACTGCATCATCGCTGGTCGTGAGGTAATTATTGTTATTTTTCAAGGTAATAATTCTTATTTTTCAATCGTTAGGCCTCATCTGGAATATGCTGTTAGTGTATGGGATCCATACGAAACGGGGTTGATATCAGAGTTAGATCGCGTACAGCGAAGAGGAGCTAGGTTTGTGAAACGATGCTACGATAAGTTTACTAGTGTGTCTGGATTGTTAGAAGAATTGGGATGGGAATCGCTATCACAGTGTAGATTAAATTATAGGCTTAACCTTCTCACTAAATTTCAAGAAAATCATTTCTCTGACGACGTAAAAAACATACTATTAACCCCCTCGTACTACGGCAGATTAGATCGCGCCAATAAAATTAGAGAGCTAGATAGTAGAGCCGATAGGTGTAAAATGTCATTTGTTCCGCGTACCATTCGGGACCATAACAGCTGTGATCGTCGTCATGAATAGTTCGAATTGTGATAATAGGCAGACAATAAATCTTTTCCTTTGTATTCTCCTCTTTCTTATTTATGCATGATGTAAATATTGATGTTCTTATTTATGCATGATATTTAGAATCTGTAGTAGTCTTTGTATCCCTTGCATGTTGGAACGATTGACGATAGTATGTTTCTTGGGTATTAGATTTTTAATTGGCGCTTTGTATGTGTGGTACGCGGGTTTCAATGTAATTTCGGTGTTCTTCCGTATCATTCATGCATGCCTGGTGAGGAAGCACCCCCTGCCACACACCCTTTGGGTGGCTTGCAGGGTATGACGTAGATGTAGATGTAGATGAATGCATTCTAAAGTTTTCACCTTCGAGTCTTCGATTCATCATCTAGTCCTTTTTCGAAGGGATTACAACGTAGTTGATGCTTTGTCACTGCGGAATGAAGATAAATCACAAGGGAACTAAAATAATGAGATTTTCTGCGAGAAAGGCATGTAGTTAATGTTATCTGTTCTATAAAACTGAAATTTTTACTGGAGATACGGCGAAAGCTGGATGTGATAACTGGCAGACCGCTACAGATACTGTTTATTTGTCTAGTTTTGTGAATTCCTCAAGGTTAAAAATATCAAAATCAACTCTAACCGCAAAACATGTAATGTTGTCAGTCACTGTCTTTTGGCTAGGCATGGCACTATATGACAAATTCTAAGTAATTAAATAAAAATATCCCCATAGGTCTCTAATTTGATTCATTTTTTCTTACAGCGCTGGACAAGGCTCCAGTGCGATGATTGTGGGATGACGTACGTGGGACAGACTGGTAGGAAATTTGTGACAAGAGTGAAAGAACATAGATCCTGTTACATAAAAAATAACTATATTTCACAGTTTGCAAAACATTTAATAGAAAATGGACACTCCAGCAATTTTACCCCTAAAATTCTACACATTCAAGAAAAAGGACCGAAGTTAGACGCTTTGGAAGAATTGGAAATTTTGTACAGGGCAAATTCAAACGAATTTCATATTGTTAACGAACTTTTGTACCCCTCCCGTTCCCCTCTCCTACACGTCCTGACTCCTACCAAAAACATCCTTACTCATCCCACAACCACAACCCTCGCTCAACCTACAACCAATCCCCGTTGCCGAGGCCATTGCCTCCTCCCACGACGCCCTATCCAGCGTCCGCTTCCCGGATTATGTCCAATACCCTAGCTCCTCACCCCTCCCCATCCAATCAAACATAGAGCCTCCCACCCCCACCTATCCAACCCAATACCTTCCCAATGCCTTACCTATGACTTCCCCTCCCTCCCCTTCACCCGCCCCCTCTCCTTCATCCATAGAATTTCATACGTATTCAGAATTCAGAATTCAATCGGATAATTTAACGTTCTCATTAGGGCCGCTCTTTTAATCTTCCAACTGTGACTCATGTGCCGACTTCTACCTGGAACAGAGGCCCGAGAGGGAGGGGGGTCATGGGGTCCGAACAAACAAAAGAAACGCGAAAGCCGCTATACCTGTCTAACTTTATCGGCTTTCAAAAAATGGGATTGATAGAGTACTTCGTTTGTTAATTTGTGGCAGTAGCCCCATCTGAGAGCCAAATTGAGAGCTATTCAAGTGAAATCTGGGACTAGAAATGTAAAAAAGTGAAATTTTTGAAAAAGCTTTAATTTGGCAATATCTCGAAAACCGTTCAACTTTTACTGAGGTCATATTAGGCTGGTTCGGTTCCTCTTAGGCTGCCCTAGCTCCAGTGTCACTGTGGCGTGACATTTATGGGACACCCTGTATATAGAGTGGAAAATAGGTCTGTGTACCTGATGATGCTGCACTGCGGCGAAACCGGTCGTAAATAAATGTTTTACAATGTGCAATTGCAAATTTAATACTTCTATCCTTGATCTCTTACAGTACGTACAAAACTCCTTCAAAAAAGAAAGTTTTTCACGATTCTGAAAAAATTACTACAATGACAATACGGCTTCTCCTAAAAAATAGCCCAGAAAACATACAAACTACTCACTTAATTTTTGGCGAGATCTCAGAGTTAGAAATTTCTCATTTGTTTAACTTCTGAAGAGTTCTGAAATTTATACTGTAGATGCGATGAAAGCTGGACGTGATTGAAAGCTGGTGATGATGACGCAAACCGCTACCGATACGGTTTTTTCGTCTAGTTTTTTGAAATCCTCAAAGGTTGAAACTAATAAAATCAATTCTAATCTCAAAATGTGTAATTATATCAGGAACAGTCTATTGACCTTCTAGTCTTCCAGGAACAGTCTATTGACCGGCAGTATACGTCGTATTCAAGAGCGAGACGTGTATTAATTAGCTCCCTATAAATTAGCAACTCGCCTCTGGAGAAAATTAGAAAAGGAGCGATAGAGAATACAACCGCAATAAACTTTATTCTGATTTCCGATACTATGAGGAGTAGACTAATATTCAAGAAATTATACTTCTCTTGCCAAGTACATAGAAAAAAGGCGCATACTGATCGGTGTAGAAACGAAAAATCGTCAAAAGAAGGAGACGCCTAAGCCACTGGGATACGTTATGCTGCCTTACGTAGCGAGAACGACTGATCGCATTGGCAAAATAATGAAAAGGCATAATATTCTAGCGAGATATAGCACAGTCTCCAAACTCCATGATTACCTTCGAGGAGCTAAAGATCCGTTGCCTCCGTCTCTGTCAGAAGGAATATACGAAATCATTTGTAGCTGTGGAAAATCGTATGTGGGGCAAACAAAAAGAGCCATAAGCTGTAGACTTCGAGAACATGATAGGACAATATCTAAGAAGGACTGGTATCACTCTGCCGTAGCTGAACATGCATGCATGGAAGAGGGTCATACCATAGACATCAAGTCCGCGAAAATTCTATCAAAAGAAAGCAGCTATTATCCACGGCTCATCAGAGAAGCTATTGAAATAGAAAAAAGGTCAAATAACCTGAAGAGAGATGATGAATATAAACTTCCGATAACGTGGAAGAGACTTTTGGAAAAGAAAAAACGGTCAAGTTGAGCCTTTAAAAAATTAACAGCCGAAATTTTAAATTTTAAAGAAGACCATTGTTGTTCGAACCTATAAATGCCCAGCCACCAACGGCAAAGAAACAATAAGCCTGACAAAGCCGGCAGAATAGCACGGCGAAATTGTCGCTCTCAAAAAAATCATCACAGATACCAAAAGATTTCACAAGATTTAAATAATTACTTTGATTCCACTGTCCTTAAAGTAACTAATAACTATCTAAGTCCATATCGCACCCCACTCCTTCCCACGGTTAAGTGTACGTCAGGGTTACTGACCTACAAGCATCGACTTATCCCCTTGACCCTTCAATATATGGATTTAACTAAAATATTCTCCTTCAAAAAGCATTGAAAAACTGATAAATAAAACCAATTACGCAGAATTTAGTCAATATATGGATTTGAACCGATTCCTATTACAGGATCGTTGAAAACACGCAAAACCGCCATTAACCGCCGTCGAAAATACTTGCTTAGTCACCGAACGAAAGACAATTTTCCCTGAAACCTCGAGGGAAAGAGGAGTCCTTTTTCATTTAAAACAATTTTTTACAGTCGAAGAATTTTAAAATCTTCGAGGAGGTATAACTTATTCCTCTAATTCATTTGTGTAACTCGTAAAACGATACTTGTCCCTCCCTCAGGCTACTCCGGTTCATTAGTTACAGATCCACATACTACCCTGCGAGCCGCCGCGTGGGCGTGTGGCAGGGGGTGTTAGGACTCCAGCCGTGTAAAGATGTAAGGGATAAGGTTTTGGGAGGTGAAATGGTGACGTTTATTACAGGAGTGTAATTAGTGGAGCTCAGTTTTTATTGTGGTCACTTATTGTACGGAGAAAGATCGAGGTTTTGTACCTATCTGTTTGGCAATGTAACTTTCTTATTTCAACGCTTTTTTCAGATCTATAGATGTAGTGAGGCGTCATGATAATATTCTCTGTGTCACTCTGAAACATTATTATTATCATTAATATTAATCAATTTACGACTTCCTGAATTTTCAAATAAAATTCTAGTATAGTTTCACTAAAACCAAGAAAAACATTTAGCATAGAATACAATTACCAACATTTTTACAGGCCTGTTCACTTTTTGGTCTGCCTCGTCAATTTCCAACCATCTTCTTCCTGAATTACGACTTCCTGAATTTTCAAATAAAATTCTAGCATGGTTCCACTAAAACCAGGAAAAACATTTAGCATAGAATACAATTACCAACATTTTTACAGGCCTGTTCACTTTTTGGTCTGCCTCGTCAATTTCAAACCATCTTCTTCCTGAATTACGACTTCCTGAATTTTCAAATAAAATTCTAGCATGGTTCCACTAAAACCAGGAAAAACATTTAGCATAGAATACAATTACCAACATTTTTACAGGCCTGTTCACTTTTTGGTCTGCCTCGTCAATTTCCATCTTCTTCGATGCTTTCTTGGCCAAAGCAATTCCTCTCTTTGGGGATTTCACTTCATTTCGATGATCAAAATGATACAATTTTCACCCAGTCGTAACTTTATGGCGAATCCGTGCCAAAATAAACTTCCTCCATTTCGCGTCGCGCGGCCTCTTCTGAAGCAGGTCGAAAGATTTTCGCTCACTCGCTCGCCTCACGTTCGAGTGTGTCTCAAATGATTCAGTGGACCGAATAACGAACTTCTTCTACTCCTCTCGAGGGGAAACGGTAAAGAATTGCGCATTATTCCGCGGTCGGAAAAGTCGTAAAATAAGGGAGATGAAATCCGTTATGATGGCGGAGGTGGCGCGTTGAGTACCTCTGTGATAGCAGATGTCGCGCATTGTTTCCTGCGAGACCGCTGCCTCGTCACAACCCTCCGAGTTTCATTTCCCGGCATTCTTTCTCCGACAATTTGCAGAAAAACGACATGCGTTGACGGATGGTCGCGTATGACGAAAGGTGAGGGCAGAGCACATCCGCAGGACGCAAAAGAAGGGATTTCAGGTGGCAGTAAGGGACGCAGGTCACTAAACGTAATGGACCAAGTTCATCTACATCTACATCTACGTAATACCCTGCGAGCCACCACGAGGATGTGTGGCAGGGGTGAAGATCACCAAACATGCACTATTGACATGCAACTAGGATATTTAATGGAGATATGCTAGATAATAGGGTCACATGCAGCTAGATGGTTAGTATCTACATAATAAGAAAGGGATTATTGGTTGTTTTTACATGCATCATGCACTTCAGACTACTCTAACTATATTTCACCTACCTATCCCTTTGCTACGCTGCCTATTGTTCTCTCTTATAGTACGAGGGAAAAATGACATTTCAAATCTATCGGTACGACAATCTATCTCTCTAATCTTGTTAATATGATCAAACCTAGCATAATACGCAGGTTTAAATTTAAAATTTTAAATAAGATTGGTAGATAATTATAAAAATTTTCTGATTCAGATATGATCACACAAGTTTAAAATGCAGAAAATAATTATTTGCATAAAACAAAATTTTAAATAACCATGTTTTTAAAACGGACTAAGAAGTACAAAATAATTTATCCTCCTTCTAGTAGCCCCATACCCCCCATACAGATTCTTATCCCCATACGGGTTTTCCTGAAAATTTGTGATTGAGAATATCAATACCTAATAATCAATACTAATAATGAAAATACTTGTAAGATTTAAAACGAAAAACGTGGGGCGTATTAATTGTAAGGAGTGTAGGGAGAAGCTGTCGTAGAGAAACCTCTCGCAACAGCTCATATCATTTCTTCATCTACATCTACGTAATACCCTGCGAAAACCAATAACAATCAACCAAAGTTCTCCAATAACACTACATTAGAATAAATAAGACGAAGACTAAAATCCAAGAATGCGGAAGGGAGAATTTGTATGTAGAAGACACCCTGAGAGGAGAGAAATTAGAGCAAGTGCATTCCTTCACCTATCTCGGAAGCAACATCACGTGAGACGGAGGAAGTACAACGGACATCAAGCGGAGAATAGCCCAAGCTAAGTAGGCGTTCATGGGAAAAAGATTACTGATGTGCTCAAAGAAGATAGGACTACAAAGCAGGAAACAGTATGTGAAATCATTCATGTGGAGTGTGGCACTCTCTGGATCGGAAGCATGGACCATTGAAAAAGCAGACTAGAAGCCTTTGAAACCTGGTGCTGGAGGAGGATACTGAAGGTAAGTGGACGACAAAAAAAGAAGTGATGAAGTGAACAGAAGAGTAGAAGAGGATAAGACCATATGGAACACTCTACAGCAAAGAGGATCCAGATGGTTTGGACACACTCTGAGACACAATGGGTTCGTGAAGTATATACAAAATTGAGGTAAAATAGAGGTAAAAGTCCCCAGAGGTGGACCCAGGAATAAGTTCATTGACCCAATAAAAAGGAAAGTACATAAGAAGAGATACCAGGAGGTAAGGGAACTAGCATTAGACAGGAAAGGGTGGAGGGCTGCAGTCAACCAATCTTCGGCTAATGTTGAACGACTAATGTTGAGGAAGAAATTCTGCATGGAGATGATTTACAGCTATACAGCCGAATATTAGATAAAGAGGCATGTGTATGCAGAAAGAATAGCATGGGTGGCAAGTGGAGCATATCCAGTAAAGCGTGTTTGTTTAGGGTAGCCGACCAGAAAAGACCATATACCTTCGAAACCTGGCGCTGGAAGGGGATGCTGAAGATAAAATGAAAGGACGGAATAAGAAATGATGATGTGTACAGAAGAGTAGAAGAGGAAAGGACCATATGAAACACAATACAGAAAATAAGGACCAGACGGATAGGACACATCCTGAGACACAATGGGTTTGTGAAGAACATAATTGAAGGAAAAATTGAGGGAAAAGTTCCCAGAGTAAGACCCAGGAATAAGTTCATGGACCCAATAAATAGGAAAGTACATAGGGAGAGATACAAGGAGGCAAGGGACTAGCATTAGATAGGGAAGGGTTGCAGTCAACCAATCTTAGGATTGAACTACCAATGATGATGATGAGGGGGACAGGATTTCATTTCTAGGAGGGATCATAGAGCAAGTATAAAATAGAAGATGCATGAGCTATTCAACCAATGTATTGTTAATGAGGCCAGAGCATTGAGGTAGATGAAGAGGGCGCCTGCTTAGGTGGTCAATGCCAAGGTCCTTATACCCAGGTCATGTCATGATCCCATATTGCACTCTAGTTTCTCCATTTTGAGTCGGGCTCGACGTTCCGTAGCACTGCCTTTCTTCATTGAGTAACCAAAAGTGTTTAGCCTTGTTCAATGTGACAAATTATCGTTCATTGTACTTTCCTATTTATTGGGGCCATGAACTTATTCCTGGGTCTTCCTCTGGGAACTTTTACCTCTATTTTGCCTTTAATTGTGTTCTTCACGAACCTATTGTGTCTCAGGGTGTGTCCAATCCATCTGGATCCTCTTTGTTGTAGAGTGTTCCATATGGTCTCATCCTCTTCTACTCTTCTGTTCACTTCATCATTTCTTTTTTTGTCGCCCACTTACCTTCAGTATCCTCCTCCAGCACCAGGTTTAACATGAAGCTGATTTTAAACTTAAAAATATGGAAGGAGTAGAACGAGTATGTGCGAGCTATGTTTTGGGTTCTAAATTAAGGGATAAAATATTTCGAACGACAAAACAAGAACCATCTCTCACCTCGTATATAGGTATTACGCTCCTCAGTGTTTTTTGGCACACAGCAATTATCTCTGCATGTCCATAAATCATTAAAATGGTGCTTAATCATAATTAGGCGTCAGTTGTTGGCAAATGAAAGACTTAACGGAGAAATTTCACTCACAAACTTACCAGGCCAGGGTATAAGGACCTTGGTCAATGCTAAAATCTGTAACGGGGGCGTGGACTGTTGCCATCTTTGTCAACCACAACTTTCCTTTAGCACTTATGGTCTGACACGCTAATTTTGCAAAGTTCACATCAGTCACGGCCACATTGAGGTAATTGAGAGGGCACTTGCTTTGCTGACCAATACATTCCACCACTGAAGACATGTCATGGGGGAAACACATCAGGGAAATAACTAGTGTAGCAAACCGTAGATTAGAATTCGTAAAAAGGGTTCTAGGCAAATGCGATGAGAGAGTACGAGAAAGAAGCAATTTTACACTTGTCAGGCCTCATTTAGAATACGCCGCTAGTATATGGGATCCCTACGAGGAAGGTATGATAAAAGAATTAGAGCGCGTGCAAAGGAAATCCGCTAGTTTTGTTAAAGGCCGTTATGATAATTGTATAAGTGTTACGAGTTTAATAGAAGAACTAGGATGGGAATTACTATCAGAACGCAGGTTAAAATTTAGGTTAAACCTTTTAAGTAAATTCGAAACAGAGTTGTTCACAGATGACGTTAGATATATATTGAGAACCCCTGTGTATTATGCTAGGTTTGATCATATTAACAAAATTAGAGAGATAGATTGTCGTACCGATAGATTTAAAATGTAATTTTTCCCTCGTACTATAAGAGAGAACAATAGGCAGCTTAGCAAAGGGATAGGTAGGTGAAATATAGTTAGAGTAGTCTGTAGTGCATGATGCATGTAATAACAACCAATAATCCATTTCATATTATGTAGATACTAACCATCTAGCTGCATGTGACCATATTATCTAGCATGTCTCCATTAAATATCCTAGTTGTATGTCAATAGTGCATGTTGGGTGATCTTCACCCCCTGCCACACACCCTCGTGGTGGCTCGCAGGGTATCACGTAGATGTAGATTTACATGAAGCTGGAGCCAGTCCGCCATCTTCTTTGACCCTCAGTTTCCTATAGTGCTTGCGTGCTAACGTATTAATTTTGCAATTTTACTATGTTTTCCATCGATAAATACTAAAAATACGCAATGCACTTCTTTAATGTGCATTCTCCTTGCATCTATTGATTATTCATTTAAATAAAACATAAACCGCATTACCAATGAAAACTATTATCAAATCGAGTAGTATCCATAGCAATAAGTAAACACTAGTTGTTACGAGAGTTACTTGCCTTAGATTTCAAACAGGTGGTGGGTATTCTTGATTTATATCCGCTAATTCGTCCATTCCGTCGTGCCATCCAAAGAAAACTTAGGGAAGAGCAGGGATAAACAATATGGCTGCTATTCGGTTGTCAGGCAACCGTTTGATGACGTAAGGCCCTCTACGTCAATGGGTCAGAGCAAGCACGCAAGCGTGACGTCAGACATAGCAACCGAGAGATGTTTATATCTTTGAGAATAAGAATAAGTAAATATGAATAATTCATTTCTAATAACACCTTCTCCGTCAATAATGTCAGCAATTCTTAGTAATACATTAAATATTTGTTTGAAATTGCAAATTTGCATCAATGACTCCAAATCGTAAATTTATTTTCAATTACAAAAATCCGATTTTAACTTGGGCACCAGGACGTCATGGATAACATTTCTTCGTCAGGTATGTCAGAAATTCTCAGTCAGCTATTAAATATTCGTTGGAAATAGACAACTCGCTCTATAAATCTAAAAAAATGCTATTTTGATATGGATGCTTTAGGCGTTATCGGAAGCCTCGCCATCTCTATGGTCACACGCCTGGTAGTTTCTCAGGAGACACTTAACCTCGTCCTCAGCGTTTCTATCGTGTCAGTATTCTACATACAGCTAAAGGTGTTTTAATGACCCCTGCCACATGCCGTTGTGGCGTCTCGTTGGGTATATTGTACACGCATCTTCATCTACAGCTACATCTACGTGATACCCTGCGAGCCACCACGAAGGGTGTGTGGCAGGGGGTGAAGATTACCAAACATGCACTATTGCCATGCAACTAGGATATTTAATGAAGACATGCTAGATAATAGGGTCACATGGTTAGTATCTACATAATAAGAAAGGGATTATTGGTTGTTATTACATGCATTATGCACTACAGACTACCCTTACTATATTTCACCTACCTATCCCTTTGCTACGCTGCCTATTGTTCTCTCTTATGGTACGCGGAATAAATGACATTTTAAATCTATCGGTACGACAATCAATCTCTCTAATCTTGTTAATATGATCAAACCTAGCATAATACGCAGGGGTTCTCAATATATATCTAACGTCATCTGTGAACAACTCTGTTTCGAATTTACTTAAAAGGTTTAACCTAAATTTTAACCTGCGTTCTGATAGTAATATCTATCCTAGTTCTACTATTAAGCTCGTAACACTTTTACGATTAAATTAACGGCCTTTAACAAACCTAGCGGATCTCCTTCGCACGCGCTCTAATTCTTTTATCATACCTTCCTCGTACGGATCCCATATACTAGCGGCATATTCTAAATGAGGCCTGAGATGTGTAAAATAGCTTCTTTCTCGTACTCTCTCATCGCATTTGCCTAGAACCCTTTTTACGAATCCTAATCTACGGTTTGCTACATTAGTTATTTCCCTGATGTGTTTCCCCCAAGACATGTCTTCATTGATGGTGACGCCTAAGTATTTAATTGATTCTTAAGGACTAAGTTCTATCTTCGAAAGGACTAAAGTGCAACGGTTGTCATCCAACAAACAAATTCAATCTACTGGCTCTGGGTGATCAGTCAAAGTTAACGCTAGCGCACGACGGAGAGTGGTAACCATGAGAGTTAATTAGACAGAGATACCGAAACATTTCACGGATGAGCGACGGTAATGGTCTAGAAAAATGACACGCACGATATATTATGCAGCGAGCATGAAAGGCGATGAAGCCAAGCCAGCCACGCCTTAACCATGTTCCTCTCCCATTCTCTCTTTGCTCTCGGGGGGAAGTTGGCTCTGACCCTCAGTCCTCCTTCCTCCCGAGAGATCACTATCTTTCCCCTCTTCCCTTTTCTCGTCAGCTTACGAACCCTTGGAAGGGTCTCGGAGGCATCTTTGACACACACTCGACCTACCCCAATACCCTTCTTCCCCACATTAGCGCTCCAATCCCAGCAGTTCCCAACACAGACTCGGAAGCGTAGGTTTTTCCCGGTATTGCACCCCTCATCCTCCCGCCGCAGTCGCTTCGAAATACGAAGCTTTGAGGTGGCGCTGACCTCAGGGTTTCTATGAGCAGATTTTCTACGAACTTGAGTATAACATCTTTTGAGTGCGTTATTTAAACTGATTTGATTTGAATTAATACTAGAATTTCTAGAATTAAATTTGAAGAAATACGCGATAATGAACTTTTGGAAAAATAATGGCTTTACCCGGAATAATTATTGCATCATAGAAAAGAAAATATCTAACGTAGAATCTATTAAATACTTATGCGTCACCATCACTGAAGTCATGTCATGGGGGAAACACATCAGGGAAATAACTAGTGTAGCAAACCGTAGATTAGGATTCGTAAAAAGGGTTCTAGGCAAATGCGATGAGAGAGTACGAGAAAGAAGCTATTTTACACATCTCAGGCCTCATTTAGAATTTGCCGCTAGTATCTGGGATCCGTACGAGGAAGGTATGATAAAAGAATTAGAGCGCGTGCAAAGGAGATCTGCTAGGTTTGTTAAAGGCCGTTATGATAATTGTATAAGTGTTACGAGCTTAATAGAAGAACTAGGATGGGAATTACTACCAGAACGCAGATTAAAATTTAGGTTAAACCTTTTAAGTAAATTCGAAACAGAGTTGTTCACAGATGACGTTAGATAAATATTGAGAACTCGTGCGTATTATTTATTTATTCATTTATTTATTTATCTTCACTATCCCGAATACAGCACAATGTGCCAATTTATGCCGGGTGGATAACAGTAACAATGGACGAGACACAAACACCCATGTCCTGGGCAGATAATATTCTACCCAGGCGGGACTCGAACCCGCGACCCTCAGGGTAGCAGGCGAGGACTTTACCCCGCCGCCACCGGGGCCGACAAATTATATTATGCTAGGTTTGATCATATTAACAAGTATAGAGAGATAGATTATCGTACCGATAGATTTAAAATGTCATTTATTCCGCGTACCATAAGAGAGAACAATAGGCAGCGTAGCAAAGGGATAGGTAGGTGAAATATAGTACGAGTAGTCTGTAGTGCATGATGCAAATACTAATAACCATTAATCCCTTTCTTATTATGTAGATACTAACAATGTGACCCTATTATCTAGCATGCCTCTCTTAAATATCCTAGTTGCATGTCAATAGTGCATGTTTGGTGATCTTCACCCCCTGCCACACACCCTCGTGGTGGCTCGCAGGGTATTACGTAGATGTAGATGAATACGCAGCCAAATTTTTATATCGAATAATCAATAGAAGGTTGGAGAGTAAGGCCAATAACTACTTGGGCGATGACCAGTTTGGGTTACGGAAGGGAAGGGCAACTCGGAATACGATTGCGGTGGTGAGAACACTTATAGAAAGAAACATAGCTTATAAGTAGGACGTTTTTGCATGCTTTATTGATTTTGAAAAAAACTTTTGACAGGGTAAATTGGAATAGGTGAACGGAGATACTCGGAAAAATAGGAATAGATTGGCAAGACAGGAGACTAATCCGAATCAGCGTCAGAATAAGTTAAAATCAACAATATAGTTGTGAAATCTGTTTTATTAAGAAAACAGGCTTAAACCCACTAGTTCTCTCGCAAAATACATTTTTTTTCCTGAAAAGTAACGATATCTGTCGCTAAACGTACAAATTATTAAATATGTTTTTGCCAAAGATTCGTGAAACTCATCAGCTCTACCGTCTAGCATTCAATCTAATGGCCGCAAGCTAATTTTCTCAATGTATTATGGGAATATCACCCCTTAGATATGTATTTATTTACAGAGTCTATCACATATTTCACATACGAGGCGGAAATGTTGTGAGTAATGCGAATGTCTCGTGCCATGGTCTGAGGTCACGGAACGGAATGCCCATTCCAAAACCTAACAATGAAGCCTTTAGGATATCCATTTATTATTGCTCTACTGAGATGTTTGAACTCCTATCTTCGCACATCACCATTTCAAAGCCAGTCAATATATTTCTAAGAGAACTAAAAAGATGGCCTTTTCCAGTTAAAAATATTGAAGATTACTTCTGATTCTTCAAATCACAAAGTTAAATATTTATTATTTAGTTTTGTGCATTCAATAATTTGTTTTCGTACCCCAATGACAAAAAGAGAAAATATAAAACATTGAACGAACATTCTTTGGTTAAGTATTGATATGTTACTATCCTGCATTATTTATTTTTTTATTTTGTTAATATTATTATTAGTTCTCATCTTCAGAAAACGGTCCATGAGAGATTGAATGGCAGTTTTCAGAGAATCTTCGAGTCTGAATCAGATGATTATTCCATTCATGCGACTGCGCACGATGCACAAAGGATTTCGACGAGAGAGAGATACTAGACAGACGAACCCACTACTCACTGGACAACCACGCCGCGGCACACTTCAGGAATACATCTACATCTACATGATACCCTGCGAGCCACCACGAGGGTGTGTGGCAGGGAGTGAAGATCACCAAATATGCACTATTGACATGCGACTACGATATTTAACGGGGACATGCTGGATAATAGGGTCACATGCAGCTAGATGGTTAGTATCTACATAATAAGGAAGGGATTATTGGTTGTTATTACATGCATCATGCACTTCAGACTACTCTAACTCTATTTCACCTACCTATCCCTTTGCTACGCTGCCTATTGTTCTCTCTTATAGTACGCGGAAAAATGACATTCTAAATCTATCGGTACGACAATCTCTAATCTTGTCAATATGATCAAACCTAGCATAATACGCAGGGGTTCTCAATATATATCTAACGTCATCTGTGAACAACTCTGTTTCGAATTTACTTAAAAGGTTTAACCTAAATTTTAACCTGCGTTCTGGTAGTAATTCCCATCCTAGTTCTTCTATTAAGCTCGTAACACTTATACAATTATCATAACGGCCTTTAACAAACCTAGCAGATCTCCTTTGCACGCGCTCTAATTCTTTTATCATACCTTCCTCGCACGGATCCCATATACTAGCGGCATATTCTAAATGAGGCCTGACAAGTGTAAAATAGCTTCTTTCTCATACTCTCTCATCGCATTTGCCTAGAACCCTTATATATCTCTTTGAATATCTCTTTGAACCCTTATATATCTCATAGAGAATATCTCTTTGAAAAAAAATTTGTTCACACCATGACATGATATGAAATGGTGCAGCACAGAAGTCACCTGACAATGTCCAATCCCCAGCATAGATGTGCAGAAATTTCCAAAAGCATCGCAGATTGACCTTACGGCAGAATTTCGCGAAAATCTTGTACATTTCACCACTTTCGAAAAGCATAAATATCCCCCCTCAACCCTGAACCTGGCGAGTGTTAGCAGACTTCTCTTTGTTTTTTTCCCCACAGATGTCGTTCTCAAAACCAGTTCCCCAGTGATGCCATTCTGCCCCCTTCGCCCATCCCCCCCCCAAGCTCCCAATACGGTCCGCTTGCATTCCATTTTGTGGAAATCATCTCCACGTTACAAACTGCCCAGGATGACGCGGAGCACGCTTGCTGCGAGAATTTCCTTCCAGAATCATCGCCTGGATGACAGCATCCTCTAAGGGCTTTATATTGCAGAACAGAGGTTTAAAAGTTTAAAATGAATGACTGATATTCTCTACCAGGATTTTGAAATGGACAACATCTACATCTACATCTACGTAATACCATGCGAGCCACCACGAGGGTGTGTGGCAGGGGGTGAAGATCACCAAACATGCACTATTGCCATGTAAGTAGGATATATAATGTAGACATGCTAGAAAATAGGGTCATAGTTTATTAGTTACTACAGTAGATTATTAGTTATTGCAAGTAATTGCAGTAGTTATTACAATAGAATATTAGTTACTACGGTATAGTACAGGTTAAAATCTACATAATAAGGAAGGGATTATTGGTAGTTATTACATGCATCATGCACTACAGACTATTCTAACTATGTTTCACCTACCTATCCCTTTTGCTACGTTGCCTATTGTTCTCTCTTATGGTACGCGGGAAAAATGACATTTTAAATCTATCGGTACGACAATCTATCTCTCTAATTTTGTTAATATGGTCAAACCTAGCATAATACGCAGGGGTTCTTAATATATATCTAACGTCATCTGTGAACAAATCGGTTTCGAATTTACTTAAAAGGTTTAACCTAAATTTTAACCGCGTTCTGATAATAATTCCCATCCTAGTTCTTCTATTAAACTCGTAACACTAATACAATTATCATAACGACATTTAACAAACCTAGCAGATCTCCTTTGCACGCGCTCTAATTCTTTTATCATACCTTCCTCGTACGGATCCCATATACTAGCGGCATATTCTAAATGAGGCCTGACAAGTGTAAAATAGCTTCTTTCTCGGACTCTCTCATCGCATTTGCCTAGAACCCTTTTTACGAATCCTAATCTACGGTTTGCTACACTAGTTATTTCCCTGATGTGTTTCCCCCATGACATGTCTTCACTGATGGTGACGCCTAAGTATTTAATTGATTCTACGTTACATATTTTGTTTTCTTTGATGCTATAATTATTCCGGGGAAGGCCATTCTTTTTCCAAAAATTCATAATCGCGCATTTCTTCAAATTTAATTCTAGCTGCCATCTATCACACCAATCATCAATCGCATCTAAATCCTTAGCTAAACACTGTCTGTCCTCTTCATTTCTAATTTCTTTATACACTACTGCATCATCGGCAAAAAGACGGAGCTTGCTATTTTTTACTACACTATTCAAGTCGTTTACGTACAGAAGAAATAAAATTGGGCCTATCACGCTTCCCTGGGGAACACCCGATGTAACTTTTACTTCGCCTGAGCTGACACCATCTAATACCACCCTTTGAACGCGTTCATGTAAGAAATCTCCTACCCAGCCTACTATATTACTGTCTATTCCGTATGATGCTAACTTCGCGAGTAACTTACAGTGGGGAACCTTGTCAAAAGCTTTTCTAAAGTCAAGAAACGCTGCATCTACCTGTACGTTACCTTCTCCGGAAACTAAAATATCGTGAACAAAAAGACCTAATTGAGTTTCGCAAGACCGTCCTTTTCTGAACCCATGCTGGTTTGTTATTAATAAATCCTGGCTGTCGAGGTGTCCCATTATTGATGTAACTATTATATGCTCTATAATTTTACATGATAGTGACGTTAATGATATTGGTCTATAATTACATGGCTGTTCCCTATCTCCGCTTTTATAAATTGGGGTCACAAGGTCTTACTTGGTGGATAGAAATTTTAAAATAAAAAGGGACGGAGAAATATCGGCAGAAAAGGCTGTAACTGCGGGAGTACCACAGGGGTTTGTACCAGGACCGCTATTATTTAATATATATATGGCAGACTTCCCTATTGACCGGGAAAATTGGCACAATATTGTAGCCCTCTATGCAGATGACGTCGCAATAGTTGCGAGGAACAAGTCAAGCACATTAGCCAAAAAATACACCAATTATATACTGTTATTATTATTATTAAACCAATTATATACTGGTAAAATAGGTGGAGGCTGGGAATAAATACTCAGAAGACACAGGCAGTCATATTCTCGAGGCCACAGTCGAGAATACAACCATGCTCCTGCTTAACAATATAATGACAACCAATGCCTTGCGCAAATTATGCCACATATTTAGAAATTAATATTAACAAAGGTCTTTCGTTTGCTGGACATGTCGGGGAAATAGTGAACGAAGCGAAAGCAGTATTAGCACCCATAATACGTAGTAACACCACACCGAGAGAAATAAATATATATGAAAGCATAATAAGACCAGTCATGCTGTATGGATTGCCAGCATGAACCAGACTACTGCAAACCCGTTCACTTAATAAGATTGCAACTAACTAACTAAGTAACTGACTAACTGTAACTAAGTGTAACTATCTGTAACTATCTGTAACTAACTGTAACTAACTGTAACTAACTGTAACTAACTGTAACTAACTGTAACTAACTGTAACTAACTGTAACTAACTGTAACTAACTGTAACTAACTGTAACTAACTGTAACTAACTGTAACTAACTGTAACTAACTATAACTAACTGTAACTAACCGTAACTAACTAACCAAGTAACTAAAAGGAAAATGCGAAGGCAAATTGCAAACCTCACTCCCTGGAGGAAAGGTGAGGAAGCGTATAAAGAAGAAAATACAAACACAATACTTGCATTCATAAAACAACGGGACGTAAAATACTACAAAGAATTAGAAGAGACCTCAAATAAAGCGCTGTATGCAGCAAAAATGAATGCAAGATAGACAAATGGCGAAGAAAAATAAAAGCGACCAAAAGAAGTGATAAAAATATAAAGTGTAGGGTAGGCCGAACAAATTATGGTTAAAAGAAGTTAAACACGGAAGAAAAGCCAAAGGGCGACATCCGGAATGACAGCCCCATTTAAAAATTAAGGCAAACATGCTCGCAGGTTTACAATGTTATTTTTTCCAGCGATCTATAAGAGACCATGATGAAGGGCGCTCCGTCGGGCCATCGGTAGCCATTATACCTGAAATAGGTATAAATAAACCTTTGGGGGCGTCCATTAATTACGTGAGGCGATTTTGGCGATTTTTCGACCCCCCCACCTCCCCCCTTGGTGAGAAGTCGTGAGATTTGACTCGACCCACTCCCCCTAAACTCACGTGAGATTTTTCAAAATGCGTATTTTTAGCGTAAATACGTTACTCTGTGCTTGATTGCGTTGGATTTATTTAAAAAAAAAACAAAATTTAGTTAATTATTTTCATTTAAGACTAGTTAAGACTAGTATTTAAGACTACTAAGAATTTAGTCTAGAATCACAATGAGAAAATCAAATAACAAAATACTTAAATAGGAACTACTAGAAACGTTAGATACATATTAAGAACCCCTGCGTATTATGCTAGGTTTGATCAGATTAACAAGATTAGAGAGATAGATTGTCGTACCGATAGATTTAAAATGTCATTTTTCCCGCGTACACATCAGAGAGAAAACTATAGGTAGCGTAGCAAAGGGATAGGTAGGTGAAATATAGCTAGAGTAGTCTGTAGTGCATGATGCATGTAATAACAACCAATAATCCCTTTCTTATTATATAGATACTAACCACCTAGCTGCATGTGACCCTATTTTCTAGCATATCTCCCTTAAATATCCTACTTGCATGGCAATAGTGCATGTTTGGTGATCTTCACCCCCTGCCACACACCCTCGTGGTGGCTCGCAGTGTATTACGTAGATGTAGATGTACTAAAATTCGTATGGCTGGCCGGTGGCGGCTAAACAAACGAGGAGCTACTGTGCTACTTTGTGGCGTTCCCACAACCGCGATATATATAATTGTTTAGGATTTAGCCATATTTTAGAGGAGAAACATGTTTTAACTCAATTTAACCCAGTTCTCTTGCAATTTTACACTGTTTCTTGCGGAAAAAAATTATGTGATATTTACCGAGACCCCCCCGCCCCACTCCCTCACGTGAGATTCAGTGAGATTCGTCTCGACCCCCTACCCCCCCCCCCAAAACGCCTCACATAATTAATGGACGCCCCCTTTCCGTCAAAGATCTGTAGCTTATTACAAAATGCCTCATAATTCATGTGCCACCTTGTCTAATGTATCTTTCTTTATTTATTTTTTCTATCTCCTGGATTTTTGCCATTTTTTGCTCATCAGTGCCTTTATACTGATCGTTTTTTATGGTCTCCATATATTAATTTTTTGTTTTTCGTATTTTTTGCTGATATATTTACCATTGATTTCTATATCTATTATAGGTTTGTAGCATTATCGACTTAACTATGTAATAATTCATGTGATGAAGGGACTCAACTCCCTTGTGTTCAATCGGTGATCCCTCGCAAGAATTAAGTGTTTATAGTGTTGCTTTCATGATTTACTTATTATGTAATTAGTTTCCCTATCTTAGAGGACATCAGATCCTAGATCAATAAATTCATTTTCATTCATTCATTCATAAATGGCGTACACCACTAGCGCGATAGGAGACCATAATGGCTGCCAATGAGACTTTGAAGTAGGTTAGTCGACAGGTATTGAAGCTAAATTGTTGATTTACTCCCTAATGCTTGTTTCTTCATCTGCCACGCAGTGCTAACATCATGCTTTGCTTGATCCCCGCATGGCTCTTGCTTCTCGCATGCTTGGTTGCAATACAAATAGTTTAGTTAACATTGGTAGCATACCTATAGTGTAGTGGATGTTGGTTAAAGTTACTTAGTGCATTATAATGCATGTTGGTGACAACTCACCCCCAGTCAAACACCCTTGAGGTGGCTTTCTGGGTAAAATGTAGATGTCTCCTTAAGTACTCGAAGGAAATGTTAACAATATTACCTTGACAATATGCTGACAATAGCGTACATATAGTACCTCACAACTTTTAGAGGGATTAAGATGGGAGCCCCTAGAGACTCGGAGGCAACACGCTAGGCTCAGGTTGCTTGATAAATTCAGAACTGACATTTTTCAGAGCGACATTGAGAATATTATCACGAGTCCTTACCACATCTCTAGGTCTGACAGATGCGATAAAATGAGAGAGATACATTGCCGAACATATGGGTACACAAACTCGTTCTTTCCGCGAACAATAAGCGAACACAAAATAATTGTGCTCCACTAAATACACGCCTATAATACGTGTCACCATTTCATCTCCAAAAAACTTACACCTTTACACGGCTGGTGACCTAACGCCCCCTGCCACACGCCCATGCGTGGGCTCGCGGGGTATTGTGTAGATGTATGTATAGACAAGAAGAGAAAATATTACGAAGAGGAATATGGAATTGGAGGATTATAATACATTGATGAATTCCGTCGTTTGAAGAGGAATATGATAATTAAAATTTAAAAATCCACTATTATCAAGTGGCGTTGACTAGTTTTCCAATTCTGTAGAATATTCAGGAATAATTCACTTCAGAAATTCATTATTGTCGTACGAATTTTCCGCACAGATAGTAATCTTCTGATTAATGCATCAAAATTGTTCCACCAATTACGTTCAAGTTCCACCAATCAAGAGAAAATGTTGAATTAAACTCTGACAAATTGCTCAGTTCCGTATTATAAGGAGATATTAACCAAGAAACACGTGAATGTACTCAGCGCGCAGCAAGCGGTAGCAATCATGCTGATATTAACGCCCATCCTTAGGTCGGACAAGCTTAAAATACAGCGAAGTCAAATGAGCGTACCGTTACACGGCATATGTTCGCCAACCAATGCCCACTTACGCTCTGATGAATGGGGTCCACTGCTCGAATGAAGCTCATGACCACAGAGGTCGGTGAAACGCATTTTACTGCAGAATAATTGAAGTCGCGCTGACAGCCGAAGAACCAATATTCCCAAGCTGAACGGCATATTGTGAGCAGAGCAATCCAAGTTCCATTATCTTTTGTTAAGATCATTCAAAATGTTTTATGCTCATTAGGTACTGTATATTTCATAGTCGACAAACAGAAATGCTCGTTGATTCTCAACAGGAAATATAAGGGTACGATATTATTCTTTTTGTTTTTCTTGTTACTTCTCTAACTTTCCCCTCCGAGTCCCCGGCTAACATCGGGTTTCGTTGCCGTCATAATGGCCGAGAACTCGAGAGGGGCGGTGCAGAGTTCGTGGCCACTTCCGATTAACCCATCGGATCAGTGGCTACGCTGCGTTCGGGTCGTGCGCACGAAGCAGACGGAGCGACCCCAAGAGGACGGCCTTCTGCATGCGGGCTGCAAGTGATTCCGCCTGTGCCACGCAAGCAGGAATACACTTGATGCTCTGTATCAGCGAGCCCTTGATTCCACCGAGCACACCTATGACTAGGACTACTAGTTTTACCGAGTGTCCCGGGTACATCTGCCGAAGTTCGAACAGCAGGTCTTGACATTTCGTCCGTTTTTCCGCCTCTTTCGCGTCCAAGTTCGTATCGGCCGGAGCCGAAAACTCAATTACGAACATGGAACGCGATAGGCGGTCGAGGAGAACGATGTCAGGCTTGTTCGCCTCCAACTGCCTGGTGGTTGGGAATGAGTAATTCCACCAGATTTTTTTTTAATCGTTCTCCACGACGGACTCATTATCTCCAGGGGCATAGGGCAGCACATGTACTTCGTCGATGCCGTAATGATGTCGGAGGTGGAAATACAACACCCGCAGAGCTGCGTTGTGCCGAGCTAAATACGCTGACTGCGCGTAATAACTGCAGCCGGAGAAAAGGTGACTCAAAGTCTCCGGCTTGGCTCGGCACGCTCTGCATCTCGTGTCCGCCACCTCCGCCTTGAATATCATTCGGCGGTACACGAGTGTGTTGATGACACCATCCTGGCACGCGAGAACGAAACCCTCTGTTTCGGACCTGAGACCCGCGGAACGAAGGAAGGCAAACATTTATTAATTTATTATTATTATGATTAAGAGTAAGTTTCCAATTGATTTTCTCAGTATTCTATAAGGCTCTGCATAGTTCTATGCAATTGCGTAATCATCTTGAACGTTTTACATTAGTGTTGTTCATTTCCACAACCAGAGTTCTTTCCATAGCCACTGCAAAATATCCTGCTCAGACCCATTCGTCAGGTTGCTTAGGAAATTTACTCTTGTTGAAATGGGAGAATATTTGAGGATTTCCGAACTAAAATCGTAATTTTTAAGCGAATAAGAAGCGTGGAACGAAATCAATCGCAGGAAATCAAAGCCATTGTTTTAGCCATCGCATAATCAAAAATTCAACCTTTAATCTCTAGTGCAAGTAATTTATAAAAGCAAAACTAAACACCTCTGCGCCGATTCCAATTTCCTTCATCCAATGCTTTTTTATAAGAGTTAATAACAGGGGCCCATTCCAGGCGCGGAAATTTTCACGTAGCCTATGTTTGTCAGAATGTAAAACAAAACACACGTGAAAAATTTCAAGTCAATCGGCTCACGCGTTCTAGAGCGAATAAAGTACACACGCACACTAACATCCATTTTTAGGCATATTGGTAGAAGATAGATAAAGACACTTTTGTCTTCTCTTCCACATTGACCTTAATGGTTTTCAATCAAAGTCCTTTATCTAATGATTATTTTAATTAATTTATCAATGCCCTTAATCCATCATCTAATTACGATCATGGTTCAAAAGAATAGGAACCTTTCATCTTTCATTTTGAGCAGAGCAATGCAAAGGCGGTACTGGTTACACGCATAGCGTAAATCATGCATTTGCATGAGTATAGATTGTGAGGACGAAACACTAAAGCAGCAAATAGGAAAAACTCGAAATATGAATGGAACGATTCTCGCCGATGAAATGTACGGTAATCTACCGGCAGGTTGCATTCCGTAGGCACGCAATAGTAAAAGTATATGGGTGGCTTTCAGTAGTATAGTATACAACACACAAGGCCGAATGTTTTGTGAAGAGTTATGGAATGAACTTTTCACCCTCAGGCGTCACTTCGTGGAAGTATTTTATACTTGAATCCATATTAAAACAATCCTTGTACTTTTCCTCTAATATTTATTTATGTACTACGCCTTTCGCAGCTTGCTGCATCCTCGCGTTCATGCATTCGATTGTGCGAAATTCACAGTGGAAAAATCATTTACCTGGACTGGGAATCAAACCCAGATCCCTCGATTTTGCGCCCAGTGCTTGAACCGTTTCAGCTACCCAGGCGTCCTCTTCCAGATCGAGGGATAAGGGTTCGATTCCCAGTCCAGGCGATTGATTTTTCCACTGTGAATTTCAGAAAATTGTGTGACCACCAGTGGGTGACTCCGTTAAAGTTACTGCGCGGCTAGTTTCGTAGTTATTTGTTCATGCATTCGCAATTGCATTCTTGCCATACACCGCTTTAGACGTTGCAATTTGAAATACGCGTTCGCACGTATATCAGACTGCGCTAATACATGCCCCGTGTAAAACGAGCTTAACAAATAAACTTTACCTTCTCCGGCGAGATATTGCAGAACAGCATGTTTAACAATGATAATCAAACGATACCGCACTGTCTACCAAATTTATTTCAAACTCTTACAACACGTGTTTCAACTGTCTAGCAGTCATCATCAGGTAAGACTTATGGTCACTTAGGTAAGAGTCTTACCTGATGATGACTGCTAGACAGTTGAAACACGTGTTGTAAGAGTTTGAAATAAATTTGGTAGACAGTACGACGAGCTTAAAAGTTATGCTTCACGCATGTTTACTAACAATCGATAAGCAACTAAAACAAATGGACGATTGTGGGTGACGCGCTGGAGGAAAGAAGCATAAGAGAACTCTTGGGAAATCGAAATTGAATTTTATGACCTATTAGACTGGTGATCGCCCACCTCTCAAGATTTTTAAAGCTATATATCCATTAGCCAGAATGGCGCAGAAATTTTCCATCAGATTTCCCGATTGTTTTTTGTTACAAGCATGGACGAAGTCGAAAAAAAACTTGCGTCGTGAAATTCCCGACGTCTCTCATATGCCTCTGGCTTCGAAAGTTCCGCCGACGGTAGAGGAACTTCCGGGACATGCCCATGAACTTCCCCTATCTCGTCCGTGTTACGGCCTGAGTCCCCTATTGTCGCCTTTCGAATCAAACTGCCGCTAGATGGCAGCACTATAACTCGCCCATGGATTGCGTTGTGGCAGATGAAGCGAAGCAGAAAAAAAGCGATATTAACACATTTTTTGGTGTTAGAGATGTTTAAATTTGTAAAATATTTAATTTGGAGTTCGATTTTATTTCAAATTAAGAATCAAGAAATCAACGGAGAGTAAGTAAACCAAATAATACATGACAATTACCCTCAGAGCAGGAGCCAACATCGTACTCAATGAAATTGAGTACACGCTGCAGAATAAGCAAATATATTCAGAGAAATGAGATGGAGAAACAATAAAATTCCTCTTTTGAACATTATACTTGACGGTTTTCACGGTAAAAAACAGAAATCGGATCTTGGGCCGCATTAAGAAGGAAGTTATATTGAAAGACGTCGTCTGCTACGCAACAGCAGTACAAAAACGAAGTAACTGAAGTAGGCACATAAAATCATTATACATTACATATCTGATTCTTATGCAGCATAGTTTTGCGAAAGAAGAAATATATGAAACAAAATAAAAGTGAAGCCACCTCGGGAAAACGGTATAATTAACATTATATGAGCAGTTTCCAGCCACAGGTGGTTTGATGACACTATAGGATGCCAAAATTCTGTACAGCTGCAGGAATGTGGGGGTACTAGGATGATTATTTGCTCCTCCAGCCTGCCTGATGGTCCCAAAAAACCTCTGCAGAAATAATGACCCACAAAATTAAAAGAATACCTATAAAATCTCATTGCTCAAATACGTTACTCTCCCCAAGACGTTGGACACCAGGTTATCGCGCCAGGCTGTATCACCGGTAAATTCTGCTAAATTAAATAAATTAAACCTGGTTTAATGCATTTAATTTAGTGAGACTATGAATGAGCATTTTTAACTCAGATTCGCAGTTCCTGCATGCGCAGTGAAGAAACTGGATTTTTCTGACGATCCTTAGTCAACATTTTCGGCACCCAGCTGGACAGGACCTTGTTCTGGACATTTCTGGGCATCATTCATGGAGTTTATCCTGCATTCACGAATATTTCGTCGTATTTAATGAAAATATAAGGAAATCTATGATTACAGATAGCCTTCAATACTGATACTTCCATCGCTTCCACAATACATCACTTCGATTCACCGATGCCCTGGCATTATTAAAAGTTCCTAGAATCTTTTTTACTATTTTTGTTAGCGAAAATACGCTATACACCACAAAAATATGGACGCAAACGCAAAAACTTGAAGATGTCTCGTTGTCATCAACGCAAATCATGGGCGAGTAATAGTGCTGCCACCTATCGATTAAGTTTCCCCATTGGCGACAATAGCGGCTTCAGATATTTTCCTGAGTTTCCACCAGCTGATCCGGGAACACACCGAATTGAGAGACGGATGCACGGTTTTCGACTCGGCTGCAAAGGAGAGACATAAATTAAATCGATCTCCTGACGTGCGAAGCGGTCCTTTTCCAGGCCCAGGTGGCTGAATGCAGTACTGATGATGCCTCCTTAAACCCGAGTGCCATTTTATAGCCTTTCCCCGGTGGGAAAGTGCATACCCATTACTTAATTTGATGGGCCTTTATTTCGAGGACCGGTTTACTGCAGCCTTGCATTATTCCTCGCCCAAACTTAGCTGCCACAGACCTTGACTTTCAAAAGTTCTTCCGTCAAGAATAACATTTATTTGGTCAGGAAAATAAAGATAATTACGATTTATTACTCGATATACACAATCGGCTTAAAATTGGCCATTTACATTGCCCATAAAAAATAGTCTTCAGAAAAATTGACGAGATTTTAAAAAAATGTCAAAAAATGGAACACCAATTTTAAAGGTCGCTTTCCATGAGAAATTTTATTTTGCAAACGAATGTTTTTTATTTTATTTTTAAATTGAATGTACGAGAAAATGTATGGAATTAGAGGGGTTTATATTTCCCGTTCAGTCATTTAGACAATCATTCAATTTATGTAGTACAATTTTCCTCATGAAAGAGTGTGTGCATTCGTTTGTACAATAGAATGTATCGTGTAAAGTGGCCTTTAAAATGGTTGCGCGCAAAAGACAATGAGATGGAAACAGCTGTACGGTGGCAACAACAAGAATGCTGTTGGTGTACGACAGGATAAGGAGAGATCAGACAAGGAGTGGAAAGACGAAATGGTATCGACCAACGTAGGGAGCTAGACAAATAAAAATCGTTGGGAGACAGAGAGATGAAAAATTGGTAGTCACAAGTGCCTGCTAACAAGATATATGTACAGTCATTTGTTTAAGGTGGTTGGAGCGATATTTTTTACGCACAGATTAACATGAAATTTATGAAACGTGTTCCAATCACTGATATCTATGACTAAAAGGGAAAAAATTACACCATATCGATTCGGTTTCTAGTCAACAAAATGTTTTTTAACCCAGTCTGACATCTATTTCGTAATGATTTAACTAAATATGAATAGATATTCTTGTACACGCGAAATGATAGGTACCACATTATCATAGTAGTCGCTAATAAAAGCAATATTATCGCCCCGAGTCCAATGTTCAGAAACTGTTAATTTCAATACTTACTTTCATTTTCAATAATTTAAAATTATAAATTTGGAAAACAGCGCCAAAAACTCAAGTCAAAGCATGCTTTTTTAAAGGTATTTTACCGATTAAGTTAGGTTTTGTTGAAAGTCAGGGAATCTCCTCCCGGTCTTATACACTTTCAAAGGGCGTATCTTGCTCTAGCATGTTCTTTTTCGCCTCAGCATACGATCTACCCTTCTTCATCCTGTCCACGAAACCTATTCTTTATCTTCCTCTTCCCCGCTTGCACAACATCCTTCCCTCCATCGCATTCTTGAGCAACCCATCGCCCCTTATTACATCCTCCAGCTACCTACTCTGTCGGTCTCGAATTTCATAATGAAGTTTCCTTTCCTCGCCCACCATCTCAAGTACTTCCTCGTTAGTCTTCCTCTCCGTCCACCTCACCTTCTCTATCCTTCTCCACACCCACATCTCAAATGCCTGCAGCCTATTCTCGTCCTCTTTTCTGAGGGTCCACGTTTCTGCCCCGTACAACGAGCTCCACACCAAGCTCTTCTTCACATCCTTACCCAAGGTCCCCGTCATCAGCTCCCTTCTATTACTAACTGCCTCCTTATCTAGCGCTATTCTCTTCCATATATCTTTGCTTTAATTCAGGGGAAAACACAATATAATATATGCACAATTTCATTACAGAGTTCCAATCCATAAACATTTGCACCTAAATGAAATGCGATATAAATTTGTTTCGCTAACTTAAAAAATTATTACAAATGAGCTCTCAATAACCTACTATTACCACTCCAACGCGTCAGGGGAAACTATTGGTTCATTCAGATCGGCGCTCAAGGCTTGAAATAAGCAGGCTATCTTGTGCATTGGACTAAAAGGCTTCCACAGAGTCGTTGGGATGTCAGTGAAGGATTTTCGGGCTCTTCCGCGTGTTTTTACTTTAGTAGACGACAGTTTCGATAATATTGCAGCTTCCTCCTTCAAGTCAGAAGTGATGTGACCTGGCCCGAAGAAGAAAGCTGAAATGATATCGAAACTGACGTCTACGACAGTGAAAAATCGCGGAAGAGAGCCCGAAAAGCTTTCACTGATATCTTGTGAATTCCCTGCTGAGACAACTCGAAGCCCGTTGCGGCCATGCCAAGATGTATGCCCCTGCGTATTATGCTAGGTTTGATCAGATTAACAAGATTAGAGAGATAGATTGTCGTACCGATAGATTTAAAATGTCATTTTTCCCGCGTACCTTAAGAGAGAACAATAGGCAGCGTAGCAAAGGGATAGGTAGATGAAATATAGTTAGAGTAGTCTGCAGTGCATGATGAATGTAATAACAACCAATAATCCCTTTCTAATTATGTAGATAATAACCATCTAGCTGCATGTGACCCTGTTCTCTAGCATGCCTCTCTTAAATATCCTACTTGCATGTCAATAGTGCATGTTGGGTGATCTTCACCCCCTGCCACACACCCTCGTGGTGGCTCGCAGGGTATTACGTAGATGTAGATGTAGGCACTCTCTCTTTGTCGACTGGGAGGAAATTCCGCCCGTACTCTTGACTTTACTCAGGTAAAAACGTCGACATAGTAATTAACTCATTTCGGAAAGCAAGGCTAATCGGCCATGTTCGATTCTTCTAATCGAAATCCTAATCTACCTTTCTTTGTATAAGTCGTCAATGGAAAAAAAAAATCTCATCTACGCTCGACTTTAGGTGATCCCACTCAATCGTATACAAATTCTATTTCACATGGTGAAGATCATCAGAAGTTTTCTGCAGATCTCCACTCTAATTTCCTTTCTGTCAAACATTAAAGTAGATGAAGAGGGATGTGAATAAATAAATAAATATTCTCTGAGACAAGGGATGTTTTTTAATCACGTACCTGAACTGAACTACTTTATCTGTATAGCACAGGGTATGTACCAATGACATTTGACTCCACAGTAGTTGGAGCTGGTCATCTGGCCATGGTAACGCGGACAAGCTACAGCTTACAGCGCCAGCTGTTAGCAGATAGAAACACTACCTCACTGTAGCTCGTCCGCGTTACCACGAGTACTACCGGACGAAACTTGTGATTGGGGGGCAATTAAGAGTAATTCCATTATTTTGATTAAGAGCAATTCAATTAGATTATTAAAAGCCAATTGAACTCATTGATACTGGTTTTGAATATGAAAATTTGCGCTAAAACACTATTACTACCAATAGAATCTTTAAACTTTACTTTGCTATAGCTGAATCCATTCTGAGATATGGCATTACTGTTTGGGGTAAAACTAGTAAAACACACAAAATGAAACTACGTAGCATACAAAACCGGATTGTGAAAATGATTACATACAACAAAAAAGTGATAATAACGTGTCATCGAAACCAGATTCTTATGATACATAATACTGAAAATACTACCGCTTGAAAAGCTTTTGACATACATTTTAGTTTTAGATAATTATTTCTCTAGTAAATATTAAATGCAGTAAGAAATGATTATATTCGTTTAGCTATTGTCATGACAACCCAAAGACTCAACTTCATCATGTTCCACAGGTAAGTACGTGCATCATCTCCAGCTACACATGTCACTCCGCCTAACCTTCGCCTCTTTATTTCTGTGTCAGCCGATTGCCTTGGGGTCAGTCGAGTGGTCGGGAGAAAAAATTGACCAATAAAAGCAAGTTAATAATTCAAGGCAAGAAAATCGAATCATTATCGTCATATAATGCAATTAGAAACATTTAAAAAAAAAGCAGTTCAACTTCACAAAAAGGAGTCCGTACGTACGCCGAATGTATGTAGTGCGTGACCCATCCCTAATTACTCATCTCCGGTTTTCTCGCTCGGCTTCTCCGCTAATGGCAGCAGGACCGCAAACGACCTCCATCCTCACTCACGGCCACGCCTCCCAACTTCTTTCGAGGGTTTGCCATTCCGGGAGGACTTCCTTCCGGGAGATTTCTTTCCCATGAGCTGTCATCGATTAAGGGAGAAGTTTATTTCAACACGAGAGGTAAACGTAAATATCAACGTATGAAGATTCGCATAGTTAGCGGTCCACGACGTCGAAAATCACAGCCAAATTTACTGAGATATTTCATACTGTTTTCCTTACTTTGATGCGAAGACATTCAGATTTAGTGCAATCATTTGTTCATTTAATATTTAGTATAGATACTCGTATATCTAGTCTACACGACAGATTTTTTTATACGAGCACTATAGCACTTAATCTGTTAGACTATACATAAAAATCTAAACTCACATTTAAAAACTACGGAAGAAATATACCAAAAATAACGATAATTGTATAAGTGGTACGAATTTAATAGAAGAACTAGGATGGGAATTACTATCAGAACGCAGGTTAAAATTTAGGTTAAACCTTTTAAGTAAATTCGAAACCGATTAGTTCACAGATGATGTTAGATAAATATTGAGAACCCCTGCGTATTATGGTAGGTTTGATCAGATTAACAAGATTAGAGAGATAGATTGTCGTACCGATAGATTTAAAATGTCATTTTTCCCGCGTACCATAAGAGAGAACAATAGGTAGCGTAGCAAAGGGATAGGTAGGTGAAATATAGTAAGAGTAGTCTGCAGTGCATGATGAATGTAATAACAACCAATAATCCCTTTCTAATTATGTAGACAATAACCATCTAGCTGCATGTGACCCTGTTCTCTAGCATGCCTCTCTTAAATATCCTACTTGCATGTCAATAGTGCATGTTGGGTGATCTTCACCCCCTGCCACACACCCCCGTGGTGGCTCCCCGGGTATTACGTAGATGTAGATGTAGGTGTAGATAAGCTCTAAGCGCGTGACCAAAGTTTTGAGGTAGTTTGAGCAAAATAGCTCCCTAGTCATAATGCAGATCATGAAAACGTGATCACAATTTATTTTAAAAATAAACTGTGACCATGTTTTCATGTTGCAAAGTGTTCTTTGCATTATGATTAATTTCCACGAAGTCACGCCGGAACTCACCGAGTTAATAATGCAGATCATATTCGAATTATACGTTTTAATTTCAGCAGCTGTAGGAAGCGTGAATCAAATATTCCATTATTTATGGCGCAATAATGAACTAATTATGTCTGAAATTCTAAATAATTAATTTAAAAATTCAACACAAATCTTTTAACATGACTCGTTTTTTTCACCCGGTACGTTCAAAACTCCATCTCAATGGGAAGATTTTCTACGATCCTGAAAAAAAATACTATTTTAACAATTTGTTTAATTGGTAACAATTTGATTTATTGTCAAAAACAGTTGATAAAACATACAAAATACTACCTGTACATTTTTTGAAGAGTTTTGGTGGTTAGAAATTTCTCATTTTTTTTAAATTTAGGTCTCTCTGAAGTGCATGCACGTACCATTTCCCGTGTAAAAGGGCAGATATATGTTGACAATATGTCGGAAATTAGTTCAGTAAGGGGCTGATATTTTGATATCATAGGAAGAATAAGATACAACTCTTTAAAATGAGACCAAATTCATTAGTTTCTAGGTGAAACGATATTTCGTTCAACTACCTTAATGAATCTTTGGAATGGAAGAAACAGCTTTTCCACAAAGAGGAATGTAACTTTGCGACAGTTACGTCATATTCCGATTTAATGATGATTTATCATCATCAATCTCTCATTAAAAATTTTATGCACAACTCATATTTGCATTCAATAGACATTCTAGTACTTACACGACATATTTCCTCATAAATTAATCGGATGAATTCACCAATATAGAAAAACCTACCCGCGATCGAGCTGTATTGGTGAAAATGTTACAACACCACATCATAAGAAGAGAGGAAATGAAATCAGATGCACACGGGACGGACAATGAATGATCTACATCTACATCTACGTAATACCCTGCAAGCCACCAAGAGGGTGTGTGGCAGGGGGTGAAGATCACCCAACATGCACTATTGCCATGCAAGTAGGATATTTAAGGGATACATGCTAGAGAACAGGGTCCCATGCGGCTAGATTGTTAGTATCTACATAATAAGAAAGGGATTAATGGTTTTTATTACATGCATCATGCACTACAGACTACTCTAACAATATTTCACCTACCTATCCCTTTGCTACGCTGCCTATTGTTCTCTCTTATGGTACGCGGGAAAAATGACATTTTAAATCTATCGGAACGACAATCTATCTCTCTAATCTTGTTAAGATGATCATACCTACCATAATACGCAGGGGTTCTTAATATATATTTAACGTCATCTGTGAACAAATCGGTTTCGAATTTGCTTAAACGGTTTAACCTAAATTTTAACCTGCATTCTGATAGTAATTCCCATCCTAGTCCTTCTATTAAATTCGTAACACTTATACAAATACCTACATAAACATCAACCATAACGTGATATCCCGTCATTAGTACCAGAGTAAAGACAACCATGACGTGATATCACGTCATGCCGCCATCAAGGGATCAAATAAATAAAGAATACATGCAAAGAGAATGCATATTGAGGAAGTAAGTCCATTGCATTTTCCTAGTAAGTTGTCGATGGAAAACATAGTGCAATTGCAAAATTAGTGCGTTAGCCCGCAAGTGCTACAGGACAATGAGGGTCAAAGAAGATGGCGTACTGGCATTGCTTCATGCATTGGCCAACATACCAAAAGCCATCTCCACATGCCGCAATGGCCGCGACTGATATGGATTTTACGTCATTTTTCACAGGGCATGCATATTATTGTTAATTAAACAATAAACAATGTATGTAAGGATGATGCATATTTAAGAAGCAAGTGCCTGCTGATTTCTAGTAAGTTAACGATGAAATATCGTAAAATTGAAAAGTTTGCGCGTCAGCCCGTTAGCACTGAAGGATCGGGGTTAAAAAGATGGCGGTCGGGCCATGCCCACGTTAAAATTCCTAGTATTGGCTAAAATAGCAAGGGCCATCTCCATCTTCCTCAACGTTCCCACCCTTTTTTGCTAGGTTCATTCAATATATAGTATAGTTTGCACAAAATTAATTCTATCCCGGAAAGAGGGATTCCCACACCGAAAAAAAAAGTATTCTAAAAATTAGCGAAATCCTCTATATATTAGCGGATTTTCCGCTACTATATAGGGTACCAAAGTATTCCTCTAAGTGTTAGAGGAATTTCCTCTCCAGAGAGGAATCCTCTCATACTTGGAGGATCGTATTCAGTATAGAAGGTAATTTCCTCTACAATCCAGAGGATTCCTCTCAAAATTTCCTCTAGTTTTAAGAGCAATCCTCTCAAAAATTCCTCTACTGGAACTAGAACTCTAGAACTGTTGTTTATATTTCTGATTTATTCTATTTTGGGAGCCAAATACAGAGCACGATGCCATTTTGCACGCACAAAATGCCGCTCGCGGCGCTCGCCTCATCTCCCCTAATTACGGTTTAAAAGACTACAGCACTTCTGTTGATTCTGGATTGCAACCCTGTGTTCCTTTCCACTTCGTACGTGACATCTTACTTTTAATCCTTTTATTCCTCTCAATCCAAGAATAATAGTCCTGTATTGAGAGGAATATTGGGAGAAGAACGTCATCTAGAATGCAAACATAGATCCTCTTAAGGGAAGAGGAATATTCTATAAGTAAGAGGAAATTTTGAGAGGATTTGGAAAGAGGAACTGTCCTCTACATTTTAGAATATTTTTCTTTCGGTGCAGGATACCGGGATATGCAAAAGGCCCGGAAATGAGAAACCTTAGTCCGTGAAGTGGCATAGGTATGGATTATGTCCCTCGAAACAAGCGTTAATCCACCGGTAACAATGCGTGGATTCTCCGGAATGTGGGCTCCGCTCTAAGTGAATTCCCGAGTTCAAGTATGCATTGTACTTGGGCTGTCCTCGCCGCCTCTTGTCCCCCTGGTCGTAAGGTATCGAGAGCCGTGAAGTCCAAGGACGAGGGAGGTGCGGCTCTTAATATAGACACGCCCACAGTCACGCATTCACCCGGGAACTAAGCATGTTGGACACGACCCACATGAGTACAATAGTGCGTGCATAAATCATTCATTCTTAGTCGTCAAAATATGAAAAGGTCATCATCGCAAGGCTCGCGCAGAGAATATGGCCGTGTTTACACGATGTAAGTACCCGCACGAGTAAATGCATGAACACATTCGCAATTAAAATTTGCACCGCATAAACAAGCCCTTCATGGTCCTCGAATGAAAAAGTCAAGAGAGAGATGTTAATTCGATCTGGTTAAGACGCACCTCGAAAACGCCGCGAGCATTTGCGACCCTGGTCATAAAGATTTGACCAAAAAAATCAATGAAGAACAAAGAAAATCTTCAAGCTACATTAAAAACTTCTACGACCCAACATGCGGTTTCACAACTTTTAGAGCGATTAAGGTGGGAGCCCCTAGGGACTCGGAGGCTACACGCCAGGCATATTAAGCTTGAGATTTTCATAACTGGTGTGTATCAGAGCGACACTGAGAATATTATCAGCACGCCTCACTACATCTCTAGGTGTGACAGATGCGATAAAATAAGAGAGACACATTAGCGAATAGTTTCGTACAAGAACTCACTCTTTCCGCGCACAATAAGCGAGCATAATAAAAACTGAGCCTAACTAAATACCCTCCCATAATATACGTCACCATTACACCTTCCACAACCTTATCCTTAACATCTTTACACGGCTGGTGTCCTAGAACGCCACACGCCCAAGCATCGGCTCGCAGGGTTGCATATAGATGTAGGTGTAGAACACCCGAAATTGCCCGATTGCAAGAACGCATGACCAAAAAAAGCCCCTTGTTCTAATTGGGAGGATTTGTCCATGCACCTGTCCAGCCACGTACTTGCGCGGGTGCATGCCTCGTGTAAACACGCCTGAATTGTTAGCCTCCAGTTAGTTAGTTAGTGCTCTAAATTTATGGTTGAAAACTTTTAATTGTAGCGCTGAGGTCCAAGCCTTTCGAATGTGGATTTGACCCATTTTATGATGCAAGAAGTCCATTTTCATAAAAAAATTTCTGATTCCAGTAATCTACCAATTTTTTAATGTGGTAATTACTATTTTTTTACGGGTAAAAATAAAAATAGAAATTTATTTCCAGAAATACGGAGAATTACATTCATAATTTTTGCATTTCCACTTATTCCGGACGTTCAACACATTTTAGTAGAGATAAACAATTATGGTAGAAACGACTACAGACATAAGATCAAGGAAATAGACTGCCGAACCGATAGGTTTAAAGTTTCATGTTTTCCACGTACAATAAGGGAACATAATAGTTAAGATAGATCAGTTCTAGGATACATTGACTCTGACTAGATAACATTGGTCTTTGCACTTGTTCTAATTATCTTACATACATACATACCCATCACGCCGTTCCCTTTCGGGGTAGGCACAGTCAAAATGTTTCACTCATTAATACATAATTGTACACCTAACTCTGCTTCGATAATTTTCTCCATACTGACCTATCCCTGCAAACCTGAAGATGTCAATACGAGACGAAACCCGGGTCGTAAACAAAAAAAATATTAGTGGACCATTACTTAAAAGCTTTTGATTCCCTCTTTTGCCTCATTTACCCCCATACACTGTTTCATACACGCCCTCCTGTTTTTAAAACTCCTAATATTCCTCCTCCTAAGAATTTCCTCAACCACATTCAACCACAACTTTCTCGGCCTACCTCTACCTCTCACATCATTCATTCTACTCTCATATATCTGTTTCGTTATTCTACTATCATCTATTCTCACAACATGGCCAAACCAATGAAGCATACTCCTCTCATACACGTCCATTACTGGAGCATTTAACCCACATTCATTCATGACCCACTCATTCCTGACCCTATCCATTCTACTTTTGCCGCAAATACTCCTCAGATAACTCATACCCACGGCGTTTAGTCTATTATTGTGTCTATCCTGACATACCCATGTTTCACTACCATATAGCAAAGTGGGAAGAAGTACACTTTTGTACACGGCAATTTTCGCTTCCTTAGACAAGCACTCATTCCTTGATATGCTCCACATGCTACCAACCACTTTCCTCCCAGCATTCGCACGTCTCTTTATCTCATCTATTCTTCCATATTTCGCAAACATCTTACCTAAGTACACAAAATCATCTACCTGTTCAATTACTTCACCATTCGCCCTCATCATACAGTTATTCTCCCCATTCTCCTTATCAAAAACTACTAATTTTGTCTTTCACGCATTTACCTTCAATTCCATTCTCTCCGTTAATTCACAAAATTTATCTAGGAGCTTCTGTAATCCCTGTTGACTGTCTGAGATCAAAACAACATCATCCGCATATAGAATAACTCGCAAGTTTACATTTCCAATCAAAATATCGTCGTTTTCACTACGTGCGTCTCTAACACATTTATACATAAATACATTAAACAGCCATGGAGACATTACGCATCCTTGCTTTACACCCCGATTTATTACAAACCAATCACTCAGAGCCCCGTTAACTCTCAAACTTGCCTTACTATTGTCATACATCGCCATCATAACATTCAATAACTGCCCATTCACACCATAGTCCCTCAAAACCTTCCACAAATTCTTTCTATTTACTCTGTCATATGCCTTCTCTAATTCGACAAACGCACAGTACACTTTCTTTCGGACACTCATACTTCTAATTATCTTAAAATATTATACGATAGAATCGGAATCGACTTTAGGCGATCGATTCTCGATACCGATTCTAATCCTGAGAATTGGTGGAATCGAGAATCGACATTTGGATTCGACTCATCCTTTTCACAAACCCATCGTGCCTCAGGATGTATCCAATACGTCTGATTCTTCTTTCTGTATGGTGTTCCGTATGGTCCTTTTCTACTTCTACTCATCATTTCTTATTTTGTCTGTCCGTTTTATCTTCAGAATCCTCCTGCACCAGATTTCGAAGGCTTCTAGTCTGTTCTGGTCTGCTTTTCCTTTGGTCCATGCTTCCGAATGTTTTTTTGATAAACTGTTCCCTCGTTCGTAGTCTTATCTTCTTTGAACCCTGTGATTGCCTTTGCACCAGGAACGCCTTGTTAGTTTAGGCTATTGTTCGCTTCATATCCGTTGTTCTTCTTCGTATTAATGTACAATTTTGCATCAAAATTTTAGATATCCTTTCCCATTCATTTTTCCTATTCCCTGGCCTTCTTCTTGGGACCTTTCCCTATATTTTTCCTGCCGTTATATTCTTCACAATCCCATTTTGCCTCAGGATGTATCCAATACGTCTGATTCTTCTTTCTGTATGGTGTTCCATGTGGCCCTTTTCTACTTCTACTCATCATTTCTTATTTTGTCCGTCCATTTCATCTTCAGCATCCTCCTCCTGCACCAGATTTCGAAGTTTTCGCATCTGTTCTGGTCTGCTTTTCCTTTGGTCCATGCTTCCGAATGTCTTTTGATAAACTGGTCCCTCGGTCGTAGTCTTATCTTCTTTGAACCCTGTAATTGCCTTTGTATATACCAGGAACGCCTTGTTAGTTTAGGCTATTGTTCGCTTCATATCCGTTGTTCTCCTTAATGTTAATGTACAATTTTGCATCAAATTTTTAAATATCCGCTGTGGTAGTTGAGATTAATCCACTAGTTGTGCTTTTAAATGTTTAGTTTCCCATGCAAGGAGACTAGAAACCAAACACAGAATTCCACTTTTTCGGTAGTACTGTAAAAATGCTGGAAAAACACGACATGCCTAAGCTATTACAAAACAAATCTGTGGATTTGCAAATGAATTAAAAGCTAAGAAGAATTGCTGGCTTAATTTTCTCCTCGTATAACTTCCTGGAAGAAATCGTTTCCTGTGAACAGTCTTCGCGAAAATGACATTTATATTCGTCGTAACATAGTGATTTCCCGCATATTTTCCGCAATTTTAATGTTAGGGGGAAAGAAACTCTTTGTCTATGTTCACCCATTCTCGCGATCCCCAACATGAAACATCCAATTTTCGAAAAGAAATTGTGTGGAAAGTTATAATTCTGTTGTTCAAATCAAGCAGAGGACACGATTTTCTATAAATACCTTCTATAACAATATACTGACATTAAAATTATTCCACGTTGGAATGGCCTTAAAAAAATGACTGCTGCGCTATACGGATGAAGATATGAAGAGAGAAATTCGGGAGCGCCAACTGTTCGAACTTAAACAATTCCAGCGGAAAGAAGAAGGTTTTGATCAAGAATACGGCGAGGAAGAGGAATATTTACCATGAAGGGCGGAAATTATCTCAACAGTGATAAATTGTGGTACGTCTACATACTACCCTGTTTATTCTGTATAAGACTATGTACCAATTGAAGCACTTCAGGCATCTGCTCCCAATTTCACTTCGCCAGAAGCTGGTTCAAACTCTGGTATTCCCATATTTTGACTATTGTTCAATCATTTTCTCAGATGTTAACTCAGAACTGTGTATTAAGCTGCAGCGTCTTCAAAACTCCTGTCTGCGTTTTGTTTTCAACATCTGCTATGATGAACACGTCACGCCTTATTACGAAAAAATTAAATGGCTGAAATTGGATAAACGCCGAAAACTGCATAAGGCTTTATACGTGTTCAAGGTCCTGAAATCCAAAAACCCCACCTATTTGTATGAAAATTTTATATGTAATGTAGATACAGAAAAAAGATCAACTCGTGTCTCTGAGTTATTTTTAGTCCCTAAATTCCATACCTTATTATTTGAGCACTCTTTCCTAATTTCCTCCTGCAAGTTATGGAATTGTTTACCTGTAAATGTTAGAACCTCTATGACAATTTCAATGTTCAAGAGAAACATGACTGATTACCTATGGAAAATTGCTCAGGGTTTTGTAATCTTTTATGTTATGGCATGTATTTATTTATTTTCAATGTTCCAGGGGACTTAAAGTCCCAGAACAATAAAGACTATTTTCTATTTTCTATTCTATTCTACCGTGGCAGTCGCCGCATGGTCGTGTGGCAGGGGATGTCAGGACACGGGCGGTGTATAAGAGCGAAGGATAAGGTTTTGGGAAGTGAAATGGTGACGTGTATTATAGGAGTGTATTAAGTGGAGCTCACTTTTTATATTGGTCACATATTTTACGTGGGAAGAACGAATTTTTGTACCCATGTATCTGTTCGGCAATATATATCTCTCTTGTGTCATCGCTCCTATGGGTCCTAGAGATCTACATCTACTAAATCCGTGCAAGCAACTAATAGGGTGTGTGGCACGGGGTGATTCCACACCGGGTATGGAGAGCTCGTCCCAGCTTAAATCAGAACCGCGCACCATTCTCCGGCCGCTAGGCACGGGCCAAAAGCAGTCAGGATGGCAATGACTGATGTAGTGCGGCGCCAAAATGATTTTCTCTCTCTCGCTCTGAAATGCACCTGTTCTGAAATTCACGAGAAACACTTATATGTAAGTTCTATACGGTAAAATGAATTTTTTATTCTCAGTCTCGGCGAAATTTAGGTGTCATGGCGATCGCTCTTACTATTACGGGTTTATTAGGGACAACCGAAGTTGAGATGTTTTCCTTGCAAGTTGCTTACGTGAATATCCCAGCATTTTTGGGTTGCTCTCCCAGGACTCCGCTATTCCCGATAGATTTCAGGCAATGTTAAGTTCCTGGTAAATTGCGGAATTCTCTTCTTCAGATTTAATTTTGGTTATGTCGTGTTTTGTGGTTTAACCCTCGAGTGGTCGCATGAAGGGCAATGATCTTACATGTTGGCATAAATGCTCTCAAATCACGGTATTTGCATTTACTGTGGTGAATGAAATTAAGGTCTCCAGTACAACGACATCTACGAAATACCGCGAAAGCCACCACTAGGGAGTGTGGCACGGGGTAAACCCACACCAGGCATGCAGCACTCATCCTAGTTCAAATCCGAACCGCGCGCGTTCCCCCGGATACCAGGCGCAGGCCAAATACAGTCAGGATAACAGTGCGCGGTCAGACCAGAAATTAGGATAGTGATACATGGACAAACCTGCTACCATGTCGTACACTACTTAAGATACGGGTACTGGTTATAATTACTACGACAGATAAATACTTCTACAAGGTACTCAATCATGAAAGAGCAATACCATGCCGGAAATTCCATGCGAGGTTAGTAACTAATAATGATGTTAGGATATTTAGCACAAGTGCAGAAACCTATTTTACCCAGTCAGGGTCAAAGTATCCTAGAAATGATCCGTCGCAACTACTGGCATGGGCGGTGGACAGCTCTGGCTTCTCTCGCCGATAGGAAATTTTTCGACGGTATCCCGATCCCAACTTGGGTGGCCCGCTTGGACCGAGCCCGAAAGAACCTCAAGGATTCATCCGTGAAATTGGATTCCTACCTGTGTGCCCTTCACCGCCTTCCGCCCAAGAGTTGAGGCGGTTCTGCAGGAGACATTCCTTCGAGCAGTTTGGAGCGGCATCCAGCCGCGCAGTCAAGGGTGAAGCGATACGCTGCGTGAACGATTACTATCTACTGCACTTAGTGTATGCGATCATTTTCAGCATTTACCCCCTTGAATTGTGGCGCACAAGGTGAATCATTGTTTTTTCACAAGAGTTGGCCACTCAAGGGCGAAGTTGCCTCCCGTAATATCGAGTTTTCAAAGTGGAGAGAGGAAGTATGTCCACTGGATGGAGTTGCGTAAAATATCTTACCACGGTCTTATTTGCCATAATTTGTGCATGGCAGACGCATGGCACGTAGTGCAGTCAAAAGTATAGGCATTGCAAAACTTGGTGGCACTCAACGGTGGAGATTTTGGGGTCAGTGAGGGTGAATCAAGTGTAAATTGACGGACAGATGAAAGTACTTACTGGACTCCCATAGGGACCTCCTTAGAGACCTTCAGCCCTTCTGCCCCGCCTTTTTGTTAAAATTTTCTCGCCATAGCATAAAAAATGGCATATGACTTCACAGGCACAAGCCTCCAAGTCTTGCTGCCATTATAAACTACGGCACCCACCTACCACCTATTCGCCCGTAGTGACGGTTTTAAAATTTGAATAGTAGTGCTCATTCATGTTCGCTCGTTGTTCGCGGAACAGGCAATGAAGGACTTTTTAGATACATATAAGAAAGGATTAAAAGTAAATAGTAAACTCCATACAACCATCCGATTTGCAGACAATATGGTTCTTTAAGCAAAAAGTGGCAATGAACCACAAGAACCATTACATCTACATCTACGTAATACCCTGCGAGCCACCACGAGGGTGTGTGGCAGGGGGTGAAGATCACCAAAAATGAACTTTTGACATGCAACTAGGATATTTAATGGAGACATGCTAGATAATAGGGTCACATGGAGCTAGATGGTTAGTATCTACATAATAAGAAAGGGATTATTGGTTGTTATTAGATGCATCATGCACTACAGACTACTCTTACCATATTTCACCTACCTATCCCTTTGCTACGCTGCCTATTGTTCTCTCTTATGGTACGCGGGAAAAACGACATTTTAAATCTATCGGTGCGACAATCTATCTCTCTAATCTTGTCAATCTGATCAAACCTACAATAATACGCAGGGGTTCTTAATATATATCTAAAGTCATCTGTTAACAAATCGGTTTCGAATTCACTTCAAAGGTTTAACCTAAATTTTAACCTGCGTTCTGATAGTAATTCCCATCGTAGTCCTTCTATTAAATTCGTAACACTTATACAGTTATCATAACGGCCTTTAACAAATCTAGCGGATCTCCTTTGCACACGCTCTAATTCTTTTATCAAACCTTCCTCGTACGGATCCCATATACTAGCGGCATATTCTAAATGAGGCCTGACAAGTGTAAAATAGTTTCTTTCAATTTTATTACATGTAATGAACCAAATTAAAAAAAAGTGGGACATGAAAATTAATACGAACAAAACCAAAATAATGAAATGCACAAGAGATGGACTACAGGGAGCTGTGATACTTCTTGAAGGTGAAAAGCTTTATCAAGTCACTAATTTTAAATATTTTGATAGCTGCATAACATCTGATGGAAGATGTTCAGCGGATGCGACTAGCAGAATAACAGAAGCGAAGATCAAATAACAGAAGAAAAATAAGCTTTTATCAAGAAGAAAACTCTCTTGACTTCAAAAGAAAGTATCAAAACAAACCCGTAAAGAATTTGTGGAAAGCTATGTATGGAGTGTGTGAACATACAGCTCAGAAACTTGGACTTTAAGAAATGCGGAAAGGAGCAGATTGGAAGCATTTGAAATGTGGTACTGCAGATGAATGCTAAAGATTCCATGGACAGAGAGAGAGAGAGCTACAAACATCGAGGATTTAGAAAGAGTTGGGGATGGGTGAACATTTCTAGGTTCAATCTCAAGAAGAAGAGGATGAATTGGACATCCATTTCTGCACTCTAACTGGATGACTGCCTTGATGGAAGGAATGGTGGAGAGAAGTGCAGGAAGAGGAATTCCTAGGCAGGAATTCCTGAGTGGGATTGGAGGAGGGAGGAGTTATTTATTTTTTTATTTTATTTTATCTTCACTACCCCGAATACAGCACGATGTGCCAATTTACGTCGGGTGAATAACAGTAACAACGGACGAGATACAAACAGCCATGTCCTGGGCAGATAATATTTTACCCAGGCGGGACTCGAACCCGCGACCCTAGGGTTAGCAGGCGAGGATTTTACCCCGCCGCCACCGGGGCCGACATGCAGAAATAAAGAGACTTGCTTTGGAAAGAAAGATTTGAATGCCCACCAACCTTAGGATTGAAGATAAGAAGAAGAGCTCATTAATAAAATAAGAAATAACCATAAAATTCAATAAAATATTATATTAAAATATTAACACTGTATTAAGGTTGGTCGTTACTTCTTTGATTTCTCTTTTTTAATTGAGTTATTTTTTAATGAATTCTTTCAGTTATTTATGGGCTTCGCCCACACCACAATCTTCATCTCCCCACGTTCTTCCTCTTTCGCTAGTATTCCTTCATTCTCTGAGTCACTCTTGCTCGCTCTCCTTCACAGAATACCCCTTCAGTTCTGTGTTTCTCTTCAGCCAAATCATTTTCTTCTGCATTTTTCGTTCTGAAAAGTTTTGTTTCCCATACCCTCTTCCCTGATCCCACTTTTTTTGATCCTGATGGACTTTTTTCACCCTTGATTCCTGTATTTTCTTGTTTTCCTGAGTGGCGAGGATCGTTTATGCTCTCCTTTCATTGACTCATAAGGACTACACGGAAAATGCATAAAATATACTCAATACGTGGGCAGAGCTGGAATATATAAATTTTAGTTTGGAGGCCAAACATTTGGCGACACAAAAATCGATCCATGGCCCCATTTTATAACACTGGAGATTCCCATCTACTAATTAATTAATCCAAGTTAACCAACATGCACTTATAATATATTTTGGAAATAACTCCCTGGCAACAAAACGACGGATGTTGGGGTCGCCTAAGGCCCCAGACATCCCCAAAGGCGTCCTTTATGCATCTAACAAGTGGTTTTGCGGAGGCCGTTACGCCGATGATGTGTTTACCCTGCTAAAAAATTCTGTATAGTTTCCTTATAAATACTTCTACAGAATTTCTTAAAGTTCTGCACTTAAACTTAAAGTTCCTACAACGTTCTGCAGAATACCTTAGGATGTTCTGCAGAATACCTTAGGACGTTCTGTGGAAATCCTCAGGACGTTCTGCAGAATTCCCTACGACGTTCTACAGAAGTCCTTTGAAGCCCTGTAGAACTCCTTACAAGCTCAAGGAAACCTCACATATTCCGTAGAGTTGCTTAAGTTCTACAGAACAGCTTGTAAGGAGTTATTTTGCTCTGCAGAAAATACGTTCTGTAGAGTCAGGCTCTCATGTTCCGTACAGATCCTTAGAAAAGGAACTAGTTCTGAAGAAAAAGGGTCCATTTCTGTGGAATTCCTTACGTGCTACAGAACAGCTTCTAAGGATTTTTTTAGCAGGGTATTTCCTAAAATTTCTTTCATTCCATGAGTTTTTAATCATTTCCACTCCAAATAATCCAGATCATTATAAGCTACTAACCTAGCATTCAATTTCCGGCATATACATAGTTCTTAAATGATTTATTACCATGTAGTACTACTAATCTGTCGCAGTAATTATAACCAGTACTCGTATCTTAAGGTAGTGCGAGCGAATTAGTTCCGTACATCTACATCTACGTAATACCCTGCGAGCCAAAACGAGGGTGTGTGGCAGGGGGTGAAGATCACTAAACATGACCTATTGACATGCGACTAGGATATTTAATGGAGACTTGCTAGATAACAGGGTCACATGCAGCTAGATGGTTAGTATCTACGTAATAAGAAAGGGGTTATTGGTTGTTATTACATGCTTCATGCACTACAGACTACTCTTACTATATTTCACCCACCTATCCCTTTGCTACGCTGCCCATTGTTCTCTCTTATGGTACGCGGGAAAAATGACATTTTAAATCTATCGGTACGACAATCTATCTCTCTAATCTTGCTAAGATGATCAAACCTAGCATAACACGCAGGGGTTCTCAATATGCATCTAACGTCATCTATGAACAAATCGGTTTCGAATTTACTTAAAAGGTTTAACCTAAGTTTTAACCTGCGTTCTGATAGTAATTCCCATCCTAGTTCTTCTATTAAGCTCGTAACACTTATACATTTATCATAACGGCCTTTAACAACCTAGCGGATCTCCTTTGCACGCGCTCTAATTCTTTTATCATACCTTCCTCGTACGGATCCCATATACTAGCGGCACAATCCCTAATCACAATAGAGCCCATATTCGATACATGCGTTTTAATTTCTCCAGCTGTAGGACACATGAATAAAATATTGCATTATTAATGTTGCAATGATATAGTTTTACAAGACAGAAATTGTAGGAAATCAGATAAAAATATCCAAATAAGTCTTTAACTTGACTCATTTTTTTCACGCGGTTCGTCTGAAACTCCATTAAAACGGAAGGTTTAATGCGATCCCGAAGAATTTACTGCGGTGACAATATGATGAGGTAACTTTCAAAAATAATTGTTAAAACACACAAACCACACACTGTTGATTTTTTGACCTAAGTGTAGGTTTTTTTGATATAGTGAAGTTTTTAGATCTAAGTGTAGGGAATGCCTCATTTTTAATGTAATTTTTAATTTTTTTTCTTGAGTGCATACACGTACCATTTCCCATATAAAAGGGCTGGTATTTTTTTTGCGAATATCGCGGAAAGTAATGTGGTAAGGGGTTGCATTTTTGGTGTCAATGGAAGGGTGTTATATTTTTCCTTAATACGAGACAAAATTCATTGAATTCTAGGTAAATTGATATTTCGCTCAAACTACCTCAAGTAGTGTACTGCAAGAAGCATGTTCGTCTACGCAGCACTTTCCCAGTTTCTGGTCTGACCGCGCACTGTTATCCTGACTGCTTTTGTTCTGCGCCTTGCATTCCGGGGACACGTGCCAAGCCACCTCAAGAGGCTTTTTGCCGGACGTTCATCATATTTAACTACAGCCAAACAATTATGGTAGAAACGATCACAGGCATAAGAGCAAGGAAATAGACTGCAGAACCGATAGATTTAAAACGTCATTTTTTCCACGTACAATTAGGGATCATAATACTTGCGATAGATCAGTTCTAGGATACTTGGACCCTGATTAGGTAAAAAAGGTTTTTGCACTTGTGCTAAATATCCTAACATCATTATTAGTTACTAACCTCGCATGCAATTTCCGGCAATATTAGCTCTTGCATGATTTAGTACCTTGTAGAACTATTTATCTGTCACAGGAATTATAACATCTCGTCGTATCTTAAGTAGTTCGGAACCATAATAGTTGCGATAGATCAGTTCTAGGATACTGACCAGGTTAAATAGGATTTTTCAGTTGTGCTAAATATCTTAACATGATTATTAGCTACTAACCTCGCATGCAATCTCCGGCCTGATATATTTTTGCATGATTTAGTACTATGCAGTGGTATTTATCTATCGCATTAATAACACAAACCAAGGTTACATCTTGAGTAGTGTAGTGCATGGTAGCATGTTCTTCTACCACTCTCCTGGAATCTGGTCTGACAGCGTACCGTTGTCCTGACTGCTTTTGGCCTGCGCCTGGCATTCAGAGGAACGTGCGCGGTTCTGATTTAAACTGGGATGAGTGCTGCATGCCTGGTGTGGAATCACCCCGTGCCACGCACCCTACTGGTGGCTTGCACGGTATTTCGTAGATGTAGATGTAGTATACTGCATGGTAGCATGTTCGTCTACGTAGCCTTTCTTAATCCCTTTCTTATAATGTAGATACTAACCATGTGACCCTATTATCTAGCATGCCTTCATTAAATATCCTAGTTGCATGTCAATAGTGCATGTTTGGTGATCTTCACCCCCTGCCACACACCTTCGTGGTGGCTCGCATGGTAGTACATAGATGTAAATGTAGCACTCTCCTAGTTTCTGGTCTGACCGCGCACTGTTATCCTGACTGCTTTAGCCTGCGCCTGGCATCCAGGGGAACATGCGCGGTTCGGATTTCAGCTGGGTAGAGGGCTTCATGCCTGGTGTGGAATAGAGGCACTGTATTATCCTTATACGGTGCCTCGAGTGTGGAATCACACTCTGTGCCAACATGTGCGGTGGTGGCTTGCACGGTATTCCGTAGATGTAGATGCACATGAAATAAAAAGCGCAAACGACTTGAGTTGTCTCCTTATTCTCCCCAAATAACCTACTCTTCAAAAATGCACGCAAACGGCGTGGATGCGTGAAGATAGGAGATAACGGAGCTGGGTTTTGGAGGACCAGTTTTTGACATTTTTACATCTAAATATCAGCCTGTTTAATGCCCTCTTAGGGTCGGGGATCAATCACTCACGCCCCCACGTGGTTAACGCGAGAGGCGTAGTCTTGAACCGCGCATTCGTTCTCCTTCCATCTGGTAAACTTCCTCTCCACTTCTCAGACGAAAATGACCTCAGCTCTCGAGCAACCCCCTAATCGATCATAAAAAAGTGACATGAGTATTTTGATTGATGCACTCGCTCCGGTCATTAAACTTCGACTCAAATACACTCTCATGACGGCCGACACGGTTTGATCCGATCCCATACCCTCGCCCCCTGGTATTATCATGACGATTCTGCCACGCATGGTGTTTCTCTTTTAATTTCCGGTAACCTCTGGCGGTTAAAGGCGGTTGGGGCACGAATCGTGAGTCGTTGAGATCACATTTTAATAACATCTCAAGTTAGCAGAAAAAAAATGGAGCACTCTTCACTTAAGTACATCTATTTGTGTGTTGAAAATAACCATACTTCATCTAGATTTACATCTGCGTACTACCCTGCGAGTTGCCGCATGAGTTGTGGCAGAGGGTGTTAGGACACCAGCCGTGTAAAGATGTAAGGGATAAGGTATTGGGAGGAGAAATGGTGATACGTTTGACGGGAGTGTATTTAGTGGAGCTCGGTTAATATTGTGGTCGCTTATTGTGCGCGGAAAGAACAAATAATTGTGCCCATTTCTTCGGTAATGTATGTATCTTATGTTATCGCTTCTGTCAGGCATTCAGGTGTAGTGCGGCGCAAAATTTAATCATGGATTCCCTCAAAACCGTAAACCGTAGCAAACCGTAGATTAGGATTCGTAAAAAGGGTTCTAGGCAAATGCGATGAGAGAGTCCGAGAAAGAAGCTATTTTACACTTGTCAGGCCTCATTTAGAATATGCCGCTAGTATATGGGATCCGTACGAGGAAGGTATGATAAAAGAGTTAGAGCGCGTGCAAAGGAGATCTGCTAGGTTTGTTAAATGCCGTTATGATAATTGTATTAGTGTTACGAGTTTAATAGAAGAACTAGGATGGGAATTACTATCAGAACGCAGGTTAAAGTCTAGGTTAAACCTTTTAAGTAAATTCGAAACCGATTTGTTCACAGATGACGTTAGATATATATTAAGAACCCCTGTGTATTATGCTAGGTTTGACCATATTAACAAAATTAGAGAGATAGATTGTCGTACCGATAGATTTAAAATGTCATTTTTCCCGCGTACCATAAGAGAGAACAATAGGCAACGTAGCAAAAGGGATAGGTAGGTGAAACATAGTTAGAATAGTCTGTAGTGCATGATGCATGTAATAACTACCAATAATCCCTTCCTTATTATGTAGATTTTAACCTGTACTATACCGTAGTAACTAATATTCTATTGTAATAACTACTGCAATTACTTTCAATAACTAATAATCTACTGTAGTAACTAATAAACTATGACCCTATTTTCTAGCATGTCTACATTATATATCCTACTTACATGGCAATAGTGCATGTTTGGTGATCTTCACCCCCTGCCACACACCCTCGTGGTGGCTCGCAGGGTATTACGTAGATGTAGATGTAGATGAAAAATTCTCTTTATTGTGCATTCGTCTTCACATACGTTTTTTTTATTTATATGCATTGATAATAATCCGCTTTCCCAGAGAAAACTGGTAAAATCAAATAGAAATCATAGCACTAAGTAACCAATGTATGTTTCATGAGCTACTTTGCTTAAAATAACAAACATATGGGATACTATAGATATTCTTGCGCCATACATCCACTATTTCGTCCATTCCGTCGTGCTATCCAAAGAAAAATAAGGAAAGAGAAGGGATAACCAATACGATTGTTATTTCGGTTGTCAGGCTAGTTTGATGACGTAATTCCCTCTCCATCCATCTCAGAGCGTGGATCACCCCGACCCACACATTCTTTGCTTTCTACGTAACTATATCGACTCCGGAAGAAACGCGAATTGGCCGAAAATAAGGCGATCGCCATTATGCGTTCGACGTATATTTCTTCAATATTTGCAACTAGGTGGCAGTATGCAGCTTCTTCCTGTTTCTTCCTTCTTTCTTCCTGTTCCACCTGTCGAATATTTCGCACAGTATGCAGCTTCTTCCTGTTTATTTCTTCCTGTTCTTCTACCTGTCGAATATTTCGCACAGCATGCAGCTTCTTCCTGTTCACCTTCCTGTTTCGTACCATGGACAATTATATGTTATTCATGTCTGTGTTAAATATACATAACGTAGACGTAAACGGTCACACTGATTGCATGTAAAATGTAAACAATCTAACTAAACCATGTGTTAATAGATGGCGCCTCCTACAGTCTTTTAAGCACGTAACCATAGCCAACGTATTAGTTGATTATATTGTCAACAGATGGCACTGATTTTTTTAATCAAAAACTTTAATTTTAAATTTATAACAAAAACGTTAATTTTAAACCATTTGTCTATTTTTTGTCAATAGCGGGGAACATAAGGTGAAAAGCTATGTGTTAATCATTAATTTTGATGAAGAATTATGGGAGCTGCGTTGTTGCAACAAAAAAACACCTTAGAGAAATAATATATATGATAAATGTAAATGGGAAGTCTTCAACCCTGTTAAGTTTCGTCAAATGAATATTGTGTATTCAATGCATTTTCACACATTGCCATAATTGCTGAAACATCTGCGCCGTTGTCCGAGCCGGGAAACAGAGGGGAATGCGAAGATCTCAAAACCTACGGCAAAGCCAGAACTAAAAGGACGTTTTCAGACGAAGTATACAGCCCCCTTAAGTTGACACGAATTACCTTAAAAGGAACGAGGTACACGGGGGTTAAGTTTTGCAACCAACCAGTAACTGGTGGGCGAACAACAGTCACGGCCGAAGTTGTTGGATTCCTTCGAAATAAGCATGTCAAAACGTAACTTTTTCATTATAGAGTAATTGAAAACTTAACAATATTCATGTATGGCACCTACATTAAAAATCAACCAACTTGACAGCAATCACAGACGCCTTTATCAATGTTCTTTTGTAGTTTGGCGAACGTAATTTTTCTCCCAATCTGTTTAAAAAAGAAGTGATCCTAAGTATAATTATTCGTGGTTAATAGACAAATAGAGAACCATTAAAGCAGTAATAAATCAAACTTGATAGCACAAGAGAGTGAGCAGCACTAAAAATAGGCAGTCTCTTGAAAGCTGCATTCGCTTTTAAATTCCCAAATCTATAACATATTGGTTCTCATTACAGAAATCTTTTTATTTTTTATTTATTTATACTCACAACCCCGAAAACAGTACAAAAAAGGCCTTTTACATCGGGTGTTTTAACATTAACAATAGACGAACACATACACCCATGTCCTGGGCAGATAATATTCTACCCAGGCGGGACTCGAATTCGCGATCCTCGGGTTAGCAGGCGAGGACTTTACCCCACCGCCACCGGGGTATTACTTCTACTTCCTTCCGACACACTCAGATTAACGTCATTTTTGTAATGTTACTACCTAGCTGCTTATATTTCATAAGGAATTGCCCGCTAGTTCTTTCATGTTGAACCTTTCTGACCAGATGTGCGAGTATGGATGTAAAGTAGTACATGAGGTCGCTTATGTAAGGGAGCAAGCAAGGTCGTTCGATATCGACTGTTTTCTTCCTTCGATATAGGTCTTCGAAACCATTTCCACCACATGTCCGCCATTTATGTGCTATTTGAGTATTTACTACCACAACACACCCAAGGAAATTTGCGAATATGCGGCACAAGTTGTCATTTTGAATACAAGGCACCACCAAATCAGCAAAAACGTCGAAAAACCTATACTATGCTTAAGGAGAATACAAAAGAATTGTGAAGTAAATAGAGTTAATTTGTTAATATTGCTGTTTTCAGGTATTCTCGTCGGGTGTTTAGTTTTTTTGAGTACAGTTTCTCCCCTCTTCCTGGGGGCGTCTTCAGGTCCGTTGGACATTTTGTAATTATTGTTATTATTTATTTCCCGTTGTTATGTATTTCGTTGCTAGTTCAGTTGGCCATTATGTTCATCTGCTGGACTTAGATTTAAAATGTGTCTCCATTGCCCGCTCCTCGCTGTGGTCCGACCACTCTCTCCCAGGTTGAGGCAAGTGGGTATCCATCCTCCCGATTGAAATTTGATGGATATTTAACCAGTTCTACTGCTTCTCTGATCAGCCTGGGAAATTAACGATTTTCCCTTGAGAGTACTCTCACTTGGTCAAAGGCAATCTGATGTCCTGGCTCGAACCACGCATGATCTGCAACTGCGACGAGAACTAAACAAGCGACGAGAATACCTGAAAACAGCAATATTAACAAGTATATGAGTCGCGGAAGCCTTCAAAGAGAGTTAATTTGTGTTGATTTATGTGTTGTAGTCACATGGTTGTAAGGACAACGTTTATAAATGACAAGCTGATTATAAAATGGATAAAATGGTTGTTGGTTGTTGTACTGGACAAGTAAAATAAATCCATTTAAATAAATGAAGTAAATCAACACAAATAAGCACATTAATGGCGGATTCATGTATGTACGTTGCGAAGACGTATATCGAAGGAAGAACACAATTGATCGATATAGAACGACCTTGGGAACAAGAGGGGGTAGACGAAGAACGAGATTGGAGGGAAGATTGGATTGGGGGGAGGCGAGATTAAAACGAAGATTGGAGGGAAGTTTCCCTGATGCAATATTACGTGGTAGATGAATTAATTGAAGAACGTTTAGATTCAGATAGCTGGGCCGCAGTTTATCACCCTCTACATCCACTATGTAACGTGAAAACTGGGGATTACTATTTCTGATTACTATTACCAATGCGAACCACTCATAGATACATATAATAAAACCAACATATGAAGGACATTTCGAGCAGAGTAAAAGGCATTGATAACGATAAGTCATTCAAAACAAACACCAAGACAAAGTCCACTCAGATGGAGTGACGATTTCATAGAAATAATCTTTCGCGTCTATTATGGAAACGTATTTCCCGAGGAAAATAATAAATTTTAAGACCACTCAATCCAGATTATAAACCGTTAATCCTGTGTTTGAAATCGTTTACTGTAACACGATAGCTTTAGCAATAATATCGGACATATTTAAGAAAAAAATTGACAGAATTCAGATGAAGGGGATGAAGCTGCCCGCGAAATTTCACTAGAGCTAAAATTTCATTACCTCAGACGGTAAGTGAAAAAATAAATATGGACAGGAAAGTACCCCAGCAACCAAAAAGAAAGTGAAGAGGAGAAAATAGTCCCAGATGATTCTTTTTCGTGACCTCTTTCAACGTATCAGATTAGTATTCGTAAAAAGGGTTCTAGGCAAATGCGATGAGAGAGTACGAGAGAGAAGCTATTTTACACTTGTCAGGCCTCATTTAGAATATGCCACTAGTATATGGGATCCGTACGAGGAAGGTTTGATAAAAGAATTAGAGCGTGTGCAAAGGAGATCTCCTAGATTTGTTAAAGGCCGTTATGATAATTGTATAAGTGTTACGAGTTGAATAGAAGAACTAGGATGGGAATTACTATCAGAACGCAGGTTAAAATTTAGGTTAAACCTTTTAAGTAAATTTGAAACCGATTTGTTCACAGATGACGTTAGATATATATTGAGAACCCCAGCGTATTATGCTAGGTTTGATCAGATTAACAAGATTAGAGAAATAGATTGTCGTACCGATAGATTTGAAATGTCATTTTTCCCGCGTACTATAAGAGAGAACAATAGGCAGCGTAGCAAAGGGATAGGTAGGTGAAATATAGTAAGAGTAGTCTGTAGTGCATGTTGCATGTAATAACAACCAATAATCCCTTACTTATTATGTAGATACTAACCATCTAGCTGCATGTGACCCTGTTCTCTAGCATGTCTCCTTTAAATATCCTACTTGCATGTCAATAGTGCATGTTTGGTGATCTTCATCCCCTGCCACACACCCTCGTGGTGGCTCGCAGGGTATTACGTAGATGTAGATGTAGATATTTAAATAATACCCCTTCAGGGCTCAGAGAGATCGTTGCGAAATTTGATTCTTAATTATTCAAAATTCGCAAAGATCTCTTACCCCTGAAGATGTATTATTGAAATACGAAGCGTTGGCGATGAGAAATGAAGAAAATAATCAAAAATCATTTGACCTAAACACCGGAAGATACAAAAATAATAAGGAGAATGGAAAAACGGAAAGGACGTAATTAAACTTAAGTTCCAACCGTTAATTCAAGAGTTCCGCTCTGCTTTCGTAAAAGTCACTCAGGTGCGTGGAATAGAGGAATTTCCATGTCATTACTTCAGCAGTCTCTCTCACGTTTTGTCATTTCTAGCTCTTGGTGATCAACATCCACATACTACCCTCCGAGCCGCCGCATAGGTGGGTGGCAGGAGGTCCTAAGACACCAGCCGTGTAAAACTGTAATGGATAAGGTTTTTGGGCGTAAAATAGTGAAGTGTATCAAGGGAGAGGTTTAAATGGAGCTCAGTTATTATTATGGACACTTATGGTGCGCGGAGAGAAGGAATTTTTGTACCCACCTGTTCGGCAATGTATCTCTCGTTTCATCACTTCTGTCTGACCTAGATGTGCAGTGTGGTGTAAAATTTATATTTTCTGTGTCGCTCTAGCTAGTCGACTAGCGCATCCGGAAACTATTCATGCTTTCGGTGAAACAAAGAAACTTCTGGGACACGCGCTTTAGTTGCAATGCCGAAAGTCAGATATACCCCACCTGTACTATTCTATATGGCCCCAATCCAATCCGAACGTGTTTCTCTCTTCAAATTATTAAAACTTTCGCGGTCCATATTCGTCAAGCAGTAATCCCCGCGATTAAGGATATTTCTAATATAGATATTTCCATTACTGAATACAGAGGGAGTTCACGAAAATAGATTTTTTCCGAACAAATAAAGAGACGGAAACAGTTGGGATAACCCGCGTCCAAGATCTTGACGCGGGTTATCCCAAAAACCATTACTGCTTGACGTGTCTCTCTCTCTCTTAATTTCTTCGGAAAAAATCTATTTTCGTGAACTCCATCTGTACTATTCTATATGGTCCAAATCCATTCCGAACGTGTTTCTCCCTCTTAATTTCTTCGGAAAAATTCTACTTTCGTGAACTCCATCTGTGCTGTTCTATATGGTCCAAATCCATTCCGAACGTGTTTCTCCCTCTTTATTTCTTCGGAAATATTCTACTTTCGTGAACTCCATCTGTACTATTCTATATGGTCCAAATCCATTCCGAACGTGTTTCTCTCTCTTTATTTCTTCGGAAAAAATCTTCGAAAAAAAAATCTTCGGAAAAAATCGAAAAAAATTTTCGTGAACTCCCTCTGTATTCAGGCTCTGGCAACAACTCAGGGTGCATGACTGAACTTTCCGCACTGGAAGTACTGGAGGTTTGGTCCTGAATTCAATGATGGGAAAGTCCTGATATTCGCCTCCACGTGATAGATAGGGGGCAGGGCACATACCACTGATGAAAGCGGCTAACGAATGCAGGGACCGAATATCCCCCGGTACAAGGGGACCACCTTCTACTACAGAATCCTTTTATCAAACCTTTCCGAATCCTTTTATCAAGCCTTCCTAATCCTTTTATCAAACCTTTAAATTCGAAACCGATTTGTTCACAGATGGCGTTAGATATATATTGAGAACCCCTACGTATTATGCTAGGTTTGATCAGATTAACAAGATTAGAGAGATAGATTGTCGTACAGATAGATTTAAAATGTCATTTTTCCCTCGTACCTTAAGAGAGAACAATAGGCAGCGTAGCAAAGGGATAGGTAGGTGAAATATAGTTAGAGTAGTCTGTAGTGCATAATGCATGTAATAACAACCAATAATCCCTTTCATATTATGTAGATACTAACCATATAGCTGCATGTGACCCTATTTTCTAGCATATCTCCCTTAAATATCCTACTTGCATGGCAATAGTGCATGTTTGATGATCTCCACCCCCTGCCACACACCCTCTTGGTGGCTCGCAAGGTATTACGTAGATGTAGATGTACTAATTGTAAGTGCTAACGGCCTCAAGGGTGGATGAGAGGGTTGAATGAAGGGCACCCTCCTCTAGTAGCAGAGGACATTGATGTAACGTTTAGGCAACGATACAATGGGAAAAGGTACAAGTCCACACAAAGTTGAGGTTTGTTGCGATAACGTTTCATGGACCTTGCCTCGACATCCGGATTTCCCAAAAAACAACGTTGCAGCACAGTTGTCAGTGCAGCATTGAAAAAAAAATTGGCTTAGCAAGCTTTGGCAATCAAAGAAATTCTCATGATTACGTATTGATATATCACCGTCCATCAGAACTCGTAGACTACAGATTTTTACATGGCGTACAACCCAAAAACACAGAATATTTTTCTTCTCGATTACTATAAAATGGCATGTTAAGTGCAGAAAGTATCCATTTTAGTTAGAGAGTTAGTTTTTTATTATGAAGCAGGCCCTTATTTCTCGATATATTATTGCACGTTTATTTTGCACAGATCAGGAATCGGAAAAAATGTTTAGATGGGGAAAAAAGCTCTAAAGCCGGGCACCTACAGGCAATTAACTGGTTCCTAAACCCTTCTAACATGAGCAAAATACATTATTCTGAACAGAAATATATTTTTAGCTCCAAGAAAATGTTGACGTGCATGGAACAAAAGAGCTGCAGTTTGCCATCCCTTGTTGGTGCTAGATAGAGCATATATTCTAAAAGCAACTAACGTAAATGTTGCATGCACGTTGCCTCAATGTGAAATGATAATATTGTGCGTGGAAATTGATGTAACGTTCTGGCAACGTTCACGTCGTGAAATCCAAGAGCTGTTTAATGTTAAGATTGACAAATGAAGTCAAGGATAAATGCAAAAATGCAAATAGTAATCAAGAAAAATCATTCAAAAAGGAAATACTAAAAGCTTAATGAACATGCGTCGGAAAGAGAAAAGATACCATGCAAACCTTGGATGACAGATAATGTTCTCCTAATGATGAACGAAAGAAGGAGGTGTAACTCTTAAAAGGATCACACTGAGCGTAGGAAATACGGAAATTCCCGATTTTCCCGGGTGAGTGGCCATCCTGTAAGCAACTCATATCAGGCTAAATCCATATTGCACAGATTACTTAGAACTTTTCTACAAAAAGGGATACTAATATAAAATTCTTACACGAAGAGACGCTTGCCGTCGTTAAGTTCATACACAGACTGTTGACTACATAAGTTAGGAGATTAAACATGCTTAACAGACCCCGCGATGCATTATAGCCATTAAAATGTGATTTTTTTTCTTCTCGCAAAACCGTAAATGGTCCTTCGAGAATAGAAAACTAGTGGGAACCCTCTAACAAGATTGATGGAGCCATTAACAACATTTTATTATGAGAAACTTCTTTGGCACATAAAGAACTCACGAATCAGGTATTTCAGCCGGGGTCGCGAATGAGGTAATATAAACCATCAAATGCCTGGTTTAAACAATGATCGTACCGTCTAACGTGGGTGCAATTGTGGTGCGAACGGAACACAGCGCTACTTTCACGCCCCTACGAGGACGAAGAATAAGTGACTAGCAAGCGAACGAAATAAGGAATAATAATAATAAAGCGAATTATTGTTCTTGGACGTTTAGATTGTCCATTAAGAACATACAGGGTTTATATAATACAAAGAGCTCATATTTCACAAAAATAATAATATTTATAGGGATGGGCGGATACATTTTGTAATAAAAATAATAAGAGAACAGAAAAAAAACAACAACAGAAGTTAAACTCTTAAAAGGGCTTGTATATAACGAAAAACATCTTTGCTTAAATACAGGCAAAGAGACAGAATCCTTTACATACTTTGGGACACTGTTCCATAATCGTGCTCCGACAACAGAAAAAGATTTTTTATAAGTGGTCGTTCTATGTTGGGTGGTGATAGGAAAAGCAGGAGCCATTCTAGTTGATATGTTTGACTTATTATTTCTAACAGAAAATAATTGCTTCAAATAACTGGGTTGTTCATTTTAAAAAGACAATACAGGAATGTACCAAGCAAATATTTTCTCTTGGTTTTTGCCTTCAACCATGCAAGACGGGTAAAATAAGAGGAAATATGATCATCTTTATTTATGTTGAAAATAAACCTTACGCATATATTTAATAGGCGTTGGAGCTTTGCATTGTGCTCTTCAGTGAGATCTTGATAAACCAGACAGCAATAATCAGGATAGGAATACCATATCCCTGTGGCGTTTTGGCGCTTTTGAAATATTTTTTCTAACAAATGACACTTTTCTATGCTTATTCATTAAAGCACCATCATCTGCTTCACTTTAATGATTGTCTTTTTTTTTCATTATCGTGATTTATCATTTCCAGTTTTCGCTCGCGATACTAGCGCTGTACCTGTAAAATGAAAGCGTAAGGAACTAGGGATTGCCATGGTACGAACGTTCATTCACATTACGAATTAAGCCTACCATCGTACGAACCCTTGAGATACATAAAGAGGGCACTTACTATGCTGGCCAATGCTAGAAGCTTAAGTCAGTCCGCCATCTTCGTTGACCCTCATTTACCTATGGCCCTAGCGGGATAACCCAATAATTTTGCACATTAACTACGTTTTCCATCGATAATTTACAAGAAATCATCATGCAGTTATTACTTAAATGTGGAATTTCCTTACGTATTTTGTCCACACATTCATAAATTAAAAGTCATCCGCATACCCGATGAAAACTATTGTAAAATCAATTAGAATCCATTGCACTAAGAAGAGAATTTATGTTTCAAGAGTTATTTGCCTTAAATTTCAAACAGATGGTTGATATTCTTTCTTTACATCAGTTAATTCGCCCATTCCGTCGTGCTATCCAAAGGAAGGTAAGGAGAGAGCAGGGTTTAGGTAGTTTGAGCGAAATATCACTTTACCTAGAAATCAATGAATTTGGTCTAATTTTAAAGAAAAATATCTCACCCTTCTAATGACATAAAAAATTCAACCCCTTACCACATTGCTTTCGAGGTTATTTGCCAAAAAATACCAGCCCTTTTACATGGGAAATGGTACGTGTATGCACTCCAGAGCGACATTATTTACAAAATGAGGAATTTCTAACATTTAAATGTCGCAAAAAACTAACAGCGCGTAGTTTTTATGTTTTCTCAACTATTTTTTACAATAAATCATATTGTCACCGCAATAGGTTCTTGGGTATCACAAAAAACTATCCGTTTGAAGAAGTATTAAACGCACCGCGCGAGAAAAAATGAGTCAAGTAAAAAGACTTATTTAGATTCATTTAATAACTTACCTTTTCTGTCATATAAAACTATATTATTGCACCATTAATAATGCAATATTTAATTCATGTGTCCTACAGCGGGTGAAATTAAAACGTATAATTCAAATATGGTGTCTATTATTATCCCATTACTATTTGTCATATACATTCAAGATCTCCCAAATAACATACACTATTGCAAGTACCATTTATACGCCGATGACTTGCAGATCTACATCGACTGCGATCGTAACGATATCTCAAATTATATCGCACTAATTAATAGAGATGTATCGTCTATATGTAAATGGGCGTCAAATAATTTGTTGAACTTAAATTCTCAGAAGAGTAATAGCATAATAATTGGTAGTGCAAAATCCCTTAAATCTGTAAACATTGAAATACTGTCCAAGAATCAAGTTGAAAATTTAGAAATAGAATACATTGACAAAATTAATAATTTAGGTGTTATTGTTAATAAAACGCTAACCTGAGATGAACATATAGCACATATTTCTAATAAAGTCATTAAAAACCTGTACAAACTGAAAAGTTTTCGTAACCTGATGTCTTTGCCACTGAGACTCAAATTAGCTAAAACCTTACTTATCCCTCAGATCGATTACTGTTCGTTGGTAATGTCCAATATTTCAAAACCTCAGATATCCAAACTGCAAAAAATACAAAACTGTGTAATACGTTATGTGTGCGATGTAGCATTTAATGAGTATATCACAACGTATTACTATGAATTAAAAATTCTTAAAATTGAACAAAGAAGAAAATTTCAAATGGGTGTGTTTATGCACAGATTATTACAAACTGAAACTCCTTACATTTATCAGCCATATAAAGATAATTTGGTCAAAAAAACAAAAAAACACCAGAAATAATAACAAATTAATTGTACCCTGCCACAGAACGTCAATGTACCATAACTCTTTTTATGTAAATTCATGTATTGTATGGAATTCTATTCCGCAAAAATATTAAGTCAACCGAAAGATTTAAAAAATGCTTGCTGTCTTATTATCTCAGTGATAGCTAATATTTTGTTAAATATCTTGGATTAAATTCATGAATATGCTACCTTTGTGATTGCTACAATGTATTGAGCATGGAATTGTAATATTTGTCGTGGGCAAGTGCTGTGATCTGATAAGATTCTTGTAAATAGTGACATGTTTTCTATGTGATTGTTATTATTTTTTGCCTGAGTTGTAATTACTTATGCCTGCTCCAAAGGAATTCTTTCCTAGAGCCAATAAATCTTATCTTATCTTATTATGACTTGGGAACTATCTTGCTCGGACTACCTTTAACAATATGGTTGATATTTCGATTGTCAGGCTTCAGTTTGATGGCGTAGTGCCCTCTCCATAAACCTCAATGGAACGGACCATCTTGCCCACGTAAGTAGGGGGAACGGGGCATAAGAACCTTGGGTGTGATGGATCATGCAAGTGACCGCACACGGGAGACACAAAAATTCGCTGCCAAAGGTCGGATTTGAGCATCGCGCGCGTTGTCTGCACGAATCAAAAATTCTGGCCCTCGGGCATCGAACGGTTTGACCTCGATGGTGGCTGCATGGCGGCGGAGGCCACGTTAAACGGTCGTCTGGGACGCATCCGAGGAATGTCCAGAAGAATGCACGGAATAAGGGGTGGGGCGGAGGGAAGTCGCTGCACGCAACCGCCGTGCAGTGAGAGAGAGAGAGAGGATCGTATGGCGCACACGTGCGCGAGGATGAAAGTGACCGTGATTCATGCCATGCCACTGTGCACCACCACGCTCAAACCCTACCCTGAGAATGTCTGCGAAGCCTTCATCCCTTTATTCTAGCCAGCTTACTCATGGTTATGGCGCATGCTTCGCGCATACGTCATTCCTTGAAAGACAAATGACTAAAATCACCGATAATTAAAGAGGGAAGACGACTTCTTGACGCACGACAGTGAAGTCCGTTTCATTTTGCCAGAAATCTACATCTGCATCTACGAAATACCGTGCAAGCCATCACTAGGATTTGTGGCACATGATGATTCCACACCAGGCACGAACCCCTCATCCCAGCTGAAATCAGAACCGCGCACGTTCCCGCACAAATGAAAAAAACATTTTCCTAGTCAGGGTCAGAGTATCCTAGAACTGATCTATCGTAACTATTATGGTTCTTTATTGTACGTGGAAAAAAATGAAATTTTAAATCTATCAGTTCTGCAGTCTGTTTCCTTAATCATTTGCCTGTGATCATTTCTCGATCGAAATGGTCCACCTAAGATGGCTATCACGCGCAATTTGCCCAAAAACGTTACCTAAATGTCCATACATTACTTTCATTTCGGTATCTGAATTTCGGGCTAAATCAAATGTAAGTATTTCATGGTGGGAATTAAAGGCCGATGTTGTTGATGTCGCTGTTGATTACCTGATGGTGTTGCTAGGAAACGGAACAATGTTCGTGAGCAACGAGGTAGGTGGAGTAGGTATAACGTCATCAAACTGAAGCCTGACAAGCGAAATGACAACCGTATTGTTAAACCGTGCTCTCTCCTTACTTTCCTATGGATAGCTGAACGGAATGGACGAATTAGCGGATGAAAAGCAAGAATATCCATTATATGTATGAAATTTAAGGCAGGTAACCATTGAAACATGTATTGGATGATTAGTGCTATGTATTCTACTCAATTAAAAATAGTTTTCAACGGGAATGCAGATTCTTATTAATTTAACTAAATAAAAAATAAGCGTAAGGAAAATGTATAGTAAAGAAGTAAGGGCACGCTGAGTTCTAGTAAGTGATCAATGGAAAAGAACACACAATTGCAAAATAGGGCGTCAGCCCGTAAGCGCTAAATGAAAATCGGGGTTAACGAAGATGGCGGATAGGCCTCTCCCACGTTACAGATTCTAGCATTGACCAAGGTCTTTATACACTGGCCTGGTAATTTTGTGAGGGAAATTCTTACTCTTAATTTGCCAACAACTGACGCTTAATTATGACCAAGCACCATTTTAATGATTTATTGACATGCTGAGAGAATTGCTGTGTGCCAAAAAACACTGAGGGGGGTTGTCCCAATACACAAGGTGAGAGACGGTTCTTATTTTGTAGTTATAAATATTTGATTCTTAATTGAGACCAGAGCATACCTCTTGCACATAATCAACTCCTTTTATATTTCTAAGTTTAAAATCAGCTACATGTTAAACCATAATTTGCCACCAAATATCTCAATGGTCGTGGGCAGTACGATTTTTAATAAGTATTCTATCGGTTAAGGTAGGTTTTGCTGAATGTCAGAGAATCTCCTCCCGCTCCTCTACACATTCAAGGGCCCATACCCCTCCAGTATATCCTTTTTCGCCTCAGCTTACGATCTACCCTTCATCATCCCGTCCATGAAAGCTATCCTCTTTCTTCCCCTTCCCCGCTTGCTCAACATCCTTCCCTCTATCACACTCTTCAGCAACCCATCGCCCTTTGTAACTCACTTCAGCCATCTACCATGCCGATCCCGGATTTCATTCAAAAGTTTAGCAGCCTATTCTCATCCTCCTTTCTCAGGGTCCACGTTTCCACCCCATACAACGCTACGCTCCATATCAAGCTCTTCACCAGCCTCTTCTTCACATCCTTAGCCAATGTTACCGTCATCAGCTCCCTTCCATTACTAAACGCCTCCTGAGCTAGCGCTATTCTTTTCCGTATGTCTTTACTACTATGCCGACTATGCCCGTTTTCCTCTAGCGTGCTACCTAAGTAATAAAATTTCTCTACTTGCTCTAGTTTGGGTCCTCCAACTTTAATCACAAGCGTAGCTTTCTTTGTCCTAGAGAATCTTATTAATAATTTTGTTTTCTTATGATTTATCTTCATTCCGAATATCCCGCGCTGCATTTCTAAAGCATGGGCACTAAGATACAGAGCTAAAATTGCAGCTTCCGTTTCACCTTTCATTTGCGTCCATCTAGACGGACCGGACCGGAAAAATGAAATGTAAAGAAAAACACTATAACCATTTGCGTCTATCGTCGTGTCGGCGTGAGACGAATCCTCACGATAACGCGATTACGCCGCTAATATTACATAATTTTTCCAGTGTTTTGACTGCGCTATGAATCAGTCGAATATGACCTACAGGGCTTTTTAAGGAGGTTCCACTGCGACAATGTGGGTCGAAACAAATACTAAATTCCAAATTTTTAAAAATTGTTTATAACCTACTTCCGCAGATGGAATGTGTTAGCCACTGAAAACCAAAGTTAAGGCACAAAAATGACAATTTTTCCACGCATATATGTATTTTTAACGGACATTTATTTATAGCCGTAAAGGCCGACTGCTGCGCCATTTCTGTGGAATTACCACACGTTTTGCAGTAATTTCCTAATAGCTCAAAAAGTAAAGCGGGAAGATGCACATATTTTATTTTTAATCAATTTTCCGGGACTTTTCGCTTCATTATAAGTTTTCCTTGAAAATGGCATTTATTTTGGATTGAAAAACACTTTTTCACGTGTTACTCCCATTCTCCTATTGAACACAATATGCAATATGGGCTTGCAATAACAATTGCTAGTTCTATTGTTGAGAAAAATAGAACGGAAAGGTAACATTTCGTTCTTCATATCTAATGTAGGACTCACTTTTCAATAAATAGCCTTAATGTGAATAAAATGAAATTTATTTTTTTAATCGGAGGAACCACATTAATGTGTGCGTAGAATGTATAGTTCTGATGGAAATATACGCTTCAATGGGACTGGGAAATATTGATTTCCCAGTGCCATTGCAGCGTATATTTCCATCTATTCTCTAATCTAAACCTTAGATTTAAGTAAAGAATAGATAAGAGCAATAAGAGTTGAAGCCTTTCATTCTAAGGTGGAGAGCACCTAAAGCGTAGTACTCCGTCCGTAGGTCGACATGTTAAGCTGTGGTCTCTTTCGGCGCCTACATCGATGCAATGTGTCTTTCCACCCTTTTATCATCCCCCATACTACCATTCCCATGACCGCCAGTCCTAAATGGCGGAAATGATCTCAGCTGTCCGTCATTCTCCAAATAATCAAACAAAAAATCATTTTTAGGGGAAGTGACTGAATGGAGGTTTCGTCTTATACATAACAGATATGCATAAATATTCGTAAATTTTGGCCAGGACATGGTCAGTGGAAGATAAGTTGTGAGAAACCAGAGTCGGATCAGCAGAGTCTTTACACTGTCTGGAGCCCACAATTTGACGTCCCATTTGACGGGTGGAGAACTACACTTCGAAATGCACTAATCATTGGGATTCTATTGAGTAATCTCCGCCACCGCCGGGAGTCGAAGCTGGGACCACGGCCCATCTAGACTAAGCTCCAGAAACCCTACACAACTCAACAGTCTAGATAAATGACGCATAAATCCATTAACTCAGTTAAATTGCTAAAAATAAGATGAAGTTAAGGTGGAATGCATTTCATTTCATAAATATGTTCGAAAGGATTCATTCCATCCAGATAATTTGTCATTATTTATAAATTATGTTCAAACAAAACAGTTGCAGTGTGAGATAGTAATTATACAGTTCCTCATACATATTTTACAGTTTCCCGATTATGTTCCTCCACAAGAAATGCTTTACACATTTTCTTCTCTATTCGAAGAATATTCAAGACCCCCATCCCGCGTTCAGAGTATCCCCGCTGGGTTGATTTATAAATAAGTACGCAATAACAAATCTACCCACTCCTATACCACGGAGTAATATGGATACAGCAGGAATAATTTAGTGTTTCGTATCACTCATGAATTCCATCAACTCACCACGTTTTTTATTGGTGCCCTCAATTGCCAATTTACACATTCCTGATAAAAAATTGCCCGGAAAAGGTGTGGGGAAAACCGCACCTTTAGGGAATGACTAATTCAACCCATAGCTCGCATTTCCTTATTTATCAACGGATGGATTAGTGGTTAATTTACTTAAAGTGATTTCAGTCACTTCAGAGCAATGAACTATAAAAATGCGGGCATTAGCACGCGGGCTCTGGGTACTTGAACAGAAATCCTTCATTCAGCCATAGCAATTAACGTCGGTCTACTAAACTCGAGATCACAATCTTGTACTCAACATTCGTTAGAATGCAAAAGCTAAACACAATTCGTGGGAAACATGGGGCAATAGACATCAATTCATTCAATAGACAAGTAAGGGAAATGTTCGCTTCTCATGGTAGTTCTGTTTTGCATAAAATAGATTACCCCTTCGCGCAACAATAACAGTTTTCTGCTAAAATCAGTGATCTCACCTGTGACGCTCCATTTTAACCCAACTATATATTTCTCATCAGAAATATTCCACAAAGTCCATTTACAAAATAATTTCTTGTCTCCTTTCAAAACCCTTATTCCCTGAACACTTAATGCTTTATTTATCCATTATTCCTGAAAACATAAACTAGGACCCCAGTTTTTATTTTTCTCCTACACATACCAGGACTAGAGTCCTCACATTTAAGGAAACCTTCGACGTTGAAAAAATGTTCATTAAAAAAATAAATTTATGTAATCGGAATCACTTGCCGCGGTAAATCACTCACATTTGTTTTCAAAATCAATTCAAACGCCGAAATAATATGGAGTGTAATCATTTTTAGCAGGAGAGGAAAAAATATTCAAGACTTTCAAGCGGTCATTATTCAAGCTTCCTAAGTGCGTGGCACCTTTCAATTCAAAACAGAAAGGTCAACATTACAGTCCCATCAAAATCGACCCCCAAAATAGTAACAACATCTAAACTCACATTCAAATACCATTGCATCTGGATAAGGACAGAGCGCTGCAAATTGTACAAACCAAAGTAAGGACAACAATGTTGATCGACAGCCGTGTGAAACAGGGCTCGGATGTTTACTAACGATAATACTTTTTGATTCTGTAGGAATAATGTTATGCAATTTTTCACAAATATAAAATACTAGCTGGCCCGTGAGAATATTTCGCACAGCATGCAGCTTCTTCCTGTTTTCCTACCTGTCAAATATTTCGCACAACATGCAGCTTCTTCCTGTTTCTTCCTTCTTTCTTCCTGTTTCTTCCCATAGACAATTATATTATATTTACTTTTGTCTTTAAGATACAAAACGTAAACATAAACGGTCACACTGATTGCATCGATTGCATGTAGAATGTAAACAATCTAATTTAACAATGTGTTAATAGATGGCGCCTCCTAGTCTTTTAAGCACGTAACCATAGCAACATATTAGTTGATTATATTGTCAACTGATGGCACTGTATCATTTTTTAGCAAAAAATTTAATTTTTAATTTTTTAACAAAAACTTTAATTTTAAACCCTTTTTCTATTTTTCGGCAAAAGCAGGTAACATAAGCTTTAAAACGATATTTGAATCATTACTTTTGATGAAAAATTATGGGAGTTATAGCGTTGCGACAAAAACACACCTTTGAGAAATAATATATATGATACTTCGGCCCATGTGACCTGATGATGATGTATAAACATTGAAACCAGTATCGAAATCAATTTTATCTTTTTGAAAAATTGCACATCTTTAATTCTGCATTAATTCCACTCAATTTCGCACGAATCTTCGGATTTTATACTCTTTTATTCATCCACCCATTGTACTCGTAGTTGAGGGGGTGTACGATATAAGCGCCCCAATTCAGGTTCCCAAATACCTAACCGGGAATTTCGCCTATAGCCCCGAATATATGAGAAACAGGCGTATGACCCTGAAGGCGGAGACAGTCACAGATGTGTAGGTCAAAGATAAAAGAAAAGCATAGATGGGACCCTAAGATACGATAGCATAGGACAATTCTGATGCCACTTGAGTGCGCTATCTACCGCAATGAATGGATTAGATGTATAGTTCATACGACGAAAACATATGTACTATTACAGTCACTTTCGCCGTACCGTACCTACGGTACCGTAGTAATTTCTCTATGAAAACACAAAACAGAAATAATTTAAAGAAGCAATGATTTATTTACTGTGCGCATACTCAGTGAGAAGTTAGCTGAGGGATGTTAGGGGGATCATTTTTCCCCGACAAGTAACACGTCCGTGATAAAAGATCGTAGGCTTTCAAGCGGTCATTATTCAAGCTTCCTAAGTGCGTGACACCTTTCAATTCAAAACAGAAAGGTCAACATTACAGTCCCATCAAAATCGACCCCAAAATAGTAAAAACATCTAAACTCACATTCAAATACCATTGCATCTGGATAAGGTCAGAGCGCTGCAAATTGTGCAAACCAAAGTAAGGACAAAAATGCGTAGGTTTTTCCAGCGAATAATACTAGTAAAATCTTCTCGGGTTTGGCACCGGGTAAGGCTATTAAACGCCAACGTTTCGACGAGAAACTCTCTCATCGTCATCAGGGCTAAGATTGAATCAGCCTTACCCGGTGCCAAACGCGAGAAGATTTTACTAACACGTCTGTGCTTCACTTTCTTGCGTCAAGACACCATCCACTCTCCACCTTAGTCTATGATCTAGGTATAACATCCATATATCTATGACAGAAACATGGACTTCAGAGACTTTCTCATCGGCACCTTAACAACATTAGCGTGTGGCTTCTTGGGAGGGCAGAGAGCTTAATCTTATGCCTGAATCACACGATCATTTATTCCGTCCCTTTTAAGGGATAGCTCCAATGATCGCTCGAAAATGATCGTGTGACTCGAACAAAGTCAGGGATGGCTCCAGCGGTAGGGATCCCTATAGCTTTTTCCATCCCTGGGCACGTCCCTTTTTCCGTCCCTGGAGGCATCGCTGACTCCACCATTTAGCCAATCAGAGTGCTCGGCCGCAAAGAGCGACTCTAAGGCCACGTTCGGCTTGCAATGGAATGAGAGTAGTTAACATAGAAATTATACGAAAAGGGACGGAAAAAATGATGGAAAAAGGGACGGCCAAAATGACCGTGTGATTCAGAAAATGATAGCTCGAGCTATCATTGTCACGGTCCCTGAAAAGCTATCATTGGAGCTATCCCCTAAAAGGGATGGAAAAAATGATCGTGTGATTCAGGCTTTAGTAAATGCAATGCAGTTCACTTCTTGGAAAATAAATCAAGATGCCATTTGTACAGTCACTTCAAAAAGTATCGCGACACGCTAGACTAGCGGATCGTATGGGTCGGCTGTCGAAGCTCGAAGTACGTCGGCTATCCTGGGCCGTCTCTGGTAGCTATGGGAATTTTCAGGTATACTTTTCATTTTCCATGAGACAAAGCGCCAGGTTAAGTGGGACTACACTTTGGGAGTGCTCTCGTTCAGAGGAGAGGACAGACTTGCTTCTAGAGTGGCCTTGAGGATGTATTCGGTTAAAGAAGTAAGAAGGGGAATGTGGTGAAAAGGCAATATTGAATGGAGTTGAGTGATTATGCGAGTGAAATCGGGGGAAGGTAAAACGAAGAAGAGCCAAATGCACGTAAATACGACCTCCAACCCATGCATGAATGGGCATTGCTACCGACTAGGCTATGCGAACTGGTGAGCCTTTCGTGCATTATAGGCTGATATTTTAAGTTGCCCGCCTAATGGAAAATTAATGATATCTATTGGCTAGACTCGGCGCCCGCCTCTCACCAAGCCCACCACCAGCGCTCGGTTGGGCTGGTTTCGCGAAGAGGAGCTCTTTCCATTTTTGTCTTCGTAAGAGATCTGCCGAGTATGATTACGATGCCTCTGGGTTGCGAATACCCTTCCTTCCCGCAGTTTATTCATTTCAAAGTCAGCTTTCCAATGCGGACGACGTCGATAGCACTGTCGGAGTTAAGTCCCACTTGACTTAGAATATATATCGTAGTGTACCCGACGATTCTCATAGTCACCGAAGACGACCCAGGATGGCCAACGTACTTTGAGCTTCGACAGCCGACCTATACGAACTGCTAGCGTAGTGTGTCGCGATACTTTATGAAGTGACTGCACATGGTGTGGGAAATAAACATCAATGTATCAAATGGAATGAAATATAAATGAAATATCTATAACTTCAGACCTGACAAGGAGAAAACAACGAAATAGCTCCAACCTCAGTGTCTAGTCTGATACCTCCCCAAATAACCAACCCAAACAAGTACCATTAGCGGCGCAGAATTGAAGAGACTATGGCTGATCAAACAAATATCCAGCAAGAGCTTGAATGGAAAACTGAAAGACTGATGTGACTTCGCTCCCTGGATACTTGATTTTTTTTTAATTTTGATGGAACAGACATGATTTTCTTTATATGAAATCATATAATGAAACTATTGCACATTGCATCAAAAAACGCTCAGAAAATACTACAGTAAGCAAACAGCATTACTGCATGTGATACTCCAGGAGGAAAATGCAAAGAAAATACACAAATTGATTTAAAATTTTTTTTCCAAGTGCATACACATTACACTTCCTCTCCTGGGAAGAAAAATGCATACAACAGTTTTAATAACTACAGTACAAAAGACACCACAAGGGTTTAAAAATTTACTCCAAAAAAATAATACACAAAAATTTTGGCACCTCACATATATCCTGTCTTACATTTTTTTATCATTCTATTACAATTACATTGTTGGACCTGTTAGAACTGGTTCCACATAGCACAAAACTCATTTCTTGACTGTGTCAAAACATCAGATTCCAGCCCCACAAAAATATCGTTCTACACTGTGAAGTTTGCAATATGCACATGTCTAGTTATTTTGAGCGAAAGATAATATGTGCATTATCTCAATCCATTTCACTAAAATCGAGGAAGAAAAGGGATATACATATGAATGATTTCATCTAAAAAAAAAACATCAGAAATTTCAACTTTGTCAACTGCAATTCTAAAAAATGTGCCAATTGCAGTTGAATAACTGAATACACACTGAAGAGCCATGATATCACTACACTACTTATAAACTACTTCACAAATACAGAGAACACATGGCTTAAATATTACATTTTGACATTTGGAAGTTCCTTGATGAACTGCACTGGCAATGCTCGGCACAAATCAATGGCAACATCTTCAGAATGATGTAATAGCTCAGATTAAATGTAATGGATGGGATAAAAAAATCCCAGGAATAAAAATAATCCTATGGTAAATGTTCAAGTCAACAACAGCCAGGAAATCAAATATAATAACTCTTCTGAATGGTAGAAATTATTGGAAATGGTGATTATGTAGTTACAGAAACTTCCAAACCAAAGCATCTCTGGTTCACACATACATGATCAATGACATGATATGTGGTCACCATGTACATATGGGAATAGCCAGCTGTTGACGGAAGCAGTCAGCAACTATCAGGTAGCCTCATGAAATAAAACTGGCAGAAGTGGATTTTCACACATGCATTGACCCTCACAAGCAGTGAGCGGATCACCTATCATCGCAACAATAGCTATATACCTATTGTTGATCATAGTTACGGCTTGCCACTGGAGGGACAGTTACCGACAGTGAGCTACTAGGGTAAATGGAGAGCATCATGGCATTTGTCATCCATAGCTATTAATTGAAAGTGACCCCAGGTATTTGAGCGGTAAATATTTTTTTCCATAAATGATATTGGAATAGTCAAAATCTAGAGTCACGCAAATGGCACAGAAGAATGTGTGCACCTTAGATTGAAAGCATGCATATATATTCAGCACAGCCTAGAAAAAGAAGGCAAGGATGGAAACTATGTGTCCACCTTTCCCACATTTTCTTGAATAATCCTTCAGAATGAGACTTTCCAAGAGATATGTGCAAATCTAAAAAGTTAAACAAAAATTTAGGATGAAGGATAGATACAGTAATAATATTTTAACAGACAAAAAAGGTGTTACTGACATTATCTTTTCTGATCAAGCTTGCCCTGGTGTTTTGTAATGATGACTATTGCTACTTCATAAAAATTTGGGAGTAACACTTTCAAACTCAAAAGCAAACAGGATATTGAGGACATCACACCTACTACTAACATATAAAATCCAAGATATTATTTGGCTTGTGGCTGGTATAATCAGTAGTACAATTTGCACTGAAGTTTCAACAAAATGTATCTAATGTTGTAGGCACTTGACAATATTTCATGATTATTTACATGACGATATTTACAAACAAGATTTATTCACCAATTCAGCCAGCCATATGTAAAATTTACATTGCGGTATTTCATTGAATTGGGTACCAGTTAACATTTCAATGATCAAGATTTTAAATACCGATTAGAAAAACTTCACCAGTACGCTCCACCCCTCTAAAACATTGGATACATACACCTATTTTAATTTTGATTGTTTTCATTCAACAAGCTGTACAAATGGACATACCAGAGTGCATTTCATGAAATTACAACAACAAATAGCTTGCTCAATTCAATGGAGTGATGACTACAGAAAAACTGGAACCAGTACTCATCTTTAATATTCAACAGAAAAAAATAAGGAGTTCTGTAAGAGCACTTCTCTACATACACATTGCGCAAACATATACGCCTACATCCATTAAAACTTAAACCTCTGAGAATTGATTTTTAATTATATGCCTTCCTCAGTAGGTTAAATCTACAATTAATTTCACATTTACAGCTTTGGCTAATCTTTTAGTATGATTTCGGTACAATACAAAAGCTAACATAAAGTTAAAATGGTCAGCACGATTAATGATTTTCAGAAAATAATAAAAGGTGGAAACATAATATGCACGAAATATACAACATCTTCACTTGACAGGTTGTATAGTGACCCTGATCAACATGCAAACATACGACGCAAATGCATATTTTAAGTTCACAGCATATAAATTTTATCGAGCCATTTCTAAGTCTTCATCAACAAACCATATCACGCAAACATACACAGGAACTAAGGCTAGCATCATTATTAAAATAAGCAGTCTTTTTCTTAATTACCTGCATTAAGAAAATAGGAAAATAGCCATAATTAATATTTAATGCGTCAATTATTTAAAATATAAAGGAACATTCTGCCAAAGCAAAAGGATATGTAAATTACCTAACCATAAAAATCAAGTCTTGGTAAGCTTAAAGGATAAAAATGTTATTTAAATATAAATTATATATGCAAATATACATTTATAACAAACAAAGCAAAAAAAAAGATGCAGGCATGAAAAATCATAGCAGTCTAATCATAATAATCCAGCTATGGTAACATAGAAGTAACAACAAGAGGAAGGAAAGAGAATATGCAAGAGTCAATAAACTGAAAACCACCAACAAAAAGAAAACAATAAAATAATTTTCAAATTATAATCTAACAACCTCTATGAATTTTGAGAGACCCAAAACCAATAATAATTATTTTTCTCTACATAGGGAACTCTTTCGTCATCAGCCTACCCTCACCCTAATAATCACAACCGAGAACAAGGGAGTCCTCGCAAGGTTAAGAAAAGATACGAAAAAATACACTATTTATGAATGCATGAGAAATACAGAGTTGAACAAATGAAATTAGCGAAGGCTTCAAAAGATATGATTGGTATATGTGCTCTTTTTATGTGGATATGTCTTGCAAGCAACAAAATAGAAATGACTCCACCATATTAATGAGCAGGTAATGAATCACTTCATCCAATACGAAAAAACAAGTGAACAAATTGATATTTAATGCTCACATGACATGAGATGTACTCTTCGCATTGAATATACACAGCTAAGAGCTGAAAATAGGTAGACTTTGCCCGAGTAGATGCAGTTACAGCTAAACGCAAAATGGATGAGATGCAATAAAAGTTCACTTGAAAATACAAGCAAAATGATGAGCAATTGCACAAATAAATATATACATAAATTAGGGGGAACGATGGGCCTAGAACAAGTCTTATGACACAAATGAAAACAATGAAGCCATCAATTGTTTTCATACACTTGAACACAATCCACATAATTCAGCAGCAAAGAAAATCTATACCATAATTGAAACTGGCTGGATCAGGTAACCTCAAGTGGATATTTAAAATAAAAATAATACCACTACTCACAGGACCTATTTCACGACCCTAATGACAGGCGTTTATGAAGCAACTATTTACAACATGAAAGCAAGTAAATTATTGTTTTGCCTTCAATATTCCAAACTTTTTTCTCCCTCTTCATCTACAGATGGAGGTCTTATTCTGCTATAAATTCACAACACAACCACTACCACACTGAAGAAATAATTATATATTATCTAATAAAAATTAGACATCATACTTTTTTCCTAATTTTCAAGTGAGGTTCTTTTCTCATTCACCATTCATGTCTGAATATAAGCACCCCGTTTTTGGTCAAAGATCGATCATTGAAGTGGGAGGTGGGACTACTTTCAAGCACAAAGAGACATAAACCACTCCAATTCCATGAAAAGTGGTCCAAAAGAATAAGCAAAATGGATGATAATGAACAAATATTTCTTCAATCAGAAAATAAGTTGTATATCTTAAGAATTTGTGAAAAGATTTAAAAAGAAATTTAATTAATAAAGCTTTTTTCAGGACAATGTTGCAACAACCACATGGCAACTCAGGAAAAAACTAAGTAACCAAGAATGCAAATGGAATATTTGCCAACTCATGAGGCCATCTGAGGTGCCCGTTGGAAAATGACAAGTGAACTTTCTTTGAAGGCTTCCGCGACTCATATACTTGTTAATATTGCTCTTTTCAGGTATTCTCGTCGCGTGTTTAGTAATTCTGACAACAGTTTCCCCCCTCTTCCTGGGGGCGTCTTCAGGTCCGTTGGACATATTGTAAGTAAAACTGTTGTCAGAAATACTAAACACGCGACGAGAATACCTGAAAGGAGCAATATTGACAAGTGAACTTGTTTAAAATTTCACCAATGGCTCCCAAATTTGCCAACTATTTTCAGCACCTCACTAGTTTTGATAGATAAAAATGATGTGATAGCCCTAATGGCTAAGCATAATGGCATGGCAAATATGATGCAAACCACAATAAATTGTGCCTTGAATGTTGTATAGAGCATTACATGGAAGCATGGATTGAAAAATTATGTGCTATTTTATTTACAATTTAAAGCATATTTAATCAAATATTTCTGATGGAAATTTCAATTCCATACATATGACAAGTTAATGGTTTCATCCAGGCATTAGTGCAGGATTTACAAGAATAGGGATCGAAAACATAACATAAAAAGTTAAGTGTGTAAAATAAAGCAATCTTTTTGGGCAAAGCCATTTGATTTCTCACCATTCATCAATTTGCATTGATAAATGCCCCTTTAGTCTTAGGCTGATTCCTTATTGGGTTATGTTACATTTGGTGGGGAAAGAGATAGGTACACACTTCTGGAAATAAAGACTACTTTAGTCCTTTGATTCATAAATCAATTAGCCTCATAATGACAGCTTGACGGCTATGAGAGCTTTTCTCTCAGGGTGTTGACGATTGGAACACATCAGCAAACATGGAAGATGTTGAATGGAATGTGCATAAAATAACGAATGGGCAAAACATAAAGAAACCTGGCAGTAAGAAGCATTCTGTGGGTGCACAACAGAACTGGCCTGATGTTTTGTACATAGTCATCGAATTTATTCCAAAAGAAAAAAGGAATTTTAAAACGTAACCACTTTACCAGAGTAAAAAATTGCATGCTATCCATGCTTGATGCCTTTACTGAAAATCAACACAAAGACAACAGTCATAGATGCAATTATCGAAGTTAATTTATTCTTCAGAACCATTCAGGTAGATGGAGAGGGACGTTAACAAACAGTAGCTTGACAACCGAAATAACAACCATATTGGTTATCCCCACTCTTCCCTTACTTTCCCTTGGGTAGCACAATAGAATAGTCTAATTGGTGGATGTATAGCAAGAATATCCACCATCTGTTTGAAATTTAAGGCAAGTAACTCATGAAAAATAAATTGGTTACTTGGTGCTAAGGATTCTACTCGAATTTACAGTTTTCACCAGGAATGCACATTATTATTATTAATTTAAATAAATTAATAATTTATGCAAGGAGAATCTATATTAATGAAGTAAATGCATGCATATTTCTATTAAGTCATTGACGGAAAACATCATAAAATAGCAAAATTAGCACATCAGCCCAAAATAGCAGATGGGCCATGCCCGAGTAACAGCTTCTGGCATTAGCCACCACAGCGAGCACCCTCCCTACCAACCTCACCGCTATGCACACATCTCTCTGCTTCCAATCTGTTTTGAAGTATGCACCATAAGTAATGAATGGAAGGAAAGAGTATTGTTGCATCAGCAAGAGCAGTAGCAGCTCGCAGGTGAGCAGCTCAATAGAGCAAAACTGAATCCAAAGCACCTTTACGAGTTGAGTGGAAGTTGGATTTACCAGTCATTTTCTTAATCAGGCGAAATGGTGGTTAATCAGTGTATTCTACACTTTATACATATTTGTGCTTTGGGCAGCAAGAAGAAAAGCTCAAGTCAGAAATGAAGTCGCACCAAAATAGAGATGAAAAGGTGGGGCTGGGGGCAATATTCTGACATATATGGTGAGAAAAGCATATAAACTTCAAGCAAATTATATAAAAAACAGAAAACATTGAGAAACCTAACAAGACAGTCACTCTTACTTTTCCAAAAGCAAAGGGAAGCATGAACTATACTCATAAAATATTCTATGCTCCTGGTAGCTGATGTGTTGAAACATGGGTCATTTTGTCATATTTTCCACCCATATATATATGAAACAACAAACACATTTCATTTTTATTGCTAGAAATTGAAGGCATAATTTTATATTTAACACCAATACATGGGTCCCATTATTAACACCTACAACCCTGATTCATCATTGTGCTCTGTAAGTTGTAATCCATACCATGACACACAAAAAAAGGACAATCCATGCAAAATTCGCTTGCATCCACATAAATGTTCGAGAATCATCAGACTCTCAATGGCACGACTGATCACATATTTCACTCATATATCGAGGTGAGTAGCATGTAAATGTAACAACTCAAAACCTGAAATGCATGCAGAGATGTCCAAATTAAACATCTTGCATAGATACTTTTTCTGAGAATGGCTAAAGAAGGCAGATAAAATTGTTTTATTATGCAACAGGGTCCAAAAAAACATTTAGACACTGAAGATTGAGGACCTTGTGAGGTATTTCAGTAGTTTATTTCCGAGACTGAGATAAAACATCCCTAAATGACCACTTGATATGCCCTGTCAGCAAATATTAACAAGGGTAAATATGAAATTGGCTTAACTGATATGGTTTGGACTGAGAGAAACACACAAGTATTACAAGGCTTTCTTAAATTACTAGGTAAATTCAAAATTGAAATGCCCATGATTTACAGGATCTCACCAATCTTAGAAACCACTTTCCTCCTTAGCATAAAATAAACACATAATTCACAAATACAGTCTCATGGGTTACATTAACTTATTTCATCCCAAAAAAAAAATGGGTAACATGATTATCAGCATTGGGAATTATGCACATGATAATTACACAGCTGAGGCATGAGAATGAATCAGAATTCATATTGAAAATTGATTAGCACCAACACCCATGCTGACATTAACTTAGGCTGTGGGAATATTGTGGCAAACACTAAAGGAACACAAACTATTAAAAAAATGGCAGGCATGTGGATCTGTTACCTAAAATTATGCAGTCAAAAGGTCAGTAGCATAAAAAACATGGCTTACTACTGGATGTATTTCTTTAAAAGTGAAAATATGTACAATATTTAGAGTAATAAACTGTAAAAATCTTGAATGACTAAGGACTCAAAGGATGTGATGACTCCCTGTAGAGTTCATATCTGGCCAACTGAATCACATTTCATCATCAAGCAATTTAAAAGTGAAATTTGCTCAGAAATCTAATTACCAGATATATACAGAATTCATTCATTTAAAAAAATCATAAAAATCATAGCAATGCCTCGAGAGGAACCAATTCAACACAAATGATAATGCATATACACTCATGATATAAAACATTTTCCTTGGAACTACTGCCATGCTTGGTAAAATAATAGACTTTTTTCTGATATCAAATCAATACCATAAGGATTTATATATACACAACTAAATATTGGGCGGTAAACTAGATTGAGATAACATGAACAGCCAATTTTAATGCCTTTCTCGTTCCCTGCACTTGAAAAATTTGCCCACACAAAAGGCAGGCAGGTAGCTTTCAGAGTTGAGCACCAAGAACATGAAACAGTTCAAAACTACAATTCATTAGGATGACATTACATATTTGCATCAACAGCGAGACATAAAATTGTAATGAATAATTTGACAACTTTGAAGAATGATATTAAAAAAAAAGAAATTAAAATTTGCTGAATTTTGATACATATTTAAGGAAATGATAGAAAATTTCACACTTTTGACCAGCACGCATTTAAATTGGCAGTTGATATGCATATGCTACCAGGATATAATGCACAAAATTGAATAATAATAACCTTTCCATACTGCTTCAATTTCATTAATGATGCAGTTATATGAAACTGGTAGAGATGATGATGGGCCATTATCAAGCAAGTCTTGATTAAAGTTACAAGTAAGATATCCAACAGAGGAAGCTTTCTGAAACTGGTATTTCACAAATGCTGTATGAGTACACTTTACAAGACTTATTGGGCATACATATGGAAGACATCTTAACATAAGAATAAATAAGTTATGATGATAAATTCAAAGTAACGTTGAAAATATTACACAGTATAATTTCAAACCCTTTACTTGGAAATGATGTACGAACATACTCCCAAAGATCTTTGAATTACAGTTCAAGCAACCATTAGGGCTGGAAGCCCAAAATATTTTCATGGTTCACCAGCCAACTTGGCCAAACTTAAATGAGTTCAAAAATTTACCCATTCCAAATAAAAGGTATAACCATTAACGCCATTACATAAATCGTGAGCTACACAAAAAATGGCAGTGGTGGTGTAACAAGACCTTCAATTATTGCTGTGAAAAAAACAGCACGGCTTTATTTCTGAGGATGATAACCCATGGCATGATTTTTTGCAAGACAAAGACCTATGTAGACTTATTGCTTGAATACCTTTCACATTTTACATGTCCAATTCTCAACCTTGCAGTTCTCACAGTGGTTCAGCTCAGAAGAAGAATTTAGTAGGTGTCATACACCCCGAATATTTTTAAATCGATAAAGTGACAAAAATCTAAGTTTGTCTCTCAATCCTGAAGTCATATGTGAACTGAAAGAAATAAGAAAATATCATACAAAATTACTTGAGATGAACTCAAATATTTTCAACATTCAGACAAAGGTAAGAGAATGGCAATTAATATTACACATTTTGTGTGGGTTTCTCTCATCAAAAACATTTCATGACAAGCGACATGCGGCAGGGAATAAAATTAGGAAAATAGAGAGTAGAACAGTTGGATTATAATTTCATTTTTCCTACAAATGTTAAGAGACCATATTAGCATTTGGTGCGAATTTGGTGCGAATTTGGTGCGAATTTGGTGCAAGTTTGGCAAACATTGGTGACAAGTCTAATTTGGAGCATGGTGTTGTAAACGTAACAAGCTTGGCTCTTGCTGAGAGAGCATGTATTTCACATCTCAAACTTTTGTAGACATCTTTTTTGTATGTACATCTCAAAACCCTCCAGAAAACTGGAGGGTTTTGGGTTTGGAGGAGGATGGAGAGGGGAGCTAGGTGGCACGGAAGATGAACTAGCTGAGTGCGAGGGAAAAGGAAGTTGGTGATGGTGGGTTTGAGGTCTTCGTTGTAGACTTAGGGGCAAGCCAGTTACCTATCAGATAAAAACTGCCCTTGAGCCAATCAGCAGCTAGAATGCTCCAATGGAAACTTTGGAATCAATCAATCCAATAATGATGGCATAGTATGAAGTTTAATATGGCTTAGAAGTGTCAATCAGATGATTAGTAGAGGTCATGATTTATTAAAGCAGTAGTAGCACTTTATTACTGAGACTTAGTAATAAAGTGCTCTGCATGGTTTGTGGCTAATTTTTTTACTTTCTCTCAAATATATTTAATCAGAGATTGGCCATTCTGAAAATTAACATGGTAATTTTTGCATATTACAATGGTATTTTTTGTAATTCACCCTACTCCCTGAAAATTACTATAATTTTCCGTAACATTCATCTATGTTTCAGATATCTTGCATACCGATATATATTTCAAACATATTCTTTTAAGGCCAAGGGTTTATATATTTCATTTGGGCTTCGTTATAAATGAAGGCACATACAACTCATTCGTGGAAAACATGATTTTATATCTAGAATATTGGTGTGGCTAACGTTGGAATGAAAATTTCTCATGCCATGAGAAAAGAAACCCAAATTGAGTGTGGCCAGCCGTGTTCGGTAATGTATGGTAATTTTTTAAAATAACCGTAATTTACAACAGTAATTTAACTCAAATGAAAATAATGGTAATCTGCCCATCTCCACTTTTAACTTAATATGCTATATGGTACTAACAGCACATCCTGCAGGCTTATTGTACATGCATGTCTCCCATTGCACAGGCAATTTATGAAGGATCTAAGGCGGTCTTGAGTCATTAAGGTTCAATAAGAATGGGCATGATAAAGCATAATCGTGTTACTCTACAATATAAATTTTTTTTTACATCACAACAATGGCTCAGAGTTATATCAATAAAACACTGTACTCACCTCCTGATCTATCTGATATTTAGTCTTCGGCTTAAGAGCAGGCAATAGTAACTGAAAGGCAAAAGAAAAAAATTAAAGCAGGTACAAATGGAACAACCTAGGCATAAAACCCATTTTTGAAATATTAGGCAATGGTCGCAATCTATTATATGTATTCAATTAATTTCCTTGAAGCATAAAAGTAGGATGATTTTCATAAGCTACCACAACGTGAATTCCTACGAATGATACCCAGGGTGAATATGCTTCCAGAACAATAAAGCTCAAGTCAGTTAGCAAACAATCAGATGTATCCCTACACTCCTGCTCATGACAGCATACCATATCTTTGAACATGCAATGACAGGAAAATTACCGAGTAAAACCAGAACCATATGCTTTGCATCACATCAACAAAAAAGGAATGAACCTCTGGAAATCATTACACCATTCCAATTTGGACATAACAAGAGCATTTAAAAATGATAAAAATGGCATGCTTGATGAAAGTCATGAGCATTATAAAAACTAAACATATTCATAATGATGAAAACTTATAACTTTGTTTTTCCACATGTCAGGTGACCTGAAGATGACATAAACAGTCGACACCCAGGTCATTCCAAATAAAAACATGAAAAAACAAAGTTATTAGATATCTTCATTTTGTTAACAAATTCCATAAAGTTATGCCAGAAACCACCCATTAAACATAGCTTCATAGCCATTAAAATAGTTTAAAGGTGAGATGGTTACTATAAACATCCACTTCAAAATCAGTGAATGTGAACTCAAATATCATCAATGAAATGATAAATTTAAATCTTAAAATTGGTACATAGTTATATACCTATGTTCACATCTCAAAGACTTGGTTTGGCAGCTGGCAACATTTACCCGTGAGAATTGAAATTTGCAAAATATTATGCAAGCATTAAAAGTTCACAAATGTTGGCAATGGAAAAACATTACACAATAACAAAAATAAAATGCTGTTCTCATGGATGGGACCATTTTATACAAGTTCAAAGAAAAGCTACTAGGTGAATTTGGTTAAAGGGCCAGTTAATGAGCTATTTGGCAATTCACTGGTGATCTGTAATATTATTACTAAACAGAAAACAAAGGCACCCTAAAATGCAATGGAAACCATTGATAATGACGTGATACTAATGAAAGATGGAATAATAATCCAGGGAATATTTCCCGTTACTATTTTATCACTTAAATTGGAATATAATGCACTAATATCACTTAAACTCCTGAGCAGAGGACTGAGGACAGGTAGAGAGAAAGGGCATGTGCAAGCCATTAACTCGACACGTGTTACAGCAAAAACTGGTCAGAAGAAGTCAACCATAATTCACGATTAAAAATGAAATTCGAAATTTCTCTGTTTCTTTTGTTAAAGATAAACTCTCCAGAATTACCAACAAAATGAAGAATAGCCACCTACCTAACAGCAAAACTTCAATGAAAATATTTGAAACATCAACATCACCAAACTTACCGTTTGAGGATCAGCAATTTCCACAAAATTAGGATTTAAAACAAATGGAACACCTTCGAGACCTGTAAACAGAGGAAAAAATGTCCAATCACTCCTGTATTTAATGTATACTTCAAATTAAATTACATCCACACTTAACACCCATTAATTTATACACAAAGACATTGAAGGAATATCAAGAGTAATTAAATTGGAAGTCCACATGCGGATATATGGCTCTAAATGCAAAAAATTTCTATGGAAGCCTCACCTGAATGGAAAATTCTTTGGAGAAAGTTACTATGCAGGTATAATTATACCTGAGATGGCACTGGCAGAATAATGTCATCAACACTGAGCTTACACCATAGAAAGATTCTGATTACTTCCATACAATATAAATTGAAAATCGATGGGTTCATAGTGTGGAGCTCAGTAATTTCATCTACATCTACATACTACCCTGCTAGCCACCGCATGGGCATGTGGCAGGGGATGTTAAGATGCCAGCCATGTAAAGATGTGAAGGTTAATGTTTTGGGAGGTGAAATTGTGACGTGTATTATGGGAGTGTATTCAGTGGAGCTCAGTTTTTATTGAGGAATATACAGAAAAAATTCTTATGTTAAAAAAATTCTGAAGCCTCTTGGGAGTATAGAATACAACAGCAAAGGTGATTTTATGTAAGATCTGGTACTTTACTGACTTGTGAAGGAATTCTTCTATAGCTCTCCATCAGGTCAGGCTCTTCATACTAACTGACATGCCTTACTGTGCATGCAAGGAACGAGTTTTTGTACCTATCTGTTCGGCAATGTATCTTTCTTATTTTATTCCTCGTTCCTGTCACACTTAGAGATGTAGTGAGGCGTCGTGAAAATATTCTGTGTGTTGCTTTGAAACAACCCATTTCTGAATTTCTCACGCAAGCTAAGCCTAGCAAGGGACTCCCACCTTAATCCATCTAAAAGTTTTGAAACACTTCATGTTAACTCATAGCAGTTTTTAACAAAGCATGCTGATTTTCTTGGTATCTTTATTTAGATATACTTCGTTTGGTTACCAAATTCTTCAAGGACCTCAGCAATTTTTCAAAACAAAAAATATTATAAAAGCTAATGCAGCCATAGACCTTTTTTCACTCTTAACCGCACATCTACCTTAGCTAAATATCATCTCCTTGAGTACTGAGGGTTAAAGGTCAAGCAAAAGATAGATTCAGAAAAAGAGATATCTGACAATTGACTGCATATGGTACTTATTTTTATGACAACTTAGTTAATTTTTTGTCAGCTTCTGCTTCCACTAGCCAGAGGTCAAAAAATTAACCAAGCTGTCTCTCTTCTGGAAGCCCTATGGTTCTGTAGTGTTTCCATCACTAACACTGCTTCACATACAACATGACTAGGTGATTATGAGCAAATCCAACGATAAATGGAAATCACACCATGTAAAAATTTGTCATGAAATTGATGCTGCAGTTTTACAAGAGAAATAATCGGAAATGGAATCACTACAATCAGATAGAAACAAAAATTTAACCATTAGCAGGGTTCATCCGTTCACTTCATAAATGAACTCACAATTCTGCAGACTTCGTTCAAAACTACTACAGTTGAGCACCTTTAATCCGGCACGGTCGGGACTCGAGCGATGCCGGATTAAGGATTTTGCCGGACTACGGGTGCTGTGGCAGTAACCAGCATAATTTGGGGTCCGCGATATTTATAATGCGGGAATTCGATAAATTATACCAACTTCAATTACGTTTGAATAAATTCTGTATAATTCGACAAGTAATTCGAAAAAAAAAAAAGAAATAAACTTCTTCTAAATTCACAACAACAAAATCAGTCAACCGGCAGTCTCGCAAAACGGATGAGTGAAAGGTATGCGTATAACATATTAACGTGTTGCTGGACATCAAAGAGTATATACGTAAAGAGTAGAAAGTAAAAATTTTTCATCGCTTCCAATTTTCCTTGCAATCCTTATTCCACTGTGTTTAATACGATTCAATGAGCTGTCTATGTCGCGCCGTCAACGCTCGGTACAAAGCAAACATGCGCGCGCCATGCAAGTTAAGACATGTCCACTCCGTGACGTCACACACTCGCGTCTCGGCATCGACGTACATTGTAGTGATGTCTTCAATTTGCTGAATAAACACCTTCATTACACACAATAAGTAATATGGACAACATTGTATGCAAAAAATCTTCCGATACTCGTTCTTGAATGGGAGAATTTTTGTTAGAATGGGTTACAGTTTCAGTAATTACGAAGTAAATGATTCGGCAAAAAAGTTTGTTTTCCGCGAAGTACGCCTCGGAAATATTGCCGGATTACGGGTGTTCCCGGATTAGGGATTTCCGGAATAGGGGTGCTCAACTGTATTGGTATATTTTGACAAAGCAATGCTTTCCAACTGGAAACTTCTTCATCCCACCCAACTGTAAAAATTATATGATGACCACTGAATTTGCGAGATAATTTTTTTTCCTAGACCCTACAACAAACTTAGGCTACTTCCCTTATTGCTGTGTTACCAAATTCTTCAAGGACCTCAGCAATTTTTCAAAACAAAAAATATTATAAAAGCTAATGCAGCCATAGACCTTTTTTCACTCTTAACCACACATCTACATTGCTCAGCAAGGCTAAACACACAACCCACTGAGCTGCTATATTGCCCCCAACAGGGGCAGGTAGTCATGGAACAAAGGGGGCTTTATACCACAGCCAAAAACCATTTGGCAGATGCCCACGCACTTTAATTTTACAGCTCTGTCCTATTATTTTAAGCAATTCTGTTTGCACAGGGCTCAAGAGTAAGGATTAATATTCACAATAGGTGTTGCAACTTTATGCTTTTTGCAGTTTAAATACTTACTTCAATCATGGAAGAAATGTGAATTTGTTGAAAATCAAGTGATTGCCATGATGTGCACAGTGTACATTTCTAAATTTCTTTGCACTTATTGTAAGTGGGAATCCTTCAACAATATAGAGAATCATCAAACTGTTGAAAATGACATATAAAAACATCACAGTATACTTTCTCATTAACCTTTGCAATGTATTTTATACTCTGCCACCAGCGGCACTGCTGCCTGGGGCAGGTATTGTTGGGGAAGGGGAAGATCTCTCCTGGGCTGCGGTGCAAGCCAGAACTAAATGGGTATTTTCAGCTGAGGTATACAGCCCTCTTAATGCCAATAGAAAAACTATACTCACCCTGGTAAGCATTGAGTGTGGCATAGTTCTTTGAGTTTGCATATGTATTGGCAATAGGATTCACTTGCGGCACTGGGGGTGGAGGCCTTAATGGGACTAGTGGCGGAGTGGGAGCTGGTCGCGTCGGCCGCAATGCAGCCGAAAGGATTTCATATTCGTGGCTCTCGGGAGGAGAGGTGGACGGGAGGATGGGACCTCTCCGTGTTGCCAACGGAGGAGACGGGCTGTTGGTTTCTGCAATGTGAGCAGGTCCAAAGCCATTGGGTGCTGCTACTGGAGGTGAAGCTGCTGCACTCTTCACATTCCGCAAACTGTAAGACGTCACACACAGTGGGAATTAGTTTAAGCCTTTGAGCACCATACAATGAAATATCGTTGTTTGCTGAATGTGCTCAAAGTGCCGACGATGATACATCATAGTCGGCACTTTGAGCAAAAAATTAAACTTGCAGATTTTTGTTGCGACAAATTTAGCAACACATTTTTCTTCATTTGGTAGGTAGTGTGAATGCAGAAGAATTCAAGAAAAAAGAGTAAGAAACAAGCAAATAGTGATTTTTTTTCTAAAAGCATGCAAAATCCACAAAATACCTACGTCACTATTAGGGGTGCTCACGGAAAAATTGGTGCCACTGAAAGAATTAAGTGAAGCATGAGGGAACAGGACAAACATTTCAAGCTAACCATAATCCATGCAGTAATTCACACAGCTTTGAGTTTGAGGCATATGCATGTCTATAACGTTTCTTTCTCATCTTAACAATATGAAAAAATAATAAAGGACACATTATTACAAAATGAATAATGAATACTGAAAACTTGTAAGCAAAAAAATACTCTAATAATAGCACACACTGTCTAGGTGGCATCACCGGTCAAAAATTACTTTTGCAAAATTACATTTACAGCAGCAATAAAAAAATAGGCATAATATCTTTATAAAACACTTCTATCAAATATTAATGTATACACATTTCAATAACTTGATCAAGTAAATAAAAAAACTAATATTAAGATAAAAATTCAAATGGAGTCTAAATTGCATGTTTTTGTAGGTAAATCCACCATTATTAATTCAATCACAGTCACAAATGGAGATTACATCAACATAAGATTAGCAGCCTTCTTCATGGTTATGATAATAAGTTTATATTTGCTTAAATAAAATGTCAGGATATACTTCTTTCAAAGACACAGAGATTTACACAGAAGATTTATTTCCATGGCTGATGCCAACAATTACTCTCCATTACTCACCCGTAGCCAAGACTGGGTATTAATGACTGAGGATCAGAGTTTGCTTGAGGGTTCCTTATCTCATCACTCATATTGACAACTTTGTAACATAATGTAAGACCATTGATCTCACTGAAAAATATAAAAATGCATATAAGCAGCTGACTCAATATAATTTGCTAGTTCACAATTGAAGCACATTACAATAAGTATATAACCACACTCCCCTGCTCATAGCATACATCCACTGTGATTTTTCAAGTTAGATTTTACAAGAAAAGCACAATAATTAATATCCAAAGATTTCAACGATTTATTGAAAGGATTAATGATTGTTCACGTCCAGAAAATAGCAAATGTATGGAGAAGTTAATCCTCCAACAATCCCAGAAAAAAATAATGGCCAGTTGCACATTTATTTAGCCATCAAATCGATAGTTAATAAATCCATAAAGCTAAGGAGCTCATGGCCGAATTCAGGTCACAGGAACAATAACATTTACAACTAATACCCCAATAATCATTGCTTTAGATGTTTAGTCTATTCTCATTCTACTCAATAACATTTATAATAATAATAATAACTTTTATTTGCCCAGCAGAGTGTGTTATAAAGTTTGCACACAATATAAGGCACATATATATGAAATACTTATGCATATTACTAATAGTCAGCCTGAGTAAATAAACTCACCATTCATCAAAAATAAACTCTAATGTGAAGTAATTAAGATTCCAAGTGATTTGTTGCACACGTGCTACACAATACTTACTGAACTCATAAGTATTAACCTCCATTCTATCAATTTATGAAATGATTTATTAAACGAATAAATTTATCAACAGCTCTTGCAATGCAGGTCAAATGAATGCCTTGGCTTGTAGATCTCAAAACTTTATTTGATTCATGTGTAATGTTTCCGCAACCAGCCATGATTTATGGAGAGAGCACCTTTAGTTTGCTGCAGAAAAGCAGTCTGCAGTGCAAGTAGAGAGATGAGCACCTCAGATGGCAATGCAAAATCGGATGCATGAACACATAGCTTTACTCTTGACTCAAGAGACTTTTGGAATGCATTACAAGAAAAAGTGCATCTTATTGGAAAAGATAAACAGTATGGTGAAACCTCAACTACATGCCACCCACCGGGAATATTATATATGATGCACAATAGAATAGAACGTATAACTCAGCATATGCAATTAAGATTCAGCAATAGAGCCATACCAGAAGCTTGGATAAAATATACATCCTGCATAAACAATTAAAACTTCGAGAGATCATTTTGGGACAGAGGTAGCTTATGGAGTTGCAATTTTAAAAATGTTGAATTTTTGTAACTAGAATTTGCAGAACTTACCCAGCTCTTGTAAAACCCTCGGGAGCTTTCTTGCTACGACTAAGAACAATAATATCTGTAACAGCACATGATGCAAGGTTTCTTTTGGCCAATCGGTAACACAGTTGCCTCTTCCTCCATGCCTTTTGCTCTGAAACAGGAAAACAAAACATAACCAGTCCATCAAAGAGTAAAAGAAGAAATTAGCATGGCACATTATTCACACAATGGCACCACTATCACCTTACTTCATCATTTCTTTGAAGAATTTATGGTTTTCTTCAGGGGGAATATACAGAAAAACTTCTTATGTTAAAAAAATTCTGAAGCCTCTTGGGAGTATAGAATACAACAGCAAAGGTGATTTTATGTAAGATCTGGTACTTTACTGGCTTGTGAAGGAATTCTTCCATAGCTCTCTGTCAGGTCAGGCTCTTCATACTAGCTGACATCTCGAAATCAGACTCATGAATGTTCAAGAAGCCCAAGTAGGGCAACAAAACATCAGCCAGAGTGGACAGCCTGACCCAGTTGAGAACCAGGAAAAGAACTACTGAAAAGATGATTTAATGAGTAATATAGCAAATGCCTCCACTTAATAAATTCTGTGCTGCTAACTTCTCTCAATCATTTGAGTGATTTTAGGTAATGCTAGCACTTATGAGGAGAGCAATTAGAAGGAAAAAAAGTCTGGAAGATAGAAAAATATCAAAGGCTTAACAAAAACCCGGTCTTTTCAGTAAAACCCATTTAAACTGCTAGCAAAGCAACATTAGTTGATTATTGATACGTTTAATTTCCAGAAAATTATTTAAAATGTATTATCAACATTCTTTTGATTATCATTCAGAGTCAGGAAAAAATGAATATGAAATTACTGAGGTGCATAGGGCTAATATTTAAAACACATATTATTGACATGTTATCAGTCAATTATTATCTCCTTCACATAAAAAACATACCAATTTCAGGTCTTTTTGGAAACATCTCATTATTAAATCTTCATGGTTTATAAAAAAAGTAGTTAACAAGAGACCTGAGACTTAGCAACATTATTCACTGTTGGCACTATTGATGCCCAAGAGCAAACTATGTCAATACCTGCCATTTCTCCACAAAACGTTGTTACTTTGTTGTTTCCTAGTTGACAGAATTTGTTTGCTGAAATTTCAAGAGACTATCACAATTACATAAGATTATATTTATGTTTAACAAAGTAGATAAATGTATTATAGAAAAAAGATAAACGCATTACTGTCACGTTTCTCATTAATATCAATTTTAGCATTCCATATATCACTTCTTACACTCATTGTTAATGTCATTTGTTTTCCACTCTTAAGCATTGAAATTGTGGATAGATATTTTAAGTCCTTCAGAAAAGTTCAAAGATTTCTGTATGCCCACAGTTACGTATGAGTCATAAGGTTAACATTTGTTATAAGTAAAAAATATTCAAGTTATCATGCTCATTTTCCATTTGAACAATGCAAAAATTCTAGAACCTTGAATTCATGAATATGCATATTTCTGTTAAGCAGGCTTGAAATTACTATGATGGTGTCTAAGATAAATTAGGAGATCAAAATCCATTTTTGATGTTTCAGAGTCGTTGACATTGAATATGAACATTTAAGCAAAAGCTCTAATACCACCTCAAACCTTAAAGAAAGTGAAAAACTAATGGGAAGTTCTTCGATCACACACCTGAGTCTATTGTACGAGGAAGCAGGGAATAACCATCTGGAGGCATTTCTTTGTCATTTATGATGATCACAGATTGAACAATGTAATCTGTAGCTGGTGGTGGAGGGGGTCCATTGCCACCAAACTGTATTCCTCCAATGCCTTCAGTCTTGGACAAGCAGATATAACGAGTCTTGCGGGCAAAAAAGCCCTCTCTCCATAGGTCTGCATCAGAATCCTGATCATGCGTACGGGAGACCTGCAATATACACAAAATTAAGACTGGCAGCACTCACTCAAACAGCATCCACCAATCAACTCTAAATTTATTGTTCATAGGTTAAGGCAACTCATAATACTTGCTCGACCACCTGAATTTGTCATGATTTCTGACCCCAGATTTTTGTTAAAGACTGACATTATCAGGTAGAAATTTTCAGAATATATATATATATTAGACCTTTAGGAAGGGAGACCTGTTCCTCATATGCCACAATTTTATCTCAGTGCATAAATAAACAACCGGGAAAACGTCAAGATGCAGATTACACTTTTACAAAAAATAAAATACCTGTATTAAAAAATCATAAACACAGGGAGATGTATCAATCCTTCTTCTAAATCTACTTACTACCCTGCAAGCCACCACATGGGCATGTGGCAGGGGGTGTTAGGATACCAGCAGAGTGAAGACGTAAGGGATAAGGTTTTAGGGAGGTGAAATGGTGACTTGTATTTCGCGTGACTCAGTTTTTATCGAGGTCACTTACTGTGCGTGGAAAGAATGAATTTTTGCACCTATCTATTTGGCAATGTATCTCTCTTATTTTATCGCTTCCGTCAGACCTAGAGATGTAGTAAGGCATTGTGATAATATTCTCTGTGTCGCTCTGAAACACACCAGTTCTGAATTTCACGAATTTAGTCTAGTCTTGGGGCTCCCACCTTAAACCCTCTAAAAGTTGTGGGACACTATTTGTTTCTTCGTAGCATTTATAAATGAAGTGAGCAGCTTTTCTTTGTATTGTATTAATTTGTTTTGGTTAAATCTTTATGTACAGGATCCCAAATACTCACAGTGTATTCAAGGTGTGGTCTAACCAGAGCGAAAAAGCATCTCTCTTTTACCTTTCCATTCAAGGACCTTCCTATTATACGGATAACAAATCCTAGTTTGATTAATGCTGTGTGACATATGTTTTGCATGAGTGTTCCCCATTGTATAACAGAAGTTGCGGTAACTCCAAGATACTTAAATATCTTCTATCTTAATGGTGAGTAACAGCCGTCATGGTTGAAAGATAAAATCTGTAGTTGGTTCGTTTCAACAAGCTACCTCAGGGTTTTCCAGCAATGATACGCTCGGAAGGCGACTCATATAGTTCAGCACTACTTCCTCCTCAGGCAGTACCTCCTCACTGTAGACAAGGCAACAACTTGCTGTTGACTGTTGCCTTGAGAGAGAGTTATCCTGGAGAGACTCGTGACATCAAAACGCCTCGTTCAGGGGGCGTTTGTCACTAAAAGGTGGATTTTCTACACAAATATTCATTAATGAAGGGTATGTGGGTTAGATGCTCCAGTAATGGACATATATGAAAGGAGTGTGCTTCGCTGGTTTGGCCATGTCGACAGAATGGACGAGAGTCAATTAAAGATATGGATATATAAGAGTGAAATGAATGGTGCGAGAGGTAGAGGTAAGCTGAGAATGTTGTGGTTCAATGTGGTTGAGGAAATTCTTAGGAGGAGGAATATTAGGTGTGTTAAAAACAGGAGGGCGAGTATGAAGCAGTGTATGAGGGTAAATGAGCCAAAAGAGGTTTGCAAGGATAGGTAAGTATGGAGGAAATTATTGAAGCAGAGTTAGGTGTACAAATATGTATTTATGAGTGAAACTTGGTGACAGTACCTACCCCAGAAGGGAAAGGCATTATTGTTATATGTGTATGTATGATGCATCCTCTTTAGGGGTACTTTCCACAAAAAAAAGCTCCCTATCCACCGATTGGTTGGTAATTTTGAGAAAAGAACAACAACTATACTAGAATACAAATATCTCTACCAATATGAGTAAAATAGGAAAGGAAGCTCTCAAGCACATGGCTAGAGAATGACCAATGAGATTTGACTGAACGAAGCATAGTCTAGGAAAATATCAGTTGCCTTTAAACCTTGGTTTTTATTAATTATAACCCCAAAAACAGCACAATGGCCTTTTACATTGGTTAATATAATGCATAAATATTAAATATTTACAGAATCAACAAAAAGAATCCACACAAAAATTAACAGATAAGGTTCTTAGGGAACAAAGTGTATTTACAAAACAACAGAGTTAAAGCTGGGAGGTGAATAAAAAAGGTCAACCGAGTGATTTTTCACTGCAAGGGAATTGAATATGGAGGGTAGCCTGTAGAGAAGAGAGCATTGGGATACAGAGAGACGGAATTTCGGCACGTGTATGGAGTTGGTGTTACGGGTGAAACGAGGAGGTACTCGGATTGAGAAAAATGAAAGAAGGTCATTGTTCCAAAAAGAACCACTAAACACAACATACAATAATTTCATGTCTGCAATCAAGCAGCGTTGAGGTAGGTCGCGAATGCCAAGGGTGAAAAAAACATCTTCGCAGGATAAATTGCTGAGGAGAGGGTTACGGTGAAGAAGAACAGCTAGGAAGAAATTGATGGGGTAGTTGAGAACTTTCAATGTAGAGGGGCAGGCGGTTGATCAGAAGGGGGAACAGTATTCTAGGATGGGGAGGATACAGCTTAAGAGAACAGTTCGCAAGGCAAGAGGGTCGCTTACATCTGTAAGCCGATAAAGGAGACCAACCACAGCCATTGCCTTTCGGGATATTTTTCTTATGTGGTCAACAAATGTGAGCTTACAATCGAAAATTACTCAAATCAAAAGTAGGGGTTAAATGCAGATGGACAGAGTTCATTAACGTAAATTTTGTTTAAAGAAACGGATAGTGGGATACGGTAGGACGTCTTTTTTGAACTGATTAGAGACCAAATTAAGAAGATAAGAGTTATGTTCACTTTGTGCTCCTGAGAAGCTTGTCACAAAAAGTTGCAGTATAAGTAATGAGGATCTATTGTTTGAACCAAGACCCTTGAGCAAGATTAGGATGGTGAAGGGATTTCTTGCCTTACGTTCCTTATTACTCTCTCTGCAGTACGTTTGCAACCTTACTATAGTGCTCGCAGAGTTTCTGTGCACTGGAGAGTTCCTCCAAGCCGAGCTTTCCATGGTAGATGAGCAGCGATTGGCTGCTGGCGGCCAATCCCGTAAACCGGTTCTTAGCTCAGTGCGTGCCACGTACGAATACTCTAAGTGGCAACCCAAAAGAATCGGCGAAAACGAATGCTATGCCTCGCCGACGCGAGGGCCTTTAGAATAGAAATACTCTGGACGAGAAACTACTATAGATATCGAGTCAAAACTTGCAGTGATTGCAATAGTCATCGCAGTGAGGTAAGAAAGTAATCCCCATCGGTGCAAGTCACCGTGGTTACACGATAATTAAACAAAACTTAAATCCTCTTCACCAACATTTGGAAAAATATGAAAATTGCGACTAATTATCATAACAACCAATATTTTTATTGCTGGGAAAGATATCAGAATTTATCGAACCATATTTAATTCGGTTAAGAAAGCCTGGCACCCGCTGCAGGATAATTTAAAGTGAGCTTAGACTAGACTCTTTTGGGTCGCCACTGACTGTATTCGTACGGGGCGCGCACTGAGCTAAGAACCGGTCTACGGGATTGGACGCCGGCAGCCAATCGCTGCTCATCTACCCTGGGCAGCTAGGCTTGGAGAAATTCTCCAGTGCACAGAAACTCTGCGAGCACTATAGAAGCCCCTGCCACCATATAACCTTCCCATCCAAAACGAACAAAGACATTCGGACTCGAAATTCAGTTACACAGATATCTAAATTCTTGTTAATGCTATTTTCACCATTCTACAACTTCATCTACATACTACCCAATGAGCAGCCGCATTGGTGTGAGGCAGGGGGTGTTAGGACCCCCAACTGAGTAAAGGATGAGGTTTTGGCAGGTGAAATGGTGACGTGTGTTATGGGTGTGTTTTTAGTGGAACTCAGTTCATATTATGGTCATATATTGTACAGGGAAAGAATAAATTTTTGTACCTATCTGTTTGGCAATGTCTCTCTCTTTTATTATCCATTGTCGGACCTAGGATTGAAGTGTGGCATCAAAATGATAATCCCAATGTCGCTCTGAAACACACCTGTTCTGTGAATATAAGACACCGTCTCGGGCATTACTCAGTGGAACTCCTCCTGATGACGGCATGATATGCTGGAACCTAGGTTGTGTTGCTTCAAACAAAGTGTGGAATCATAACCAGGTGTTCTTTTCATTCCATGACACCTGTTCTGAACTTCTCAAGCAAACTCAAGTCCAGCATACAGCCTCCGAGTCTCTGGCGGCTCCCAACCTAATCCCTCTAAAAGCTGAGAAAAACTGTACGTTCACTTGTAGCAATATTTAACAAAGGGCACAGCTTTCCTTCGTGTTTCATTTTTTTTATTAAATCTTTCAATCCCAAATTCTCGCAGCTTATTTGAGGTGTGAAGTATGATCTCCCCTTCACTTTTTCAGCCAATGACTTTCCCTTTGCTTTGCTATATACTTGATCAATCCCAGTTTCATATGTGTTGTGCCACAAATGTGTGTTCCCCACGATATGTCTGAAGTTATGGCACTTCCAAGGTATTTGACTTTTTTTGGGGACTTTATGTTGACTCCACCCACAGCGTAGAAATGGCATTGGAGAGAAAGACCATTAAGGAAAGGTGGGGAAGTTGGTAAGGAAAGGATATCATATTGCAAAGGTTAACCCATTTCTTAATTTTCCTAGCAATTTCTGGCCCTAAGTTCCTATTTAATTTTCTCAAAATTTGCATTTCATTTTCATTTTTTATCTCAGGCTGAAGAGCACCTTTCAGAATAAAATTTCTTCAGTGGTTGAATTATATAACTCGTATTTTTAAAAGGATTAAAAATGGTGTAATTGTTCACATTTATTAGTTAAACATTAGTTATAAACAAATTAGGAATAAATACGTTTTTAACGTGACCGGCGACTTGCCGGCTCTTTACCTTAAAGTAAAGAAAGACAGCCCGGCGATTCACCGGCTCTTTACGCGAACGGGTTAAGGGTTGAGTGTATCCAGCATTGGCTTTAGCCTCTTCACAATAATTGGTACCACAAGGACTCCAGTTTCACTTCCCATCCCACATAATGAGTACTGTACTTGATATGCTCTCCACAAAGAACCTAAGAAGGGATTGGGATTCCACTGGAAAATCTCCACCATTGCTGGGATTTGGCCAGTACTCAAGCCACCACACCAATCAGATCCTGGCTCCTCAAGCAATCAACTCCTTAACACACCTTAGTTTGATTAATAATTTTGGGAGGAGTCTGACAACTGAGGTCATTTATTCCCTGAAGGACACGAACACACATTGGAAATAAGAGAATTACTGGTGGAATGGATGAAGGATGGGAAAAACTCAGCATCAAGATTAGCCTACTCCTAAGGACAGTGAGAAGTCAGTAGCATAACAACCCATCTTTGGAAAATGTATTGGATTGACTAGCTATTCAGCCTCAAATATAAAAGCACAGGAATATCACAAATGCTTTATCACCTTTGGTTCTCTGAAAAAATCTACCTAGAGACCAAAATATCCATATTCATAATGCATCCAAATCTTTTTCCCTATGTTCATTGTCTTTCTTGCTTTTTTTGTTGCCTCTCAACTAAGGTCTTGCAGAAACAACTGACCTCACTCTAAAGTTTTTCACTCATGATGACAAGAAGCCACTTTACCTTACACACCGAGGAAGCCTTTCACTCAAACTTCTTCACTTGTGTGTTTGATTTCCCACTACTAAGTAAATAAAATAAAACTCACTTCAACTTTGTGGATTTCCATGTTAATTAGTAAAAGAAACTTTTATACTCCACTGGTCAGTTCACAGATCAATTTATTTCACAATCTGGATTTAGTTGCCTGGCATCATCATCGGGTACTCACTGACTCAGTCCGGTTTGTGTAAAAAATTGATCTGTGAACTGACCAGTGGAGTGTAAAAGTTATTTTTAATAATTTCCCATTGCTGTTAAGCTGCTAGATTCCTAATCACGTGTGTGAGTGTATTTGAGGTCAATGGGGAGTGATAAATTCAAGGAGAGGACTCAATTTCTCTGCAAACCTGTTAGCTGCATGATCCACCAGCACATATCCTTGACAAAGTTTTTGTAAAACCCCAATAAAGTAAGACTGATAGGTGCGCTCATTAATTGTCCCTGGTGTGGAATATTATTCCAGCAAACATTTACAGTCATGACATGAGGCAATCATAACCCCAGCATCCCAAACTGAATTTCCCAAAGCCTGGGGAAGGATCCCACTTTTATTTTACAAAAAAAGTCTGCTGTGGTCGGTCACAGATGAGGAATCAGTTTTCCCCCAAACTATGAGTGAATGATTGGGAATCATTTTAGCTTCTGGTGGGCACCTGTTTTGCTTTTCGGGTTACCTCAGGCATGCAGGGCTCATCATATTACACAACCAAACTCCCATGTTCCAACCTATCTAAGCTCTGCATATAACATCCACATTAGAATTGGGTTTTAAATGATAAGTCTCAGAACTGCTGCAATTTGATCCCTGGCCCTTTAAATGGAAAGTTCGTACTCACTAGCCACTACAACATTATGATCTCCAATCGGCTTTTTTATTATTGAAAAATGGACGGGTATTATGACTCCCTAGGAACAAATTTCAAGGGCCAATCCATACCGAATCAAATTTTTCATCATCAGATTTATTTTGACATGAAAATGGGCTTTCCAAATTCTTTGTTGAAAACTGCCAATGAAATTTCATTGTGTTTTATGGCAGGATATCCAATAACACGATAAATAGCATAGCTTGAAACCTGTCTCCTTTTCTTACGTCAGGACTGAGTATACTGACTCTTCAACAGGTTAGAGGGTTTTCTTCATGGTGACTTTTCTACTCTCCCCTTTCTCTAAATTTACTAAGGCTTCTTCAGACATAATATGAATGGGCGGAAGTAAACAAAGGACCCATTCATTCACTTAAACCCTGGAACATCAGATAGGGAACCTTCTAGTAGCTAGAAGGTCAGTGTTGACCAGAGTATCAGAGCTATCTCGCCTACACTTTCGTCATTGTCTTGGGGGCCTGACTCTCCCTTAAACTTGAGGAGTACCACTACACTTAAATAGCTGTCAGCGGAAAAGTTACACCATCACAGGCACGTTGCAAAGATGATCATAACCCCTAAATTAATACACTTAAAATTACTAAATGGAAAGGTATCCAACGTTAACTTAAAACGGTACACTCGCGATTCAAACTGTCATAAACTACGAGTCACTCTCATGGTAAGACCAGGGTCCTTCTTCAGTAAGTAAAGGATCGAAGGTATGTCATTAGAAATTGATAGAAAACCTGTAGATATTTGGCAACTTATCAATCGGGTCCTCGAGCTGTGACGACAGTATGGTTCCTATAATTTACCACAGCCATAAAACTGAACCCACCTTCCGTTTCCTTATCTCACGGATGTTTATGCAAGGCTTACAACATATGAGGAACAACGGTTTCCTTCGTTCAAGGTAACCAAAAAAATAACGAGAGAAACTGCTAAAAAAAATAAAAAAACCTACACGAAGAAATGGTTAGCTAATCGAATAGCATAAGAATTATTCCCAAGGAAACTCAGTTAATTTTGTTGAGAAAGAGTAAGTTATGACTTGAGAGGCTATACATATTTGACAAGGTGCATGCAATCATTCGACCGTTTACCAGATATCGATGATTAACAATTTATCAAGTATGAGGTACCAGTACATAAAAATTTAAAAAAATGTGATTTTGATTCCTAACATATTTTCATAGGAAACGATTCATTGTTGAACATAATGGAAGTTAATGAATATTATACTCACAACCACATAGCCCGGTGGACACTTCTCAGGATCTGACACTATACCTATAGCTGTAATGGGCCTATCATCAGGCAAGGTGCTATACACTTGATGCATCATATTTCCTCGTTTCTTGGTTGATTCACGCAAGTGACACTTTCAACATCACCAATTTTCACAATTTCCTCTAAGTTTCTCCCGCACTAACCGGAATTACCCGTAGCGCACACATTCTAGTCATTAAGAAACAAATAATATGAATAATGCATCGTAAAACTTGGTTCCGCAAAAGATAACATTCGAACAAAAGTATCCCTAAAATGTCATCAAAGGCAAACAGCTGCAAGGAAACAGATTAAAAACAATGGACTAAAAGCGACGACGACCTTCTCCTCGTTCAACCGCTTCAACCACTACACCAAATTTACCACTATATCACGCCCGAAATCATAATTAACAGCATTTATGACGGTTTCACAAAGCTTTATCCCTGTGAATAAACTCTCGTAGCACGGCCGGAAGCAGGCTCTTCGAATAGTGATTCGAATAGCCGTGGAGTCGCTGCAATCGCAGATTTAAGAAAACAAATTGACATTCTTACCTAGATTATTCGTGCGTCCGACCAAACTGACCCTGAGGACTTGCCGTACTTTTTGCTGTAGACCCCCTTCACTTCCCCGCTTTTAATTGGTTTCAATTGGAGTGCTCCAAATAGAATAGTATGCATAAGCCAACTCGACAGTGACTCATTAGGCGACTATAATATGCGCAATTTCTCAGCTCGAGATATACGCGCCTTTGCAATCGCCACTAGGGATAATTTCTGCCGAATTAACGATTGTCCGTCAACCGCTGACGCATGTTTAGGGATTCCACATCCCTTCTTTAACTTAGCGGTGAAGGCCGTAGTATTTCAAATACGGGGTCCTGGAAGTCTTCCTGGAGGTGCGGGAGCAGCCGTAATATGCAAACAATGGGGTTGGGTACAAAGGTCCTCCGGAGATTGTGGAAGAGGATGCTCCGGTTTTTTCGCGAAAGATCCTCAGTTTTCATTGGCATTGTCTGGCATGGCACCTTATGGAGTATTTAGAAACAGGTTCGGTTCAGGAATTTTTTCACCCCGGCTAGAACGCTATTTGGCGCTCCCTACCACCCTCCCCCGCTTCATCAGCGAATATATTCCGTCCTCTTCCCCTGCGAAATTATTTTGAGACTTAAGTACGTACATGTAGTTATCCGGATATTGGCGGACGAGTTTCTATTCTAGCATAACTACGTTTTCTGCATTTCTTTGATATGCATTAGCTGGTGGTTAGCCAAATATGACTATTCCTTGAGAGAATGACCTTTCACTCATTGACAGTGATGTGCATACCTTCCTGTTCCTCCAGCAATTATTGGCACCTCGCCTAGTTTTGGCTTTCTTTAAAAATGGCAGCTTACGGTCAGTCATTCCAAAATCAGTTATCCATCATCATTTAGCACGCAAAATCCACTGACCATAGCCATAATTAGAGTAAACAATTTCTTTTAAGGTCATATTTTGTGGTTTCCTCTAAAGTCATTATAGCCCAGTCAAATTACGTATTGGGCATTTTCTGCTAAAAGTCAATTTCTATATTACAGGCAACTGTATAACATCTACAAGTTACCTGCCAAACCACCTCATGGGTACGTGTTCAGCTAGAGGGTGGGAAGATAGTATAAGAGGGAATCTATTGGTCCGGCAGTGCAAGCTCAAATACTGTGGTACTTGATGTCAAGGGGTCTGCTATACCCTCTCCTGTGGATCTTCAACATATAATAATAGAGTTGTGTATTTATTGAGATATAAAAAAGTTCACTTACCTGGCTGTAATATCGAATAATGAAACTATGGATTCTGATGAGGTCAACCAAGGGAAGATGACATGAAACATGACCTATTTTGCAAACATTCATTCTTTGGTCGTTCAATCCTAAGATTGGTTGACTGCAGCCCTCGACCCTTCCCCATCTAATGCTAGTTCCCTTACCTCCTGGTATTTCATCCTATGTAATTTCCTCTTTATTTGGTCCATAAACTTATTCCTGGGTCTTCCTCGGGGGAATTTTCCCTCAATTTTACCTTCAATTATGTTCTTCACAAACCCGTTGTGTCACAGGGTGTGTCCAATCCATCTGGTTCTTCTTTTCGGCATGGTGTTCCATATGGTCCTTTCCTCTTCTACTCTTCATCATGGTAACACCTCATTCCAACTGTTTCCAGTCTCTTTTGCTCAGCTTTAGTTATTGCCCAGGCTTCAATGCCTTATAAGAGTATGCTCTGAATGTATCTTTTCTTTAAGTGCTTCCTTACAAATGCTAGGCTAAAATGACCCAGTAGAGCAGAACCATGGCAAATAGCACCCATAGAGTGGAATATTTTAACCCTCTTACATGTAAAACGACTTGCGATTGGAAAATGACAGAAGAACTTTCACCAGAACTAAGATCTATGCTTTCTATAAATGAATGAGATATTTATATAATTGTGAATTTTCATCCTTAAGTAAGTAATTTTTCAACAATGCATAAATTTAAAAAAATAAATATGTATTATGGAATTTCATGTGTTGCAGGTTCCATGTGCCACTTGGAAAAACCTTCCTCACTTTTTATGCTGATTTTCCTTTCGAATGGGAGAAAAACTAATATGTAACATTAGATGGAATTTTTCACTTCTAAACATCAAAATAAGTACAATGTTCATTCATTTTATTAGGCTGTTATGATAAAAATCATTGAAGTACAAGAAGGTTGAAGGCATTTTGCTTAAAATGCATACTAGTGTTGTTAAACCAATGGAATTTTAGTGAAGAATATGTAATGTATCAAACAGAGGTTCATGAGATCAATATCACCATTAGGGAGGTAACAAGTCACCAACTGACATATGGAAATTTTTTCAATTATGTCCATTTAAAAGGTTCATAGTTCTTTCTTTTGTTAATCTAAGGTGTCTGCTTTTCCTATTCCCTCAGTCAACCCAATATTCACATTAGTGTAAATAGCATCACCTGGTGAGGTAATCCTGAGTGGCTCAGCATTTTTCCCAGGTTACCATCACTTCAGAGGTGAGACTATAAATTAAGGAGGACCTTCATTAAGGGCCGTCCATGTCTTGGAATCTCTTTGGGCACATTGAAGAAATTCAAAGCATCGAGAAAAGGCCCTTATGAGTAAAAGGTGATGGAAAATGGTTAGATACTAAAAAGAGCACAATTGCTACCTAAAAGAAAAATTCATGAAAAGGGCGTGTGCAGCGATTGTTTTCGCACTTTGAAGAAATGCACAGAAGGAGCGTATGAGTTCAGCCCACAACCTGCAAGTGACAACAGTGCTCAAACTTTCACCACCCCACTTGTGAAGATGGCTGCCTTACCACTGGCTTGAGCCCGCTAAAATATTCGACTGTTAATTAACTCATTAAAAATCGATATAATGTGAGTTTACGATGGTAATTGTTATTAAATACTGCTGTAAAGAGCTTCAAAACACAACCAAGATCTTGCTTCGACTACTTTTCATAACCAAGAAAAAGTTTCATAAACTTGTTAATAACTTTTTATGGCACATTAGAAAGAACTGAATGTTTAAAGATACATTTAAATGTTTTTCCTACATAATACTACAGGTTTATTACGATTAAACTTCAAGTTTCTTCTATTAAATGTGAAAGAGAGCGCTCCGTTCGAAAAAGGCAAAAACCAGCACTTTTTTGTTCTCACCGGAATAAAAAATAGTGTGTGTAATGTAAAAATAATTGGCAACCACTGTTAAATGCAAAATGAAACGAGCTAAAATTTTGTGTAACTCGCATTCATATAGGTACCATGGCTCATTATTAATCAGTGTCCAAACTTCAGTCTACATAATTTTTGCACTGACAGTAGTTCTGGTATCCTCAGAATTTGTAGATTTTACCTTCAATGAATTAATTCATTCAAAACCACTTATCTGAAGCAAAAATGTATAAATAATATATATTATTGAATGCAGTGGTGCGAAGTGTCACATGGTGGGACTCCTTCATGATGAATTAGAAAAAGAATAGAATTAGCTGGCTCCAGAGAAATACCAAGACATGATAATCTGCATTGAAACTGGTTGCAGGAAATAAATACAATTGTGAAACCAGCAAAGTCTATCCAATGATATGTTTAATAATGCATTGTCAGAATTACTCACTTATATCTTCAATTTAGAATGAAATATAACAATAGTCGTTGAATGCAGTCACACAGAATGTGGGAAGGTACTTTACACAGGTTATTTGGAAAGATTCACGATGAAAAGGTAATTTTATACTTATCCAACTGAGACTTCAATGGCTCATTATTTATCCTTAGAGCAACAAAGGGGATGATTACAACCAGGATAGGGATGGTTTCATGATCTCAGGTAATGATAAAAACAAAAAAAATCATCCAATAGGTTTCCATATCTGTCATCATTTAATCTTTAAAATTTGTCTTTTACATTTTTAAATAGTGCTCAAATTTTTACCACAGAAACTAGGCAACAGTGTTTTTAATTTGAATCGGCAAGGTAATAGCACTTTTGCAAAAATAAATGCTGTATTATAAACATAAATTCACACAGGTTACTTTTCAAGTATTTTTTCTACTTTTATGCAGGTCCTTATTAGTGGAAAATAGCAGTCAAGTTTGTACAGTGTAGTAGTATCGTAAAACACACAAAGAGGAAAAAAAAACACACACACAAATACCTAATTTAATATTCATCTTTTTAGTTTAAAACATTTTTTTACCTACAAAACTTAAATCTGACTGTACATAAACTGTGAGATTTCTTTACAAATGTCTGACTTGTGAAAAAGGCAATTTGCAGTAGTAATATCTCTTCTCTTTCTCAAAGAGTTTAGCTTGGCTCCTACTAGAGGGTTAAGGAGCATATATATATATTTATTTATTTATATATGTATGTATAACACTCCTACCTACCATATTTTCAACCTTTCCTCTGAACAGTAACCTAAATAACATTTAAACAAATGGTGCATTGAGAAAGTTATGCCTTGACTTGGGCAGGGCAATCCAGTTTACTATGCACTCGGAAATGTTCAAGGTCATTTTTTTATGTATGCAGCATTACAGATAGAAAGGCACCGCATCCATTTCTATACACACTGGCAGTCTTTTGAGCACTTATTGCGTGTGTTGACCTCTCTCTTTGCCCCTTCAGTTGGATTGGAGACAGCCACTTTCACAATGCACACTTCACGGCACTATATACACTTTAAACACGCACACACACACCCACTAACTTTTTGATTGTTTTCTTTCACAAAAGAGACATGCAAGCAAAACAATTATCAGTTAATTTTTCAATGAAACATATCTTTTGTATAAACAGATGCTGTTCCAATGATTTTTTTTCCCGTGCTAAACAGTACATGCCTCATAAATTCCATAATGGAAGAATGAGGGGATAAAAACCTGTTTTGTGCCCCACAGGTGAGGACAATACACTTGCGACTGCAACTATTAATATACACAGGAATGGTTTTTTTAAAACACTTATGACCATGAGTAAACCTCACTCCTCGTTACGTATTTGTTATTAGATGAAGCAGCTAGAACAATCGAATGACAACTGGAGGATACCCTCCTAAAACTGATGAAACCAATGGTATGCAAAGTTTATGAGCCACAATCAATGTTAATTCCCAATTCCATAAAGAAAAATCATTCACCCCCTTTCTTAAGACATGATAAACTGTGATTAAAAAAAAGTTTTTTTCTCCAACTTCCATTTGCATGCATCACTTATAGCTTCTGAACTTAACCTTTCCTCATTATTCAACAGGAATTATAAGGGAAAATTATCTTAAAATTTGATTTCTTCACAAGGAATAACAGACCAAACTATTAACAGTTTACTGGGTAAGAAAAGAGCCTACCTCATGCTAAACCCTAGAATCTATGAATTTCATATATTCATGACATGATGCTGACATAAAAGTACCTTGATAACATTTTGGATCCAAGTGTTTTCGCATACAGATATTTCAAACCACTGAAATAAACCATACCCTGGTGACTCTTTTATGCAACTTTCTCCTGAGAATTGTAACTAATCACACGATAATGATTCCTACATCCAAGTCTTACATGTAATTCAAATCTTAATGCTTCAGGCTAGCTATTGCTAACCAGCAAATGAAACATAATTTTCCTTTGAAAATTCCAGTTCAACGTATAATGTTGAGGGACTATTCATCATACCACATGTTGTACATCACTCATTTTTTGGCAGTTTTTTGCCCAAAATGACACATTTAGTCACAAATTTCAAGTTATTCAGTACATACATTGATTCAAATCTCACTAACCAAACCCCCTTTCCTTCAACATTATCTCATAGTGTGCTAGAGTTCTCAGTAGGCACATTCTAATGCAAGTAAATATCAAAGACTCAAGCAATAAATGATAGTTATGTCCTTCTGCTACAACCACCAAACCAAATTAATAACTTTACTCACAACTAGCCACAGCATTTCTCGGGGGTTACTTTCTGAGTGGTAATGCTATTTCTGTGCTCCTTTCAAATACCTTTACACCATACTTCCTCCAATAAGATTTAAAAAATAACAAAGTAACTGTTTATATTGATTTTCCATGAATTGTGTAATACATGAACAGCTGATTGGCTTATGGCAACAATCTTCACTTAGAGAGCACATGTCACATATTAATTGAAGTGAGTAATAGGTTATGGAAATTATATGATATCACAAAGCTAAGCACTTACAGCATTCTAAACAATTGCACAAGTAAATCTACACAACCAAAAATGAGGAATTTAATCACTTTAATGAACTCATTATATCACTGAGATAAGAACGTTTCAGAAAAAAATACTTCATTGATAACACAGCTATTAACTGGAACGATGTATGTACTATACCAATGTTTGTATTGAGAAATCCACATGGTCACATATCAAGAAATCAAATCATCAATCAACATTTACATACACTGAATGTTTCCCTTTCATATGCATGACAACAATAATTCATATGCTTATTTGGTATTCCACAACTTATCCAACACATTTCGTCACATTAGAAAGCATGTCAGCAAAGAACTGAACATAACAGTGACAAGGTACTTGAGGGATTGATATTTGATGGACCTAAGAAGAACATGAAAAGCTTCCATTTCGATGATTTAAGTTGAAGAAGAGCATTAAAATATCAGTCTTGAGCAGGATAATGATGATGAGAGACACAGCTGAGGTTTCATTTAAATATAATTGAAATCAATACATAATTTTTAAGTGCCAAGGTCCAGATTTCTGTTTAAATTTCATGGGAAGTATAACATCTTTTCTTTACAACCAATCATTACAGCTGATGCGGAAGAAACGATGTGCTAGAACCAGGTATAAATTCTCAAAAGCCATAAGGTCCAACCATTTTTACCATGGACAAACGATTCCCTCTGAATTGTTTATTCTCTGAATGAAAAATAAACCTAGAAGCAATTCAATTTACTAAACGTTGGTTAAGAAAATTGGGCATCATTGTGCTTTCTTAAAATTTAAACTAATGACGGCTTTCCAAATGGAGTAATGAAAGAATTTCTCATGAAGATAGATCGCAGATAAATAAACAATGAATGGGATCAGAACTGACTGTACAACAGAAAAACCTATATGCAACACACCTCAATTAAACAAAACTATTATTATAACATATCACATCCACATTTCCTGTGAGTAATGCATTTTGAAATATTCCTGTCTCCATTTGACAGTAATCCCATTTCACCATACAGTAGAAGATCAAATTTCAGTTCCCAAGGCATGTGCTATATCATGGTTTCCCTGAATTCGCAGCCATTCTCATTACCTTGTGATTGCTACTGAACATGCAGGCCAGAAAATATTGACATAAAACATGTAACACAAAAAATACCCACGCCCCTGCCTCATAGTATTAAAAAGTTTCTTTTAGATTTCCTCTTACGCCTCAGGCTTTCCTAAATATTGAAATAAATGACATGAGGAGGAATTCCCAAAACTTAACAGTTTGCAAGTCCAATATTCAGATCTGATTAATTTTTTCTTCATAGTTCTCATGCAGACATCGAATAGGAATAAGGGAGGAGACCTGATACTACCACAGAGTGAGCATACACAACCAAGCACAGCAGCAGGTGCATGTATTTGGTAAATAATTTTGTAATGAGTTGCATTCAAATGAGCAATTATGCGAGAATGGTTGCCACATTCACCTTTAATGCTTTCATAATCCACAGGAAAACACCATCACTCAAATATTCTCTTGAAAAGAGAAATAAAATGAGAATTGAGGATATTTCTGATGCCTCTGGAAGCCACTCATATGTCATTATTCTTAGGTAGTTTTTTTTAAATTCACAGGTTATTATGACTATTCATTTAAGAAAGGTTCAAAAGTTTTTATTGCCTCTTCCTTAGGTAATAATGCAATCCCAATAAAATTCTCCAATGGCAAGGAACCATAACCAGGAATCCACAACCATTTGTATTGTAGCCATAATTATGTTAACTTAAACCTAAAAATGCCAGATGATAACTCTGACCTATTTTGACACCAGATTTTGAGGTTGTCTTTCAAGAAATTCAATTAAATCATCCTTCCAGAATATTGAGCATCAACTTGTGTTTTCCAGTAGCTGCATCCATAAGCATAAATAAAAACTAGAGATAGTCGAATAGTTGAATCCTCGAATACCCCGAATAATGAGCTATTTGCACTATTCGACATTCGAGAACACAAATTAATAATTTCACCCTCTCAAATATATTACTCGAATCGACTGTAGGTAATGTTTTTCAAATTTGCGGTCATCGGTTGGGTCTTACATGTTACAAAGCGTTTGGTCTACCATATTTGGCTGGCACAAATTCATTAATTAATATTTCAAATAAAATTTCATCTTTCAAGTTAAGTGAGTATAAATACATGTACATGATCCAAAATAACTTCAGGGGAATTACATGAAAAAGCAAACAAATAAATTTTCAAACGCTCGCGAGGTTGGTTGGCCCTTTTTTTGATTCCTCGTTGCAGGATGACACTTGCATTTTACAAATTCAATTTTTAAAATAATTGTGATTTCTTTATTTAATTAAAGGCTTGTGATTAATGTAGTAATATACAAATGTTAATTAAATATTAAAATATTCCATATTCTTATAATGTCCTTAAAAAAAAACGCCCATCTAGTATTTGATATTCGAGTGAGATATTCGAAAAAATATTAGATATACAAACTCAATATTCGAATTCGAGAAAAATACTATTCGACCCATCTCTAATAAAAACACTATGCTGAGTGGCTCTGAATTGAATAGCAGCCAGTAATTTTCATTTCAAGAGTAAAATTTAGCTTTAGTCACAAAACTGTAAAACATCAAACAATCGATTCCTCCTTAAGAGAAGCCTTTCAGTAGCAGTGATTGCATTCAACATATATGACTGATTTCTGCTATCTAAAACAAGCACTTGCTGCCAGAAAACCAAAAGACTTGAATTTACATCCATGCCTAATGTGGAATGCAGTTGTACAACATTCATGCCAGCCTCGATTATGCTGTCTACAAGGGTAGCTAGTTTGCTGCCAACCTTAAACAGATATCAAACTTCTAAGATGAAAAATCCTCAAGAGAGATCCACAGTGTATAAATATAACAATTCAGTAATAGTGGAGGCTAAATCTTCATGGAGTACCATTTTGAACTACAAAATGAAATTGACTTGTCCAATCAATTAATCGATGACTTTAAAATCAATACATTTTACAGCATTGTAGCATTATCTCGCCAATGTGACACTACCAGGGTAGCTGAAATTTTGTAAGTTTAAAAAATAATTTTTTAGGGGAATTGGGAAGTTATTTTGTTTCTTGGGAGGTTATTACGAAGGAATTTTGTTTTGAAGCAAGAGAAGATTTTTTTTTAAAGAGAGGAAATAAGAATGTCGTTGAGAGGATGATACGGACAGTACATGAGCACCAAAGAAATGAATTAATACGTAAAGCTAGTAAGAATTTCAAGATTTCAGTTACCTATCCACTTAGCTCTGTAAAATAGTCACATGTAAACACAAAATAATGACAGGAGTGTCAAGATAAAAACAATCATACTCAATTCCTTCTGGGTCATTGGACTCATGCGCATTGTCGTACTTTGCAATGAGAAGGGCTGTCTAAATGTAGAGTATTTTAGTAATTTGAAAACAGGAGGAGAAAAAAGAAAAATATTACAAAAGCAGAAAAATAAAACCCAAATAAATATATGGTGATTAGGATTTTACAAATGCTTCACAGTGAGATTAGTCCATAGTTCTGATCAATGGATATTTGTACAAAATCAAGTTGAGATATTTTCTTAACTTGATTTTGTACTTTTCATAAGTACATGCACAAAAAATAAAAATGAAGCATGCCTATCAAAGAATTTATGAAAGTAAGTTTAGCATGAGAAGATGGGTAGAAGTGAGTACACTAAAGCCAAAGAAAATGTGTACCACGAATGGATTATCTTTAGTGTCCCATGAAAAGAAATAAAAGAGGAAAAATTACGATAATTTATTAAATCAAAACACTTATTACTAACAACATGCATAGCATTATTCTAGATCAAAAGATAACTAGCGGCTCTTCTATGACATGGATGTTTTGTTAAGGACAGCATTGGTAACCTTATAAGCTACTTCTCAACTTCTACGGAAAATTGCCACCATTGTCTCTAGGGTGATGATCAGCCAATGGCAGGAGTGTATAACATGTTTCTTTCATAGAATATCAAGAGAAAAATCTCAAATAATGAGAAATTTAGAGCTACAGTTTAGAAAGCCTTGATGGCTAAGCTCATTTTGCTGCTTGAAAAAAGGGGCAATAGCACTCAAGACAAATTATGAGATAATCCACCTTAATTCAAGCTGAGCCCAATGATGGATAATACTGATGATCAAGCAGGAACCAATATTCCCACCACGGTACATCACTGCCCAAGGAAAATTACAGATTACAAGCACTTTTTCTTTACATGGGGTAGAAAGAAGGAAAATGGCCCATTCAGGGATAAATGAGAAGAAAAACTTTTGGACTCGTAGCTCAAAGGCAATACATTCTAATGCAAATAAATAATAGTCTCAAGATGCTAGGATTTTAGAGTAAAAATCATCCCATCTGAGCTACCTTAATAATTATTTAGCCTCCTATTGTGAACCATGAGAAGTTAAGAGCAAATGCTACAAATGCATGGGCATGTTGCAATGTTTCCCAATACACTTCGAAAAAACATCAAAACTAATAAAGATAACTGTTGAAGTTTATGAATTAATCGATTGCTAATTTAAATGAAAAGAAAAAAGCAAAAGGGTTGTCAAGGGTTAAGAGTTGTTGATTAGTTACCGGAGAAAAAACGATCAGTCAAAGAGACAACAACGAAGTGTATAATTAAAGATTAATAAGATCATTATTTACATTAATACTGTGTCTAATTGTTATTCATGGAGCAAGAGAAGAAATAAATCCAACAATAACTCTAAACACAGAAATATTTTTATGGGTGTGTGCTTTAGCTTTTTTCAGAAAATATCTCTAGTGGCCACAGCATTGATGATCACAATCACCAGCTATTAAGCGGTACTCCCTTATGATTAAGACAACTAAATGCAAATCGGGATTTGCCAAATAAACATGATTCATGCTTCAAATAAGTGTAATTAAGGGGTGTAATCACATTCCTGAATATTACCAAACAAATTGCACGTAAAAATTCCAGCGCCATTACTTCAGCAAGTGCCATAGTTGAGGGATGACATCATATTTCTAATTTATAATTTAAAATAAATTTAAATTATCTTACATTATTTTAAGAAAATCTCCGAGATGAAAATTGCTAAATGAGGTAATAATACTACTGTAAAAATGTAATTTCTAATGAAGGCTTATTGCACAAGAATCCAGAAAGCTTTAACCAACAAGTGAGGTATTCATAAGAAAATATTTTTCAAGGTAAACAAATTCGGCATTCAACACTAAACTTATTGGTGGTTTGAATGGATCGATTGGTGAAAAAACCAAAGGGTTGTAGTGAGAGAGAGACTTTATAATAGAAACACCAAAATACATCAATAGAAAATAACATTTTTACTAAACAATTGCATTAGAATATAACTATACAATAATTGGCTGGTAAGGCTTCAAACTGTACTGAGTTTATATAAGGCCACTGCCAGACTGAGTACTAAGGCATTTAACAACCAATGACTTTCCTCATTTTTGGTAACAACCTCTAGAACTTCACCCTCATCATACAAGTATAAAAATGATAGCTGTACAATGTTAATTCCTTTATATTTTACCTTAATAAATAAAAATTTCAAAAAATTTCAACTTTCACAGAAATAACCATTAAAATAAACTTTCAACATTATCGTATAGTTCTATAAAAAGCACACTAAATAAAAACTAAACAGTCTTCTCTTTTTAAACTGATTGAAAAGAAAATTTTTCACCAAGACAAACTTCTTAAATTCAAAGGAATATGAGGAAGTCATAATATTGCTTATGGAATTGTTTATACAGTTACAAATCCACCTTACGCATTCATTGACAAAGTTTAGTGAGAGTAGTTCCTGGCATAAAGGATTAATCCATTAATCATGGAGTGAATATGACAGGCATGATTCCACTAACTATTCATGTGCATGGAAATCAGACTGTCGCATTCATGGACACAACTGATTCAGGGATAATTCCCAATTAAAACTTTCTGAAAACATCAAAGGGCATCTGAGTGCACAATTCATGAGACTGACCCAAAGAAAATGTATACAATCAAGCCCTTAACCCAACTTATTTCCATTAGAGTATGTTTAGAGTAGATTAAGTTAAAAATTGTAAGCTTAACAGATATTCCCTTTTGTCACAATGTCCAATTGATTGGAAATACTAATTCAATGAAATTTTCATTCTAAGGTAGTTGAGTTTATCATGGTTACCTAAATACATAGGCCGATCAGATACATCTTCAGTTTTAGCAGTGAGATTAAAAATTAATATTGAAATTTTTAAATGAATATACTAATAAAATCCACAAAGCACCCTCATTTTCATTGTTAAAAATACAGGTGTCCTTTGCCAATGATGGGGATAAGTTAAAAACAGAAAAACTCCACAGTAGGCAAAACTGTGATTAAGAAACCATTATGCATATGGTAAATCAATGCTTTGTGTTCCACAATGACAGTGCATACAAATTGGGATAACTACACTTTCTCCCAAATAATTTGCAGCCATTAGGTATGACTTGTGATAATTACAAGCTGAAACAGATGATAACCAAACCGTGGATATATTACCAATAATTCATAAACACAACCATTGATTAGATTTGAGCAAGTATTTTTAATGGCCAATAACGCCAAGTAACACACACTAAATACTTAAAAAAATAAAATAAGCTTATTAGTAATTTTAAGTGTGCTTAACAAAATAACATTGAAATCAATTCCATATTGGAGGCAATGGAAGGAAAACTGTGAATGCAAAGCTGCATTCAAATTTACAATTACAAGCTTAGTTTAAAGACATCTCAACAACTCTAATTATTCAAGCCTCCTTAAATAACTATAATAGATCTATAGCGCCTTGGTAGAAATTACCCAAGGAATAATGCTTTTTTAATGGCAAAGAAGATTTAAGATGAATAAGATCATGCCCGGTGTATCTTATATGCCAGTAAATAGCAGAAGCCTTTCAGATGAAACAATTCATTTCCAAACTAAAATCATAAAACTACATACCCACTTAGACCTAATTTTTTCGATGACAAGTTACTACAGAAAATTCCAGCATTCACACTTCAAGGTTAAAAATAATGATATGTAAAATCCGCTCTCCAAAATTCATAAATAATTTCATATATTATGTAGGGGGACTCAAGGTACCACATCCTAAAATTGATCAATATTATGATAAATAAATTTCCTTAGGCTGTATTATCATGAAAATTTACATATTGAATGCAAGTATTATTATAATTAAAATAAAAAGAGGCTGCATCAAAAAAATGCTAAAATTCTTAAATAAGGTACGAACTTCCATCTCAAGTGCACAGCTAGTTGCCAATCCATTTTTACTTCACATCAACAGGTTTAAATCAGGAATTTGGCCTCAGTGGAGCAGAATTTACTCTACAGAACATGAAGTCAGTTACGGATCAAATCTTCACATAACAAGTATAAACTTTTAGATTTTACAAATGTTCTCCCTCTGTTAAAATGTTCATTTGTGTTGAAACACAAGTGATTCATAAAAACTAAGATACTCCATGAAATTATGCATATTAATGACTGTAAATAGCTAAAAAGGTCAACGCATTCAAATCATTTACTCAATAAATTGAACTGTATCAGGCTGTACTTGGTGGAAGTAGTCTGTATTAATGTTGAATAAAAACACTTGGTGATCTTCCACAGAAATTCCACATTCCACTTCCACATTGTAAATCTGTGGACGATTACCAAGAATTAATGTCCAAAGCATATTCACTGCATTAAGACTGAAATTAAAAAAAAAGTACCATACAGAATTTACCAAAATTACTACATAATTATCTCTCAGCAAGTGTTTTATTCAACATGAAAATGTACTCAATGTTAATTGCAGAGTTAATGTCCAAAGTGTATTAACATCATTAAGATTTAAAAATTTTTAAAGATCATACAGAATTGAACAAAATTTAAGTCTAGCCCATCAGGAAATAAAAAGATGATAAAAAATTTCTGTGACTCGGATAAAAAATGATTGGTGGCCCATGGTAATGATAAATTATTTCCCCTAAGGTCAATTAATTTGATACTAACATTTTTTCAGGTCATACATTAGGCACTTTTAGTAACTATGATGAACAATGCAAAAAACATGCTACAGATGGAATTACTTTTTGACCACGACTCAGGAGTTACTTATCCCAAAATACAACAAAAATTGAGCTAGCATGCCTTAAAGTAAAAAATAAGAAACTAAAAAACATGGAATGAGCATGAACTTACACAAAAGATTGGCAGGCAACATTACCCACTCAAATAGTATGATTAGATTACATACTTATCTCTCAGCAAAATATGTTTCAGAAAAAAATCCAACACCAAGGGAGAATATTTCAATGAGATGTACACCAATATATATGTCACTTCCTCCTACAAGGCATGCACTAGTAAAGCAACAATGTGAGATATTTATCACAAACAAGAGTAGAACTGGCTAAATTTCAATTGTTTCATCCTTGAGTTGAGCACATAGACCTGATTCACCACCATATGGGACAACTTGTTGAACTAACACATGACTTGTTTTTTAACACAGTAAATACTCTCCTGATGGAACTTAAGACATAAAGATTTTGCTTCACTGTTTCCACCACAATTGATTCAAGAATGCACATGAAAATGGAGGGTACAACTGCCTATTCTTGTGGAAGGCCTGGTAAAGTTGGCTGAAATATTCTTTAAAAAAGCTTAGGCACTGAAAGTTATTCATGATTTACACAAGAGCCAATTTAATAGTTACATCTTGTAACAAATATTAAAACTAATTTTACTGAGCATGCATAGTGAGATGAAAATAAACTGTGATGCCAGCTGCAAGTTTCAATCGCACAGAGAATTCTGACTCATGACATTAACTATGATGTGTGTTAACTCTGCAGGAACTTATGGGCCTTGAAGGAAAAAAACGAGATAACTGAGGCAGCCTGAGGTCCAATAACCAAAATTTTATAACTACTAACAATGGAGCAACTCAAGAGACACTTTTTAACTGATAGGAGATTACCAACAGACAGTTCACGCAAGTGAATAGATGTGCACTCAAAGGTAAATTATGTTCCTATAATTCCTTGGTTATTTAAGTTCAATTGACTAAGTTCTCATAAAATTAGAGAACAATTTAAGTTCAAACACATATTAACTGAACAACAAAAATAGGTAAGAATTTTTCTCCAATTGCCGTAATTATTCATTAAAATTTTTAATATTCGAGTTCACTAAGAATTCATTAAAATTTGAATTAAAATTCACATTGAGGTGAAATTGATGTCAACAACTAATCGCATGGTTGCCTTGGTGTGCTTATAGTTCTTCACTCATTCATTTCATTCATTCGAAAACGCCATAATATTAACGAAGCACATTAATTATCTTTTTAGCCCCAACATGGGATTGATTGAGTCAATTTGACTGAGAATAAAGAAAAAACATAGTCAGGGATAGAAGGATTAACTTTGCAATTCCACATTGTAAAAGATTTATTTACGACCGGTTTCGCCGCAGTACAGCATCGTAAATAAATGGGCGGTCGTAAATAAATCTTTAACAATGTGGAATTGCAAAGTTAATCCTTCTATCCCTGATATCAACGAATTCCACCGAGTGAGGTCTGAAACCATCGTTCAAAAAAAATAGTATTGCAAATATGTTCTTGCACCCTAAGGTAGTTTGAGCGAGATAGTTCCCCAGTCATAACAGAGACCATACTCGAATTATACATTTTAATTTCACCAGCTGTGGGAAGCATAGATTAAAAACTCCATTATTAATGGTGCACTAATATACTTGTATATAACATCCATTCTAGGTAATCAAAAAAAATATACACAAGTCTTTCATTTGACTCATTTTTTCCACACGATACATTCAAATCTCCTTCACAACAGAAGGTTTTTTGCAATTCTGAAAAAATTACTGCGGTGGTAATATGATTTATTTTCAGAAATAGTCCATGAAACATACAAACTACAAACTGTTAATATTTTCACAAGATCTAGGTATTAGAAATGCCTAATTTTGTAAATAAAGTCTCTCTGGAGAGAGTAACCTACCATTTCCCACGTAAAAGGACTGGTATTGTTTATAAAAAATCTCGGAAAGTAGTTCAGTAGGGCACATATTTTGGTATCTTTGGAAGAGTAACATATTTTTTGATAAAATGAGACCAAATTCATTGATTTATAGGTGAAATGATATTTCGCTCAAACTACCTTAAACTGCATGCCCATTCAAAATAGCAAAATTACACGACAGTGCAAATAGAGTTGCTTCCAAAAGCCCTTCATGAGCAGGCATATGCAAACATTTTAGCTACACAAGCATCAGGAAATAAATTAACCATGAAAAAATTATTTGACTCAACTGAGATTAGAACTAGGATCGCCCAAGTACTGGTCACGGGTGTAAGGTTCACCAATCTATATTAAAATAAGGCAAAATTCAGAGGTGGTTCCAGAGGAGGAGATCTACATCTCCTCACCTCTAGGCTACATTGTAGTACACAATATGTGGCTTTTATAAGCAACATTCGTAGGGGATAAATGCAACATTCTCGCTTTAGAACAACTAAGTGATGAGTAGGGAGAATGTAGAGCAGGTGGGGAAGGTTTAGAAAAAGAATAAACTTTATGAACAGGATGAAGTTAGGAAGGACGCAGACCAAGCTGAAGAAAGATATTGTACAGGGAGATAGGGGCCTGTGCCTGTAGAAGTCTATAAGATTTATGGTTTCTTCTATCTAAACCTTCCTTCATGTAGTTTGAGCAAGATTTTTCCCTACCCACAATAGAGACAATGCTTTAATTTTATTTCTTTAATTTCAGCATTGTGAAATGAAAGCTGTAACTTAGTAATTCCATATAAACTTTATTAAAGACCACGGTTTTGACTTATGAAGTCATCAACAGGTGATCAAACCTGATGATGACTTCATTAGTCAAAACCTAGGTTGTTAATAATGTTTATGTGGAATCACTAAGTTACAGCTTTCATTTCACAATGATAAGCAATTTCCATTAAGTTTCGCCTGACACGACCAGTTTAATTTCAGCTGTAAGAACATGATGTAATTGGTGCAAAAATATTGTCTTGCTTACTTGCATGACTTAAATTCTCAGTTACTATATGAATATACCCACAAAAGTCATTTACTTGACTCATTTTTTTCACGCTGCATGACAAAAACTGCCAACACAACAGACAGATTTTTGTTTGCAGAGATTCAGAAAAAATTACTTCCGAGAGAAATTGATACTTTTTAAATAGTTGAGAAAACATACAAAACAGCACACCGTTAAATTTATGGGGAGGTTGCACGAGAAATGCCACATTTTTTATGATAAAATCCCTCAGTTGTGTGTACGTGTCTCATTTCCTACATTTTATACCAATTTCTTTGGCAAAGAAATTGAAACGGAGTATGGTAAGTGGCTGATATTCAGGTATATCTGTGGAAAATTGAGATAATTTCTTTTAACATAAAGCCAAATACATAGAATTTCACGAGAAATGATTTCAACCTCAAACTACCTTAATTTTTAGAACACCCTAATAATTATTGTCCGATAGTCCAATTTTAGAATTAGCTTTTTTTAGAGTATTCATACAACTATCAATAAACAATAAGGAGGGAGACCCAATCCCACCAAATGGTTGGAACTGAACTTATAAAAATAGCACGTGCATTTAGCTAGCAAATAATAACAGATGCCATCTTCCTCCACTTCTCAAATATCCCTTGCGACAACTGCGTGGCTATGTTCTCTGAGAAAAGATATCCAGCAGTAAAAGTAGCTCCTCTGTGGGTAGCAACAACATTTAATTCGAGGTGCAAGTAGACACAATACAGTGGGTGGTCAAGAAATACCACAAAGAAGATCTCAAATATTTTCCTCCAGAGTTCTTAGCATTGCAATAACACGCGGGAAGATTAAACCCTCACCTTCAGAAGAGAAAAAACACTTGTACACTTCCAAAATTCGTCTACATTCAACCAAAGCTTTGGCACATTATGCCAAAAAATAAAGCGTAACATGTTTTTTTTCTCTCATCTGAAGATGCAGATTGAGAGTTTCCACCAAGTTAGTTCCAGCACAGTTTTATAACAAGAATTATCTTGCAAGAAACCATGACAGATATTTCATTGCAGAGAGATTTCACAGAAACTTTTGTTCAGGGATAGAGTAAAAGAAAGAGATAAAAACATTTTTTCAAAATGGTTAGCCACAGCAATTTCCAGAAATAGACCAAACTAATGACAATAAATTATATGGACACACAAACACAATAATCAATAAACTGAGGTCTACAAATTCTGAAAAATAACATGCATTTCATGCAAATAACTGTGATTAAATGTAAAAGGCACATAATAAATTTAATTTACATTTGTAAATGTAAAATTATTGACAAAACGGGACCTCCTGCTTAAAAAGATGCCATAAAAGCAATAGACAGACAGCGACAGATTAAGGGCTAATGTAGACAAAGCCATGAATTCCATTCTAGGCCATGTGATAATAGGATTACTTTGGCATAGAATACTTCCCTGATGCATATGAAAAATTTTATGCCAAACATAATACAAGACAGTTCTTGTGGTTCATAGTTGCCTAAGTGACTGGATATTGTAAAACTTCTAATGCACATGTTTACTAAATGTTCAATGAAGTTCAATGAAAGAAGTGAAGAAGAAGAAGTTCAAAAATGAATAGTGATATGGAGCAACTAAGATGCATATGAAAGATACATAACTTGGGATTCACCGTTCATTTAAATACAAGCACAAAACTGTGGCATGATGTGGGACACAATGAATGAAAAGATAGACCACAGATTCCAGATATAAGAAAACACACCCTTTCAACCTGATGGTGATGATAACTCATTAATGCCAGCATTTTTTGATAAAATAAAAATATGAAGATATGCTTCATAACTTGGAACTTGGCAGAGTTAAGGACGAGATTATGAGTTGAATACGATGATACTCTCCACGGTCAGTCACCAATTACTGTTATTTGTAAGCATGAACAAGAAAGAGATCCTTTGCACAGAGAAATCATCCTCACTACAACATTAAACCAATTGATAGATGGCAAAAAATACTGAAAAAATTGCAAGTGCGTTGCTTCAGTTACACTAATTATTAATCATGTGCTATCAATCCTGTTACAGTTCTATGGGCTCGGCCCTTGGCTCTTAAAAATAGACTTTAAAGAATAAATCACCACTATTTGATTCATACAGCAAGCAATATGGCAGTTTATATTCATGGAGATTACCTAGTTTAGTTCCCAAATGAACTATATTTTCCGCATTGTTTCTGATTCCGAAACAATCTTTTGTAAAATCACCAAGAAAATAGTTTTGTCGCAATTCTTGATGAGAAACAACAACAAACTGCTTTGAATGGTTGGACCCTATCTAGACACCATGGACACCAACTTTTACGATGACCTTGAGATACTAAATCACGTCCACTTTTCCCAGAAGAAAAAAAAGGTACATCATCATTTTGCATAGGCATCGAAAGCAGTTGTTCCTTACAAGAATCACAATTTCAATGTGAACATTACTATGTAACTGATTCTTTACATATTATCTCTAAACCTGCTGCTCTACAATAAATGTAAATTTGCCTAGTACTTGTTCAGGAAACCTTTTAATGCCAACTATTCAACCTCTCGCTTAGGGAATTCCTGAGATGCCCAAACGTCAATGTTTCCACTTTTTTAAACACAACTTTCCCCGCAAACTGAGAGTAGAATGAATAAACTACCTTAATATAATGCCTTTATGTTGCCTTTAAGACTCTCTCCACCACTTCAGAAACATAATGACTTTGTACACATATCTTTTGCTAACTCTAGGCAGGAGGCGATGCCCCTTCCTCTCCCGTATTCCCATCGGTGGTCGCGGGTGGATCTTCTGAGGGGGTGACCTCCTCCTCAGCATTCCGTTGTTCCAGTCGATCGCCTCGCATTGACAACCTCAGGGAATCTATTTCAACCGAAGACTGGTACAGGCGCTTCATGCCACGTGGTAGAGCACGGCAGGAGGAGAGATTTAGGGAACATAAGTGGGGGCAGCTGTTGAGCAACGCCTGGATTGGACCAAGGCTCACTGATGATCCACATAAGTTCAGCACTCTGCAGGAAGATGAAGGAGAAAAATCAAAAGACCATAATGAATGGGTATTACAGGTTACAACAGGAATACTTCTGGGCATTGTTTCTGATTCTGAAACAATCTTGTAAATTCACCCAGAAAATAGTTTTGTGTAAGTATATTGTTAGTATGATAAGGAAGGCACCAGAGACGAGAGACCATCCGGGCATGGGAACGATGCTGAGCGGTGCACTTTCTGGACAGAGGAAGAGAGGAGCCATTCAGATTGTGCACTATCTCACCTCCCATTGCCCAAACAGGAAGAGAGGAGCAAACTAGGCCATGCACTATCTCATCTCCCATAAAGGACCGAGGAAGAGAAGAATATTAAGATTGTCGCAATATGGGTAAGATGAACGGCATCAGCACTTGGCGGCCAATGAGTTGGAAGGGGTGTGGTCCCGTGGTGATGCCCTCTGAGGGAGCGCGGGTGTGGGAGTAGCGCGCCTCGAGGAGTCTCGCGGGGACCTTGGTGCGGTGTAGATGCGGTGGAATAAAGTCTGTGTCAAACAAGCTACCGACTTGCTCCCTGATTCATTTCCCCCCGAACCCACAATCATCGTGGCGGATATACTTACATTTGTCACAATTCTTGATGAGAAACAACAACAAACTGCTTTGAATGATTGGACCCTATCTAGACACCATTGATACCAACTTTTTTTATGGGACACGGCAATACAATCCATTACCTAGTATTACATAGAAAAACCAATGCAAACATATAGACTCCTGCCACTGACAGTTCAAGTCCAAGGGACAAAAAAATCAGTGGTTTGTAATATCAAACTTCATATTGCCTTATTAATTAAGGCAAGCACTCAAAGCATCAGCTACATAAAAGAAATCAATAAAATGGATTCATACAGACAGTTGATGACTTATGCAAGTGAAACATTCCATGGCACACAACACAACTTCAATTTCACATAAGACAAAACTGCCAGAGTAGATTACGTAGATGGCTAAACAAACTCACACAGCCAGGAATGACATCACTGAAATTTCATATACTATAAATAAAGAGACTTTCAAAGGAAAAATGGATTTTTTAAACAGACTTACTAATTTCATCAGTCATGAATTAGTTCCTTGACTCAATCATCAGGAATCATAAGTCAAATTCAACTAGAATACTAAAAATGTCCTCAACATCTTAGGCTTCATTTTTAATATGCAAGTCCAGACTTACACAAGTCAATTTTAGTTAACACAGGAACTATCAGTAACATCATAAATGTCCACAGAAATAGGTATCATTGCAAAAGTTTGATCCGCTAAGGAAAGGTTGCAAGTCGAACAATTCCTCAGAAATAAATCACAAATAATATAGCCAGCAATCCCTTCTCTTATACTCTAATAGCTGATGTTTAGTTACATTATCACAGACAGGCCTCTGTTCAAAGTGCCTACTCAGTGGAAAACTAGTGTCCTAATATTGGAGCTAGAGAGATGATAACTCTCCCTTGAAAGTTTTAAGACAGTCCAAAAATGGTGAAAAAGTTGAAACATGCTATTCTTTTACTTATGGAACTTGAAATGATAACTAACCTTAGAGGAGACTGATATTCTTTATCTGCCAATGCGTAAATAGCAGCATCGAGGGCATCTGTGGCAGTACTCCATGCAAGGTCCACTTCCACCAAGCTGTGCACCCACTTACGTGCAATCAGTTCCAAGCCATCGCCTCCGGTGGGACGTGTTGCGTAACAACCTGAACATAAACAATGAATATGTATTCCCCTCATCCATATTTGGCTTAAATGGGGTCAAAAACACACAGTATTTCATCAGAATGGGGTCATTCACTCAATCCCAAAATTAGTACTTGATATTGAAGAGGCAAAATAGAGCCTAAAAAACAAAGTTGGGTAAATTCTGTTTCCTTCAAAACTTGCACATCCACTCACCGTAAAAAAATTAAGTAACTAAAAGTTACCACTCACTTCATCAAGTTACTTACACTATAAACAATCCCACTACCTCACTTTAGGAGACTGGTTCATTGAACAAACAAATCACTTATACAAATATAAATAAGACCACAATCTTTAATTTTCAAAGAACCATCTTCCAAAGCAGTTACTTTTTCTAAAATTATATTCTAGATCTGAGAAACAAAATCACAGACTGGTAGCTATTTCAATTTTTAACACAGAAATTCCTGCTCTACTTGGATAATGTATCACAGTTTCAAAGAACTTAGCAGCAAAAGTTTGGGAGTGGTTAAGGCAATGGGGAACATGAATTAAATTTACTTCCCTGACATAACTGGTGTACACATTGGCAGGTATTCCATCAAGCTCAAATATATAAATATTAGGATCCTTAAATTTGGATGGAAGCAATAATAATAATATAATAATAACAACGTTTATTATCGTGGGCTACTCTTAGCCCCTGAGATAATGAAGTACAAGTTTTCAAATCAATACAATTTTGAAATTCAAAAATTAGATTAATAATACAGTGATGAAACTCAATATACAAAATCGAATTAATTATACAATGATGACAGGCAAAACATGAAATAAAAAAATCATTGTAAGCTTGGAATTCGTAATACAGCCGTACATATTAATGCAGAGTGCACTACTAGGATAACATTTAAATACATGATTAAGCATATAAACTGTGAGGAAAAAGGTAATTAATGATAACAGTAATAATTACAAGCATAAAGTTGAAAACATTCATGTTCAATAGATTAATTCTTCTTCAATATGTATAAGGCATCCAATTTAACATTTGTTTAATTTTACTTCGTTTCAATTTTAGATAGGTAGAGGGAGGGCAATTAATGGATGATGAACCAATTAGTGCCACACCAAAAATACATCAATGAAACATAGGCTAAGTAAGCAGAGTATGACCAAACAAGAAGCATAACTTTTACGTACCTGACAAAAATAGATGCTCGAGGTCCCATGCAGGAACCCGCACCAGGCTGGAATCAGACACACGTGTACAGCCTCGCACATCAAGTAAACGCAACTGGTGTGAAGTTTTGAGGATCCTTTCAAGGGATGAATTGTCAACCACTGGAACCTGGGAGCAACCTCGGCCATCCACAGCTATGGACAACTCCTCAAGGTTTGGAAACCCCGGTGAGGAAGCCTGAAAAATTTGCATTGCTGATAATCAAGACGATCCAAATTAACAAATTCTTAATTCACCAAACTCTTATGATGGATTTGTGAACTTTTATGAGAAATGTTTTATTCACCAAAAATTGATGAGGATAATGATTCATATTGACAGCAAGCATAACAATTACTATGCAAGCCAGCACTTACCTGTTCTTTGAGCGTAGATTGTGCCAGAGATACTTGGCTATTGGTGATGCGCAGGACACGCAAGCGTTGGCAACCTTCTTGTAAGCGCTCAATGGCAATTGGAGCTGTAGTGTGTGCCAAGGTGCGGACATTTGACAAGTCAAGCACCTCTAGGCAAGGGCAGTGAGTCTATGATGATGATAAAAGGTTGCTGATTAGTAACAACAGATTCTAAAATACACAACTAATAGTAGAAGTACAAGCTGAGGGAAAAATACAAACGATAGGCTTTAAAAGCAACTTAAAGTCAAAGAGCTTTGCTGTAAAACTCATTTTCTTGGAATAAATTCCACTCGGGAGAGTCAATAAGTTGTGACCTAATAATAAGAACCTAAAAAAAGTGTTACAAAAACAAAGGACCACTTAACCCTTTTAGTGCGGCGTGCCAATATATCGGCTTTGGCATCTCAGGCGTAAAGTGCGGAGGGCCGATATATCGGCTCATAGGCAAAATATTGTTCAACTTTTACACACAAATATAATTACAATTATTTTTTGTACAAAGTGTAAGCATTTTTTTATTATTACCTAATTCAATGCACAGGCAATAAGAAAAACTGCATATAGATATTTTAAACAATAACTTGATAATATTTATTTTCCTAGAGTGATACATTTCATTCTAGTCACCCTCCGCATTTCTCACTAGAACCGCTGGCAGGGGTCGGCACTAAGAGGGTTAAGTACCAAAATCTTATGTCATAATGTTAACATATCATTACACCAAAAGTAAATTAATATTTTTGACCCTTTTAACACTCACCGCTATAGCAATCACAATTTGTGAAAGTCCTGCTAACTTATTGCTGGCTAGTATGAGTTGCGTGAGACGGTCTCCCATGTACTCTGTCAAGCCCAAAATTGATGAAAGTGAAACAGCACTACGGGGATTGTTGCTTTCGCTCTGAAAATAAACAGAAATTTATTAGACAATTAGAACAAAATTCTATCAGGCAAAACAATTCAACAACAAAAACCAATTTCGGCAAATATTTAATGATGTATGACATATTTTGAATGCAACTAGGTCAACAAAAATAAACCTTACAGGTTCATAAATTTAAATTCGCCATAATAAGGTAATTAGATTAACAAGGAGTATACAGTAAAAAGTAAGTGAAAAACATTACTTAGAGAAGAACACTTTTCATAGGGTATTGACGACAATAGTTTTGGGCATACTTTGGGCACTCACTTGAAAAAGTTAATGAAAAAGTTGCCTAGTAACATCGGGAACTAATTCCAAGTATGTAATTATTTAAATAAAACTCAAGATTAAATATCATTAAGAATGACTTGGACAGAGCTTTAGGAATGTACATCATGAGCTCAAGTGGGAAAGTAACCAATGCTGGTTATGGCCAGCACCTGAGCACCAGTGTTTCCAACGTTTTCACCTCAGAAAACAACAGTGCGGCGATAGGTGACTACATACTTATGGAAAAAACAGCTACATGCTATTGCAAGCAATATTTATGATGACACAGTTTTAAATTGTAGAAATGGTCCATTTCACTTCACCATATGAGCATTTCGGACAAAGTATAAGTAGTGATTGTCAACATGGAGATTAAAATGAAACAAGAGAGGCACCGCTGTGAATGCTCAAAGTAGAAGGCAAAGCTAGAACAAGGGCGGATGGAAATGATTTTGTTCTGAGAATAACTTTCCCAAGAGTTTCTGGTACTGGTACTGTAATAACAGATACAATGGTACAGTACAACAGGTACAATGGTACTGTAATAACAGATACAATGTTCTGGCCTCATTGGTTGTTGGGGCAAATAACAAAAGGCAAGAAAAACCTCTTCATATCATTCAATGGCATCAGGTGAAACATGATGGAACTCCTGCAATAATGAATGCATGATGAATGGTACTCCTACATGATTCATAATATGCTATTCTTGGGCTACCTGCCTGCCAAATTGCATAAAAATCAACAATATAGGAATTGGATACTCCCACTGTTGTTATCAGATAATATACAAGAAGCATGCTTTAAAATATCAGAAATACACATAGCAACAATTCCAATAGAACCCCAATGCACCCCACATAACATTTTGAATTATCATCTTGCAGCAGGAGGACGATATTTACGATGTATGGGCTAACATCGTCGGAGAGACCAAGGCCCTACAAGGGCTGTAGCGCCGAGGAGTAAGTAAGTAAGCAGGAGGACGAAGCATAAAAAACTAGGTAATTACGTTTATTCCTGAGATATCGATTCTGGAAAGTTGTGGACAAGCCTCCACAAGAGAGCGTAAGCTGTCAGCCCCGAGTCTTGTCCATGAAGACAAATTGATTCCTCGGAGCTGTGGGCAATTTGTAGCGATTTCTTCCAGGGCAGCGGGGACTCCTGAAACTTTCCATCCACCTGGAAGAAAATATTTTCTAGATTAAAAATAGAATATTCAAATTTAAATCATTCGAAATGCAAAAAAAATCAGTCATAGGCCCGTCAAAACTACATCAAATGAACATATTCAAATCACTGAATAGGAAAAGTCTAATGCCCAGTAAGGTAGTTTGAGTGAAATATCATTTCACCCAAAACTCAATGAATTTGGTCTCACTTTAGAAAAAATTAATTTTTTCTAAAGTAAAGAAAAATTAGTCAATAAAATTATTTTTTTTTGAAATGTCACATCCTTCCGAAGATGCCAAAATATCAGCCCCATACATCTCTACATCTACATCTACGTGATACCCTGCGAGCCACCACAAGGGTGTGTGGCAGGGGGTGAAGATCACCAAACATGCACTATTGACATGCAACTAGGATATTTAATGGAGACATGCTAGATAATATGGTCACATGCAGCTAGATGGTTAGTATCTACATAATATGAAATGGATTATTGGTTGTTATTACATGCATCATGCACTACAGACTACTCTAACTATATTTCACCTACCTATCCCTTTGCTACGCTGCCTATTGTTCTCTCTTATAGTACGATGGAAAAATGACATTTTAAATCTATCGGTACGACAATCTATCTCTCTAATTTTGTTAATATGATCAAACCTAGCAAAATACGCAGGGGTTCTCAATATATATCTAACGTCATCTGTGAACAACTCTGATTTGTATTTACTTAAAAGGTTTAACCTAAATTTTAACCTACTTTATACCTACTTCCAAAAATTTTTGATGAAAAATACCTGTCCTTTGACAAGGGATATGGAGCACGCATTCACTCCAGAGAGACCTTATTTAAAAAATGAGGAATTTCTAACACCTACATCTCGGCAAAAATTAACAGTGTGTAGTGTGTGTTATCTCAAATCTGTTACAAATAAATCATATAGTCACACCAGTAATTTTTTTCAGAATCGCAAAAAATCTTCCGCTATGAAGGAGTTTTAAATGTACGGCACGAAAAAAATGAGTCAAGCTAAACACTTATCTAGATATTTTTATTTAATTACAAAGAATTTCAGTCATAAAAAGTATATTATTGCAACATAAATAACCCAATATTTAACTTACGTTTCCTACAGCTGATAAAATTAAAATGTATAATTTGAACATGGTCTCCATTGTGAATAGGGAACTATCTCTCTCAAACTACTGACACTACCACACAGTATGTAAACAACTATTTACACAGCAACAATAAATAACATCATTTAAGAATCAAATGCACTACATACCCAGGCCTAACTCTTGTGTGAGCGCACAGCGATTTTGTAGAAGCCAATGCAGCTGCAATTGGTCGGACTTGACGCGGTCTCCGATTGAGGGCGATGAAAGATCTAAGGAGTGCCACAGGGAAGGTGACAGTGCAACATCTCTCCAGAAACGACATACTCTACACATTCTGAAAAACATAAATATTTTCCATTAGAGATTACAAGGGATAGTTTTACAACCACATCATATAAATATCACCAAAACACAAATATTAATAAAGATGAGAGCTTAAAAGCTAGTACAGTAAACTCCTGTTTATCCGAAATGATCGGGACGGCGGCCGGTTCGGATAATGAAAGTTTCGGATAAACCGATGTCCCACGTGAAACACCCCGAATTGCATCAATACTGCGAAATACTATCGTAAAACGTGCGTACATAAAATGCTATTAATATGGTTGGGAACAAGCCTACATGTTTTTGATTGAAAAATTTTTGTTGACGAGTTAAAAAGGCGCCAAAGTATGATTGAAAAGTCAAATATTTTAAAACGGAATTTTACCGTCGGAATGAGCTGGTGCATGTGCAAGATTGGTACACGTTACGGTTGGACGGACGGATGGAACGTGGAGAACATGCGAACGATCGTTGACTTGAATAGCGCCACTGCGTAATTTACGTGGTTGATGGAGTATGTAAATATATGAAGAGGTGTTACCACCAAATAATTAACGGGTCGCCATGGTATTCATTGGATGAAGATCGGGTAGGGGCAGTTGGAAAATTTTGTTCGGTTAATGCGGATTTCGGATAACCGCGATTCGGATAAACGGGAGATTACTGTATGTTCTCACAGATATCATACATGTTTCCAATGAAGGATAACCCGAGGAAATTTGACAGTGGTGGTGAATGAATCTACAGAAATGAATGCATTTCTTGAGGCCTTTTCACAAGGGGCACTTCGTTGGACAATCTGATGTATGGATAGATATGGGTCATTCGGATAATTACCACAGTGATTTTAGTAAATTACTGTAAGTAAGCAGAAACTCGTCCCTCATATCATCACTTCCTGTCTCCCAACTCCCACCCCCTCTTCCCGAGTAAGGAAATTCCAATCCACACCCGAGATGACCACACAAGCTAGGTGAGAACCGCTGAGAGCTGACTATGTTCTCCTCTTCCCGGCTGCCGCCTGGGATTTGCAACGGTGGGAGGGGAGCGACCACGGAGGTGGGGAGGAGGCACATGGAGGCAGAGGGGGACGCCATGGACAGATGCGGCAGAGGGCAGTCGTGGCTGGGATTTGGATGATGTAAACGAGCGTAATACAGACGATAAACTTGATTAATTCTGGCTTAACTTTGTGAAAATCCATTCTAAAGAATTCAAATGAGATATGGTACTTTTTTCAGTTTTATTTTATTTCAGGTCGACCGGTTTCGTCATATAGGTGACATCATCAGGTACATAAGTTTAGAATGCTGCAGAATTTATACAAAAATTTGGAAGGGGGCGGGGGGAAGAGGCAGGAAAAGGGGTGAGCGGAAGAGGGGGGGTGGGTGGGAAGAAGGTATGTGAGAGGACGCGGGAACAAGCATTATTTTGGGAGGGAGGGCAGGGGGGAAAATGGTTGGACGATGAGTGCGGCGTCCACGGCGGGGGTTGGGGTGTCATCCTCAAAAGGTATTATGACTCAAGGGAATATCCAAGAGGCTGAAAAAAATATTCTCGTTAGCAATTTTTCCTTCCTTTATCTGCCTTCTAATCTCCAGCTCCTCCAAACAGTCCATCTGTCTTCCCTTTCTCTCCAGGTGGAGAATCTCTGGGACAAAGTCACTCTAGTGGTCATTTTCCCATAGATGCTTAGCGAAATGGGATCTGTTTAAGTCCCCATTGCGTAGATGTCTTTTATGTTCTTCTGTTCTCACTCTGAATGACTGTCCAGTCTGGCCAACGTAACATGTTTCACATTCACCATATTTAAGTTTATAAATACCACTTCTATCATTGATGTCAATTTTGTCCTTGGTTTTGTTTAACACAGCCCTTAGGTTACATTTGTCATAATAAGCAATTTTGAATTCTTTTTTTTGGAAAAAGGTTGGCAATTGCCTGTGAAATATATCCATAATAACTTAGTTTGCACCAGCGTTTTTTGTTTTCACCATAGTCGGATGATTTGTAAATGAATTTCTGTGCTCGGAGGGAGCGTTTTTTCTCGAACATTTTATTAATGACACTTTCTTCGTATCCATTTTTCACTGCAATGTTTTTGATTACTCTGATTTCCTTGGCGAGGTTCTCGGCAGACAGGGGGATGTTGAGTGATCTGTTTAGCATGGAATGAAAAGTGGCCAACTTATGAGAGGGATGGTGGCGGGAGTCGGAGGGGATGACATGGTCTGTGGTTGTTTCTTTCCTGTAAATTGCGAAGTCGTAGCCTATTTCTGTGGTTGAGATGGTTATATCCAGAAAGTTAATTTTATGGTTGGTTTCTTTTTCACAGGAGAACTTTATGTTTTTGGATTGGGAATTTAACTTATTCAAAAATATGTCTAGTTGCCTCATTGTGCCAGTCCACACAGCAAACACATCGTCTACATATCTGTACCAACAATGGATTAAACTTGTGTTCACTGAACAATCACTGAATAACTTTTCTTCAAATAAAATAAAACTGTGAAAAAAGTACCATATCTCTTTTGAATTCTTTAGTAATACAGACGGTTGTACCAAGTATTTGAGTTTCCTCGGAAAAGCCAAAATATCCTCACAGTCCCTGGGCATTGCCAGGAGACCTTACATTACCATGGTTTTCATAATTTACCACAGCTCATGAAAATTACTGTAATTTTTAAGAATATTCACCACTGTTTCAGATATTTCTCAATTGCTCTTTCCAAACATATTCTTTAAAGCCAAGTCTATATATATTTCATACAGGCTCATTTGTAAATTAAGCAGCGTACAACTCTTATTTGGAGAAATTATTAGATTTTCATAAGAAGATGTCATTTGAATGAAATATTCTCATACCATGACAAAAGAAAGCCAATTTGCATGTGGTTTGCTGTTTTCGTATTTACATATTCTACAATTCTAATGCATTAATGTAGCAATAGAAATGTGGTGATCCCTTACTATTGCTATAGGCTTTTCTATAAAATCCTCTATTATTTGCTGTTATAATCTATTATTTGCTGAAAATCAAAAATTAATCAGAATTTATGGTTATTTTAGAAAATTACTGTCATGTACCTCAAATGAAAACTACGGTAATTTACTCATCTCCAGGTACAGATAAATGTGTACTGAAAATTGAGTTGAGTAAAGCAATGATTAGCTGGGATGCACAAAAGCATAAATTACAGATGGGAAAATACTCCATGCTGTAATTCTATTCCCACACTCTCAAAATTTCTGTTCACCAAACTATGCTACGAAGTGCCTCATTTAAAGACCTTCCAGATGATTAAAAACCCACCAATAACATGGTCAGGAAATCAGGATACAGAGTACGGATGAAATCAACAAAAGTGTGTTATAGTTTCCAAACATTGCATGTAACAAATGATGTGGTAAGAAGTCACTCGCACGGGTGAATATACACCAGGGTTGAAATTCGCTATGAAAAAATCATTTGACTTGACCGGGATTTGAACCCGGATCTCCCAATTGCCGGTCAGGTGTGATAACAACCGGCAATTGGGAGATCCGGGTTCGAATCCCGGTCAAGTCAAATGATTTTTTCATAGCGAATTTCAACCCTGGTGTGTGTTATAGTCTTAAAAGGGGATGTTCAACAAAATGGTAGCTAAGAAAATCATGTAGAATTAATTACAGTTGGATGTGCATGTGCAACTTCAGATCATGACAAAATACATTTAAGTAATACCTACAAATTCATAAATCTTTCGAACAAACAAATTTTAAGTTAAAAGGAATCCGTACGATACATTTCTTTCAGTTTATCCTTCCTGGGAACCTTGGGGAGAAACAGTGAATATGATGGTGGTATACAAACTGTAGCATACCTCACAGGATGGAGATATTAATACCGTCTATTGCATAGACTCTCAGGATACACCGAAATTACATTCCCTGAAGGGCTAAGATTTTAAACCTTTCCTCGTTTAAGGTACCACCTCCCCCCCACATTCATCTATCAACCTAAGAGGTCCTCAACCTTTTTTGCACAATTCCTCCCTCTCACCATAGTTCAAAATATCATTCTCCATTCCCAGGAAAGTCTAACTAAAAAAGATGCTGAGGAACTCACTAAAACTTGGTAAATTTTACGCAAATTTTTTATCAGGCAACCGGTTTCAAAAAGTCTCCATAACATTTGCTAAGTTTTGTTAATTCCTAAGCGTTATGGAGAAATTTTACAAAGTTAAGGCTGAAACTATTACTACTATCAAAAAAAAAGATGCTTGCTTAAGAATGTCCATTAGGGCGGCACTTATTTTTCACTATTTAGAAAAGTAACTTTTCTGAGCACTAAAAATGATCGTTTTGGGGTATAATAAACTTATTACATTTTTGTCACTCTAAGCTATTGGGAACCTGTGACCCTTGGGGCCTGAAATACTTCGAAACTAAATATGCATTTATCAAGAGGAAAAAGCTCTCTTCTATGTAAAATGAAATAGTTAAGCCCTGAAGGGCCGACCAAATTTTGCAAGCTTTCATGTATCTTTATGCATTTATAAAATATGGTCTATGCACAGTTCAAGACATCTCCCATAGGATGCCACCCAGCACCACTGTATTAGCCTGCACCATTCCCTTCCCTTCCTAGACTCTACCCCTCTATCCCCACCATGTGCCGGTTTATGGCTCCCTTTGAGGGTGGCTTGAAATGCACAAGACCATGTTTTTAAAATATAGAAAATACACAAAAACTAATGAAATTTTGGCCAAAAGGGCAATACTATTGTATTTTATATAGGAAGAGAGCTTTTCCACCTGAAAAATACATATGTGTTTAGTATCAAAATATTTTGGGCCCTTGGGGCACGGGTTCCCAAAAACTAAGAGTGATGAAAGTGTAACGAATTAATTAGCACTCATAATTAATAAGATCATTTTTAAAGGAGGGAAATATTACTTTTCTAAATTCTAAAAAATAAGAGTCGACCAAATGTATGTGATTATGAATCAATTTTAATGTGACAATTGATGAACTTTATTGAACGCCACAGTCTATACAAGAACAAATAACAAATTCACATATTTTAACCCTTTTAGTGCGGCGGGCCGATATATCAGCTTTGGCATCTCAGGCGTAAAGTGCGGAGAGCCAATATATCGGCTCATAGGCAAAATATTGTTTAACTTTTGCACACAAATATAATTAGAATTATTTTTTGTACAAAGTATAAGCATTTTTTTATTATTACCTAATTCAATACATATGCAATAAGAAAAACTGCACATGGATAATTTAAACTAACTTTATAATATTTATTTTCCTACAGTGATACATTTCATTCTAGTTACCCTCTGCATTTCTCACTAGAACCGCTGGCAGGGGACAGCACTAAGAGGGTTAAATAGTTTACATAGCATCACATGTTGATGAATAGTTATCCCAATACCTTCAACTCCCCTTAAATCACCCACTGATCTACTAGTACATTAGATAGGGAAGGATGGAGGGCTACAGTCAACCAATCTTACGACTGCATGACCAATGAATGAACTACCAGTGTTATTAACAATAAAAATTACCCTAGATGAAAGACAAGAGGAGAAAAATAGTTCTGATTCACATAGTGGAATGAATATTAGAACATTATGTTTAGTTTCGTTATTTTTTTCCTTCATTCCTTTAAATTTTATTCCACATCTTCAGTCTATTTTCTCCTAACTGCTACCTAGATTAAGGGGTAAAAATTTATTTTTCTATTCCCTTTAAGCTGTAATGGCCTAGAGAATATAGTGCTCCACGGCAAGGTCCAGGGCAAAAGACAGCAAGGTCGGCCACCGTTCAGACTGAAAGACTAAATAAAGACACAAATATAAGAGTGAAGCAGTCCACTCAGCCCAAGATAGAGGAAAGTGGCGCCAGCTAGTCCGAAAAACATAAACTTAGTTCATATGGGTCACAACGCTAGATATCGAGCCAATGACTAAGAGAGATTCCCTTTACAACGCATGTAGGGAATCACAAATTAGTAAGTGCAAAAAAGAGCTGGAGAAAACAGATGTTTAACCCTTTCTCTGCTGTGAAAGTAGCAGCTACATTCGCTCAGTTGACTGCTGTGAACGTAGCTCCTACGTTCCATTGGCAAGTGGTCGTTCCTACACATGGCTCCCAACTTTCTCTTTTCCCGCGAAAGCCATTCGCTGAGTTCATTGTTATATATTTACACTGTTTCATAAAAATTGGTCAAGAGTTTCTCTGGATAAGACTTCCCAAATGAGAGACATACTTGCTGTGCTGATGTAGGTGATCGTTCACTCTTTCGCCGCACAGGGGCTGGAAAGTCTCAGCAGTTTGATTGCAGCGAAAGGGTTAATAAAAATCCTTTAAAAATTGAAGAAGCAAACTAATTGAAGACACTCTGTCACAAAACAACCTATGGGAATAATGCTCAAGTGGGCTCACAGCTCCTTATTTTGCATTTTCATCATGTTGTACTTCACAATTACTGCACTAGAAGGGAAATGCACACAGCTAATGACAAAGGAAGAATAACTATGTATCACTTTTTAATTCTAATTAGAGCAATTGAAAAATAACAATAATTAACACATTCACTGCGGCATGGCCCACCGGTGGGTCTCGCATATCCAACAAGCGATGCTGCTGTAAAATTCATTGAATTCTCTTACCTTGCATGAAGTATTGTGAGGTTAGGAATTATGAGAGTAGGAATTGAGAAGGAATGTGATCCACTGGTGGGCCATGATGCCCATTCAAAAGGCTGAGTGTGACCCAACAGTGGACCACGCCACGATGTGAGGGGTCGGGCTTTGATCAGCCCTGCAGTGAACGTGTTAAGGAGAACCATGATCGCATCCCAGGCAGGAGAAATAATTGTGAAGAAAGATCTAGGAAGACCAAGAATGCAATGCTTAAAGAAAATTATTAGGAAGGTCAAAATGAAGAATTAATTAGGAATGCAGCAGCTCATTAGAGAGTGGTAAGGATAGCTGCAAACCTATGTTTGGATTAATGAATGCTGATGATTACAATGATCACGAGATGAGAGAAGAAAATGACACACTATGCTTATCTGAAGACATTACTGTGATAGTAGGGAAGGTGGAAGACAAGCAAGCATCTTTGAACCCGATGGGCAATAATACAGGCAATCCTCGACTTTTGTACAATTCACACATTTGTACGTTCTAAACTGACATCTATAACTTGACTTTCGTACACTAAATTCAGACTTAGGACATTCACAGAACAATATTTTGAACTTCACGTGATGACGCCTACGATTGTGATATTTGGTGAACCAGGCACATGCACAATACGCACAGACAGCGATGCTATCAGTCTTCCGAGGACAGTAAAATTTGTAGAATCTTTGCAACACATAAGTGCACTTGCCTTCCTTTGACTCACAGACCCTCTGCTCGGAAGGTCAAGGACCGCCTGTTTTTTGACATTGGAAAAGCAAACTTTTAGACTTATATCTCATCTTCAACAACGATGATCAAGAGATCAGAGAAGAAAATGACACACTATACTTATCTGAAGACATTACTTTGATAGTAGGGAAGGTGGAAGACCAGCAAGCATCTTTGAACCAGATGGGCAATAATACAGGCAATCCTCGACTTTTGTACAATTCACACATTTGTACGTTCTAAACTGACATCTATAACTTGACTTTCGTACACTAAATTCAGACTTAGGACATTCACAGAACAATATTTTGAACTTCACGTGATGACGCCTACGATTGTGATATTTGGTGAACCAGGCACATGCACAATACGCACAGACAGCGATGCTATCAGTCTTCCGAGGACAGTAAAATTTGTAGAATCTTTGCAACACATAAGTGCACTTGCCTTCCTTTGACTCACAGACCCTCTGCTCGGAAGGTCAAGGACCGCCTGTTTTTTGACATTGGAAAAGCAAACTTTTAGACTTATATCTCATCTTCAACAACGATGATCAAGAGATCAGAGAAGAAAATGACACACTATACTTATCTGAAGACATTACTTTGATAGTAGGGAAGGTGGAAGACCAGCAAGCATCTTTGAACCAGATGGGCAATAATACAGGCAATCCTCGACTTTTGTACAATTCACACATTTGTACGTTCTAAACTGACATCTATAACTTGACTTTCGTACACTAAATTCAGACTTAGGACATTCACAGAACAATATTTTGAACTTCACGTGATGACGCCTACGATTGTGATATTTGGTGAACCAGGCACATGCACAATACGCACAGACAGCGATGATGCAGCTAGTGACATTAACAGCCTTGAAGATGATGAAAAAGTCTTACAGTAAATATCAGCAGATTTGGAGAGCCTTTACTAGAATACAAATATCTTTTCAACTAAGAGGAAAGGAGAGAGGAAGATCCACAACATGTGATGAGCGAATGACCAATGATTTGAGTGGGTGGAGAATAATTCTCGGAAAACATCAGTCGCCTTAAGGCCTCAGTCAGGTATATTTTGTGCTATGGAATGCAGTGTAGCAAAATGTCACTCCCTCTCAGCAGAATGTTTGGAAACTTCTAGAAGTCTCCTCCATCACAAGGACTTCCTGTCCCGCAACATGCAAAGATGCTCAGACTCACAAAGATCAGTAACAAAGCCATTTGAATTCAAGAATAACATCATTTGCACCATTACAAAAAGGTGGGTACATTGGAAAAGAATGGATATCATAGAGGATGGAGGGAGGGTCAAAGGCACACTGAGCACAGTTTCAAAGATATTGGAACTGTAGTATAACCTGGTTAGACACCTGGGAAAAATTTTAGGTCACTTATTTGCTAGAAAAAAGTAAAATCTTTTGATGTTTGGCCAATCGCTCCATCTTTAGGTACCCAATGGCAAAGACAGGATTTCTTTCACTGGCAAGAAACTGCAAAAACATTTGTGTGGAGCTCACTCTATAGATCAAAGCATGGACCATTGGAAAAGATGATCAGAATAGACTAGAAGACTTTGAAACCTGGTGCTGGAGAAGGACGCTGAAGATAAAATTGAATGGACAAAATAAGAAATGATGAAGTTACAGAAGACTGAAAGAGGAAAGGACCAAATGGAGCACAATACAAATAAGAAGAACCAGATGGATTGGAAACCGCCTGAGGCACAATGGGTTTGTGAAGAACATAATTGGCAGTAAAATAGAGGGTTACGTCTCTAGAGGAAGACCCAGGAATAAGTTCACAGACCAATTAAAGGAGAAAGTACATAAGAAAAGATACTAGTAAGTAAGGGAACTAGCATTAGATAGGGAAGGGAGGAGGGCAGCAGCCAACCAATGGATTGAATGACCAAGATAAGTATGAGACTAAGGTGATGATCACCCCCGCAGTTGGAACACATCTATCCTGGTGTAGACACCCATCTCCCTTATCATAAGGTACCAAAGAATTAATAAAATTATGTCTTGTCTAAACACATGCACATACCCATCACGCCGTTCCCTTCCGGGGTAGGCACAGTCAAAATGTTTCACTCATTAATACATAATTGTACACCTAACTCTACTTCAATAATTTCCTCCATACTGACCTATCCTTGCAGACCTCTTTTGCCTCATTTAACCCCATACACGCCCTCCTGTTTTTAAAACTCCTAATATTCCTCCTCCTAAGAATTTCCTCAACCACATTCAACCACAACTTTCTCGAACTATGTACCTCTACCTCTCACACCATTCATTCTACTCTCATATATTTGTTTTGTTATTCGACTCTCATCCATTCTCTCAACATTTAACCCGCATTCATTCATGACCCACTCATTCCTAACCCTATCCATCCTACTTTTCCGCAAATACTCCTCAGATAACTCATGCCCACGGCGTTTAGTCTACTCTTGTGTCTATCCTGACATACCCATGTTTCACTACCATTTAACAAAGTGGGAAGAAGAACACTATTGTACACGGTAATTTTCGCTTCCTTAGACAAGCACTCATTCCTTGATATGCTCCACATGCTACCGACCACTTTCCTGCCAGCATTCACACGTCTCTTTATCTCCTCATCTATTCTTCCACCTTTCGAATACATCTTACCTAAGTACACAAAATCATCCACCTGTTCAATTGCTTCACCATTCGCCCTCATCATACAGTTATTCTCCCCATTCTCTTTATCAAAAACTACTACTTTCGTCTTGCACGCATTTACCTTCAATTCCATTCTCTCTGTTGATTCACAAAACTTATCGAGGAGCTTCTATAAACCCTGCTGACTGTCTGAGATCAAAACAGAATAATCCGCAAATAGATGAACTCGCACGTTTACATTCCCAATCAAAATACCGTCGTTTTCACTACATGCGTCTCTAACACATTTATCCATAAATACATTAAACAGCCATGGAGACATTATGCATCCTTGCTTTACACCCCGATTTATTACAAACCAATCACTCAGAGCCCCGTTAACTCACACTTGCTTTACTATTGTCATACATCACCATCATAACATTCAATAACTGCCCATTCACTCCATAGTCTCTCAAAACCTTCCAAAACATCTTTCTATTTACTCTGTCATATGCCTTCTCTAAATAGACAAACGCACAGTATACTTTCTTTTGGACACTCACACTTTTTCCCATCACTTGCTGAATTGCAAACAGCTGGTCACTACATCCTCTCCCAGGCATAAACCCACACTGCACACCCCATATTCTGTCGGAAGTAATATTCCCCACTCTTTTGATTAATATTTTACTGAATACTTTTCCCGGGATACTCAATAAACTAATGGCCCGATAATTATTTTATTCGGTCTTTCCTCCCTTCCCTTTGTACAACGGAACAGTGATAGCATTTTTCCAATTCGCTGGAACAACAGAAATCTGTAAGCATAAATTGTATAGTTCACGCAGTCTACAAATTAGTAAAATGTCCTATCTGATGACCAGAATCTAGATCTAGAAGTAAAGCACCTATGCAGGGAACAGAATTCAACTGTAAAACCTTCAAAACTCCAAGGAACTGAACCTACGACAGAAAGACCGTACTCCCAATCACTCCATTTATTCAACTGATAGAATGGGGTGGAAAGAGGAAAACTGGGCATAAACCAGAGTTTCAGAGTTTAACCAGAGTGCATTCATCAAAGTTCGAAGAATTCAGCTCATTACAGCTAATTTTACAATACATCAAATTCCAGCAATTCTGCACCTGAGGGCATTTTGTAATGCCGAAATTAGCTTTATGAGAACATGTCAGAAAAACAATGTCAGCAACTTTGAAAGAGAATATTTGTGGGAAGCACAGAGAGGTTTTTCTCCAAATAAATAAGTAAATATAATAATATTAACAGCAAAATAAGAAGTTATAGCTTCTGTCACTTCATGGATTCCACTTGCAATGCTACAAAAAATCAAACTTTTCTCAAATTATAACAGCAAATTCATCTTTCAGGTGTAATATCTGAAGATGTATATTTTCCAAATCAACTACATGCTGAAAATGCAGTTCTTCCCATTTAATATCCAATAGGATTTATCTGGGCTTCCAGATGATTTCTGTGAAGTAACAGGGAGAATGATTTTACAAAGGATACACTAAACTTGTGGTTTTGGACAAGGAGAATGGGAAGAATGCTAGAATAACAGTTTGAATACAAATGGATGACAAAATGTATTATACCTGAATTTTTGAACTAGATGGAAGGTTATATGACCAGATTAAGACTTCCCAATGCGGAAAGGAAATTTTTACACAGTGTGTGAAGCATACTAAGGATCGAAAGTAGGTCTACAGGGCAAAGTGTCGCAGCATACATAATTATTGCCCCACTTGCAATGAAATTCGGCATTACCCTGATAGGCATAGAAGTAGGCTCAATGCAAGGCGTATGGGTACCAGAGAGATGCTTGAAGCAAAAGTAGGGTGGATAGGCTTAACAATGAGTGGGTGAAGAATGTGAAATGGATTCCCTGCAATGAAAAGCTATGAAATGAGCTTTTTTGGTTATTACATGAGAAAGGATGAGAGTTTGAAAAAAAAGAAACATATTTGTGATAGGAGATGGAAAAGTATGAGAGGAGGGGTTCCACTGAAAGAGTCACAGGTGAAAGTGGTGGCATCATTGAGCTCATGAAAGAGCAGAACGAAGAAGAATTCCAAAAATAGGAGAAAATGGTTGAAGGAAGTATGTATCTGCATGGAGGATTACAACGATTGAAATACTATGACTTCTGAGGACATTAAAGAACTACTCGCAGAATGGGACCAGGTTACAAGTATTGAGAATTGCAGAGGAATATTTTTTTTTTGAATTTTTGAATACTTTGAATTTTTGAACAAATTTTTGAATAATTATAAAGATGCTGATTTTATTTCTGACCCTTTAGTGTCCCTAAAAAAGAAAATGTTCGTATTTTTTAATAGAACCTAAACAGTTGTTTTTCTTTTTCCTGATTGATTCATGTATGCATTTATTTATTTTATTGTATTTTTATTATAACACATGTAATTGGGGTTACCTGTATGTGTTAAATAAATTATTATTATTATTATATCCTGACATAGAAATGACTGAACTTTTATTGTGCAACAGAGAAGACAGGATAATTGAAAACTTCAAAAGAATTCATAAAGAGAGAGCGAAACTAACTATCCAACATCAATTTTTCGAGGAAAACTATAATTTTCAATAAACTAATTTGCCCGTATCGTCATATTTTAATATTTAATGTGCCTCCATTAACACTGCAAGAGAAATTATTATTTCACGTTCAAAGTTCAAATTTTTCTTGGCAAAGTTACCATTAAAGTAGTTAAGTCCTCAGTGTTCTTGCATGTTTCTTGTCCTTGTACTCATAATCAGAGTGCAAATGACTCAAAGAAGTTCGTGGGGCCCTAAAGGTGGTCTTTAAGTATCATTGAGTTGATTGTAATGCAGAGATGATGGCATGAGACTAAAAGAAAGATACCAGATAGCCGACGCTGGGTAGTAGGCAGAGGCGTAAAGAGAGTTTAATAATCTATAGTTCACCTTCTCTTCTTAACTTGAAAATATGATAATATGTCAAGCTGCAGAGATTTAGTCGCAGTCAGATGGTGAGTACAGGGGTGAGTTGGTTATTCCTGCATATTAATATTAGGAAATTCGACATGTTGAAAATTTACCATATCCAATATAGTTTAAATTTTGGTAAAATGAAATTTTTAATAATTTGATTCCTGAATATTTCAACCAATACCACATTGTTTACCACTGAATACAATACTGTTGACATAGTTAAACTGATCCCATGGCCGTTAATATGCTGATTCACTTTACCATGGAATTCACATTACATTACCACCTGTGGAACCGAATGTATCTGTTCCACGGGATGGTTTTGCAACATGTTAAGGAGGGGGTCTGCCATATTTGAAATTTTCCAGACCGTAATGTCCAAATTCCATCAATATTGAGGCTCTAAATTCCATGGCCATAAAGAAAAGGGTCCCAGCATGGCAGAATAGTGGCGGATACTGCTCCTTGGTGGTCAGTACTATGGTGTTTTCACCAGCAATGATAGCTACTTTAGCTTCTAAATATAGGTACAGGTGTTTTGGTCCTTTCTTCACCTTTTATTTTCCTTCAGTTGTCCAATGTGTCTTCTGCAACCTTGAAAAGTACAGGCAGAGACTAACGAAAAATAGTCAAGTTTGCAATGTATTTTATCACTGAATAATATTTGACTGCACAGCAAAAGGGTCAAAATAGGGTTTACTCAGAAATTCACAGTAATCAAATCAACTGTAGTAGCCACGATGCTATCACAGTCTTTGCAACCATAAGGTAGAGGGTTTGAATCCATAATAGGTAAGGATGGACCAATACTGATACCGATACGAAATATCGGCCACTATTTATGGTATCGGTAGCATCGGTATCGTCTGTCACGTCAGTGTTTTCCAGATTTTTTTCAATTTTCAGATTTTTACCGGCAATTTGGCCAATTAAATGAGGTGTCAAATTCTAACACTAGAGTGCTCTGGTGCAGAACACCATCAGTGAGTTTCGCACAATGTAAGACAGAGTGCATTTCTATCGATCACCTTTCTTCACCAAACTTTTACAGTGAATTTAGTGTTTCGCCTGTGTAATAATTGTTGTTTTGGTAGTCTGATTTCTTAGTTGATTCAGCCAGCTAACAATGATTGTGGTGGAATATTGTGTTTGTATTACACCTAGAACAAAGTAGTATTGGTATTGGTAATGGTATCAGTCCATCCCTAATAATTGGGCATATATGTCACATTTCTCTTGGGATTCTAGTTTTATATTAGACAATGTGACACAACCTTATCAATTGAGGAAACCTAAACACCACAAACAACAAATATTTAAAGCCTCAAAAAAGTAAAAAAATATAATAATCAGACAACATTCCTTTCATTCACACAGACCACTTAGAGGTAAAAATACATAAATATTTTATGCATAAAGAAGAAAGAAAAGGATAGGTATCACATACATTGATTAACACAATGGTGAAGTGAAGATGGAACTATGGCTAACTCCCAAGTGAAAATAATTTGACTTAATTTTGAAGCAAACCATGGTAATGATAACACGTAACTTTGTGATTCCACTTCGAATGACCCGGGTCGTTCCAAATAAAGATATGTGGAATCACAAATATACGTGTTATCATTATAATGTTAACAAATTCCACCTTACCACCAAGTTATGCCTTGAACTACCAATTATATCAAACCATGGTAGTCAGAAAATGTTCCACCTTCATACAACAATTGTGTTTGTCAATGTACTACCAGGAGCAAAAAATGTTTTGAACCATTGAGGGAGGAGGGCAAGCATTTTGGTGTCCCCTAAACAGAATGGTGCAACCCCCCTTCTTCAAGAAAATTAGACCAAGCTTTAAAACAATCCTTCAAAAATTTTGAAATTCATTATTTTCAACCAGGCATTAAGGTTAAGCCTGAATCACACGGTCATTTTTTCCGTCCCTTATAAGGGATAGCTCCAATGATAGCTTTTTAGGGACCGTGACAATGATAGCTCGAGCTATCATTTTCTGAATCACACGGTCATTTTGGCCGTCCCTTTTTCCATCATTTTTTCCATCCCTTTTCGCATAATTTCTATGTTAACTACTCTCATTCCATTGAAAGCCTAACGTGGCCTTAGAGTCGCTCTTTGCGGCCGAGCACTCTGATTGGCTAAATGGTGGAGTCAGCAATGCCTCCAGGGACGGAAAAAGGGACGTGCCCAGGGATGGAAAAAGCTATAGGGATCCCTATCGCTGGAGCCATCCCTGACTTTGTTCGAGTCACACGATCATTTTCGAGCGATCATTGGAGCTATCCCTTAAAAGGGACGGAAAAAATGATCGTGTGATTCAGGCATTACACACTTCAGTTCTTGCAAGAATCAAAACCCTGAAGAGCCAGCTACAGTGCCTTATGCACCCTCTTCATGATACATTTAGGTGCCCTCTGCATCATTTTAAGGTTAAGGGTGGGGTAAGGAACCCTATCCACCCACCTATCTCATTATTACACCACTGTGAGTTGCCTATTCCTCCTCCTTCTCACATAACAGAATATGAATAATTATAATATTACGATGATTTAACAGATTTAAGCTACAATTTTGTTACCCTATTATCCTAATTTAGAGGGAATGGTAGCCCTTTTTTAAAGTATTTTACCAGTTAAGGTAGGTTTTGTTGAATGTCAGAGAATTTCTTCCCGGTTTTCCACACTTTCAAGGGTCTATCCTGCTCTAGTATGTATTTCTCTCAAGACTCTGGTCTTATATTTGACAATGTGATGTAACTTTACCAATCGGGGAACCAAAACACCCCAAACAACTAGTAACCCCCAAACAACTTAAACCCTCAAGAAAAGTAAAAAATATATAATTATCCCATCTCCCCATCTTCCACTGAGGTAACACTTTTCTGTCTCAGCATACGAAATGAATGGTAGCCCTAAGTATACATTTTTAAGAATTGTTTTCCACATCAAATTTACCTGAACAAGAAGGGCACGCAGCCTTCCTCCTGAGTCACCATCCAGAAGACCTTCCACAGGGCAGTTTTCGGTATCATGCTCCCCCACATCCCCTGCTCCTTCATCTCATCGTCACCCGCCGTCACGCCCTCGTCAGCTGCTCTCGAACCATCGGCCCTACCGCCAGCCGCCGCCTTTCTCCGGCCTTTCCTCGTGCCACCCCCGCCGCCTCGACCCCTGCCCGAGTGAGGCGCGGAGCCCCCGCCGGGGGAAGCCTTCCGGATACGGAGCTTGATGCCGTTCTGCCCCGGCGAGATCTGACTACGGTAGGTGACTCCGGGATGCGGTTTACTCCGAACCCTTTGGTTTTCCGGGGATGGCGATGTGGCCTCCCTCTTCCGCCGCCTGCCGCGTCGTCGGCGCGTAGGTCTTTCGGCGACCGCCGTCAATCGTCCCATCTCACCTTCTTCCACTGAGGTAACACCGAGCGGCGGGGAACAAAGGATACAGGTACAGTTCTCATCGCGGTGAGAACTTTGGCTGCACTTTGAAAACGACGCACTTCCTTCTTCGGTCACCTCGGCTTCCCCAGGTGGGGACCCTAATGGGGGTTCCGGCGCCCCAGCGACCTCGACTGTAGAAGTCACTTCGGGGCTATCCCCTGCACCCGTATGTCTAGCGGAGGAACCGCTAGATAAGGAGACGCGCTGATCAGTATCTGTTTCACTTTCACTCCTTTTCGACATTTCAGCTTCCTGCTGAGATTGCTCCACTAGCATGCTGTCCAGGCTAAATGACTTATCGCTTCGACCCATTTGTTCCAAACTACATTCACTGGGACTAACAATACTTAGAGGCTCACCACTTTGTGGTGGGGTCCCGCTTCCCCATGAGATGCAGTTCACTTGCACGTCATAGTTTGAAACTCCACTTGGGCTAACTTGAACCATTGGGTTTATCGAAGGCTTCAAGGGAGGGCTAGTGTGTGAAAGGGTGGCCATGGTTGGCACCTCGATCGGTATTACTGTCCCTTCACTTTCATCCATTTTAAAAAATATTTAAAGAAGTTTCAAATTTCTACATTCTCTCAACAATAATATCTCGATCACGATATTCTAAGGTTATTCACATTTCCCGACATATTTTGAAAATGTAATTCAATTTTTGTTGAAAAGTGTGTGAGTTGGGACCTTGGCCCAGCATCTTTCCGACACAAACACTCCTCTTTGGTAATTGGCGCCCAACGTCAACAAACACAACACTAATGACAGATGCCATAAACATTATGCATTATATTTCCTTAACTTCCTTCCAAGGACAACGATGTCATCACTTACAGTTGTAAAGGAAGATATTACTCCGCTAAGAAAAGAAAATGGGTTATAATTCCAATTAATATGTTTATGAAAAGAGACCTACGCCTTCTATCAAATATTTTTATTTACGATTCGCAGCTGTCTAACTCCCCAAGACGCTTACCTTTAATTTAAACGCTGTTTTCCACAGTTTACTCAAATCGAGTGATTCATGTCGGCTGCTTCACATTTAAGTCAAAATAATCACTACCCTGGTTCACTGAAAACACCAAACGAACGGATAATACCATTCTCATTTCGGGAGGTTGACTTTTCTTGTGCCACTGACCTTATGTATATCCCTGCCGGAAGCGCATTTAGAGAATCGAAATGTTACCGTAACGGGGCGCCATCTCTGCCAATGTCAAACCGTCGTCGTTGTCCTACTGATCAGTAGATGGCAGTAAAGTCCAAAGAAGTTCAACGTCAATTTTTAAGTTGTCGACGCAAAATAATAGCTTGAATGCTGAATATAGTTACCAGAGGCGCGAATTAAATGCAATTTGTATAATACCGCGTAGCTTATCTGTTTCATATTGGACCACTAGTAGGGCTATTTCTTTTTTACTTGGCAAGCACACAAGATATCTGACGTAATCTCTATGAATAAAGATGCGTCCCATATTTGTTTACTGTTTGCTACGTTATCGATAGTCCTAGCATCATGTCTATCGTCGTTCTTTGATTTAATATGTTGGGTATTAACATCCAATAACCTGTGTATCGTAATTTCATCCTCTCCAGACGCGTATTTCAACCCTCATTTGTTAGAAAACAGTAAAAACAACCGAACATCACATAAACATACAGGGCGCAAAAGACCTTTGCTTGTGTATTTTAAGTGAATTGTGTGCAACTCTTCGAAACCAGGGAAACAGTACATTGCAAGTCATACCAATGGGTCACTCTGGAAAAGCAATGGTGAGGTACGTAATTACCTAATGCATATTTGAGTAATTGTCATATGTTCTTTAAAAAATCCCGTAGTCGGTCCTCTCCATAAGCCAGTAAACTCATTTATTTCCTCCTGATAGCGAAGGTTTGTTGTATTGTTAATCTGGGTTGACCTTCCTTATATTTCACCGTATTATGTAGTATATTGTGTGTGTCGTGAAAGTTCGACGTTTAAATGTAATGCGCGCGTAGATTTAACGTTGTGACTTCCTGTTTACGCTAAGTGATTTAGAACATTCATGGGTAATTTTGCGCGCAAAGACCTGCCCTTTAGTTAAGGGTGTGATCAGATAGTTCAGAGCTATTGTCCGTAGTATATCATATTACGGCTTGGAACGTCCACGGGCTTTCGTTGCTCTGGAAACCGATTTTAAGGAACATTTGCATCTTTTTTCTCTTATGGCGATCAATTATTCCTTCGCACTTTTTTGTGGTGTTTAGTGGTGAATTGTAATGACTTCTCTGCTACATTGTGAGGCTATGCTTTGCCATGGTGGAAAGAAGTCTCGGTCTGCCCACAGTTGACCCATTTCTTTGGAGGTAAAATTCACCGATAAATAAGTGTTTATGTGATCTGTGTAAATATTATACACGCCTCCATTCTAGCAAATAATTCGCCAATCAGTTGTATGATGATAGAAGCATTGCCTTAAGCCTATACGTATCAACCGGTACTCAATGACTACAAGGTTCTTCACATTTTTCTTTTCAAGGCGTTCTCCCTAGTCGACGCATGTTTTTATGAATGTCAACGTTTCCTTGTGTAGCTAAGAGTGGCATTCTCATAGTGTTATTTCTTGTAAGTCAATAGTTTATTACTCACCATTAAGTGCGTTTCTAATGTTAGTCACATTGTGACATCCAGTGTGAGAATGTGTCGTTGAACTGTGAAGTGATTTTTTACGGTGACAGAAATTTTCCGATTTTTCGAGTGTTAATTTCTGCTATTTATATAAGGTCAGTTTAAGCTTTGCGACTTCCAATGTCATCGTGACATTGGAAGTTCGTAATGTCATATTGACGGTTAGAGTTATTGACATGCCACCCGATCATTTCTATTGTGATGACGGAGAATACCATGCTAGCAGGGTTATTAATTTACGTCTAGAGCTAATAAAATTGGAAATGTTTGCGTTTTTACAACCGTTTAGTCTATGACTACATCCAATGATAAAGAGTGCGTCCATTACGTCCATATCAAAAAAACCATCCGGTCACCCGTAATTTGTATTTGCGTGCAGTTTTGTCGAAAATTGCGGGGTTATCCACAAATCCCTACATGACCTAACCTGAATTTTGAATTAATTTCATCTACTTATAGACTTAAATCCCTGGATACGTTCTTTAAACGTTTAATGATATAGCGGTGGTAAATAGGAGTGGTTTCTCGTTCAAATTTCTTTATTATAGCTGTTAAATGCATTTAAAGTTTAATTCCAACTATCTAGTATCTTTTGAGCTTAAAATAGCATATATTTGCGGATGAACCACCTAAGAAGTGAGGTATTTCCAAGTGAATAGTTGAGAGAATAAATCTTCGTTTTAGCCGGAGAACCGCTAGTCTTTCATAATTTTGTCATGATTTCCGTGTGCATATTTTTTTTTCATAAGTTGAGTTAATCGGAAGTTATGAGTGGTAGTTAATAAAATTGACTCTGGAAAATTAACATCAATCGTGTTCCACCCTCTTGTTCATTTATAATATCGACCGGAAATATGAAAAAAATACGTATTGATCTCCGTAACCGCTGTCAATAGCTGGTGATATGAAAGTGAAAAGTGATTGCAGGCTCAGTTGACGGTACTGTGTGCTCCAGGGGAAACGAAACGGTGGACACGATGATTGAGAGATGAGTACGGTCGCAGCGACTTTCGCAGTTACCGCGCGATACTATAAACGCGGCGCCCTGCCTTCCTCAGTGCGAGCGTGTCGGCTATGTAAGAAATAATTTTTTTTAGTATTCTTCCAGTAATTGATAGGTTTTGTTGAAAGTTAGAGGAACTCCTCCCGGTTTTCTACTCTTTCAAGGTCCTGTCTGTCATTGGTATTTCTTTTTCCGCGTCTGTATATAATCTACCCTTCTTCATCCCATCCGTAAAACTTATTCTCTTTCTTCCCCTTCCCCGCTTGTCCAACATCCTTCCCTCAATCACAGTCTTGGGCAACCTGTCGCCACTTATGCTTTCCTCCAGTCACCTTCCGTGCCTATCCCGCATTTCACTCTTAGTTTCCTTTCCTCGCCCACCATACTGAGTTCAACCTCGTTCGTCTTTCTTTCCGTCCAATGCACCTCCGCACCCACATCTCATTCGCCTGTAGACTATTCACATCCTACCTTCTTGGGGTCCAAGTTTCCGCGGCATACAACGCCACGCTCCATATTAAGCTCTTCTCCAGCCTCTTCTCATTCTTATCCAATGTCTCCGTAATCAGCCCCCTTCTGTTGCTTAACTCTGCCTTGGCTAACACTCTTCTCCTCCTTATGTCTTTACTACGATGCCCATGTCCTTACGCCGTACCACCCATGTAATTAAAATGCTCTTCCTTATATGATTTGTTCTCCGCCTTTTTTACCAGTCTCATCGTGAAGAAAAAAGCCCATCTCTTGTCGTAAATACGTGTTGAAATCTGAATTATGTTTTACTGCGACCGTTACCGTTTTTAGTCCTGTGGGACGGAAAACACCATCGGGAAGTACCGAGAATTCTGTTGCGTTGTTGAATGCTGTTGTTGAAGTCGTAAGGGCTAGCGCTTGGGGTCAACCAATTAAATAAATAACCAGGGTGTTCTTCATCTAGGAGAGATTTTTGAAAAACTGATCGCATTTTTTTCTTCTATCGTGAAGTATTAAGGCAGGGATTGTGTTTCATGTCAATCATGCAATTCATTATGTTATCGCCCGTAAAATATCAGCGAAGCATGGTTTGAGGACCAGCGCGAGAGGTCCATTAATTGAATAGATTACGTGGACAACTATAATTTTATCATAGATAAACAAAAAAGAAGACCTAATGTAGTCCATCCTCCGGGAATATTTTATCGTGGAATCCTCTTAATTGCCTTTTATGCAATTCATTATGTCACCATCGGAAAAAAATTCGATGAACCACTCGTGATGAATAGCTCACCCGATCCATCAGTTGCATGAATAATTGGGATAGCCTTGGTCTAGGGTAGTAATTAAAGGAAAGACTTATCGCATCTTGCTGCTCTTCATGAAAAAGTAAAATGGAGTCATTGTCATCCTTGCCTTTTATAAATTTCATTACTTTGCTTCCAGAAAAAAATCGACAAAGTCGGTCGTGAGAACTAGCTCTATGGGTCCATTAACTGAATAAATTATTGGGATAGACCATAGTTGAGAAGGTAGAGTTAAAAGAGACACCTTTCTTTGAGAAACTAGATCTTATATAATAAATATCTTGGAATGACCTTAACTTCTGATATATCGTGGGGAACTCACAAAACATATGCGGCACAGCATTAAAGAAACTAGGTTTTGTTAAGCGTATAATAGGGAGGTACTCGGATGAAACAGTGAAAGAGAGATGCTAATTCATTCTGGTTAGGCCACACTTCGAATACGCCGCGAGCATTTTGGACCCTGGTCATAAAGATCAATTATTCATTCAAAAATTCAATCAAAGATTATAAAAAAAAAATACAAAGGAAAGCATCGCGCTGTGTTTAAAAACTGCTACGAGCGTACATAAAGTGTCTCACAATTATAAAGGGATTTAAGGTGCGAGCCTCCAGAGACTCTGAGGCTACACGCTAGGCTTAGGTTGTTTGATAAATTCAGAACTTATGTTTTTCAGAGCGACACAGGGAATATTATCACGACTCCTCACTACATCTCTAGGTCTGACAGAAGCGATAAAATAAGAGAGGTACACTGCCGAACAGATAGGTACAAAAACTCGTTCTTTCCTCGCATAATTAACGATCACGATAAAAACTGAACTCCACTAAATACATTCCTATAATGCATGTCTCCATTTCACCTCCCAACAACTTACATCTTTACACGGCTGGTGACCTAACTCCCCCTGCCACACGCCCATGCGGCGGCTCGCAGGGTATTATGTAGATGTCGATATATAATTCTTTAAAATGAGACAAAATTCATTTTTGTAGGTGATGTGATATCTTGCTCAAACCACCTTAATATCGAAATGCTGTTTTTGCTAATGTTGCCTATTCGCAGGGTCAGCAAAATAGAATACCTTATGAATGACAAGGGTGGCGGAACCTAAAGATGAGTCATCCTTGACCCTAGTTTTTTATTTCAGTCGATTCTTACCATGGAATAGGATCCATTATCTTTATTTTTCAATATTTTCTCATGTTTCGTTTACTTTACAGTTCCACAATTGAGTTTTCGGGTGCTTGAATTTACGTTATTCATTCCGTTTTGATGTAGATGAAATATTTTTTTAAATATTATAATAATAATAACTTTATTTTACAAATAGCTTACAAGCTGCAGTTTCCCTTTGGATGGGTTACAAAAAATATTACAAATTACACTTTTACAAATATACTTTCATTTTCTGGTCATTATGGTTGATTTTATCCAGCATGGTCCTGCTAAGCTGGAGCTTATCAGCAGGTTCCAAGTTTACAAAGTTTTGGTGCAATCACAAAGAAAATTATATTCTATCAATAATGAAAAAAAAATAATAGTGCAGTTGAGGTCCTGCTAAGCCAAAGCGGCTTGTCAGCAGGTGCCTTTAGTTAAAAAATATTTTTTTTTGCTGTGCAGCGTTTTGGACAATTAAGAGCTTAACAATGTTAGCCTATGAGCCACTCTTTTAGTGATTTTTTAAGAACAGATATGCTATTAATATCATGCAAGCACCATGCACCTCTTGCCATGGAGGTTAAAATACTTAGGTACAACCAACCTTTCGTGCAAAATGTGTGCATTTACCGAACTCATTAAGAATATGTTATACGTAATCAATACGGCTTGGTTGTTTCTTTGTCTTTTTTGCTCTAAAATTTCATTTAAATGCTGCCTGAACAAGTGTCAGTTCTGATTTTTTCAATAATGCCAGGTTGTAATTCCTCTGGTTAAAGAAGTGCCTAGTCGAAAGGGAATTTCTTATGAAAACGTATAAATTGTTATTTCATTGAAAACATTTTCAAGTTCTTCAGAGAATGGTCTTTCTTGATTTTTCCCCATGAATTAGCACTTTTATTCTTTGTGCACTAAAGGAAAATTCTGATATTTATTTCAGTCTTTCCAAACTGTAATTTTTAGTCTGAATTCATTGAGCTTTCGAGGGATAATTTCTCTCGGAATCGTTGAAATATTCAACACCATTTATAAATTTGCTAGTAAGTAATTCGGTGATGAGTTTTTCGGATGTTTTTTGTATGTCATTTGGATTTTCTGGTTAATATTTACTCATAGGATTACTTAAGTTTTCCTTTTTCAGCTTCTCATAACGTCATTACCGGAAAGATTTCGCATGGAATAGGTGCCCTTTCTCGCACTTTAGTCCTTCAGTCAGGGGTCGGTGAGGCCAAGTGGGGCAAGTAATATTTCGTTTGTTGTCAAGAGAGTTTGACCAGGATATCGCCACTCATAAAATTCAATGAATTTGGCATTTGAATTCACTTTGAAGGAAAAGATCGCTCATTTGTAAAAATGCTAAAAAAATATCATCCACTTAAAGCTCTCTATTTGTAGAGATTTCCCAAAAACGTGGGTTCCGTTATTTATTGGATATTTTATGGCTGTACGCAAAATGAGGAAGTTGTGACTTAGCAGATCACGTAATTAATGAAACTATGATCCTTTCGTATGATTTGTCTATTATAAAAGAAATAAATGTATTACTCACGGTTATTTTACTCTCGGAACCACAAGAAAACCTGTGATGATGAAGGTGCTACTGGTATAAGTGTAAGGAGAGTCCGAGCTTCGAGTGAACATGTTTTGTTTATCTCTGCAAATATTAAGTTTTAGGGACTATGCTTTCGCGTCATAGTATTTCTGTACTTACATCATGCTTCTAACAACCACTTGCCTTTAAAAGTGAAATTCAAATATGTTCTCTTAGAAGACCGGAGGGGTATACCTCTCTAACTACCGTAATCAGGCTAAATTATGTGCGTTTTCCTACCTCAGTACCTAGCAATGAAAATTCTGCATTCTAATATCATCTACTGCCAATTGGGGGTTAAAAAATTTCACAGCTCCGATCTCATTTCACCTTTTTCCATAAATATTTTCTGCTCTAAATTTCAACTCCCTTCTCTTTTTTGATAGATCGATATATATGCCATTTACAACAAGTAATTACAAATGGAATTGCCTCTCTTGTCTTTTTATCTCTGTTCCCTTCGCTGACAAATGTAAATTTTGTGTTGATCATATGCAATTTCCGGCCTCAGATCGCAATTTGTCATTTCGATTTATTATTTACGAGTTCGATCCCGAGATGTGGTATCGTTTTCGGTTTCAACGGTATTCTTTTATTTTTCGTTAATTTTGTTGTGAAAGATTTGTCATTTTCGATTCGATCATTCTTCACATTTTTTAATGTTTCTGAAGTGAAATTATAGCTTCAAGTCTTATTTTTTACGCATTGTTAGTTTTTTCCGTCTCAATAAGTCCTTGTGTGTCCGTGACTTGTTTCATTTCTAATTTATTCTCGTATTGTCATCATTAGCCATAATGATGATAATACGAGAACAATTTTTATTGTTCCTCAAAGCAATTTTTTTAAATCGAACATTAATTCGTAAAACTGTGCTCCACATTTAAATTTGTTTCACCACGCTTTCGGGAAAATATTGCCGGACGTGGTAAATAATTCTGCGAGGGAAAGTCGTGAAACGAATCACTCACAGCAAAGTATTGGTTAGAATATCAATGCAGGCAAAATACTGAATTTGTTATCTTTGCTAGGAAGTAATTCGGTGATGAGTTTTTCGGATGTTTTTTGTATGTCATTTGGAGTTTCTGGTTAATATTAACTCATAGGATTACTTAAGTTTTCCTTTTTCAGCTTCTCATAACGTCATTACCGGAAAGATTTCGCATGGAATAGGTGCCCTTTCTCGCACTTTAGTCCTTCAGTCAGGGGTCGGTGAGGCCAAGTGGGGCAAGTAATATTTCGTTTGTTGTCAAGAGAGTTTTAGTATCTCTTAATTCACAGGTAACCTGTAGAGGTCGACCCACTATTCACTACCAGTTGCAATTACTCGGTAGCGGCAAGAACAATCTTACCCGATATTGCGACTACATGATTTTTTGTTGTTTAATTTTAAGTTTAGATTTTGCAATATCTGTGATCCTTTGTTGTTAACGATTCCGGTCTGCTATTTTCGTTCCGTTTTATATGTGGTTGGTTTTGACGAAGCATTTATCACATGTATTGTTTTTTCTCCCATTTCTTTCGTGTTATTTCTTGCCTCTATTTTTTTAAAATCTCCACTGCCCCGAATACATTTGGCCAATTTATTTCGGGTGAAAATGATCATTTATCTACATTTTAATGTATTACGTTGTCTTTAATGCCTTTGACTTTGGTGAAAGTTGTCGTAATTGCTGCGAATGCAGCAGTATTTGATTCATTTGGAGTATCTTGCAAAAATGTGTTCCCCACTCCTACTATTTTACGTCTTCTGGAAAATTGTTCTGCTTAACGTTTCAAAATACTTCCATTGCGTCCAGTAGTGTTGACGGAAACCTGGCATATCGAGTCATAGGCTTGATAATCGACGCCGACGCCTGATTGTGAATCGAAGTCTGGATTTTTATCTTTTCCATCCGGGAAGTAATAACGCGGTTTTCGCATGCTGCTGAATTTTGAAGCCGGGAAATGAAATATTTTACTTGACGGTAAAAATAAACTTATGGTTCCATATATTGTTTTCTTTAATTAACATATTTATGAATCATTTATCGCGGTTACTTATAATCGAAGTCATTTGCATCATGATTGACGATATAGAGGCAAATAAAATGAATGAAAATTAGGAAGAATACAGTGGAGTGAATGGCGTTAGAGGGACGGTTGAATGGCCAAAGTCATGGAAAAATGTGGCGAAATAGGCTACCGAAAAAAAGAGAAAGTCGTTAATATTTAGAGCAGTAATTATTTTATTGTAAAAGGTGAAATGAGATCGGAGCTGTGAAATTTTTCAACCCCCAAGTGGTAATAGATGATATTAGAAAGCAAATTTTTCATTGCTAGATAATGAGGTAGGAAAACGTGCATAATTTAGTCTGATTAAGGTAGTTAAAGTGATATATCCCGTGGTCGTTTAAGATAACATATTCGAATTTTACTTTTAAAGGCAAGTGGTTGTTCGAAGCATGATTAACGCCGAGTCTGTTAAGTACTTAGGGATCACAATTACTCACGACATATCTTTGGGGAAACATATTCGAGAAATATGCAGTCAAGCATACAGGAAGCTAGGCTTTACCGAGAATACTCGGAACATGTGATGAGATAGTGAAAGAACGTTGTTATTTTTCAATCGTTAGGTCTCATCTAGAATATACTGCCAGTATACCTATGGGATCCATATGAAGCGGGGTTGATATCGGAATTAGATCGCGTGCAGCGAAGAGGAGCTAGGTTTGTAAAACGATGCTACGATAAGTTTAGTAGTGTGTCTGGATTGTTAGAATTATATTATATATATATATATAAATAATTGGGATAGGAATCACTATCACAGCGTAGATTAAATTATAGGCTTAATCTCTTAGCTAAATTTCAGGAAAAAAATTTTTCTGTCGACGTAAAAAACATACTATTAACCCCTTCGTTCTACGGCAGTATAGATCACGCCAATAAAATTAGAGAGATAGATTGTAGAACCGATAGGTATAAAATGTCATTTTTTCCGCGTACCATTTGGGACCATAACAGCTATGATCATCGTCATGAATAGTGCGAATAGTGAGATTAGCTAGATTGTACATCTTTCTCTTTATATTCTCTACGTTCTTATTTATGCATGATGTAAATATTGATGTTCTCATTAATGCATGATATTTTGAATCTGTAGTAGTAGTCTTTGTATCCCGTGCATGTCGGAACAATAGACGATGGAATGTTTCTGGTTAGTAGATTGGTTAGGTTAGTTGAATGGCTGGTTAGTAGATTGTTAATTGGCGCGTTGCATGTGTGGTACGCTGGTTTCAATGTAGTTTCGGTGTTCTGCCGTATAATTCATGCATGCCTGTTGTGGAAGCACCCCTGGCCACACACCCTTTGGGTTGCTTGCAGGGTATGAGGTAGATGTAAATGATGTAAGTTTCACGCAAATTTGTACATAAATAAGAATCACTTCAACCACCTTAAGGTAGTCCGAGTGATGTCATTTCACCTAGAAATCAATGAATTAGGTCTCATTGTTAAGAAAATTATCTCACCCTTCCAAAGATATCAAAATATCAGCTCCTTACCGAACTGCCTTTCGATGTTTTTGACGAAAAATACCAACTCTTTTACATGGGGAATGGTACGAGTATGCACTCCATAAAAAAACTTATTTTTTAAAAATGAGGAATCTCTGACACCATGACCTCGTCAAAAAATTTAGCTTGTAGTTTGTATGTTTTCTCAACAATTTTTGAATAAACATCATACTGAATAAATAATTCTCGGGCTTCTAGCCGAGTAAGAACTTTTGTGGCTGACGTTTCGATGGATAACACTTCCATCGTCCTCAGAGCAGTAATGAAATGCAGGCCTTCCTTCCTGCGTTTATATAGCCGCTTAATCTGGGGGACATTGTTGTCTCCTTCTTTCCGTTATTTTTTGAAATAACGGTCTCCATTCCCTGCTTAGTATGTACCCAGAGTCGCGATTGAAGTTGTTCTTCTCCAGCCTGATCTCAATGGCTTCTTTAAGGAGACGATCCCAATACATATGGGTCTTAGAGAGTACTTGAGCTTCATCAAAGGAGATGATATGATCTTCTGATAAGCTATGCTCAGCCAGGGCAGATTTCTCCGGGTGGAAAATCCTAATACACCTCCTGTGCTCTTTTATTCGGGTCTCTATCGTGCGCCCGGTCTCTCCAATATATACTTTCCCGCATTGACATGGGATACGGTAAACTCCAGGTGTTCTGAGTCCCAATTCGTCCTTCACATGCACTAAATCCCCACGCAGTTTTTTCGGTGGTTTGTGGATCGTACAAACATCATACTGTCACCGCAGTAATTTCTGCAGGATGAAGAAAAACCTTCCGGGTTGAAGGAGTTTTAAATGTACCGCACGAAAAAAAATGAGTCGAGTCAAAGACTTATTTAGACATTTTCATTCAATGACTTAGAATTTCAGTCGCATAAAACTACATTATTTCATCAATAATAGTGCAATTCACGTGTCCCACAGCTGGTAAAAGTAAAACCTATAATTCGAATGTGGTATCTATTATGACTAGAGAACTATCTCTCTCAAAGTACCTTAAGTCTCCAAATATTCCTCCTCTTTCGCCTCTTTCAACTTCGGTAGCCTTTTTGACAAAAAGACACGTATTTACGTGCGGTCTTCGCATTAATTTCGATATCCGCGACATGATCACAATTCATAACAATGCTTTAATTAGGATGAAAATTTTAAAATACAATTCTTGCACCAATTACGTTAAAACATGTATTATTATTTCCACCGCATGTATGGAAACACGGGAAGAGTGGTTCTCGAATTTTTTGGACCTGAAAAGTTATTAGAATGTACACTCGATGACTCACGATTAGCACTCTAACCACTCAAAGAATAGGAGAGCGTGTGTGAAGCAGTGAATTAGCGTAAAGCCCGTTTTACACAGTGCACGAACTTGCATAATTTTAAACGGCATTTTTTCTCAAATGGTGTGCAATAGCAATTGAAGATTGAGCAAGGACTATTTTGCTATCTCGCGTTCATGCATTCGCGCATGCATTCTTGCAGATCACCACTGCACATGATGCACTAGGTTGACGGGAACTACAGAGAGAAAGGTTGTACTCACGCTTTGACCAGAATTGGTCCGAATTGACCCTCCATGGGTCCGGTGATCCCTGACTCGAGGACGTACTTCGGCAGACCGCACAACGTCAACCCATAAAGTGAGTCAGAGAGACACCTAATCCCAAATATTTAAATATTTGGGCAACGGGCTCTCTCGGTTCGTAAAGATGTGCGGTAGGTTTTTGCGAAAGCAAAACCGACGGTCACTCGTCTCTGTTGTTTGAGGTTTTGAACTAATACGAGCACTTCGGGGAGGCGGAGGCCCAATTGAGGTCCTTTTGACCTCAATCCGCCTCATTGTTGTCGGCCTCGAAGGGGCTGTAATTTTGCTAACCTTCCCTTCCCATCCTTTCCTCCCACCTCTTCCTTGCCCCCGGGTATAAGCGAAAGCTTGCAGACCGGGGCGGAAGTTGGAATCCTGCGGCGTGAGCCGAAACACCTGTACATGATGCAATTTGAAATGCACGTTCGCACGTACATCAGCTTATGCAGTCACGTGCCCTGTGTAATAGGTGCATAAGTGAAGCTAAAGAGGCATGCGAGGATAAGCATCTAGGAATAAATTGTTGAATTGGCGGGAAAGTTCAAATGAAAGTTTTTTAGGCCTGACAGTATTAACTAAGTTCTCTTACGCACGCTTTCTTTGAAAAGGAATTGCGTGAATGTATGTATTGGTAGGTATCGAAAGTCTTTTACCAGAAGGAGCCACCAGGGCAGGGGAAGAAACTTCGTCTGTAAGAACTAACCAGGCGACGGGAATCTTGTATTACGAACTACCACGATCATGTTGTTATAACCTTAAAGATAGCTGTTGGTAATATTCGTTGAGGTAAATGGAGAGGGCGTTACATCATCCAACTGTAGCCAGATTGGCGAAATAACAACCATTAAGCTTGGTTTTCATCCCGAGTCGGTTTCATCAAATGGGACGTGGGTTTTTGCATCAGTTTTTACCACGATCAATCATGTATTTTTTTAAAAACTGACGATAATCATTACCTACATCCCCGTTGAGCCAACTCCAGCACCAACTCCCGGGCAGGGCCCGGGCCAGACTCCTTGTTGTTAAATAAGTTACGAAACTAGTAGATGTGTTCCTGAACCCGAATATTTTGATGAGATCTGTAACTTCATGGATCTCGTGTTGATTTCACGACTAAATTTTCTTGCAACCGGTCATAAGCCGGCGAGTTTTGTTAATGGGCAGGAGGCCGTTACAACGCTCTGTGGTCGATGGCTATTGAAACGTTGGCAGCCGCCAGACTCCTTACCCGTTGGAAATCCCGTGAAGGATTTACGTTCGTCACAGGCCGGGAATATACCTTATCTTTCATCTAACGTAATGCTGGAACAGCCCCTATCCTACCGACAGACTAGTGTATTATGCTAAACTCAGCTCAGACGTATAGTTATCAAGAAGCTCAGGAAAAGGCTACGTCGTCTTTTGGTTAACGTTTGACAGTCACTACGTTTACCAATTGATCTCAGATCGATGTGACCGGATCAGCTCGGTATGGTAAACGCAACGGGCTACTACTTCTAGCCTACTAATAGTGGGATCGATCTGAGAAGCGGTTCGATTCGGCCCGATTTCTCAGCCCGTCTAAGATTTCAGATCGATCTGAACCACCGGGTCATCGGTTCAGATCGATCAGAAAGTGGGCCGAATCGAACGGCTTCTCAGATCGATCCCACTATTAGTACGCTAGTAGTAGTAGCCCGTTGTTTAACATACCAAGCTGATCCGGTCGGATCGATCTGAGATCGATTGGTAAACGTAGTGTTAGAAAACAAAACGAGAATAGGCTGCAGACATTTAAGGAGTGGTTGGTGGAGGAGAACGGAGAAAGAACGATGGACGGAGGAGAAGATAAACCAGGAAGGGCTACATAAAATGGGAGAACAGAGGAAACTTCTGGAGGGAATTAGGAGGTGGAGTAGGAAGCTGGAAGATCTAATAAGGGTAAAAGAGTTGCTGAAGGCCGTGATAGAGAGGAGGATACTGGGTAATCGGGGAAGGATAAGAAAATTAGTAGCGTCGTGGAAGGAATGATATTGCCTTTCTGATAATGGAGAAACTTTCCAGGCGACATAAAATTTCCAGCATTTCCTGCAAATTTCGGATAAGCGGCGTCATTTCAAAGCCGCACACCGCTGCTGAGGAGTTATTTAACTATTTTCATGAATATATAATAAATTACGCGAGCTCTAGATACTTAAATCACATCTGAGAAATAATTTTCCCCAAAAAAATGTCAGATAGGCAGATGCCAGAGGCCTGGGTTCGCAACGCCCGGGGACAAACTCAGTTTTCGCGCCCCCACCTGGGCCCCTAGTCACAACTTACTAGGGATAAGCTATCGTACTAATAATAGCTATTTGTAATACACGTAACGGATATTTGATAACCAATAATATTGTTTTAATAACACCGGTAGTGCATTGAAGAGGGAAAAAACTTCATTCTGAAAGACATTCGGAACTGTGTATCATCAATTGGCGCCCCCCGATCCTCCCCCGGGAAATCTTCCCATTTTCCCATCCTAGTTACGCCACTGCAGATAGGCGGTATTACTCCTTCAACAACGATACGTTTAATGGACGGATTGGAGAAAAAAATGTCATACACTGAGATAAAGGAACTAATCACGTAACGAGACAGTGGTCTGTGCCAGTAAAAATCTAAAGGCTTTCTGCTCTCTTACATTTTAAACTACCTTAACCGGTAGATCACCTCATTCATAATATTCATTTCGAGTAAAACTACCTAGAACATTTTTAGACAATTTTGTTAGTAACATACCATGGTTTCTATATCGACAGCCGTCACCAAGAACAATGTTTCTAATTTAAACCGAAGGTGCAGCAAAGCCCAGTCGAGCATGCTATTCCAAAACCCAGAGCTCAAGAGCATACCCCAAACTGACGGCTTCATTATGTTCCAAAAATAAGTTCAAGTTGGAGGCATATCCTGTAAGAGCCAATAAATGGAAACACACGGGTTGAATTGGTGAGGTTAATCTGTCATACTACGCATCTTTGTGCTACCCACTAAATTTGCCCTCGCGCTGGAGTTCAGCGTAATAGCTGGCTGTTCTCAGATGGCCTTAGGAATACGTACTGACAGCTCAGTTGTATGAAATCCATTCTCCCTAAGGGACAAAAGGAACATCCTGCTGGAAATTAAATCTAAACAGAAAAGCACGAACAGAATAAGAGAGAGAGGCAAGGGCATATTAGTGGACAAGAAAGATATGGATTATGATTCATTAGCTCTTGTGCATGGAGAATGAATAGTCCATCGAAAACAGGGAATTAGTTTCCACGTGCAACAGGATGAATTAAAATTCCTTCTACATAGCTCATAGAATAAAAGTCAAAAGGCCAAATACTAAGGTGTTAGGTGGCCAGCCATATAAAGAAAGGGTATAAGAAAAAAGAATTGAGAGATTAAAGAGACGATTAATTCGACAAGTTCTCATACAACCAAGCCCGCTTCACACTATCCAGCCTAAGTTCCAGAATAACTCGCTAGAATGATAGATTTCCAGTATCGTGTGTTATGAATCACAGCATGGTGGCCAGCAATCTTTATCTCCAACACACACGATGAGCAACTTGTTTAAAAAATGTACGCGGTTTTAGTTTTCCACTGGCTCTCAGTAGGATCTAGCAGCTGTTGACCATTCACGTCAACTTTTATCTGAGTCGCTGTGCAATCTTCACCTTCTGACATGAGCGCCACCTATAACTCATAGCAGCTCTTGGTAATCTTCTAGTTGTGAAATCAACCAAAAGGTGGTTGGAGCACTAATCGTGGGTCGCAGAGGGTACATTTTAATACATTTTCAATCAAGTCGAAAAAATGATTAACCGCACTTCACGCCTATTCATGCGTTGGAAATAACTATACTTGCTGTAAGATCAATGAAGCAAGAATTATGCTTTAAAAAATTCATCTCAATTAAAACATTTTTATAACCACGGTTTACGGATTGAGAAATTTAAGCAAAAGTCGTACGGAAAACACGTGTTTTTTTTCAAAGGAAATGGTTCCAGGCTTGACTTTGTGGAAGTAATCCATATTAACTTAAATAAAACTTTGTATACTCCTCTATAGGTTTAATAACACGACCCGGGTTTCGACACTTCGTGTCATCTTTAGGTCTGAACCTGAAGATGACACGAAGTGTCGAAACCCGGGTCGTGTTATTAAACCTATAGTGGAGTATACAAAGTTTTATTTAAGTTAACGTGTTTTTCTATTCGGCGTGATACCTAAATATTTATTAGTAACCATTATAATAATACGAAACTAGCGTTTTTGCCTATGGGAGAATATCTGTAAATATTTCATCAAATAATGTCAAAATACAGGTCAAGTGCCATAAGTCTACGGGTTCCCATGGCATTAAATTGCCAAGAAACCAACTCGGTAACATGCAATATCTTTGATACTGATGTCATGTGCTGATACCATGTGGAATTGCAGTGTTAATTATTCCATCCCTGAAGTTCACGTATAAAACGTTTCGCGCAAATCTGTACATGAACGAAAATCGTTCCGACCACCTTAAGTAATAATGCCTCGACAGTTCTTTCGATTCCGCCGTAAGGTAGGTCCAGGACCGTCAGTTTCGGTATTTCCAGTTCCGGACAGTAGTTTCGGTTCCGCCATAAGTAGGTGAATTCACAATTACAGCAAACATTCGCCACGATATGAGAATACCGCTTCCTCCAGAGTACAAGTTGAATGAACGTATGTCACCTTACAGGACCACTCAAATCATCCTGGATTCCACCCTCAATATTAAATGCCGCCAAGCGCACTAGGTCCTGCACTGGGTCAAGTATTGGGTGATGCGGGCTTTAGTGCGTCGATCTATTCCCTATTCATGTCCAGTTGCATGAACGACAAATATGTATTGCATAGAGTTATGGGACCCATAAGTCATGGCAAGCATTCATTCAGTGTTTAAGAAACATTCGCTAACTGAATTGGTTTCATAAAAGGCTTCATAACATACGGAATCGAGTTATGAGCTCCATAAGTGGACAAGGTGGCGGAAGCGCAATAAACCGCTTGGAAACTAAATTACTTGGTGATAGGGTTGTTTTGAGACAAAGGACCACTTCGTTTACTCTTTCTGACAAATTATTATGTGCATAACCAATTGAATATTGGATAATCTTCCTTAAATTTGATTCATTGGTATGAGATTAGATGAAACATCCGAAGCAATCAACTATTAAACGATAAGTTATGAGACTGGTATATGTGTTCCGGCAACACGAACATTTTTATGTGGGACATGACTTCATGGATCTCATAACTATTGATTCCATAACTAAATGTTCTTGCAACCGGCCACCAGCAGTGAATGTCACTCAATTAGAAATTACTCTTGAGGTTATTTTTTCGAAAGTGAATTGGATTACTTTCGTCTGTGTGACGGACGAAGTAGTTATACATTAACGTATGTAATAGCTTATGACAAAATTAATGCAACATTTCTAAACTTAAGACAAAGGCATAGGCAGTCATATATGGATAGCAAGGGCAGATGAAGCAATAAGCGATAAGAAGAGGTGGAGCAAACGTAACAAAGAACAAAGCGATGGGCGCAAAAGAATGGAAGATCCCCGATAGTGACCCTAGAAGGAACTCGAAGAAAGAGGCCCCAAAGCTGATACGATTGCAAGAACAGTGAGCAAAAATGCGCGTAGCTTCGCTTGAACCGGGTGTGCGGAGACTACGGCGGCAGGCGATGGGAAATGGGAAAGCTAGAGGTACTGAATACGTGGGTTAAGAAATGGAAGTGGAGTAAGAACTAATAATAATAACAAAGTGGAGAGAAGAACAAATAATTTGGCTCGTTTCGAATTTTCAGCAACTGAAGTAATCATGATTGTCCTACGGCAGAGAAGAAATTAGATTTGGTGGGAAGCACCTTTACATGAGATAACAATCATACGCCGACGACAGAGGGGGCTAGAATTACACTAGATCACTACGTTTACCAATCCATCTCAGATCGATCTGAACTCGGACCGATCAGCAAATTCCAAGACAGCCGACTCAGATCGTCTGATTTACCAACACGGACTGAAAATATCGATACTGAACAATCGAATCTATCAGTTGAAGCTCGATTGATCTACATTTACGTCATACCCTGCAAGCCACCCAAAGGGTGTGTGGCAGGGGGTGCTTCCACACCAGGCATGCATGAATGATACGGTAGAACACCGAAATTACACTGAAACCCGCGTACCACACATGCAAAGCGCCAATTAAAAATCTAATAACCAACAAACATTCTATCGTCAATCGTTCCAACATGCAAGGGATACAAAGACTACTACTACAGATTCAAAATATCATGCATAAATAAGAACATCAATATTTACATCATGCATAAATAAGAGAGTAGAGAATATAATGAGAAAGATTTACTGCCTGCCTATTGTCAATACTCGAACTATTCATGACGACGATCACAGCTGTTATGGACCCGAATGGTACGCGGAAAACATGACATTTTATACCTATCGGTTATACAATCTAGCTCTCTAATTTTATTGGCGCGATCTAATCTGCCGTAGTACGAAGGGGTTAATAGTATGTTTTTTACGTCGTCAGTAAAATGATTTTCCTGAAATTTATTTAGGAGGTTAAGCCTATAATTTAATCTACGCTGTGATAGCGATTCCCATCCTAATTCTTCTAACAGTCCAGACACACTTGCCAACTTGTCGTAGCATCGTTTCACAAACCTAGCTCCTCTTCGCTGTACGCGATCTAACCCTGATATCAACCCCGCTTCGTATGGATCCCATACACTAACAGCATATTCCAAATGAGGCCTAACGATTGAAAAATAACAACGTTCTTTCACTTTTTCATCACATTTTCCGAGTACTCTCTTGATAAAGCCTAGCTTCCTATATGCTTGACCGCATATTTCCCTAATATGTTTTCCCCAAGATAGGTCGTGAGTAATTGTGACCCCTAAGTACTTAACAGACTCGGCGTGAATAATTTCCGTATTTTTAATTCTGTAAGCCCTACCTGGCCCTATCTAGTGAGTAAACGAGAGAAATTTTCAGTTGCATTCCGAGTGAAAGTGTTGTTAAACCAGGCGATCTGAGTCGGCTCGCTTGGAATTTTCAGATCGGTCCGAGTTCAAATCGCTTGGTAAACGTAGTGTAAAAGTTCATGTTTCTGGCTCTTACAACATTGTATTCCACGTTGAATTCTCCTCCAGCCTTTTCCTTACACACTTACCCAAGGTCTCGGACATCAGCGCCTCCCTAATGCAAAGCGTTTTTGTCGCTTGCGTAGTTCTCCCCCTAATTCCTTGGCTAATTTTTCAAACCAATTTTCTTCAAACGCACCACCTCAATATTTAAATTGCCCTACGTCCTCCCCATTGTACCGTCCTAGTTTTGTGGCCAGCTGATGTGAATGGGAACACTTTTTTTAATGAGGTGTCGGAAGATGATATTTAAGCGCGCAGCTTTTATGATCGATTGTGGGCGACCGTCCTTGAAATCTGTGAAACGTGATTAAATTATAGAAACTTTTGTCATTATAAATCATAATAACATGCAGAAATCAATGCAAATTGGAGGCATTTTTCACCTCCTTGTTATCTCCGGAAAATCTGTTTTTTCTCCATGTTTGTAATATTTACATACATACATACATACCCATCACGCCGTTCCCTTCCGGGGTAGGCACAGTCAAAATGTTTCACTCATTTATTCATAATTGTACACCTAACTCTGCTACAATAATTTCCTCCATACTGACCTATCCTTGCAAACCTCATTTGCCTCATTTACCCCAATACACTGTTTCATACTCGCCCTCCTGTTTTTAAAACTCCTAATATTCCTCCTCCTAAGAATTTTCTCAACCACATTCAACCACAACTTTCTCGGCCTACCTCTACCTCTCACATTATTCATTCTACTCTCAGATATCTGTTTCGTTATTCGACTCTGATCCATTCTCTCAACATGGCCAAACCAACGAAGCACACACCTTTCATATATGTCCATTACTGGAGCATCTAACCCACATTCATTCATGACCCACTCATTCCTGACCCTATCCATCCTCCTTTTGCCGCAAATACTCCTCAGATAACTCATACCCACGGCGTTTAGTCTACTCTTATGTCTCTCCTGACATATATACCCATGTTTCACTACCATCTAGCAAAGTGGGGAGAAGTACACTTTTGTACACGGCAATTTTCGCTTCCTTAGACAAGCACTCATTCCTTGATATGCTCCACGTGCTACATGTTTGTAATATTTCACTTCAATTTTCCCGAAATGTTTGATGCGCTGAAACCTGCCGCGGTAATTATTCAAAATCACTGGTATTTTGTCTTTTATAAATTTTTCAAGTCACGTTGTTTTTATTTCAGCTCATGAAACAATTACTAATGCTGGTTTTTGATAATTTCTTATTATAAAGTATGTAATTATTTCTTAATACGCCTTGATTTAATTTTTTTCTTTTAAGCCTGAATGAGAGCATTACACCTGCTCTCGTTCGGGTAAAATTTTTTCGCCATTATTACCCGTAAGCAGTACGCCTGTATGCCAGATCAACATATTTTAAGTGGCTTCGTCAATGTGTAGGTATCCTGAAAAAAGGTGTCACTTTTCTGGTGTTGAATTTCGTAAATCATCTGGAAGAGCTTCCGGCTTCTGATGTGTCGTAAGCCGTGTTTACACGATGCAAACACCCGCGCGAGTGGAAACATTAACATATTCATCATTTTAATTCTCCGTGTGAACACCTAAAATTGCGCAAATGCATGAACACAAGTGGCTATCAAAATAACCCGTTTTAATACGGATCATTTCTCCACGTGTCTGTCCAGACACCTACTTCCGCGGGTACGTGCATCGGTTAAGCACGCCTTCAACACATTGAAGACCGAGTTTGTCTAGCTTTCTCCCGTAGCTGGGTATTATTTCGTGCTCCTTTTTGGCCCTAAAGTATTAAATATTTCATATCCAATCACCTTATTGTGATATTTGTATAAAACTTTCAGTTTTTTCATTGAAAAAACAGATGATGCGTACTGAGACAGTTAATTGTATTACATGTTTGAAATCACATACTTCTCTGATGATCTATAAACTCTATGAGTTGTAAATACACCATACTGTCCGGAAAAAACTATGAAGAAGTACAAATTGAATATTAATGTTACTAAAACCAAGATTATGGTGTCTGGAAGATGTCAAGTAGAAAGCATCACTGTCATAAGGGGACAGCAAAAACTTGGGCTAGGGGAAGGTTTGTTCGTTTTCTGGAAAGCAGGGTCATCAGTGATAAAAAACCTGGAAAGACATTGTAAACAGAACTGCTCGGGCAAAGAAGGCCTTCTACCTGAAAGGAAGTCTACTGACAGCTTTTAACTCAAGTCTGAAAGTATGTAAGCGCGTATACACCTGTTTGGAGCATGCTCTTAAATGACCGTGAATCCTGGTCCGTAAGAGAAAAGCGAAGGAGGTAGGAAGGAATAGGGATGTGGTGTTACAGAAGAATGACAAGGGATAAATTACGGAGATAATCTCTCACAAATTAGTCCTACGGAGAGCTGGAGACAAAAGAAACATGATAAAATCTCTGCGAAGAAGGAGAGACTAATTTATCGGGCACATTTTGTGGCAGTGCGGCCTATTTAAGTAAAATTGGAAGGAAATCTGAATCGAAAAAATTACAGGGAAAGAGCAAGAATGGGCCATCGAGTTAATCATTCACTACGTTTACCAGTCGATCTCAGATCGATCTGATCGGATCATCTCGTAATGCAAAATGCAACGGCCTAGTGAGATCGATCTGAAGCAGCAGGTCTGTGGCGCTCCTCGTTATTCTTTTGGCTGTCATTGGGAAACAAAACATAATCTCTATTATTCAAAGCGTGTATTGTAACCAGTTGTGACAATAGTGGGGTAGTGGCGAGTGATGTGACATAGATGATATCATAGCACATCGCAATTCCACCTCCAATTGGGAAATTTTTTCACTTGGAATGCGACTGATAATTTCCAACTTGTTCACATACCGGGTCAATGGTGCTTCAATTGATGGATTCGATTGTTCAATATCGATGTTTTTAGCCCGTGTTGGTAAACCAGGCGATCAGAGTCAGCTCGCTAGGAATTTTCAGATCGGTCCGAGTTCAGATCGATCTGAGATAGAATGGTAAGCGTAGTGATTGAGGTCGTCATACAAAATATACAGGAATGAAGCGGTTGGCTGAGGAGAAAGCAGAGTGAGGAGCCGCAACAAACCATCCTCTACTGGTGTGATTACTGGTGATGTTTACTGTGTAATGACTACATACAATCCCGTGTAAAGATCGTATATTTATTAAATACGAATACATTCGTGTCCCGTTAATGACTAATTCCGCCGTAAACAAGATTTAACTCGCAAGCCGTGTGCAGTGTGTTCATTTGTTTGCGTCGAGTTTTCGCTGGCAAAGCAGCAAGCATCATTAGTAACTATGGAATAGAATGTTCCTGACGATGCTGTCATCAATGGCAGTGTGAGCTCGAAGCAAAATATTTGAGACGCAACGGAAACCGGAAGCTCTTGCATAAAATTCACATCGTCGCGAAAATTACGGTACTAATCTGACAAATTTTAAGCTATCCGGGACTAGCCACGGAGTTCCACATTTACGGAGTCACCCGCAATGCACAAATGTGCGAATTTCCACAGAGAAAAAAATCATCCGCCTTGACCGAGATTCGAACCCGGATCCCTCGATTTTCGGCCGACCGATTTTAAGACTTCTCTAATTAGATAATAATTATTATTGCCATAATTATTACTTGATTCGATGTAATAATGCACAATCAATGTAATATTTACAATTATAAACCCAAGAATGCCTATGGGACTCGGACAGCGATATACGAACGCCATTATAACCAATTTTGGGAAATTTTCGTTATTATCATATTCATTCTTTATTTCCTACATCCATTTGTTTGGAAAAATCTGGAAGTTATGAGTAAGGAGAACGAAGTCCTACAAGTTGCGATGCGATTCGAGATATCGCTACACTCGCTACTTCCATAGAAGTCAACTTCCACGTGTAAACCCGCCTTGAAAACGTGGTGTTGTTATGAAGTCGCCTGCGGGTACGTTGAAACGAAAATGTATACGAGAAGTAGATCAAGTTAGTGAACAAATAACCCTTACATATACAGCTAACATTCCAATTTAATTGTTCCATAGTTGAGCGCAATATTAACTATTGATATAAACCTTAACTGAATTGTTTCGGGGGAGCTCACGACAACTCCCGAAACTCACGCTATCGATAGGTCATACCTATCGATAGTATGTTTGATACAGCAGTGGTGTGGTGATTTGTTACAAATTTCGCCCACTTGTCGCTCTCGGAGGGAGAAAAGCCACGTTAAGCCGTGTTAAACTATTGTGAGCGAGCCTTAATAACACTTATCTGATGTTTTCCCGGCGAATTAAGGGAAGGAAGGTTTTCTTAGGGGGATTTCCACCAGGTTAGTTAAATGAATGATCAATTCTGGGCAGGCGAATGATCCGATCGACCTATAGACGCCAGTCCGTGCGAACGGCTTGGGCCCACGCGGGTCGCACGAAATCCTTTCCCCGTATACGATTCCAACTTCGAGCATTGGCCTCCGGGAGTTGATCAAATCCCCAATGCGTGCGGCGAGGCCTATGTGAGGAAACTGGCCGCACGATTGGGATGATGATAAAGGAACATCGGAGACATTTTAGATGGGCGCAAAAAGAGAGGTGGGCAATGGCGGAGCATAACATCACCGAAGACCATACCACAGAGTTAGGACAGGCCCACTTACTTTACCGAAGAGATGACCATTGGGATTGGCCGACCAACGAAGCTATCGATAAGGGAAATAGTTGCAGGCTTTCGCTACCCGCGTTTCGACACTTCGAGTCACCTTCAGGTGCAAATATGCACATATTCTGTGACTGATTTTGTATTTGCAACAGAAGATGACACGAAGTGTCGAAACCTGGGTACTCCTAATAAACCTCAAGCAGAGTTAACATAGTCATGATATTTGGTCCACGAAGCTATCGATATCCGCTATGAAACAACTATAATCCAGGCGTTGGCTTCCACTTTAGTATTAACTAGAAACCGATCACAAAACGCATTAATAATGTAAGGGTAGGCGGGTATGTAAAACAGCGCAACTGATCCGAAGACGAAAGTATGTAAAAAAAATCGGCCAGATTTGAGAAACGACATTCATATGCCCAAATGATGAAGAGCGAGTCATTACTAGAAACGTCGGCAGATAAATTTCTCACCAGGTGGAACTCCCGAGAACCCTCCATTCAGAACGCTAAGACTAACAATAAGGTTCATCTTGGTATTAAAGTGACGTCTTATTAAGAAACTAAAAGGTAAGGTATCGAAAATATACATCGCGGTCATCAATTCTTCTCAGATCGACCTAAAATCGGACGAAACTGAATGTTCCGAAGCGGTCAGACTCCGACTGCCTAATTTACCAAAACAGACTGAAAACATCGATATCATACTATCGCTCCCAGAATTCTGAATAGTTTTGAATTTTCTCTCTCCATCATGCTTCCTCTCTGTCTTTCCTGCTTAAAACAAACCATACCGTAAATGATATCGATGGCATTTTGTATCCCCTCAGCAACCAAAAGAGCGTCAAGTGCTACATCACGATCCGAAATTCGATCGGACAAGCGCGGAAATCGGGTTAACTCTGTACGCTCTTTAGATCGATATAAAATCGATTGGTAAACGTTGTTTATTTCTATTTAGCCTCCATTGTTGCACAATTTAGCATACAATATTCATTTCCTCTCTCATCTACAACATTTGCTCATCATCAAAATTCACATTTTTCAAGGAGATAGTGATGAATTGCAGAGGTAATTGCTTCTATATCATCCGTTGAGAGAAAAAGTAGAATGACCCAAAATTGACAATTTGGGAATGGGGCTTAAAGGTAAATAAATACCAAATCAAACGCCAGGTTTCTGCTTTTTAGAGGAGTACACCGTAGCTTGACTCATATATTTATTAAAAAATAGAAATCAGGTAGATGAACATTCAAAGAGCACCTCAATAAAACATGGCACACCACCGCTTGCAACAAGCAGAAACCTGGCGTTTAATTTGGAGTTAACAAAGTCATGTTATTTGGTCCATAATGAATAACTTCCTCAAAGGAAAGCCTGCAACTATTTCCCTTATCGATAGCTTCGTTGGTCGGCCAATCCCAATGGTCATCTCTTCGGTAAAGTAAGCGGGCCTGTCCTAACTCTGTGGTATGGTCTTCGGTGATGTTATGCTCCGCCAATGCCCACCTCTCTTTTTGCGCCCATCTAAAATGTCTCCGATGTTCCTTTATCGTCATCCCAATCGTGCGGCCAGTTTCCTCACATAGGCCTCGCCGCACGCATTGGGGATTTGGTCAACTCCCGGAGGCCAATGCTCGAAGTTGGAATCATATACGGGGAAAGGATTTCGTGCGACCCGCGTGGGCCCAAGCCGTTTGCACGGACTGGCGTCTATAGGTCGATCGGATCATTCGCCTGCCCAGAATTGATCATTCATTTAACTAACCTGGTGGAAATCCCCCTGAGAAAACCTTCCTTCCCTTGATTCGCCGGGAAAACATCAGATCAGTGTTATTAAGGCTCGCTCACAATAGTTTAACACGGCGTAACGTGGCTTTTCTCCCTCCGAGAGCGACCAGTGGGCGAAATTTGTAACAAATCACCACACCTTTGTGAGTGAGTTTCGGGAGTTGTCATGAGCTCCCCCGAAACAATTCAGTTAAGGTGTATATCAATATTTAATAGTGTGCTCAACTATGGAACAATTAAATTGGAATGTTAGCTGTATATGTAAGGGTTATTTGTTCACTAACTTGATCTACTTCTCGTAAACAATTTCGTTTCAACGGACCCGCAGGCGACTTCATAACAACACCACGTTTTCAAGGCGGGTTTACACGTGGAAGTTGACTTCTATGGAAGTAGCGAGTGCAGCGATATCTCGAATCGTATCGCAACTTGTAGGACTTCGTTCTCCTTACTCATAACTTCCAGATTTTTCCAAACAAATGGATGACGGAAATAAACAATGAATATGATAATAACGAAAATTTCCCAAAATTGGTTAAAATGGCGTTCGTATATCGCTGTCCGAGTCCCATAGGCATTCTTGGGTTTATAATTGTAAATATTACATTGATTGTGCATTATGTCATCGAATCAAGTGTAATAATTATGGCAATAATAATTATTATCTAATTAGAGATAAGTCTTAAAGCTTACCTTTGGGGTTCTTTAGAATTGAAAATATTTTCAAGTAAAAACTAGTATTTATATATGCAAAAATGGGTCCTTCTCCTTCTAGGTTATTCGTTGTATTCACTTATAAAATCTATTGCTTTCATGTGACCATGATTTTACTGGATGCGATGCGATTCCATCTCAGAATCGATATGCTATTTGCAGGCAAAATAGAAGCCAGTATTTTTTCCTTGCAAGTGGGAACCTCGGTCGATTAATACCACTATCGGCCCCTGCTGCTATGGAATTCGTGCTTACACATAGAAGAGTCGATTGCAAGAGATTTCAAAGCTATTGTCATGGAAGTGTCTTTCATGTGTAAACCTGCCTTCAGTATGGACGCTCGTGGAGATATCGAGTGTAGTAATCGATTGCTGCCCGTCTATTGATACTGAGGCAAACTATCCCATTGGGTGGAATTGAGAGAAAGTTGAGCTGAGCTCAACTCCAGGTTTCGTCAAGTTACTCCGCCTTAAGTCGTTGTGAACTGGCTGGTACTATTCGCAAGGGCTCATCTCCGGCGTTGTGCCGAGTCAAGTCATGTTGCGCCGAGTTAAGTTGTTGTTAACGGGGCTATAGCTTGACAGCTTATATTCCTAATATGTTTACTCCAAGATATGTCTTGGGGATTTGTTTTACGTATCAATATAAAACGGACTCGGCGTTGACGATATCCGGTTTGTTAACTCTATGAGATCATTCTGGTGTGTTCATATTTCTCCAAAAATTTTCCCCCTCGCACTAAAGTCAATTTGTTGAGGTATTGGAAATGGTCGCCGACGTGGTAAGCGGAGTGACCGTGCGTGGTTTATGTTTGACCACACTCTTCTCTACTATGTCGATACTGTCAGCGAAATGTGGAATGCGGTAGATAACCTGACGCCAGCCTTGTCGACCTGTTACCGCGACCAGAATCTCTCATAAAGAGGGACGATTACTTAGAATCAGTTTTGCCACTCGCTTTATTTTCACTTGACTTTCTTCGCAAACCGCCACTACTGCCGAAATATGTTTTTTTAAATAATTTTTTTAAACCTTTCTTGCTTGTGAATGATTTTCTTATTTTTGTGCCTGTATTATCTGCTCATTTCTTCATTCTGTTTTTCTATTCTTTTGCTTGTTTTTTTTATTTTCTTTATTTCTTCATTTTCTTCTCACTGCAGAACTGGGACGGTGTGCTTACACACCCGGCCGCTCAACCTTAACTCAGGGCTCGATGTAGATGAGATAAATGAAGGACGGTTGGTGGAGTAGGCAGGTCGGGAGAGCGGAAGGCATGGATGGGGCGGCAACGGCTGGTGAAGGTAAGTTTGAGGGTCTGAGTGCTTGCTAATTCGTGGGACTCGCCCGAGTTCTGATTGGGAAGGCCAAGGAGACTATAGACTGTAGTATTGATGACCATGGTCTAGTACAGAATTCTTTACCGGGAGCTACGAGGCTGGACTGCCGAGATTAAGACCGAGTTAGGTGGAGGATTGGGTAAACGGATCTATGACGTGATGTGTTGTTTATGAAATCGAAGGCTTCCGTGGAGTCGTGGAGATAGCAGTGAAGGCTTTTCGGGCTCTCTTCCGCGTATTTCCATTGCCGTTGACGTTAGCTTCAATAGCAATGCAATCTTCTTCAGGTCAGAATTCGTGATATGTTGTTTGCTCTATTTGCTCCATTGAAAAAGTTCAATCGCGCAGTTCCTATATGGACTTGAGTAGATCGAAGGGGTAGTTCATAGACATGGCCAATAGATGAAACTACATACAATTTCAAATTTTTACGCGGCCCTGAAAATCCGTGGGTTCTCTTCTTTCTTCTATTCTACAACTCTTTTTAGACAATTTTCTAGCGACAGGGTTAGCTTCAGTTGCAAACTAACGTCAAAATAAGTGACAATAACTTCAAGCAATGATATAAAACTTCGTGGGTCTAGGGCTGTCATGGGAAAACGAGAAAAATACAATAATTTTGGAAGTGATTTTTATTATCCTGAGTGACGTACGAATTTGACTATATAATGACTATACGTATAGTAAAAAGCGCAAAATAGCTGGTCTTTCCTTGCGAAATCCTAGTTGGTTTACTTAGGAAAGGAAAAATACAAATCAAATTTGGCCACATCAAGATCCAATCCAGTTCCATATCACCGCATGAGGTAGTTTGAGCAAGGTATCATTTCACCGATTAATCTATGAATTTGTTCTCATTGTAGAGAAAAATATCTCGCCCTTCCCAAGATATCAACATCTTAATCCCTCACCGCACTATTTCCGAGATGGAAGCCAAAAATTACCAGCCATATTGCTTGGGAAATTATACGTGTTTGCACTCCAGGTGGACATAATGTTAAAGTTGAATAATTTCTAACTATTAGATCTCGTCAAAAAAATTAACAGCGTGTTGTTTGTGTGTTTTCTCGACTATTTTTGAAAATAGATTGAATTATTCAGCGAAACGTCATGGCGTTGCGCATGTGCGAATGTGATTGTTTACAGTGTTGAATATCAAATCATCGGAAATTATTTCATGGAAATGATTTCACTTCGGAAAGAGCTCTAGCCATTCTTGGTACGACAATTTTATTTATTTGCTGATTTAACAATAGTGTATTTTTATTTGAAAGAAATTTTCAATGCTCCCCAGAGACTTGGCTGCGGCATAAAAGTCCATATTAATTCCGTTGAATAACTTTCTTCATTTTGAAGCATACTCTTTTAACTTAAATGCATTTTGAATAATGGAAAATGAGTTAATAGCATCATTTTAAATTTTACATTCAGGTCAGTATGCCTTAGTGGTGCTACTGGCGTTCGCACCGGGCCGATAATTGGGAGGTGACAGTCCCTGGCATTATGCCGTCCACCTGTCTGGTCACCTGAAGATGATGCACTGCATCGAAACCATGGGCGTCTAAATATATGGTTTTGATATTATTTTTTACCTGGAGGAAATCCAGTGTCCAATCATTAATGAATTATTGTATCCCCACAATGCCGACGTTTTGCATAATTGTTACGCATCTTTAGATGTGAGAGTTCCTTCTGAATATTTTTTTTAGGAATGTAGTGATGGTTTCGTTTGCCATTAACTAAAACTGAAATAAATTGAAACAGATAGCAACGAAATCATCATACATCATAAAAAAATTCGGAAGGAACTCTCAGTACTGAGGAATCGTGGTAAAGATGCGAATCGTAGATATAAGAGGAATAAAACTATTCATTAATAATTTTACATATATCTCCAGAAAAAAATGCTTTTAATTCATTCAAACCGGGATGATCGGAAGTTCTAAGGAGCAGTATTTATTTTCTCGCTCATAGAGGTTCAGGAGTAGTCGGTGTAAATGAAATTAAACTCAGTTCAACTTTGTGGAGTTACATGTTAATTAGTAAAAATAAGTTTTACACTCCACTGGTCAGTTCACAGATCAATTTATTGCACAATCCGGATTTTGATGCCTGGCTTAGTCATCAGGTGTCAGATCGAAGTCATCGAAAGAAGTTAATGCTGGTGGTTTTTTAGAATGTTATCGATAGAAAACAGTAAAACAATGCTAGCTCGCAAGCGCTAAAGGAAAATGGGTGTTGACGAAGATGGCGGACTGGTTTCAGCTTCTAGCCCTGGCCAGCATAGCAAGTGCCCTCTCCATCTACTCCAATGGTCAAAACAAATGCTAAATTCTGACTTTTTTCAGGTGGTTTTAAAAATCCTGCTTTCGCCGATGAGGAACGTTAACTATTGAAACCCATAATTAAGGCACGGAAATGTCAATTATTCCACTTTTAATGCTATTATTTATATATATTTTTAGATTTGGTATTAGTCGAAAGAAAGTACTACGGTCCCCGAAAACTCGCGCTGGGAAAACGGAGAAAGTCGCCGATTTTTTTCCCGATTTTTTTTTAAAAGCGGGGTGCGCGTCTCACACGGGTGCGCGCGATACACGTGTGTATTCGATTTTTTTAATGCGAAAATGTAATCCTTTTGTTTCATCTTATCTTACTGATATATAAAAATCTAGTGGTGTCTGTCTGTCTGCTACGCAATCACTCATAAACCACTGAATCGATTGAAACCAAATTTGGCAGGAAGATACTTCATACATCTAGTTCACGCATAGGCTATAGAACAAGGGCCTTGGGGCCCTAAAAGGCCCTTTCATCGCCAAAAATTGGCCCTGGAAGATAATTCTTGCCTGTATTGGAAACACGTAAAATATGCCATTACTAAATGTTTAACAATCATGGGGTCGTAAGTCACGCTGGGACCCCTGAGGGCCTGAAGTTTCAAAAGAATGCTTTCTTAAAAGCCTCATAAGTATTGAACGAGTGAACCGATTTTAGTGAAATTTTCACACGTGGGATCAGTAAAGCTTTTTTAAGGAAATTGGAACTATAAGGAAGGGCCCTGGGCCCCAAGGGCAGCGTATTGGGACGTCTGGTGTCTAATATGTTTGAAAAACTCAAGTCTAAACATTTTGGTTCAAATGCAGGGGCTTCTCTTTTTGCATATTTTAATTAGTTTTACTAAAGATAGAAGGCTGTAGTTATCACCATTAGATGGATAAAAGATTGCAGTTTCTTATTTTTTCATCCAATTTTCTTATACGAATAAAATTTACCTAGAAATCGCGTTTTTAATGTCAAAATAATGAATTTTACTTCCGTCAACAATAGGATATTTCCTTGGTAACCGTGGAATTAGCATTAGCTTTAAATGGGAAATGGGACCTTTAAAATGGCGGCTGGGCCTAATATCTAGAGATATGTATTACAGTGGAAATCTAGGCCGTATACTGAAATGTTGCTGATTACGATATTTTCAGGGATATTTTAGCCTTAAAATTGGCAAAATTCATTTCAAGTGGACTAATTTAAGTTGGACCCATGTAAAACTGGAGAATGCCACGATGTTATATTAATGCGACTAGCCTCTGGAATTGCAAATGGCCTGTAGTTTAATTATATATGATACTGCAAAAGAATGTCGAAACTCGGTAAGCCTAAAATATTGCGGTTTTCATCTGCTGAATTAAAAATAAAAAATAAAATTATAACTGATTTGACTTGAAAAAAAATACACCTCATGTGCGACTCGAACCTACAACCTATATACCCTCTCTTTCTATCATACCCCGTTGAATTTCAGCGGGTACCTTGCTAGTTGGTTTATAAAACCTCTCCGGTCGAGATAATGACGAGCCTGTGCCCGCGGTTCATCCCACTTTCGTTGAGCTACGTTGCAAGCGTGGCGGTGTCACGTTCCGCGTAGCGCGCGCCCCAGAGAGGAAGGGAGAAAGTGATGGAGTCAGCTACACCTTCCTCCCACCTGCTCTCTCGTTTCCCCTCCCATCTCTTTCCTCCCTCGGCGCTCTCCGCGCCAAAGTATCTACACACTCTCTCTCTCTCGAGACCCGTTCAGAAAACGGCTGCTTCAGGCCGTCGTCGGAGGCGGTGGGGAGGCCTTAGTGTGTTTGTAGTGGAGGGAGGTTCTCTCGCGTGATTCACGGCCGTGTGCCGGGCACGCGTGCGCCCCGGCTGCTCGAAAGGGGGAGTGAGGAAAGAAGCAAGAAGACGAAGAAGAGCGCCCGCTGACACGAGAATGAAGGGAGGCGATGCTCTCGGATTAATCGTATCAAAGCACACGTCCCGCAGTCTCTCCCGAAATAGGTTTTTAATGCCGCCGGAGGGCACGAGGCGTCGCTCGCGACGCCGCGAGGTGTCGCGTCGAGCGGATCCGGGAAGTGTTTGGCCGGTGTCGGCGCGATCTCTGTTGCTCCGTTCAGTTACTAGTTTCTTACGAAGGCTGTGTATTACTAGGGTAAGATATGGTAATGAGAACACCGGGATGGAACCGACTGTGGTAACTTTTTCCACATTGGTTAACTTCAGCGCGATATCTGTTGCCCCGTTCGTATTACTAATTTTGTACTATGGTTATGTGTTACTAGGATAAGAATTGGTAATGATAACGCCGGGTAGGCACTGACCGTGGTAACTTTTTCCACCCGGGTAAACCTCGGCGCAATCTATGTTGCCTTGCCCGAATTACTAGCTTTTTACTACGGTAATGCATTACAAGAGTAAGAATTGGTAATGAGAACTCCGCGTTGACCGGCCGTGATAACTTTTTATACCCCAGTAAACTATTTTTCGTACACAGACTTGTCAGTATCTCAACCGGAAACGATTTATATCATGCAACGAATGGATTAAATTTTCGCCTTGAAATAAAAAGAAAACACCGCTATTCCGCAATATTAATTGAATATCCGTATGATTCCTTATCACGACCTCTATTTATAGTCGAACCTAGGTAGATGAAAACTGGGTTAGCGATATGATGGCTACCATAGTTATCTATGACTGTAGTTGTTCTCTCCCATCCGAATCGACGATAAGCTCGTGTCGAACGGTATATGTTTCGCCACTTGACCTAGCGTGCTACCCATACTTGATATTGAGGACAGGCTTTAGTATGTTCGGAGCCGTCCTTTTAAAGGTTTCACACGTTCATTGAAATTGTTCTGGCGAGGAAGCGTTATTGTCTATTTAATAAGAGGCGTGTATAGTGTAAATTTGAATTAATCAGTCTACGACCTCAGGCGACTATTACAAGGGACGGGACTATTTTATATATTGTTGATTTTACGGCCAAAATTACCAATCGAAAGCGGTGATTTCAGAAAGTGAGGCTCGCACAGAAAATGTGAAAGCTGACGTGATTGATCGACGGCCACTTTTATGTCTTACTTGTGACGAGTAGCAAACTAGTAGTGCCGCATCCATTGTGAAACCAAGTAATTCAGTCAGTTTAATAGGGGTCTGGCTTGTTAGCCAGCATGCTGGTTTTGTATCACACAGTACTGTTAAGATATCATACTATTGACTGTTCTCAAAATTGTGCTTGATCAACTATCGTGTGAAACGGGCTTAATTCACTACCATACAACAAAGTGGGGAGAAGTAATCTTTTGTACTCGGTGATTTTCGCTTCCTTAGACAGGCACACATTCCTTGATATGCTTTATATGCTACCTACCACTTTCCTTCCAGTATTCGCACCTCCCTTTCTCTCCTCTCTATCCGTCCATCTTTCGCAAACATCTTACCTACACCGAAAAAAAAAGTATTCTAAAAATTAGCGAAATCCTCTATGTATTAGCGGATTTTCCGCTACTATATGGTAACCAAAGTATTCCTCTAAGTGTTAGAGGAATTTCCTCTCCAGAGATGAATCCTCTCATACTTAGAGGATCGTATTCAGTATAGAAGGTAATTTCCTCTACAATCCAGAGGATTCCTCTAAAAATTTCCTCTACTTTTAAGAGCAATCCTCTCAAAAATTCCTCTACTGGAACTAGAACTCTAGAACTGTTGTTTATATTTCTGATTTATTCTGTTTTGGGAGCCAAATACCGAGCACGATGCCATTTTGTACGCACAAAATGCCGCTCGCGGCGCTCGCCTCATCTCCCCTAATTACGGTTTAAAAGAGTACAGCACTTCTGTTGATTCTGGATTCCAACCCTGTGTTCCTTTCCACTTCATACATGACATCTTACTTTTAATCCTTTTATTCCTCTCAATCCAATAATAATAGTCTTGTATTGAGAGGAATTTTGGGAGAGGAACGTCATCTAGAATGCAAACATAGATCCTCTTAAGGGAAGAGGAATATTCTATAAGAGGAAATGTTGAGAGGATTTGGAAAGAGGAACCGTCCTCTACATTTTGGAATATTTTTCTTTCGGTGTAGGCACACAAAATCATCCTATTCTTCAGTTACTTCACCATTCACCATCATCGTACAGTTATTTTCCCCGTTCTCCTAATCCAAAAGTCCTTCCAACAAAATATCCAAAATATGAATGGTTCGATGAATAACGATGCTAAGGATAAAATGTTGAGTGAGGGAGAAAGTTCTCGTGAAATTTCATTTTTTAAATGAAATTGTATTTATGAATATTTTATGAGCACTTTTAGGACAGGGTGCACAATATTCAGCATGCAAGATATTCCTCCTGGACAACTATCTGTTAACGTTTACCAAAAATATTGATTGAAATAGTTTTTTTCTAAAATTGATAACTCTCTGGTAGGTTTTGATATCATCTCGGAATGAGTCCCAGTATCGGTATGCGGTGATTATGAAGAATTTAAGGCATATTTCTGTTTTATGATGAAAAATCTACACAACTAAACGACTGGATCTTGTCTGGCGGTTGTGCATGTATAAAATCCGCCTTTTCTGGCATGAAAATAGTGAAGAAATGAAATCTGCAATTTTCCTTAAAAAAAATTTACTTCCGACCTGGGTTTCAACGTTACGTCCTGAAGTTGAAGTAATGACATCGAAACCCGGGTAGGAAGTAAATTTCATTTTTAGTGGAAAATCGCACTTTATATTTCTTCATCATGGATGCAGATATGTTTTTGAAGATTGCTGGCGGTTATAGAATAGTGTGGGACGTAAAAAACACGATGTTTAGAAATTAACGAAAACTTGTTAAGTTTTACGTAGAATTTTAATAACGTCCGGTTTCGTCGAATAGTCGGTATCATTCGACGAAACCGGTCGTCCAATAAAACTTCTGCGTACAAATGTACAAATTTTTGTTAATTTCTAAATATTATGGAAAAATTTAACAGAGTAATGGCTAAAAATCAACAAGAGGATAATGGCTGGAAATAGGGCTTACTTTGCTAATATTAAGCTCCTGAAGTCAACTCTTCTATCTAAGGAGATGAAATTCAAGATCTATAAGACACTTATCAGACCGGTCGTGACATACGGAGCAGAAACGTGGACCATCTCCGCTGGAAACGAGCAAGCTCTGCGGATATTTGAACGGAAGGTTTTGCGAAGGATATATGGCCCCGTGACATATGGGGTAACTTGGAGGATAAGAACAAACAAGGAAATAGAAAATATTATCCGAGGCGAAGACATAGTGAGATTTGTGAAGACCCGACGGTTAGCTTGGCTAGGTCATGTAAAAAGAATGAGTGAAGAAAGGATGCCTAAGAAGCTTCTACATGGAAATATGGATGGAAAGAGAAAAAGAGGAAGACCGAGGAAAAGATGGATGCAGGATGTGGAAGAAGACATAAAGGCTATGAGGATTGTCAGATGGTGGGAGAAAGTGCAGAACAGGAGAGAATGGACAGGCGTCTTGAGGGAGGCCAAAGCCCATACCGGGCTGTAGTGCCGAGGAAGTAAGTAAGTAATGGCTAAAAATATATATCTACATCAACATACTACCTTGCGAACCGCCGCATGGGTGTATGGGAGGGGGTGATGGGATACCAGCCGTGGAAATTTGCAAGGGATAAGGTTTTGGGCGGTGAAATGGTGTCGTGTACTTTGGGTGTGTATTTAGTGGAGCTCAGTTTTTATTATGGTCGTTAATTGTGCACGGAAAGAACGAGCTTTTATACCTATCTCTTCGAAGTTTTATCTCTCTTATTTTATCGCTTCTCTCTGACCTAGAGATGTAGTCAGGCTTCATGATAATATTCTCTGTGTCGCTCTGAAACAAACTGTTGAGGTTACAGAACACGAATTTTCGGAGTGTGCCGACATTTTCCGATTCTTTCAATTGGGGAGCAATGGCGTCCTATTCTGGCTTCAAACCGAGTGGCCGAACACTTACTTCGCAGTGAGAGGGAGAGAGAGACAATTAATTAGGTGTTGCGGGGGAGGGAGGGAGGCGAAGGGGGGTGGATGGACGGGGGAAATAGTGGGGTAGGCGGGCAGGCATCGCGGGGGAGGTGCCAGACTGCGATGCCGCGTCTGCTTCGGGGAGTCAGAGCGCGTGGGGAGAAGTAGGAGAGAGTGAGGTTATATTCTTAGGGCTGGCGAACTGGTCAAGTTGACCGATATTCGGGCCAGAGTGCCGCAGATCCACGAACGGGCGGCGAGATAATCTGGAGGTCTTTCGCCGTGGAATTTCTCGTCAGCAGTTGCGGACTGGATTTTTTTGAGGTCGTTTGAACGAAATATGACGTCACCTAGAAATCAATGAATTTTGTCTCATTTTAACGAAAAATATCTCTCTTTTCCAAAGATACTGAAATTTTAGCCCCACATCAAACTACTTTCCGTGATTGTTGACGAATAATACCGACCCCTTTACATGGGAAGTAATGACAATAATAATTATTTTTTATTCCACCAGTAGTGACACAAATTAAACAATATTTCAATTTCCAAATCGAACGTGGAACGTGGAAGATACCCCAGCAGATGTTATCCGGTTTTGGGGTTGCCATCAAATTAAATTAACAGAGGCAGACACTTATTTATCATATTTACAATTAACATACGTCCCAGCAAATCACTTTAATACAAGATTCATGTGTCCAGACGATTAATAAAGAATAAAAAAAATTCACAATTATATAAATGAAATAAAAAGAAAACAATACTTTGCAACAAAAACTTTTTTTTAGAAAATAGCCATAATTTTACCTTTTTAAAAAATAAATCTCTAGTGGCACATGTTTTTATTTCAAATGGTTGTGAACAAAACAATTTGGGGGCAAGGTACTTGGAAGATTGTTTAAAATTTTGCTTGTTACGCTTTCGTGTACTAGTATACAAAATTTTAAGTGGCAAGTGTATGCATCCCATACAGACCTTAGGAATGAGGAACTTATACCTATATCATCATCATCATTTTATTTATTTATATTTTTATTTATACTCACAACCCCGTAAACAGCACAACTAGGTGTTTGACATCGGGTGTTATAACTTTGACAAGACACGATCACACACACCCATGTCCTGGGCAGACAATATTCTACCCAGGCGGGACTCGAACCTGCGACCCTCGGGTTAGCAGGCGAGGACTTTACCACACCGCCACCGGGGCCGACAATCATCATCATTATCTTGTGTTCTGCGTGCTGGGATGTCCCGTACACCACTGCTGTCTCCATCCGCTTCTGTCTCGAACCTTCTGTTTATTCACATTGTAGCTGCTGATCTTCACCTCATCCAACAATTTAATTCTTCTTCCTCCTCTCTTTTTTTCTCTCCCTCAGCTGAACCTTCTAATGCCACTGTAAATATGATGATGATAATTAATACCTGTATATCGTCCCAAAATTAACAATGTGTAGCTCATATGTTTTCTCATCTATTTTTAAATATAAATCATATTGTCACCGCAGTAATTTCTTCAGGATCACATAAAACCTTCCGTTACCGAACCGGAGTCTGCTCGCTTCGGAGCATTCCGTTTCGTTCGATTTCAGATCTATCTGAGGAGAATTGATGACCTTGATGTATATTCTCGATAGCTTACGTTATAGCTTCTTAGATGAACCTTTCACCCATTGTCAAGGTTGGATTCTCATGGCTGTTGGCTATAACTCTATAGATAAGTCTTTGCGTTCAGCGGATAAACCGAACTACTTTTATGAAACCGAACCGCGATTTTTGACTAATTTTATCAGCGACTTCACATGAGAAATAGTGCGTGTATACATTCCAGAGAGGTCTTGTATATAAAATGCGGAATTTCTAACTCCTAGATCTCGTCGAAAAATTAATAGTTTGTAGTTTGTACGTTTTCCTAATTATTTTGAAATATTAATCATATTGTCATCGCAGTAATTTCTTCGGTATCACATAAAACCATCCGTTGTAAAGGAGTTTTAAACGTATCGCGCGAAAAGAAATGAGTGAATTCAAAGACTTTTTAAGATATTTCTATTTAATTACTTAGAATTTCAGTCTTTTAAAAGTATATTTAATGCACCATAAATAATGCAACACTTAATTCGCCCTTCTTACAGCTGGAGTATTCAAAACGTAAAATTTGAATATGGTCTCCATTATGACTCGGGAACTATCTCGCTCAAACTATTTTAATTCAACGAAGTCTGGCGGAATAGTATTATGAACTAAGTAACTAGAAGCTTGGTTCCATCCTCTGAGAATTTTTTTATGCTGCGCGTTTCGACATCGAAGTGTCAACTTCGGGTAAAATGCGCTACAGTAATTATGACGAAAGGAGAACTCTGCAATTTTACTCCAATAAATGTTTTCTTACGACGGCTGTCAATGTTTGACGTCATTGATTGTACCAGGAGATTACGCTTTGGATTGGATAGGATATTTGGGGAGGCGACCGACACCTAAGGTCATTTGGACCATAGGGGACAGGCAAGGGAGGAAGGGTGGATAGAAACTCGGCGTCGGCATTAGCCTGCTCTTAACGAAAGGCGCCAAGGGGACCACGGTTTAACGTCTCATCCGACAGACGGAGTACTTCACTTGAAGTTCCCTCCAAAAGACACTCTAGTAGGAATCGGGTTTCCTCTGAAAAACTTTCCTTCTCTGCAGGGATTTAACCCCTGGCCGTCCGTATGGTTAGCCAGTACTCTAGCCACCACACCAACCCGATCCCCTGGAGATTACGCTTTCAATTTAAACATCGTAGTATTATAAAATTTCCAGCGGAACGAACCACGTTTATATCGCTATACGTTTTTATTTACCTCAGTGGGATATTTTTGGGCTTGAACGACTCAAGCTATGTCGGACCTTTTAGCCAAAGGCCATAACTTAATGACGTTCAATCTTAGCTAAAATGAAAAAATTCAGTTCAGATTCAATGGAAAGTTCCGGCTGCCGCGAAGGATATTATTTCAATCCCGAACTGTACAAGGGGAAATGATGGGAGCGATCAAATAACAAAGATTTTGCAACGCATTCAGTGAGACTCAATCCTTTATAAGCCCTTTATGTTCTGGCAGTGAAGTGTAATTTTTTTGTTAGAAATAGGGAAAATTCTAATTTGAAAATAACATTTCTCGACTTATTATGCAAAGTGAAATAACATAGACCAAATATTGCATATGATAATTTTATCGTTTGAAAAAGTGAGGAGGCGTAGTGTGGCGGATTTTAGGGTCTATAGTTTTCCTTCGGTCTTAACATGAAAATTGGTGATATCACAGGGTAAACTTGTGCATTCTCCAAGTTTAAATGTTTCATTTTAGTATAAATCTGTGCCTCAGAGTGACCCCTGAGACCTCGAATCAAATTTCTTTAGTTTTGTGTTGAAAAAAAGTCATACTGCATAAGGCGCGAAGGAGAATAATCTTCATTAATGGAAGCTAATTATTATATTATGTATTCATAATACCAGAACGTGAAATTTAATTATCAACAGTCGAAGTTGCACGTTTCAGTACTGGTGTCGAAATACCAATCTGAGTGCTCCTATAATTATTATGTAACTCTTGACGTATTCTTTAAGTAATAATTATTACCCGCTACATTTTTCCATGTAAATACGTCCCCATTCCCTGAGATGTTTTATAGTGGTCTGTTTCAATTAAATCATCCGGGTCTGTGTGGTGGGTGGAATACTGGCCTTTATTTCGACTGCCCGGTCGACAAGGGCGGAGATTTTTCAGGTGAAATCCCTATTTCTACTTCTGTGCTGCGTGGATGGCACTTCATGTGCAGGCTAGTCTTCAGCCCTGGTTGCGGAGTTGTAGGTCCTGACTCGCGAAACAGGGTTCCTACAGGCCTGAAAATCCTGAAAAAATGGACTAAAGTCCTGAGAAAGGTGGAATAAGCCTGGAAATCTGCATTTACAAGTCAAAATGTGGTTGTTTTCTATAAGTTAAGAGTAAGAGACTTTATTGCTTAAATAAAGTCTCACTGGAGGGCGCATGTGCAATTTCTTTCGTTGAATGGCTGGAATTTTTTTGGCAAATCTCTCGGATAGAGGTGCGGAAAGTGGGTCAGGGTTGTTACAGGTCAGGGAAATCAGGGAAAAGTCAGGGAATTTGAAATGGGTGAGGGGAATCAGGGAAAAGTTAGGGAATCTCATCCATGGCGTCAGGGAAAATGTACGTCATGTCGCACGATTCAAAAGAACCGCCGCGCTGTCGGCTGGCTGAGCTGGCCTGGGTGAGCCGGGATCCAAACTAGTTCGTCTTTCTGCCGATCAACGCTCTGCCACCCTGCCGAGGAGTGTTGCTAGCCATTGCTAGCTGTGCATATGACTATGGGTAGACGAGGACTACTGAGAATCGGGATGTGCCCACGCTTTGACCAGAATTGGTCCGAATTGACCCTCCATGGGTCCGGTTGCCCCCGACTCGAGGACGTACTCCGGCAGACCGCACGGCGTCTACCCAGAAAGGGAGCCAGGGAGACACCTAATCCCAAATATTTGGGCAACGGGCTCTTCCGGTTCTCAAAGATGTGCGGTAGGTTTTTCGCGAAAGCGAGACCGACGGTTACTCATCTCAGTTGTTTGGGTAACCAAACTAATACGAGTACTTCGGGGAGGCGGGGGCCCAATAGAGGACCTTTTGACCTCAATCCGCCTCATTGGTGTCGGCCTCGAAGGGGTTGTGGCTCGCTTACTTTCCCTTCCCATCCCTTTCCCTTTTTCCCCACTACCACCCACGCTCGGATATAAGCGAACGCTTCCTGCCGAGCCGGAGGTAGTTACCCCACGGGTGTAGATACCCCAATCCGCTGTGCATATGACTTAGCATAAGCCATCTTTACTTGTCATGGGGTCATGCGGCTTGCATGTTCTCCACAATGCTTTTAAAGAAGGCGTGGACATCATCTTCAATATCTACATCTTCAAAGATGTACCCGCCCGCCGAGCCAAGTACACCAACTGGACGGGGTCTTCTGTGTTTCCTCCAAAGTACTGCTCTGTTCGATGGCTCAACAACAGTTCGACAGAGGACACTGGGGTTAAAATTCTTCCCAACATGATCAAGTTTGTGGAACGAGTCGAAAAAGGGGGTAAAGATGACAAGATTCTGTCAGCCAGTTTCACCTACGTGGCTAAAGCTGTTAAGGATAAAATGTTGGGACCCAACTTGCTTTTTTCTCATATGTGGCACGCCTTATTGAGCCCTTTTTAACTGACTATCAAACAAACAACCCTATGGCTCCATTTTTGCACTGATTTATGTACTCTAGTCACAGATTTGTACAAAATCTTTGTAAAGGAAGAGTACCTGCTGCCTAACACAAATGCATGTGATATTGATGTAACCAAAGAAGGAAACATCATTCCTGCCAAAGATATAGTTCTTAGTTTCTCTGTGAAAGTAGCTATCAGAAAGGTGGATCAAGTATCAAAGGAGGATATTTTGCAGTTTGGAGAGGGGTGTGTTACTTTTCTAAAAGCATTGGTTGCCAAGATATTAGAAAAGCCGCCACTTCAGTACAAGATTTGCAAGGCTATCACATTTTGTGATCTGAAGTGGATAGTGAAATCCGAAGATGCAGCTCTTGCTCGCTTCCAGAAATGCCTCTCATTGCTGTAGCTAAGGCAGTGGTTCGCTGCTGTAGAGTGCGACTCGCTAGAAGCTGAGTTCAAGACTTAAATTAACAAACCTGCTGTCTCTGTGTGCTTGAAGGAATATGACCGAGACCACACCCTTCTTGATCACTTTTGGAGGCACATTTTAATGTCGCAGAAGTGCTCTGGAAGAATGCTAGATTTGATCCACATGATTTTAACATTGACCCATGGAAATGACTTTGTGGAGAGGGGATTTTCCATAAACAAAGAAGTTAGTATCGAAAACCAACTCCCACAGACACTAGTCACGCAAAGGCAGGTGTACGACGCCGTGAATTTGGCCGGCGGAATCCTTAATGTGGAAATTAGTGACAAAATGATTTCAAGATTGCGACATGTGCGCGCAGAGTATGAAGAGTACGAAGCGAGAGAGGGAAAGAAGACAAGGAAAAGATACAGAAAAGAAAAGATGAAAGAATGATTGGGGAAGAAGTTAAAGAATTAAGAGCCAAGAAAACCAAACTTTTGCTAGAAAACCAATTGGATTGCAATGCTATCGACAAGAGCCTGAGAGCACTATGTGGCCGTGTATGGCATTTCTGTGATGTTGTGGCTAGGTATGTTCTACGTCCACATCCCTGAATGTAGACTTTTTGTTTGATGTGTCAATTTAAATTAGACACCATATTTTGACTATCATTTGATTGTAATGAAGTTTACAAGTTACTGTTTTTTCTGTGTGTTCATTGTTAATAAATATGTTTTAATAAGAATTTAAATATACATTTTTAAAAAGAATTTTGTTTTATATTGACTGTTGCCCGTCAAAAATGTTATGTAATGATCAAAAGGAGAGTTTGAAAAAGTCAGGGGAAATGAAGATTTTTGTCGGGAAAAAGTCAGGGAATTTGAATTCGGGAATCTTGTAACAACCCTGTGGCTGATTTTTTGGTTTCTTTGGCAGGGTGAGGTATTTTTTTGCAACGAGAACAAATCAATAAATTTCAAGGTGAAATTATATCTTACTCAAACCACCTTAAGCGGAGATATGGGACTCGGACTTGAGCTCGACAGTCCAACCTGGAAACGGGTGTAATGTCTCGAAAATTAGTGCGGTGAAATGTTTGGGTATCTCTCTGAAAGGGTGAAATATATTTTTTTTAATGGGACGGAATTGTCGGTTTCTTGACGAAACGGTATCTCGCTCGAACTTCCGTAAGGCTAATGCTGATCCTTCCTAAATCTACCGTGTTATCCTGCCATCTTCTAATGGCGCGAATGCCATCAGTTGTCTGTCGCCTTCCTCACGAGCGGACCAGCTAATCAATTCATACCGCGAGAAAGCTGTCTTTTTAGTACTGTGCGTCTGCTGAAATGTATGGGCAACGAATGGAATTACTCTGACCGATTTCTAATTCCTATTGTCCCCGAGTGATTTCTCGCTTGGCCTAAATCGTAGCGGTGGACGTTGATTCGACGAGGCATTGGTATGTGAAAATGCAGTTGACTATCGTAAATGAGGGGCCTTTTTCTACCTTTAATGGTCGAGCTAAATGGCTGCTGTGGACTGCGTAATTTTTGTCTTGATCCAGTTTTTTTATTCTGTGCAAACCGCAGATTTTTCGGCTCTGAAATTCGAAGCCATTTTTTACATTTTTTTTGTCACTGGATCGAAAATAATGTCTTCGACGTGGTAATTAGTTGGATTTTCATAAATTTCTATTTTTACGGCTTAAATTACTTTCTGTTGAGTTAGACGTTCTATAAATGAATGTCTTATCGTGTAGCGTACTTGTATTTTTATAATTTTAAACACACGATGGAAATATTTTCCCCGAAGGTTTTACAATAACTATTTCTGTCGAAGTCGTCCCGAGTTCAGTCAACGCGAAAGAAAGATGTTTATCCAAAAGTTGGCCTTGTTTAATTTTATACATTATACTTGGCCATAATGATGCGCATAGTCATTTTAGCAAACCTATTAATGTGCACATCTGTTCTTCAATACTATACGCTTGATGAGAAGAGCTCAAATATCTCTCCAGTCCACAATCGATTTGTTATGGAGGTCCCACCCGCGATTGTGTGAGTCATAGAAAGTACTAAATTACCACTTTTTTCAATTGGTTTCAAATATCCTGCTTTCGATGATGGAATGCGTTAGCTATTGAAAACCAAAACCAAACCATAAGAAATGCCAATTATACCACGACTATATATTTGATGAACACTTATTTATACCCATAGACGCTGACTGAATCGACATTTCTGTGGGAATGCCAAATTTTGACTTTCATTTTTGTAGTAATAAGCTGAAAACTCAAAAATTAATGCGGTAAGATTCATATTTTTAAAATCAGCTTTCCGAAATTGTTCGCTTTTTTTTTAAACAGTCTGTCGACATTTCTATCGAATTTTCAAATTCTCACTTCAATTTTCGCAGTTTTTATCTAATGACTGAAAAAGTAATGCGGTATGATGCATCTTTTTTATTTATAATCAACTTACCGAAACTGTTCGATTTAAAAAAAAAACGTTTTATCTGAGAAAGTAATGTGGTAAGATGCATCTTTTTATTTATAGCCTACTTGTCAAACTGTTTTCTTTTTGAATATCTGTTTATGGACATTTCTATGGAATTGCCAAATTTTGACTTTAATTTTCGCAGTAAGTACCTGGTGACTCCGAAAGTAATGCGGTATGATACATCTATTTTATTTTGAATCAACTGTCTGGAACTGTTCGCTTTTCTAAAAATAGTTTTCCGGGAAATGGCGTTTATATTATATAGAAAAATAATTATTTTTCCGCGTGCTTTTCCAATTCTCCTTTTGTACACCATGTAACTTATAGTTAAATTTGTGAGAGAAATAGCACGGAAAGGCAACGTCTAGCTCCTTGTACCTAATAGAGGACATATTTTTCTATAAGTTTTTAGAACAATGTGGCATTTTATCTTTTCTCAGCGGAGACACCTTAAGGTGATTTGAGCGAAATATCATTTCAGCCAGACATCAATGAATTTGGTTTCAATATAACGAAAAATATCTCACCCTTCCAAAGATACAAAATGATCAGCCCCCTACCAGGACTACTTTCCTAGATTTTTGACAGATAAATCCAACGCTTTTACTTGGGTAATTGTAGGTGCACTCACTCGATAGAGACTATGTTTTTTTAAATGAGGCACCTTCTAACGCCTAGATATCGCTAAAAAATTAACACTGTATTTTTATGTTTTCTCAGCTATTTTTGAAAAGAAATCATGTTGTCACCGCAGTAATTTATTTCAGAATCACATAAACACTTCCGTTGTGAAGGAGTTTTAATTGTACCGCGAGAAAATAATGAGGCTAATCAATGACTTATGTAGATATATCGGTTTGATTGACTAGAGTTTTAGTCATATAGAATTGTAATTTTGCACCATAAACAATGCAGTATTTTATTCATGCTTCGTACACCTGCTGAGATTAAAACGTTCAATTCGAATATGGTCTCCATTATGACAATGGAACGACTCGCTCGAACTAACTTAATAAACGAATCCATCCTAACTTTATTTTTGATTGGCCACGAGGAGCTACGCTTGTATTGAATAAGTCAATGTTTTTTTGCTCTTCGCTGTTGAGTGAGTGAGTGTTACTTTTCCGCGAGCACTGCGTGTAGTCGAGATGGAATCGTATTTTTAGCCGTTAGCGGCGAACATAAATAAAGACATCGTTTAAGCACGCCGTCCCTCTTCACTGATTTCTCTGTGTCCATAAATTTGTCCGTGACACCTCTGGAAGGCTCAACCCAATTAATTAATGGTCGGCTCAAAATCTCTCTCTCTCCCACCCAGCCCTCCTCCCCCCCCTCCACCCACCCTCCCCAACCCGGAAGATATTTGCAACGATGAGCCATCGCGCAGACATCCATTCATTCCATTCATTGTTTGACATCACGCGCTTCCCTCCTGTTGCCGGTGGCATTGTTCCCATTGTCGTTCTGCGACGTCCACATGTTGCGCCCGGCGACTCGCGTTGACTGTTGGGAGTTGTGGAGTGATTTAACACATTGATAGCGGTGCGCACAAAAGATTGAGAGTGTGGGATATCGAAAGTGTGCGTTATTTTATGAACTAGTACTTATAGTTTTCATTGGATATTTGGGGAGGATACCGACAGCTGAGGTCATCATCGCCGTAGGGGATTGGTAACGGAGGAAGGGTGGACAGAAACCCGGGGTCGGCAGTAGCCTGCTCTTAACGAAAGGCGCCAAGGGGACCACGGTTTAACATCTCATCCGACAGACGAGGTACAGCACTTGTAACGCCCTCCACCAGACCCTCAAGAAGTGGTCGGGTTTCCAATGAAAATCATCCCCCTCAGCAGGGACTTGAATCCGGGGGTTGCTCCCGACGACTCGCGTGGACTGTTGGGAGTTGTGGAGTGATTTAACACATTGGAAGCAGTGCGCACAAAAGATGGAGAGTTTGGGATATCGAAAGCTTGCGCTATTTTACGTACTAGTACTTATAGTTTTCATTGGATAGTGGATTAGATATTTGGGGAGGCCACCGACAGCTGAGGTCATCTACGCCATTGGGGACAGGTAAGGGTGGATAGAAACCCGGCGTCGGCATTAGCCTGCTCTTAGGGGAAATTGCCAAGGGGACCACGGTTTAACGTTTCATCCGATAGACGGAGTACTGCACTTGAATTGCCCTCCGTAAGACACTGAAGTAGGGGTCGGATTTTCAAATCATTCCCCTCTGCAGGGACTTGAACCCTCCTGGGGACTTGGACTTGGGGCAGGGACGTGAACCCTCCTTGAACTCTCTGCAAGGGCTTGAACCCTCCTGGGGTTGCTCCCGGTGACTCGCGTTGACTGTTGGGAGTTGTGGAGTGATTTAACACATTGGAAGCAGTTCGCACAAAAGATGGAGAGTTTGAGATGTCGAAAGCGTGCGTTACTTTACGTACAATTAATTATAGTTTGCATCGGATATTGGATTGGATATTTGAGGAGGCGACCGACAGCTAAGCTCATTTGCGCCGTAGGGAATTGGTAACGGAGGAAGGGTGGACAGAAACCCTGCGTCGGCAGTAGCCTGCTCTTAACGAAAGGTGCCAATGAGACCACGGTTTAACGTCTCACCCGACAGACGGAGTACTGCATTTTAAACGCCCACCACAAGACAATCAAGAAGGGATCGGGTTTCCTATAAAAATCATCCTCCTCTGCAGGGACTTGAACCCTGGCCGCCCGTATGTTTAGCCAATGCTCAAGCCACCACACCAAACCGATCCCCATATTTTTCATATGAACTTAACCCGGAAGAGGGCGCCCGGTTAGATGTAATTTAAGGTGGCTCTGGCCTAAGGGTCTCTTATTCCAGATTTTCGGAAAACATGGATGTTGTATGATAAAAGATCGTAGGCTTTCCCGGCGAATACTATAGATAAATATTTCTCGGGTTTGGCACCGGGTAAGGCTGTTTAAGGCCAACGTTTCGATGAGAAACTCACTCATCGTCATCAGGGCTAAGACTGACTGATGACGATGAGTGAGTTTCTCATCGAAACGTTGGCCTTAAACAGCCTTACCCGGTGCCAAACCCGAGAAATATTTATCTATGGATGTTGTATGTTTGAAGTGTGTTTTATAAACTAAGATGAAAGTAAAATAGGATATACAGGCTAGTTTTATCTGTTAAGGCGACGCATCACACTCGCTCGACAGGTCGGATTTGTGATGATTTCCGAACCCAGATTTTTTGTAAAAGTCTTACGTAATCAACTTGAAAATTTAATAGTATAAAGAATAGACAAGCCTAGAAAGATACGAGCCTCCCTTGGCAAAGGGAGGCACGTATCAGAAATATGAAAACTTTATCCCGGAGCATAATTAGACCATCGGGAAAACGGCAAGATCTAGGGTATATTTTTATAAAAACTATTATTATTATTATTATTATTATTATTATTATTATTATTATTATTATTATTATTATTATTATTATTATTATTATTATTATTGACATCTAAAACTAATGGAGATTTATCAATCCCTCTTCTATCGGAATGCTAAGTAACAGCCGTCACGGATGTAAGAAAGAATCTGTAATTGGTATATTTCTTCAAGCTACCTGAATGGTTTTCGGCCATGATGTGCTCGGACGGTGATGCAATTAGTTCAGTCTTCTTTCACAGATCTTATATCAGCGCTGCCTGTACTTACGCGCCGGATACACGGCTAAAACTTACCGACGAATGTTGCCTTGTGCGAGAGTTATCCTGGAGTAGGAGACTCCTGACGCTAAAACGCCTCGATCGGGTGCGAGTGACGCCATCTGGTGGATTTTCGACGGAACTTTTCCTTACCGAAGGGTATGATGCGTCCTCTTAAACAGCCTTGGAAGTGGAGATTTTCACATGGGCTCTTGTGGCGTTTGCTCAAATTACAGTAGAAAAACGCCATTTTGGACGAGAAAGCATAAGCAAGCTCTACTTTAAAACAGTTTATAAGTAGAGAAAAGTCCTGGGAAATTGAGGTAGAATGAAATATAGGTATCCTACCACTTAGTGGCAGAAAAACGTCGCAGAGGCAGGCCCACGATTCTAATGACGAACGATGAATGGTGCGCTGGGTGTAAGCAACACCCCAGAACCCTAGGTTGTTTATATGATGACTCGTTAGTCTAAGTTAGTTAATAAGTGTATTGACTTGTAAGTTTAATGACTCGTTCCACCATCATGGCCAAATTAAATTTTGATGGAATATCAGCTTAGATTTAAGGAAGTTTTGGTGATTCGAAGGTATGAAAACGTGCATATTTTAGTGCCAAGGATTTATTTACTACTAGTGGAAGGTACCCGTTGAAATTCAACGGGTGTAAAAAACATTCAACTTATTTTATAAGAAAACCACCAAGTCTGAAGAATACTGTCAGCAGTGTCATTTGAGAAGTTCGTAACCTATCGTGTACGTTGTGTTCGTTGTAGTAGACACGATGACCGTTTTCCAGGTGCACGTATAGTGACTGTTCTTCTTTCATGGACGGGAAACCCAAAAATGGACCACGCTGACTCATTACTACCGAAATAGCACCCAGGTTGACAGATGGTCACCTCATCCCTCTGGTTCTCTTGAGCCGTTTTCTGAGTGAATTAACAGCTTGATCGCTTCCCTTATGTACAAAAATGTATTTTCATTCAATTACTTTATTGAGCATCTGTATTTGTATGTAAAAAACTATGTAAAACTATGTAACTGTGTAAAAAGAGAGCTTTGAGGTGATAGTTATACCCTGCGCGCCCTTGCTTCGGTTAATGAAAGAGAAATATGCCTTTCCCCTTGCTACAGAATAGTCTGTCGCATCACCAATAGCCAGAAGTGATAACAACTGTAAAGAACTTGGAAATCATGTAAAAAAAGATTAAAGTCAGATCTGCTGTCAGATTGGGAATCAAATACTAGTAACCATTCAGGTAGATGGAGAGGGCACTTCGTCATTAAACTAAAACTTGACTACCAAAATATCATACATATTTTGAAAAAATTACCATGAGAAAAATTCGGCCTGGACCGGGAATCGAGCCACGGACCTTTGGTTTGCCAATGACCAATGCGCAGACCACTACGCTATCCAGGCTTCCCAATTCCCATGGCAATTTTGGTGGATACAAGGCAACTAGATCTTAGGCCCTTGCGGTCCATCAAAGATGGCAACGCAAGGGAGAGGAGGACTTCAAAGAAGCCACAACTAAGAGTCAGTATCCTTCACCAGCGCTTATGCCGTGCTTAGCCATTTGAAATTCAACCATGGCGGGTGAATGTTTTGAAGAAATTGCCATGAGAAAAATGGATTTCAAATGGCTAAGCACGGCATAAGTGCCGGTGAAGGATACTGACACTTGGTTGTGGCTTCTTTGAAGTCCTTTTCTCACTTACGTTGCCATCTTTGATGGACCGCAAGGGCCTAAGATCTATTTGCCTTGTATCCACCAAAGTTGCCATGGGAATTGGTAAGCCTGGGTAGCGTAGTGGTCTGCGCATTGGTCCGGCAAACCAAAGGTCCGTGGTTCGATTCCCGGTCCAGGCCGAATTTTTCTCATGGCAATTTCTTCAAAAAATTCACCCGCCATGTTTGAATTTCATCAGACATATTGTTTAACCCTTCACAAAATGTGTAAGAAAAATTATTATTAAAGAAGTAAGTGCTTGCTGATTTCTAGTAAGTTAGCGATTGGCAAAAAAATATTTAATTTTAAATATTAGTGCGTCAGTCCTCAAGCGCTATAGGAAAAAGAGGGTTAACTAAGATGGCGGACTGGCTTCAGCTTCAAGATTTGGCCAGCATGGCAAGCGCCCTCTCCATCTACCTCAATGCCAGTATCCGATCAGTATAGTGGTAGAGAAATACGGTGTTAGTCGCTTGTACAAAGTATGACTTAAAGGAGGAGAGGTTGTGCGAATAAGGGGTTCCCTAAGCAGCAGAGGGCAGAGAACAAGACATAGTAAGTAACGCTGCCAACATAACTGCAACGCCACTAAACCACCTTGTGGTGATTCCACTGATAATTGACATTAATGCCATTACATTTAAAATATGGATATTTTTAGAAAATTGGCCTCTATGAGATATGAGCGACAAAATTTTATCTTTCCTCGCTATATTCTCGGAATTTGAACTTAAAATTGCATGGTTTTCAATAGAATTCTGCGAAAAACACGTGGAAAAATTGTATTTCTCTACCTAGTGTAAATGACATTATCTCGGAAAACTATAATTAAGAAGCGAAACCTTCCGGAAGGTTGATAAAAAATAAAATAGATAAATCTTACAGCTTTTTTTGTTTTCAGATAATTATTGAGAAAATTGAAGTCATAATTTGACGGTGAAAATGTCGGTAAACTGATTTTGAAAAAGCCAACGGTTTCGTAAAGTTAATTATAAATCACGTTGATGCGTCTTACGGCATTACTTTTTGAGTTTTCAGCTAGTTAAATTTTCAGTTAGTACCGCAGAAATGGTGCTGCAGTCGGTGCCGATAGTATAAAGAGATTGTTATTTAAAAACATATTCGGGGAATGATTGAAACATTTTTGTGCCATAATTTCGCGTTTTAATGGCCAACGCTAGCCATCAGCGAAAGCATGATTTTTAAAACCTTCCGAAAACAAGTGGGAATTCAGGAATTGTGGGAAAAAAGTCAGGAAAACAAGTGGGAATTTGTTTTGACGCCCACGGTCGCGATGGAACTTCCTTTAACTTAAGAGGGTGGGAGGGCGTCAGCAGTGTGTTTTACGACTATGTTATCGAGCCAAATAGAGCTGGATCAAAATACGCTGATATCATTGTGCAACTCATCGGAGAACGCCATCCATGCAATTAGATTAACAACACGAGAGTGCTCTTTAGTAGCTATGGATAACAGATCGTGCGCTTAGAAGATGGCAATGAAGATTTGCACTTTTGGGATCCCTGGCATACAGACGCGGAGATTTCGTTACTTCCTCTCACGCGAAGCTTATTCATAGGCAATGACCTCAACAATAGGAAAAAGTCTTCTGCGCAACCGCCACGAGATTCCGCTACCACTATAAGGGAGCTGGCTACCTATTATATTAAATCAGTGCTATTATGAGTAGACGATATATCATTGCTTTCTTACTATTTTCTTTCGCTTGTATAATCTTTATTCGATTATTTTCGCAAACATATCCCATTGGTCAGTATCTTCAGAATTATGAATACTCTCTTTATTAGCCGTTACAGTTGTCTTTTTTAATAAAAACTGAGAATGGAATGACATTATGTAGAGCAGGTGGAATTATTTGGCTTTCTCATGAGTGTTTTGACTGAGAATGGGTTTGGTTGTAAGGCATTCAGGTGTTCAATAAGCTTAGACATAGAAGCACTTAGTAAGATACGGGTATTATTGCAAATGGCTCTGAGCGGAGACGTGCAAAAAATATTGGTGGAAACTCTGCAATAGTGTGTGGCGCTTGTTGGTTCGGAAACCTGGTCTTTTCGGAAGGTGCATTTAGTCCACTTTGGAGGAATCTGAGATTAGCTACGTTTTCGTGCATTCGATTTACCGTTGCTGGGCCCTGCTGTACCGATCAGAAGCGATGTGGATCTTGAAGATAATAAGCGCTTGGGATTTATTAAGCGCATAATAGGATGGTCCTCGGAAGAAAAGTAAAAGAGAGGTGCTACCGAGCTCTGGTTTGGCCACACCTCGAATTCGCCGTGAGCATTTGTGACCCTGAACAGAAATATTTAACCCCAAAAATAAAGTAAATACAAAGGAAAGCTGCGCAATTTGTTAAAAAGTGCTACGAGCAAACATGTATTGTTTCTCAGTTTTTTGAGTGATTAGGTTTGGAGCCCTTAGAGACTCGGAGGCTACACGCTAGGCTTATTTTGCTAGAGAAATTTAGAACAGTTGTGCTTCACTGCGACACAGAGAATATCATTTTGTCGTCACTCTACATTTCTAGATTCGACAGAAATATGGAAGTAAGAGGGATACATTGCCGAACTGATAGGTACAAAAATTCGTTCTTTCCGCGCACAGTAATTGAATAATAATACAAACTGAGCTCCACTCAAGGCACACCAATTGTTTTGAATTGCAGTCGTATAAATTGTATCTAGAAACTCTAATTAAGCTTGATACATATGCTTACCAGCGTACTTCCCTTGCAAAAAAATATATTTAAACTCTTAGTTTTAGCTCTTAAATAAAATAAACTGCCGGGTTTGGGGAGTAGGCAATTACCCCTGCTGATCCCCCTTGCAGCCACCAGTGTCTGTTACATTGTGTGGTAAGATACGCTAGGTGATTGGAAGGCACAGGTCCGCAATGACCGTCAAGAATTAGAAAGATTGAACGCGCTCCGGTTTTCCACCTTCCTTGTGTTTTTTTTCCGATGATGTCACTGCCGTGAAAACCTGGTTTGTGTGACGCTCAACGCAGTGGGTAAACGACGCAAAAACGGCTGCATGAAATTGCACCAAAGGTTGTGGAGTGGAACGGGTGTGGAGGAGCGAAGGTGAAAGTATCGGGTATGCTTGGATAGGAAAAGAAATCGGTGGCGAAGATCCAGTGTTGGCAGAGAAGGGTGTAAGTACGCGTTGATGGGCGAAGGAATGTTGAAGAGGATGGGAAGAGGGAAGGAACGCTTCGCGAGCGTGGAAAAGAAGTGGCCGTTCTGCGCGGCAAATCTATTTCAGCACTGCAAATCGAACAAATTTGAGCATCTTACGCACTTTGTATAAGGCAAAAGGGTCACTCTAGTGCTATAAATGCGCCGAATCCGATATTCTGTTGGTACTAAAAACAGAAATGAGTACGTTACTAATTTTCCTCCGTATCTGGCAACTAGTAACAGGAAAGTGTAGCGTTTCAAGGAAATACTGATGGTGGAGCTCGATCTGCTGACATATTCTCACCCCGAATCTATGGTCAATACTGAAATAAGTTCATGTGAAACGATCCAAGTATGAGAGTAGCACTCCTGGACAATGTAAGGAGAGAAAGTATTCGTGGTTTGATGATTCAGTCCAATAAAGAACTGCTTGCACTTTCGTTCACACCCTTGGTGGGCATTACTCCAGCCGAATAGTTGTCTTATTTCCCACGTTTTCTTTGCCTTCTGCTGTCTCCTCTCAGTAGTGTTTAGCCTATTTTTCTGCTATAATAGCTAAAATGGTTTACGTATTGATAAAAGAAAGGTAATGGACAATTTTTCAGCCGAGTGCTTTGAGATCATATTAGAGTTATTTTTGCCTCGTGAAAATACATTTCATTAATTTCTAATTGCTTATTTAGAACTCCCTGGAAATCCTTTATAAATATCTGTCAGCTAATTCCGTAAAATAAACTATAGGTTTCGATAGGTTTAAATGAAAGGTGGGTATGAGTATTCAAAGGATGGACTTAATGAAGCACAAGGCGAGCGTTTTGTGAAACGTAAATTTCTCGTATGGGAGAAGCTACGACAGGGACTGTCCAAAAACTGACCAATCAGCTGTATAATGCCATTAATGATGAAAGGGTCTGCTCGGCAGTAAACCATAGTCGACTAGCTCTATATACTTATCCTGTGATATAGACTGCCTCCGTATATCCACGTATCATGGTGCCATCTTTGGGTGGAGTCTGCGTTTCTAAGCTCGCGGTTTCGGCGGCAAAATATAAATTTTAGCGCCTAACGAAAAATTTGACTTTTTTCAGGGAAAACGTTAATTTTACTCCAAAGCTAGTTACTTTATGCTTATTTTTTCATTTAGAAGCTGATCTCCCGACTGCATCGTCACTTAATACGTGTTACTTATTTAACTGAATACCGAAGCCTTGATTTTTGACGAAATGAAGGAATCCTCCATTCCTGTCGTCACTATAAGCAAAGCGGGAGGATCAAGGCGTGTGAATATCATTTCATAGAATTTTGAGCCGGTATTTAAAACGGGACATTTTCCAGAATCCTAAATATTCTGCAATAATTTGCAAAAATATTGAAAAAGCTGACAGGTTATTTTTTAATGGAATAAGAAATAAAAATGCATTTAAAATTTATTCAAAAGTCAACTAAATTCTGGTTTCAATTGCATAACTTTCAAAAATAGCGAAACGTAACCATTGTTTCGACGATTTTCTTAGGTAGCTGTTTGTAGGTTCATGATGCAATTGATAATTTATGCATAAAGAATATGAGTATTTCATTCATATTTAGCGATAAAACATGCGACACGTATACCTTACACCCCTTCCAACTAACTGGCTAATTTTTACTGAATGTAACTTAATGCGATTATGAGTTTGTGCCATTAGAAACTTTACTCCAAGAAATGATTAATTTTTTTCTTAGAAGATTGGATGAGCTCACCAGGTGATGACTTTTCATTTCGGACATGGAGAGAAAGTATTCGTTGGATGGTTCCTGATTTATTCCAATCAATTACTGCCTGCGCTTTCGTTCGCACACATTACTGCAGCCGAATAGTTGTTTTTTTCCACGTTTTCTTTTTGTTCTGGCTTTTGTAGTCTCCTCTTTGTAACGTTTCACTTATTTTTTCAGCTATGATAACTCAAATGCTGTACGTATTGATCAAATTAAAGGTGGTGGACAATGTTTTGGTGGAGTGCTTTGAGATCATAATAGTTCATTTTTTTCCCAGATTTTTTTTGAGATCATAATAGATTATAAATTTGTTTCATTTAAATGTTATTTCGTATTTAGATCTCTTTGGAAATCATTTATATATTTCTGTTGTTGTAATGTAGGAGTTCTAAACGTAATGGGTTGATTATTTTTATCCTTTAAGTCGCCAGTTGTTTGGCTTCTGAAAAACCTTGTGTTCTAACCTTTTTATCTGTGAAACATTCCTTAATGTAAATTATAGGTTGAGGTAGGTTTGAATGGGAGATAAAATCCCATTGAGTTTTACTTGTGCAGCGTCCTACCTAGTTATGTAGTATTTCTTTCTTCATCATAGCATACCTCTTACTCCTCTATATTCCGTCCATAAAACCTATTCTCGTTCTACATCTTCCCCATTTATCTAATATCCATTACTTGTAACTTCTTATTTAGATCTGTCGCTTTTTTAGACTTCTTATTTAGATTCCAGTCTTAATGAAACGTTGACTCAAGCAATAAAAATTCCTGTACAACCCTTGGTTGTAGTCTGTCGTCAACAGTATTTTTTGCGCTAAAATTGTTACAAATGTCATATACGATTGAGACGACTACTTTTGTGGTCAGTCTTAATTAAATGTTAACGTAAAATAAGATTTACTTTCTTGGTTATCCTGTCTCCTTTTCGGCTCTTCACATGTCAATTTAAAAATCCTTCCTCTTTGCCCAAAATAAGCACTAAAGCAGCCGTTTCGCCTCACCATACTATGTGGAATCTCTGTATTCCATTGGACGAAAACTATCGTACTGTATCTGTTTTGATTTCTAGTAAATATTTTTATTATTATCATTATTTCAAGCAGTTGCGTTACAGCTTTACTTACTTTGTGTGGGCTTCCCTCCCCAATCCTTTTCCTCCTAACTACCAAGACCCTTTAGAAGCTTAAGTAAATTTTGTTCAACTTTTTAGATTTATAGAAATAGATCATTATATGATTTGTTAATTTTTTTTAGCAAATTGCAGTGGTTTATAATGTTTTTGACGCTGCAGAACGGCGGTCGCCCAATACATAACCCGCGTTCAGTGGGATTCCTCTAGAAGTCCTCCTGCAGTTGAACTCTTAGATTCCATTTCCCATCCATTCAAAATGCATGCATGCAAAATATGCATGAAACACACATGAAACACACAAATTTATCCCACCTTATCCAATGACTCCTCCTCCCGCAATACGAGCCCATCTGTTACGCTCCTTGAGTCAGATGGAGAGAGCGCTCGCTATGGTGGCCAACACTAGAAGCTGTAAGGTGGGCGTGGCCGGTCCGCCATCTTTGTTATCCCCGAATTTCCTTTAGAGCTTACGGGGTGATGTGATAATTTTACAATATTATGATGGTTTATGTTAATAAATTACTAGGAATCAGTATGAATTTACTTCTATTTAATACGTTCTCATTACATGTTCTTTTTATTTATTTAAATTGATAATTATCCGCAGTCTCGGAGATAACTATGGTAAAATCGAGTAGAATCCTAAGCACTGAGTAGCGAATATATGTTTTTTAAGTGTTACCTGCCTTAAATTTCGAACATATGGTGGAAGTTCTTGCTTTACATCCGCTGATTCGTCCATTCCGTCGTGTAATATTCTGAGGAAAGAATGGAAAGAGCAGGGATAACTATATGGTTGTTATTTCGGTTGTTAGATTACAGTTTGTTGACGTAATTCCCTCTACATGTACCTCCCTAGTTACGCCACTGATTACAAGATAAAACATATACGAAACGTTAAATCGAAAGAAGAAGCTCTTATTTTGTGGAAGACTGCCATGATTAATAATAACTGACACACTTTGTGACTTCCACAGACTTTTTATTGACAGACGACCGGTTTCGGCTGTTAAGCCATATTCAGGTACAAATAATCTGTATACAGCGATTATATATAGTCCAGACTTTTTCGGGGAGACGAGTAAGTGTAGTGTGACGCGTAATAGGGGGGATGGGTTGGAGAAGGTGATGTCATTTAGAAGCCATTTAGATTCACTTGCAAGGACAATTGACCGCTGTTCGTACGCGTTCATCTTCCATCCCTTTTCCACACAATACAATATTTCAGGTTTAAAGTCACTTCGGTGCCCGAACTCCAGCATGTGTCGGGCGAATGCCGATGAGTCGTCTATTTTGTTTTTAAAACATGCCTGATGTTCCTTGGCTCTTAACTGGAAACTCATATGGACTATATATACTGGCTGTATTGAGATTATTGTACCTGAAGATGGCTTAACAGCCGAAACCGGTCGGCTGTCAATAAAAAGTCTGTGAAAGTCACAAAGTGTGTCAGTTGTTATTAATTATAATTAATATACGAAACGCTTTTCTTGGACGTCAAATGTGTGTTTAGTATTAATAAATATTTTAAAATATATTGTTTAAAAATCGCTTTTATTTAACAAAAAATGCACAAAATTTCGTTCAAATACACCCATTTCTAGGGGTTGATAAAATTGTCTTCAATGGGACGCTCAGAAAAATTTTTACTCCGTCGTGTCGACACAAGTTTGCAATATTGCATACACTACAGGATAAAAAAGCAATTTAAAAAAAACACATTTCTTTAATATTCATTTTATTTTCGAATTTTTTTATGGCTGAATATTGTATTGTCGCCGGAAATGAACCCATGTGCAAAATTTCAGATCTCTGGCTAGTCAGAAAGGAGGTTAAAATTGATTACAAAATTTGATCCTGACACATAAGACCCTGACACACAAGACCCTGACACACAGGACCCTGACACACAATAAAAGCGATTAAAAAGGAGTTTACTCGGGGTATATCTACATCTACGAAATACCGTGCAAGCCACCACTAGGGTGTGTGGCACGTGGTGATTCCACACCAGGCATGCAGCACTCATTCCTGTTCAAAAGAGAAGCACGCACGTTCCTCCGAATGCCAGCCGCAGGACAAAACAGTCAGGGCAACGGTACGCAGTCAGACCACAAACCAGGAGAGTGATACGTAGAAGAACTTGCTACCATGCAGTACACTACTAAAGATATAACTGCTGGTTAGTATTATTAATGCGACAAATAAATAGCTCTACAAGGTACTGAGACATGCAGGAGTATATCATGCCAGAGATTGCATTCGAGGTTAGTATCTACAATTCATGTTAAGATACTAAGCACTGCTGAAAAAACCTATTAACCTAGTCAGTATCCTAGAACTAATCTATCAAAACTATTATGGTCCCTTATTGTACGTGGAAAAAATGACATCTTAAATCTATTGGTTCTGCCGTCTATATCCTTAATCTTATTCCTGTGATCGTTCCTGCCATACCTAATCGTTTGGCTCTAGCAAAGTATTTTGAGGTAAGTGGGTTGTAGGGCGTCCCATCACCCATGGGGAACGCTTGGATTCCTCCCGGTTTTCAACCCGTTAGCTGGCTTGTGGCGCTGTGTGAAGGACCGAATCTCACCGGAATCTTTTTCTCTCTCTCCTTCTCTCCCCGCATCATCTTCATCCTTCGGGTGGGCGCAGCCGCATCAGCTACAGGTAGCACCTATGCGCTAGCCACGGCGTCCTCCTCGAGCGGGGGAGACGGCGAAGAAGACGGAGCCTCATCGACCAACAACGCCGCCGCCCCCGACCCCCCGCCCCCACTCCGCCGGCACCACCCCCCGCCAGCCTCCTCCACCCCCGCCCCGCCGCCACCCCTGCTCCTCGCAGCCCACCAAGCGCCGGCGACACTCCCCGGCCCTGCCGCCGCCAATACTCCGAACCTCGGCAAGGGAAGGCGCAAGCGCGGGTTCCCCGCGGACGACGACGAGGGGCCGTGCGGGGGCGGCGGCCTGGAGGGGTGCTCCGGGGGGAAGAGGGGGGAGTGGGAGGCGGCGGGCGGGGGCGGAGGAGCCAGTGGACGGAAGGAGGAGGCAGCTAAGGAGGAGGAGGAGGAGCCGGAGGTGGCCGGAGGAGGAGGTGGGGAGGACGAGGCGGGGAAGGAGGAAGATATTGCGACCACTGCGGCAGCTGGGTCGGCAGCTATGATGGTCTTCGGAGCGGTGACCAGGTGAGAAGGCGCGCGTGGTGTGATCTTTTCGTTTTTGTCGCCGGACGGCGCGCATGACGCGGAGGAGCAGAGAGCGGGAAAGAAATCTTTGTCACGATCCGATTGATCTTTTATTCAAATGAAGTGCCTCCCTAATTATGACCATCGCCTTGTATTTGACCTTTGGCCATGATTCAGGACTCAGGACCTGTTGTTACTCAGGACTTGTTGGTGATTGCCGGCGGAGAACTTACAGATCAGATACCCTTTTCAGGATGGCTTCAGGATTATTGAGCCTTGAAAATGTCGAAAATATGTCGTCTCAACCCCAAATATTACAAACTGTTTTCCATTCGTCCTAATGCTCCGGTCACTTCGCGACACAAGCATCTGTATAGCTTTCCATTTATTTCAGACGATGCGCACTAGACACTGCGCAGTTCAAGGCAGCAAAAGGCATCATTGATGTGCGCTGGAGTGCGTTTGAGAAGGAAAGAACGTCGATAATCTTACGAGCGAATTTTTTCAGATGTTCATCTTCGGTAAAGGAGCCAAACGTGGGTGATATATAGTTTTTTTATTTCTGCATGGTGTAAAGATTAGCATTTAAGTTAGAAATTCAACAAGTTGGCCTAGGAGTAGCGTGTTCGACGCTTAGCCCGCTGGTCGCAGCTTCAAGACCAAGTGACGGCTATAATGTTCCTGATTTTAGAAAAAAGATATTGCTAGAAAAAATCTGGAACAAGACATCGAGAATTTTATACACCCCACGTGCTATCCTAAACTACCCGGCTCCACCGCTGAGAGACAGCGGTTATAGCAAAAGGCATTGATGGCGCAGATCAAGAAGATCAGTCCGGTATCAACAGCCGCAGCTTCGGGCGAGAGTGAAATTCTCGGAATCGGCCGGGGTACTGCGATGTGGAAGGCAGCGGGAATCCACCGAATTCGTATCCCTTGATAATGCAGCCTTGCATTTATATAATATGATGGCATTCCTTCTCGGTAAAATATTCCCCAGATAAAATAGTTCCCGAGGTAATTGAGTCCTTATCGGATCTTCGGGTTGGGAACACTGTCGCAGCGGGCAACTAATTTGAACTAATTCTTCACCTATTTTCCAAGTCTGTGGCTATTATGTATCTATAGAATTTTAGCTACCGGCGCGCTACTGAACCCTAAGCCTATACCTGTGATTGTTTTACCGTAATAGTTTGGCAATGATATGAAATCTTCTCTACTTAATGAGGGTCAAAGTGTCATAGAACTGACTTATCGCAACTATTATGGTCCCTTATAGTACGTGGAAAAAATGACATTTGAAATCAGTGGGTTTTTCAGGTTTCTTTCCTTAATTTTATGCCTGTGATCGTTTCTACCGTAGTACTTTGGCTGTATGGCTCTAGCAAAATATGTTGTTCGTCCGGCAAAAAAATAGTCTGTTTCAAGCTTGTGTAAAATATTTAACCTATAATTTGCCCTAGGATTATTTACTGGTTTCCTGCCCAATTTCGTTTAACAATTCAGCGACACTGCTAAGTTTATCGTGAGATATTCTTATAAATATTCCTGCTCTCCGCTATATACCATCTATTTTGGACCCAAAGCTTACTTCGTTGTGGTTCTTTATGCTAGCAGCGTACTCCAAGTAAGGTCTCATAAAAGAAAATTAACGTCTCTCCTTAAATTTCTCGTCACATTTTCCCAGTATTCATTTAAGAAACCTGACGAATAATACATGGGGAATTGTTCGTATATGCACTTCAGAGAGATATATTTTTTAATGAGGAATTACTAACTCCTAGATCTCTTCAAAAAATTAACAGTGTGTAGTATGTTTTCTCTACTATTTTTTAAAATAAATCATATTGTCACCGCAGCAATTTTTCGGGATCACAAGAAAACTCCCGTTGGGAAGGAGTTTTAAACATACCGCAAAACAATGAGTCAAGTTAAACACTATTATAGTAATTTTTATAAAATTACTTGAAATTTCAGTCATGTATAAGTATATTTTTGTACTATTAATAATGCAGTATTCAATCCATGCTTCCTACAGCGGCTGACATTAAAACGTATAATTATAATATGGCCGACATTACGACTGGAACTGTCTCCTAAAAAAACTACCGTAATCATACGACGCATTCAACATTATTCACTTAATTGTTGTGAAAGTATAAAATAAACATGAAATCTTCGTGCCTCTTTCACGTTTGCAAAAAATATGTCAAGAGTATTTAGAATATATTGTGATAATTACTACGCTTTTAAGGTAAGTTGTTTTGACAGGAATATCACAGTTATCTACACTGTGCAATATTTTCCCCTAAATTTTCTGAAATCCAGCAAGGTTTCCTTAACTAAAGTTGCACCAACGTTTAAGAAGATCTGGGAGGCTTATAATTTTAAGCAAGGAAAACTTGCTGTACTTCAGCAAATTTTCAGCATTTATGAATTTCAGTCCTAAGGGGCTCCTCAGAGAAAATATGCAATTAAATAAAACTAACCTTGCATTCTATTTGGAAGAATTATTTTTGTGGAAACTAAATATATTTCATTAAGATTTTTAGAGACGAATAATGTATACGTTTGCTGATGTCTAAGACTAACTTCAATTCAGGTGTTTTGCCGAATTTCAGCATGTTTTTTGTGAACTGAAAATTTCTACGTTTTGCAGTGTATATGCCGCCACAGCTATCTACGTAAACGTCGAGATGCACAGGCCTGACACCAGAATTACGATGGCCATATGTTCTTAAATGTTTCAGGATGCAGTATTCTTCTTTACGCGGATGACTGTTGGCTATTCAGATGAATTCATGGTACATCTGGCTCTGTTGCTCTCCAATCCGCCTTGGAATCCATTTAGGACCTGTCTTCTAATTGCCCTCAAGTTTCGCTACTTCTATAGTTGTCTTTTACTGGGGCGTGTTTACCTCACTACTAGCACTCATCTGTGTCGCTTGGGTGGGATTATGATCGACGTTTCTAGACGTGACGGAAACGATCGCTGACCTCTGAGATGTCATTTTGGTTCACGTGACTTTTACAAGTGTCTGTGCCCTTATGAATGGCAGTCATTAATATCCGCGGTTGACGCATATATTTTTGGATCATATAGTTGAGTTCTAGATGAAATATTCTAATGTGTACGCTACATACACAGGTAAATGTGTGTTATGCATGTCCCCATTTGTCATTTATCCTACCTATTTAGTTAGGTGCCAAAGTACAATGTTTTCTTTTGTTTATCCTAGATTAGACTTCCTGGTATTTAACCTGTGTGTATTAATAGTCTCCTCATTGCATTTTCGGATTAGGAATTCAATTTTTCGGTTATTTGCTTTGACATAGAGACATTTTGATTCTTTTGATTTTCTTCGATGCTAATGGCTGCTGATGTCATTCCCGTGAGCGGAAGCCATCCAGCAGCGTGATTGGCGGTTAAGTGATTTCTTCGAGGACGAATGGCCATCTGTTTGGTTTGACCGTTTTGAATTAGAAGTAGCAATCGTCATATATGCAAGTCACTTATTCCTTTAAATGACAAATGTTTGATTCTCACAGATGAAAAGCTACAAGAGGAATGACAGTAGGAATCGGGCTACGTGTTATGTTCTCACTGTTCCGTGGAGGGCTAGGACAAACATAGGGTCTTCTTTGGCCCCAAGAATCCCCCCTAGAATACAAAAATGTTCTTGAGGACTCGCCTAGTCGTGATGGGGGTAACCCATTGCGGAAATACTCATGTGAAAGTAAAAATAAAAAAGTTGTTTGGACTGGATTCGAACCTAGGTCGCAGGAAGCCATTGCAAATTTATTGCCAACTAAATATGTTTGCCATATGGAGGCAAATATTCAAACTTTGTACTTTTTTCCCGTGTGTGGTGAAAAGTAAACGACTCTAGCCATCCCATACAACTGTTAATTGAAAAATGGAAATAAGAAGACTTCCACCGTAATGCTGAACCCTCAAAATTACCGCGATAGGTAATTTAAATGATTGCAAATGCGCGCCCGAGTATTGTGGTTTCAATTGGTTTAAAGTAGTTCGAGCGAAATGTTATTTCACCTAGAAATCCATGAATTTGTTCTCATATAAAGGAAAAATATCTCACCCTTACTAAGATACGAAAATATCAGCCCCTTACCGAACTACTTCCGAGATATTTGGTAAAATATACCAGCCGTTTTACATGGTGAATGGTACGTGTACGCTCTCCAGAGAGGCATTATTAAAAAAATGAGGAATTTTTGACACCTAGATCTCGTCAAAAGTAAAACAGTATGTAGTATGAACGTTTTCTCAACTTGTGAAATGAAAGCTGTAACCAAAGCTGACCTAGGTTTAGACTTATAAAGTCATCGTCATGCCTGATGAAGACTTTATGATGACTTATGATGTCTTTATGTTTTTATGATGTCTTACTTTATGATGGCATGATGATGACTTATGAAGTTATCGTCATGCCTGATGATGACTTCATAAGTCGAAACCTAGGTCGTTAATAAAGTTTATGTGGAATTACTATGTTGCAGCTTACATTTCACAATGTTAAGCAAGTTCCACAAAGTTTCACGTGACACAACCAGTTTTCTTAACTATTTTTAAAATAAATCATATTGCCACCGCAGAATTTTATCAGAATCACAAAAAAATCCTTCCGTTGTGAAGGGGTTTTAAACGTACTGCGTGTAAAAATGAGACAAGTTAAAGACTTGCATAAGTATTTTTGTTTAACTATTTAAAATTTCAGTCATATCTATTTCATTGCGACAGTGATTTTAAACATGAAACAGCTGCTGCCTACAGCTGCTGAAATCATAACATATATGTACTTTGAATATGGTCTCTATTATGAGTAGGAACTATCTCGCTCAAACTACCTTAATAGAGTCGCTCAAGTGAGTAGGAGTGATTTTATCGCGGGAAGAAGTCATCGCTTTCTTGAGCGGTCATATTCAAATTCATTTCTTGCATTTTTCTCTTTAGCAAGATGTGAAAGATTGCCAGGGATTTTAGCATATTTAGTTACGAGGATTAGATGTAGAGGGCGGAAAATATATATTTTCTAAGGCTGCGCATCCATCGGTTTTTTTTATATGCCCACACCTTTCGACAACTTTGTATGATTTGCAAGTGTCATCGATATGCAGTTGATTAATTCTTCTCGTATGCATAAATGCGCCCACATATATTTTCTGGTCGCGTATGAAGTCCGAAGGCACAAGTATTGCAACCATCCCTCTCTTCCGTGTTACAGGAAATGTTTTATTTAAATATGATTTGCTCAGCATGCTAAATAACCTGGAAAAATATGTCATGATGATGAGCTTAAAATATTTGAAAATCTACGCTTCATTGCCGTCGGGTGGGTGGCCAGTGTTAACCGGTGTCAGCGGTTGAAGATGTATCAGTGGGCGAAATGTTTTTTTTTCAAGTACACGCGATTTTTTTACGTAAAAATTATTATCAACTACATCGTCATTTTTATAGTGTTTGACCTTTGTTTCCCTGCACACATTTCTAGATTTAAAGACAGGAAGTAGGGAGTAGAAGGTACGGTTTGCTGCATCTATTCGCTGCATCTATTTGCTGCATCTATTCAATGTATTTAACTTCTTTATTTTTTTAATTATTTATTATTAGTTTTTTTATTTAAGAGATTGCCATCTACTCAAGCCAGCTTCCACGAATTGTTTTTTACATTTAGTTCTTTTGTTCACTGCCCTAAATTCCGCCGACATATTGTTGTTGGACGCGTAATAATAGCGCACTTTGAACTCGATAGCGAGATTGCGAATTTTTGCGTTTTCTTTATTTTTTAAAATATTTATTATTATTTTTTATTTAAGAGATCACCATCTACTCAAGCCAGCTTCCACGAATTGTTTTTTACATTTAGTTCTTTTGTTCACTGCCCTAAATTCCGCCGACATATTGTTCTTGGACGCGTAATAATAGCGCACTTTGAACTCGATAGCGAGATTGCGAATTTTTGCGTTTTCTTAATTTTTTAAAATATTTATTATTATTTTTTATTTAAGAGATCACCATCTACTCAAGCCAGCTTCCACGAATTGTTTTTTACATTTAGTTCTTTTGTTCACTGCCCTAAATTCCGCCGACATATTGTTGTTGGACGCGTAATAATAGCGCACTTTGAACTCGATAGCGAGAGTGCGAATTTTTGCGTTTTCTTTATTTTTTTAAATATTTATTATTATTTTTATTTAAGAGATCACCATCTACTCAAGCCAGCTTCCACGAATTGTTTTTTACATTTAGTTCTTTTGTTCACTGCCCTAAATTCCGCCGACATATTGTTCTTGGACGCGTAATAATAGCGCACTTTGAACTCGATAGCGAGATTGCGAATTTTTGCGTTTTCTTTATTTTTTAAAATATTTATTATTATTTTTTATTTAAGAGATCACCATCTACTCAAGCCAGCTTCCACGAATTGTTTTTTACATTTAGTTCTTTTGTTCACTGCCCTTAATTCCGCCGACATATTGTTGTTGGACGCGTAATAATAGCGCACTTTGAACTCGATAGCGAGAGTGCGAATTTTTGCGTTTTCTTTATTTTTTAAAATATTTATTATTATTTTTTATTTAAGAGATCACCATCTACTCAAGCCAGCTTCCACGAATTGTTTTATAGATTTAGTTCTTTTGTTCACTGCCCTTAATTCCGCCGACATATTGTTGTTGGACGCATAATAATAGCGCACTTTGAACTCGATAGCGAGAGTGCGAATTTTTGCGTTTTCTTTATTTTTTAAAATATTTATTATTATTTTTTATTTAAGAGATCACCATCTACTCAAGCCAGCTTCCACGAATTGTTTTTTACATTTAGTTCTTTTGTTCACTGCCCTAAATTCCGCCGACATATTGTTGTTGGACGCGTAATAATAGCGCACTTTGAACTCGATAGCGAGATTGCGAATTTTTGCGTTTTCTTTATTTTTTAAAATATTTATTATTATTTTTTATTTAAGAGATCACCATCTACTCAAGCCAGCTTCCACGAAGTGTTTTTTACATTTAGTTCTTTTGTTCACTGCCCTAAATTCCGCCGACATATTGTTGTTGGACGCGTAATAATAGCGCACTTTGAACTCGATAGCGAGATTGCGAATTTTTGCGTTTTCTTTATTTTTTAAAATATTTATTATTATTTTTTATTTAAGAGATCACCATCTACTCAAGCCAGCTTCCACGAATTGTTTTTTACATTTAGTTCTTTTGTTCACTGCCCTAAATTCCGCCGACATATTGTTGTTGGACGCGTAATAATAGCGCACTTTGAACTCGATAGCGAGATTGCGAATTTTTGCGTTTTCTTTATTTTTTAAAATATTTATTAGTATTTTTTATTTAAGAGATCACCATCTACTCAAGCCAGCTTCCACGAATTGTTTTTTACATTTAGTTCTTTTGTTCACTGCCCTAAATTCCGCCGACATATTGTTGTTGGACGCGTAATAATAGCGCACTTTGAACTCGATAGCGAGATTGCGAATTTTTGCGTTTTCTTTATTTTTTAAAATATTTATTAGTATTTTTTATTTAAGAGATCACCATCTACTCAAGCCAGCTTCCACGAATTGTTTTTTACATTTAGTTCTTTTGTTCACTGCCCTAAATTCCGCCGACATATTGTTGTTGGACGCGTAATAATAGCGCACTTTGAACTCGATAGCGAGATTGCGAATTTTTGCGTTTTCTTTATTTTTTAAAATATTTATTAGTATTTTTTATTTAAGAGATCACCATCTACTCAAGCCAGCTTCCACGAATTGTTTTTTACATTTAGTTCTTTTGTTCACTGCCCTAAATTCCGCCGACATATTGTTGTTGGACGCGTAACAATAGCGCACTTTGAACTCGATAGCGAGATTGCGAATTTTTGCGTTTTCTTTATTTTTTAAAATATTTATTAGTATTTTTTATTTAAGAGATCACCATCTACTCAAGCCAGCTTCCACGAATTGTTTTTTACATTTAGTTCTTTTGTTCACTGCCCTAAATTCCGCCGACATATTGTTCTTGGACGCGTAATAATAGCGCACTTTGAACTCGATAGCGAGATTGCGAATTTTTGCGTTTTCTTTATTTTTTAAAATATTTATTAGTATTTTTTATTTAAGAGATCACCATCTACTCAAGCCAGCTTCCACGAATTGTTTTTTACATTTAGTTCTTTTGTTCACTGCCCTAAATTCCGCCGACATATTGTTGTTGGACGCGTAATAATAGCGCACTTTGAACTCGATAGCGAGAGTGCGAATTTTTGCGTTTTCTTTATTTTTTAAAATATTTATTAGTATTTTTTATTTAAGAGATCACCATCTACTCAAGCCAGCTTCCACGAATTGTTTTTTACATTTAGTTCTTTTGTTCACTGCCCTAAATTCCGCCGACATATTGTTGTTGGACGCGTAATAATAGCGCACTTTGAACTCGATAGCGAGATTGCGAATTTTTGCGTTTTCTTTATTTTTTAAAATATTTATTAGTATTTTTTATTTAAGAGATCACCATCTACTCAAGCCAGCTTCCACGAATTGTTTTTTACATTTAGTTCTTTTGTTCACTGCCCTAAATTCCGCCGACATATTGTTGTTGGACGCGTAATAATAGCGCACTTTGAACTCGATAGCGAGATTGCGAATTTTTGCGTTTTCTTTATTTTTTAAAATATTTATTAGTATTTTTTATTTAAGAGATCACCATCTACTCAAGCCAGCTTCCACGAATTGTTTTTTACATTTAGTTCTTTTGTTCACTGCCCTAAATTCCGCCGACATATTGTTGTTGGACGCGTAATAATAGCGCACTTTGAACTCGATAGCGAGATTGCGAATTTTTGCGTTTTCTTTATTTTTTAAAATATTTATTAGTATTTTTTATTTAAGAGATCACCATCTACTCAAGCCAGCTTCCACGAATTGTTTTTTACATTTAGTTCTTTTGTTCACTGCCCTAAATTCCGCCGACATATTGTTGTTGGACGCGTAATAATAGCGCACTTTGAACTCGATAGCGAGATTGCGAATTTTTGCGTTTTCTTTATTTTTTAAAATATTTATTAGTATTTTTTATTTAAGAGATCACCATCTACTCAAGCCAGCTTCCACGAATTGTTTTTTACATTTAGTTCTTTTGTTCACTGCCCTAAATTCCGCCGACATATTGTTGTTGGACGCGTAATAATAGCGCACTTTGAACTCGATAGCGAGATTGCGAATTTTTGCGTTTTCTTTATTTTTTAAAATATTTATTAGTATTTTTTATTTAAGAGATCACCATCTACTCAAGCCAGCTTCCACGAATTGTTTTTTACATTTAGTTCTTTTGTTCACTGCCCTAAATTCCGCCGACATATTGTTGTTGGACGCGTAATAATAGCGCACTTTGAACTCGATAGCGAGATTGCGAATTTTTGCGTACAAGTACTGAATGTATCTCATTAAATTTATACAGTAGTATGTATTAACCGGCTATTTATGTGTCGAATTTGGTGGGAACTGAAAGCGTTCCTCCGGATCTCGGCCTGAATTGTTTAGGAGAAAAGAGACTTCTACTTGTGAAGCAATGTAGTTGGCCAACATCGATGTAAACGGGCGCGTTTTTGCAAAATAACGATGACGCAATCGCTCGCGTTATCATCATTTTTCCATTCCGCTCGTGAGAGTGGAAACGTGATCGTCATTATCGTAATGTTTCTGGGTGCCTTTTACCTCTATTTTTTTATGAATGAAGTGCATTCTTAAAACAGTATCTGTAAGCTCTGCACTTCTAGAGCGGTTTGCGATAATTACGATAACTCCAACGCGAGAGAAGTAACCATGATGCCACTTCAGGACTGTTAAAAATGCTTAAGCCGTGTCACGTTTCACAAAGGGTACACCCTACGCTCTACTCCCTTGTGCTCTTAACATGCCCCTACGCTCTTTTCTAAACTCTTCTGAGGGTGGCGCCATAGTCTTTCAGTGACATTTATGCCAACTATAAACAGTCGACGTATGCATTCCGTGGTCACATGATACATGAATTTTTGAAAACTTGCCTTTGAATAATACTTAAATAAGTGATTGTATGATTGTACGTCCTACAAATACAGAAAAAAGAGATTTCTCTGCTCTTTTCCCAGCATGCATTGACGCATCGCCATTGCTGTGACATTAGTGTAAAGCAATCGGAAAATGAGCCGAAGGGTTGCCACTGTATCTATATTATTACTTGTAAAATGCAAGATTTACCACTGATACTACCACTAGCATTAAAAGTGAATTGCGTAGAATTCTTCTATTTAAATATTACTTTCTGTTTAATTAACGTGAAAATATATCTCTACCGATGACGACAAACGAGGTGACTTATTGATCTTATTCTGAGTGTATATTTGGCATGACATATATGGCAAAAGTTGTTTGCTGTAACTCGGTGATTTACCCAGTTTTAGGTGCGTTCTGTTTTCATAAGTCTGGCCACACTGGTTCTATGTACTGAAAACTTAAATTTATCTTTAAATATTAAAGATTCCATAGCAAATCGTTGGCCATTGATGAAAACCATGGCAGTCTTCATTGAATCTTTTGGAGGCGATTGCGTTGATTGCTTCCTCAAGGTTTTGTGGAGGATAATCCGTTATCCTCCGGCGTATCCATGGGTGTAATGTGCTCATTTTAATGGAAGGAGATAGGTAGATTTTAAAGCCTTTTTTAGAGGAATTTGCGTCCGCAGAATTTTTGCTTATAATGTAAGTCCTCGATTTTTGTCGGAGGTGCGTGTGGAAGAAGAGCAGCGTAAGTCGAAACAACGTAAAATGGATCCAGATATTCGTAACCTATTAAATCCCACTATAAATCAAGGCGTTAACTTCAAAATTCGTTTTTTGCCTTTATCCCGAATAAAATAGCTATTTCACAGAGGATGATTATGTCTCAGTTATCAAAAAACGCAAGCATGTACACATACAATCTATTTTATTATCATTAAACAGGGAAAAATTTTCCCACGACCCTTGTTAGCATGGACGTAACATCGAATCAGACGTAAATCGGAACAACGCATACCGAGGACTCACTGTACTGTCTATTTATTCTTTTATGTTCTATTTTTTCTCTTTAATGCAATACCTTCATTAAGATAAATTAAGCAGAGTAAAGAAAAATGTCCCTGTAAACAATGTATTTCCTAGTTCGTAACATTACGAATATTTTTTCCCCTTCAAAATATTGGTGGGGGTAACTGCCATCCCTTTCCGCACCCGAATTTCCTGCGCTTATATCTCAGGCCTCCAGGTTTTCTTGGTTAGTGGGCGCCTTCCAGAAAAATAATAACTACAGCAACGAAAATATGAAATAAACATAAAACTTCGATCTAGCATATTCACTCCGAAAGCTGCAATTTTTAAACCTTTTAGAGAATAAGAAAAATACAAAATATATGTTGTCGTTTTCTCAAATGATTGTTTCCCCCAAATCATTTCTTCAGCCAGGAAAAATGCCTACTTTGCGATATTATTAACCAGGACCGCATTACAACTGAGGTTTGGGGATGTAGCGCTGATGTCGTGGTAACACTGAAGACGAAGATTGTGTAACCTACTGGTGTTTAGTTCTAAATGAACCAACCGCCGTCGTCTACCTCCCTCTTCCGTTAGCTCTTCCTTCCAGATTCGATATTTTCGTATCTTTTTCGCCGCTGTTTTGTATCATCTTCACACCTCCAACCGTCTTGATCTCGGTTTACGTTGCCTAAGTATTCAAGTGGGTGGAAAAACCAGATGAGCTACCAACCTTAATTAGAAATAAAATAAAACGTTGGCGATCCATCCAGTATTCGACTTCATGTTCTCAATGTTCTAAGCTAATATTCCAGCATCATCGCAATTTTATTAATGCGGGATTTATGTGAATTGGCCGTAGCAGACCTGCTCTGGAGCGTCGCAGTTGGGACGCTATTCTTTCGCGTCGCTTATGTTAATCGTTTCTGTCCGTAAGGTTTTCGTCAAATCGAATGAAAATAAACGGTGTTAATCCATCCAATTATCGAATTCATGCAATATGCGCATTTTCGGCATTAACACATTTTTATTGATGTAGAATTAATGCGAAATGGCCGTAGAAGAAATTCTCCGGAGCGTCGCAGCTTGGACACTATCCTTTTGCGTTGGCAATGTCAATCGTTTCTGGCGGTAAGGTTCTCGTTAAATCAAATTAAAATATGCATGCATACTTAATGAGTTTCATTTTGTATATCGGATTGGGTAATGTGATTGATACCGTTGATATGCCCTCTTAAAACGATCATTCAACCCACGGGAATGCTTAGCTTTTCGCCTCGCGTGGGCTGCGATCCTAGCTGTCTGGTGGGTATTTTTTTTCCTGTATCGCTTTATAGATTTGACATCGCACGTAGGATTAACCAGTTTTCGATGGAAAGTAGATGGAATTACCCAATTAACGAGAAAGAAAAAATTAAGATTTATCAAGGATAGTAGCCGTAATTCTTGATTAGCCACAGCAGTGCGTATTATCCAGGGTCTCCGCTTGGTAATGTGCTTAAAATATCTCAGAAATGCTACTTGTAGCTATAATTTGGCCGCTATGAAGATAAGCAAATGTCCAGTCATAATTATCTAGGATGCGAAGTATCCCTCGTAACAGGCAAGATGTCGAAAGATAATTTTTCCCAATCATAATATTGTGCTAATTAATTCATCCCCTTTGTGATGATAAACTTATTTTTGAACACTTCTGTGAGAAAATTCGTTAAACTTGAAAAAATCAAAAGTATTCAGAAACTAAAGTGAAGTTTGGGAGAACAATGGCAAATCCCGTTGTAGGTCCAAAAGCTACGTCGCTTGCTGCAATATATCGTATGTAGTGACTTAAGCGTCATCTACTTCAGGCGCAAATTAAAAAAAGATCTTTAAATAAGACGATAAGTTATTAATAATTATTTTAATTGTTTATACTCAGTGCATTTGTTAACAAAAAACTATGTTATGATTTCGTTAGGAAAAAGTCACATGGCCTGCATGGTCCGTATAAAAATAACAAAAATGGCGGCAAGTCGTGAATGTGAGAAGCGACCCGGGCGGCATTATTGCTCAGCCAGTTGGTGAAATAATTTTTCTGGCTGCAGATTAGACAAAAAAATTGCATTTTTCAACTTCCCGAGTGATTTAGTGAGGTAAGTACGATGTGACTAAGATGGTTAGATGTTTTATAGTTATGACCGAAGCCTGCTTTACTTTTGTATTGACATTTAATTAATTAATTTGGCCTATGGTCCATTAGTATGGCTGTGCGAGGATTTATGTAATTTTATGCCAAGTTTGAAAATGAATTCCACTTCATTGTTTCAAATGTTATGTTGAAGTTTTTGTAATACCTAATGTAAATTGTGTCTTCAGTGTCATTATTCATAATAAAGTTTCTGTGAATTTCATTTGGTTTCTTTTCATTGGAAATTATGTACCAAACCTAAGAAACAATATCAAATAATAGGAGACTTCGTGAATTTTCATCACTTGGACCAATATCGGAAGAATGCAGAGGCCATGTTATAAGCTATCGCTCAAGGTTTCAGTGCTTCGGTTTAAATTTGGCGGGGGATTATCGTGGTTGGGAAGTGTTTGACCGCTAGGGTGCTCTGCTGGTAAAGCATTACCGTTGAGGGAAGGGGAGCGTCGCGGTCTTGGTAGGTCCTGCACCGTAAGCCGGCGTTTTTTTTAATTCGTCAATTTACTTTTTTAAAAATAAATTATAATTTTAATAATGCGTCAATTTACTCAATGAGAGTTCGAGAGAAAATTACATCAAATATATAAGAGTAATAACAATAACACGTCTTTATTTAGACGACTGCATATATTTTTTATGTTTGAAGGTATAGCCCACCAATTTTATTTTTGTCATTGAAAGATATAGGTTAGAACTGTTGTAAAATATATATATTTCAACCTAAAATGAGTTTTCAAAACGTCGCTTTTTAAAGCACCAAAAATAGCACCATTATCACAATTCCCCTTCTGTAGCTCCATTGTGCCGTAGTTGTGCACCACAAATTGAATTTCATGTAATAATACTTTCACGTAGTGTTTCCTTGTTCGTAGTCCTATCTCCTTTGAACGCGGTACTTGACTTTTTTCTTCATGAGCGCTTTCTTGTCTATTCCTGGACTAATGTCCGTTGTATTTCTTCCGTACCACATGATGGTTACTCCGAGGCAGGTAAAGGAAGACCTTTCTGAAGTTCAGGATGTGATTGGATATTTGGAGAGGCGACCGACAGCTAAGGATGTTTGCGCAATAGGTAAGGGAGGAAGGGTGGATAGAAACCCGGTGTCGGCATTAGCCTGCTCTTAACGATAGGTGCCAAGGGGACCACGGTTTAAACTCTCATCCGACAGACGGAGTACTGTACTTGAATTGCCCTCCACAAGACTCAAGTAGGGATCGGGTTTCCTCTGAAAAACATTCTCCTCTGTAGAGATTTGAACCCTGGCCGTCCATATGATTAGCCAGTACTCGAGCCACCACACCAACCCAATCCCTTTGAAGGTCAGGCATGCCATTATTGAAAGCACTGCTTTTCAAATACTGTTAACCAAACGATAGAAATCTGTATTTTTTCACTGACAGCCACGGTGGAACTTCTATTACCGTATAATCGTTTTGTTTCTCTAAATATGTCTCTCTCCAGGTTCCAGTGGCGATAGAAACCCGGTGTCGGCATTAGCCTGCTCTTAACGATAGGTGCCAAGGGGACCACGGTTTAACGTCTCATCCGACAGACGGAGTACTGTACTTGAGGTGCCCTCCACAAGACACTCAAGTAGGGATCGGGTTTCCTCTGCAAAACATTCTCCTCTACAGGGATTTGAACCCTGGCCGTCCGTATGATTAGCCGGTACTCTAGCCACCACACCAACCCAATACCTTTGAAGGTCAGGCATGCCATTGTTGAAAGCACTGCTTTTCAAAGACTGTTAACCAAACGATAGAAATCTGTATTTTTCCACTGACAGCCACGGTGGAACTTCTATTACCGTTTAATCGTTTTGTTTCTCTAAATATGTCTCTCTCCAGGTTCCAGTGGCGATGACACGATCACTCGCGTGATCGTAATTTTTAATTCCACACCACAAAGGGAAACGTGATCGTCATTCTTCAATTGTTTAATGGTGCTTTTAATCGCTAGTTACAATTGATCATTTGCGTTCCTTTCACAGTCCCTGTGCGCACTGCCCTTCTGGATAGATGTGTGTTTTGGATAACGATGACGATGATAAAGAGCAAAGGGATTATCTACTGGACATACTATGTCCCCATCTTGACGTATGCTTCGGAAACACGGACAATGGAGAGGATGTGAGTAATGTGCAATGAAATCCCATAGACGTAGAGAAGGAAAGACCAGAATGGACGTGATAAGGAATGGAAGAATCAGGGAGATAGTGCCGAAAGAACAGCTTCAGGAAAGGATAGATATATCTAGGCTGAAATTGTTTGGTATATAAAGAGGAAGTAAACTGACAGAATGCCGAGGAAGATGCATCTAATGGAAATTTAAGAGATTCGGCCACGAGGAAGACCACGGGATAGAGGGTTGAAAAGCGTGGTTGAGTGTGTAGAGAAACGTGTGGAAGAGTGGCAAGCAGTGTGAGAGAAGAGAAATGGTGAGAAGATGGGAACAAATTGAAGGCTTTTATACGAAGCAGACCCGGCCAGTGACTGGAAACTGTTATAGATGATGAGTGCTTACGATTTAGACAGGGCAATACCCGCCGATGGCCAACTATCGAACACAGCAGTCGGCCAGGTTGATGTATTAAATTAACCACATCTGGAAGCGCATTGCGGAGTATGCACAGTCAGCATATATACAGCTACTAAGTACCCTGCGAGACGCCGCATGGGCGTGTGGTAGGGGTTTCTAGAACACCAGCCATGTTGAGATGTAAGGTTTTGGGAGGTGAAATGTAACGTGTATTATGGGAGTGTATTTATTCGAGCTCAATTTTTATTATGTTCTCTTATTGTGCACGGAAAACACGAGTTTTAGAACATATCAGTTCGGCAATGTATCGGCAATGTTCGGCAAGGTATGTAAAAAATCAGCTCTCTTATTTTATCGCTTCTGTCAGACGTATAGATGTAGTGAGGCGTCATGATAATATTCTCTCTGTCTCGCACTGAAACACACCAGTTCTGAATTTCTGAAGCAAGCTAAGCCTAGCGTGTAGCCTCCGAGTCTCTAGGATCTCCCTCCTTAATCCCTTCAAAAGTTGTATATGTTCGTTCGTAGCAGTTTTCAACGAAGCGTGCTGCCTTTCTTTGTATTTTATTATTCTTTTGGTTAAATCTTTATGGCCAAGGTCCCAAATGCTCATGGCGTATTTGAGGTGTGGCCTAACCAGAGCGAAGCATATGGTCGTTACCGGCAAATGGAAACGTAGCAACGGTAGTAACGAAGGGGAGTGTCAATTTAACTTCAATTCAGCCTGATGATATGCCACTTTTATTTGTTCATAGGTGTTTTAATTGATGTTTCCACCACTATTCATGTTTACATGACGTAGGGTCGTTTTGGCAAACTGCGCATATCGTTCTTCATTTGCTCCGCTCGCCTCGGAGGACAGCCATCCGAGAGCAGACTGCCGCTGACCCTTCGAATATATGCTCAACGTTCGGCAAAAAATAGTCCACATCAAACTTTCGTAAATTATTTCATCTTACTTTTTCTCCTCGATCAAATAGAGGTGTCTATATATTAGGTTATGTTTATAATTCCGTATTTTTCTTGACTTTTTTCTCGCGGAACTTCCGCTGCTGTGAAAACGTTTTGTTTCTGTATAATTGCCTCTCTCCAGGCTGGGTCACTGGGCTGTCGTTTCAAGGCCTTGAGAAGTGATCTCGTGCAGCTTCGTCGCCCTGGCTTCTCTGTAACGATGACAAGGCAACTCATCATCACTCTTCCCTTTCGGCTATCGTCTGCACATCGCTCTTCATTCGGTCATTTTTGAGTGACGTGCAGATTTAGGGAGAATTGAGCCTTCCTGTTTCCCAGCATCACTTTGAAACCATTAGCACTGGTAGGATTAGACCGACGTTAATACCAGCGTCATCCACAATTCTCTGGCTAGAAGGGCCGTCGATGTTCTCGTGGGCGCTCTCCATTCATTCTAATCCGCTGCGAACGTGCTTTTCATTCGTTTAAGACCCGAGACCTTTCGAAAAAGATCGGGATCAGTGTTCATGTGCCCGAAACAATGCCAGGATTTCGATAATCGAAACCACGAGTGATGTTCAAGTGTTTAGTTTCCGTAGAGAACAAAATCATGGGTAATGCAATTTTTTTGTCACCATGTGGGAAAATAAATAGTATTTAGCGTAACAATATGTAACTACTTTGTTTTAAATAACAAATAATAACTTTTTGAATCCACATAGTTCACAAACGGCGATGTACACCAGATGTAACATTGAAGGACCCAACTAACAGCTGCCGAAATGAAAAAAAATTAAATTCGAAACTGTTATAACTGGGCAAAAATCTCGTTCTAACTTAAGGTGGTTGGGGTGATATTGTTCCTTAGTCATAATGGAGACCATATTCTAAGCATACGTTTTAATATCAGAAGCTGTAAGAAGCATGTTTTTAAAAAAATTGCATTATTAATGGTGCATTCAATACTTTACTACGATTGAAACTCTAAATAATCAAATAAAAATATCAATGTAAGTCTTTAACTTGACACATTTTTTTCACGCGCAACGTTTTACACTCCTTCAAAACGGAAGGGTTTTTGCGATTCTGAAGAAATTACTGCGGTGACAATGGGGCGATTCCACGCAAATTCAACCAAGGCCGTGGCTCGACCATCCGATTTTCACATTTGCGCATAGTAAGAATACAACGAGGAATGACCGTTTGTTAAATATTAGCCTTCTATAATTATAAATGTTAATGTTATGACACTTCAAATATCACAAATTAGCGAAAATTGGCGCGCCAATGCACCGAACTCTATCACCAATAAATGACGATCTGTCATATTTTAAATATAATGACAATTTGGTAATTAAAAGACATTTTTTTGTGTTTTCTATCAACGTTCGGCTTCTTTAGACCTATAATCTGAGCTCCTAGATGACTTTTATTTTCCTTTTTTTTAATTTTTAATCCATGTTTAGGGCCTAATATCTCCTAAATTAATGATAAGATATGTTCAAACTTGATTTTTTCAAAATCAAGGACACAGGAATGTACTTTAAGAGCAGAAACTTGAATTTCTGGCTCGCAACAACGGCACAATGGAGCAACAAAAAGGGAAAGATGAAAAAGTTGCTAATTTTGGCGCTTAATAAAGCCATGTTTGACAACTTAATTTTGGTTGAAAACTATGTTTTACAATTTTTACGAGATCTAGGCGTTATAAAGTCCTTATTTTTAAAAGAAGGTCTCTCTAGAGTGCATACAAGTATCAATTCAAAAGTAAAATGACTGGTGTTTTTGGTCACATATCTCGGAAAGTAGTTCGGTAAGGGGCTGATATTTTGGTATTTTTGGAAGGAAGATGTATTTACTATAAAATGAGTCCAATTTCATTGATTTATAGGTGAAATTAAATCTCGCTCAAACTACCTTGAGGTGGTTCGCACGCGAATTGTGAGCCGTTGAGTGCACATTTTAATAGCTTTTCAAGTAAAATCGAATACAATTATTGAATCACACTTTACTTAACTTCAGCTATATATATGTTATAAATAACCATACATGTTGTAATATTAGTGATGCATGAATTATTTTTAAAATTTTCTTCTCATTGAAAACAGTGTTATGACTTTGATTTACGACGCGGAATTCGTATTTTAAGCGAAAATCGTTTGTAAATGCGTGTTTTTTACTCGGCTTGATACCATGATATATATTCGTATTAGGAACTATATTAATTATAGGATACGTATGTATTAGCGTTTAGGAGAGAGATTGTTCAAATGTCATCGAATAATATCGAAATACAGTGAAACATGTATTAAGCGACCACCGACGGTTCTACTGAAAAATGGTCGTTGAATCGAATAATATCGAAATACAGTGAAATATATATTAAGCGACCACCGACGGTTCTACTGAAAAATGGTCGTTGAATCGAATAATATCGAAATACAGTGAAATATGTATTAAGCGACCACCGACGGTTCTACTGAAAAATGGTCCTTGAATCGAATAATATCGAAATACAGTGGGACATGTATTAAGCGACCACCGACGGTTCTACTGGAAAATGGTCGTTGAGAGGTGTTTCACTGTATATGTCAGGTGCCATATGAATATGTGTTAAAATAGCATTAAATATCCAAGAAATCAAATCGGTAAGGTGTTATTTTTTGTGCTTTTATCTATGCATATTACTAATAAGTCATCATCATCATTGGTAGACTGCTGTTTCGCAGGTGCACAGTAGCCTCTCCTCCAGATAACCCTCTCTTGTGCCTTCCTCTTCATGCCCGCGTAGCCTGTCTCCTCTTCTAAATCATCCGTCATTCTCTTACTTCTTCTTCCGCGTGTACCCTTTCCTTCCACCATCCCTTATGATACCTCCTCATCAAACAATCTCTTCTTAATATATGTCCCAGCCAGTTTTGCTTCCTTGTTTTAATTGTCTTTATCAGTCCCCTATCTTCCCCCACTCCGGTCGATAACTCTTCATTTCTCACTCTTATCTGCCCAACTAATATTCAACATTCTTCTCCATATCCACATCTCCAATGCCTCAATCCGTTTTATTTCCTTTTTCAAAGCCGTCCATGTCTCACAACCATACAGTAAGACGCTCCAAACATAAAACTTTGCCAACCTTTACCTAAGCCCAATATCCATTTTGCTACACAACATTTTTTTTGATAAAAGCGTCTCTGGCCATTGCAATTCTACCTTTTAATCTCCTTGTCACGTTTCCAGTCCTATGTAATTTCCGTCCGTAGATACTTATATCTTGTCACTTGTCCCAGTCTTTCCCCTCCAATGGTAACTCTTATCTCTTCGTCTGCACCTACTTTCATCACTTTAGTCTTGTTTTTATTTACCGTCAGTCCAAATTATTCTTTCATTTTCCATATGTGTACTAATAAGGACACATATGCAAAGTTTCACGCAAATCTGTCCATACGCAAAAAATCGCTCCAACCACCCTGATTGCGGTGATGTGCTCCGGGCTGAGCTTACTTCAACACATTGTTTTGGTAGATCCCACTACTTTGAGCTAGTTATCAATCAGTCATATCCATCGTATGAGACCTTAGTCTCTTCCTGTTACGCTCAAAGGAAAACCTTTTAACGAAGTTTTTTCTACGCTAAATCCAGTTTTTTTAAAATTAGTGATTTTGAGCCGTAGGTGGCGGTTAGGAAGCGTTGGCGTGTGGAAATTGAGACATAATTGAGCCCTCCTCTCCCCTCGTGTCCTTATAGGAGATTCATTAGCATACAGGTAGGCGTGGATTGATTCCAGTTTGAAACTTCACCGGAATCCTTTTTGGGTGCTTAGAAGCCAATCGTTGTTGTCATTCGCCTTTGAGAGTGTTGAGAGGATGAGATTCCATCTTTGGTTGTACTATTGGGTGTTAAAAGCTTGAGACTCATTCCTTCACCGTGTTCCGATTTTTTAAACTGAATTGTAAGTTTTAATATTGGGTTTGTTGCGTGAGAGAATACTTAAGTTTAGTATTTGGTAATTGCAGATGTTGATGGGGAATGAGAACCGTTTAATACTTATTACCCGTTTTAAATTATTCGTGTGGATTTTATTAGTGATTTCTCATAATTTTAATGTCTTAGTTCATTCCATGATGGTATAAGTATCGTCCTGAAGTGGTTGTATAATAGATAATAAAAACTCAATAAAATGTTTTATTGCTAACTTTGACTTCCGCTGCCTGTATTCGATACAATCTTTGGGCGCAGTGTGATAGGTTAATGAGTCAATAAATTAGGAGTTAGTGTAAGAATAGAAGAAATAGCCCACTCAATGCAGCAGAATCCTGTTAGGGATAGGCAACGCCTATGATTCAAGTTTTTATTGATTAAGAAGCTGGGGAATCCTGTTCTCTTCGCTTGAGGATTTTGAGAACTACATAGTTATTTGATTTAAAAAATGACTCAATCTAATTCCGTTATTGAGAAAATATTTACGTCTAGTCAGAAATACATTATGGCAACATCTTTTGTCATAAATTGGTATATTTGCGAATAAATACAATGTATACGCGTTAATGTCATAAAGATGTGAATTCAATGCAGCGTACTCGATGAAATTTGTGATACATGATATCCCACTCAGACCAAACCTCTTATTCGTTAGGTAATGATGTAGACTGATGAGTTCATTTACGGGTCAACCATTGGTTCGTAGATTTTTTTCTCACGACTGTCGAAATTGAAATAAAACCGTCAGTAAATTTTGAGGCTTTCCTGGCGCATTCTTATTGTGTAGTGCCTTCGGGTTTCCAGCCAGGTGATGGTGTTGAACTGTACCGATGTTTCGTTGACGTAGTTTGCCATCGTCTTCTGGGTGAATTCAGATGACTGACTGCGTTATTTTAACGAAGGTGCATTACAAAACCATAAAACAATTAGAAAACTGAATCGCGTCTTAAGTTCATTGTACTTTGGAGAAAGGGGTCGCTTGACAGCGGCTTCATTCAAACATCCGATATTGATTATTGAAATAGTCGGAATAAGATAGTGCCTAGCAATATTTCCATTTTTTAAAGATATTTTGTTTATTATGCTTTTAAACATCAATATGTATTTACAAAATTGATTTCGTACAAGTTGTCTTAATTTTGAGTATAATTATTTACGCTCGTAAGATAGGTAATCATAATAAGATAATCATAAAAACAACTGTAATGAGAAACAACAGTCGCTTTTTTCCACAGATTTTTATTATCATGTACGTCGCGGTTCGACTCATGGAGTCATCGTGTCACGCTGCTTGTGTTATAATTACTAATGTTTCGAGGGAGGAAGGAATTATTGTATTAATCCATCAGGGAGTTTATCTCTCTCAAGTCGTCACTCCTGTCAGCCAGCGTGTGGATGAAATGATACTCTCATTGTCTGACTGAAACTCTCCCAATCAGAGTTTTTCAAGTATTCTAATCTTAGCGTGTAGCCTTCGAGTCGGAACGGTTACCAACCACATTCTTTCATCAGCTCTGTGACACTTCCTGTACCCTCGTAGCATTTTTAGTATACCGTGCGGATTTCCGTTGTATTTCAACATGTGAATTGACCGTGTATGGCCTCCAGTGCTCGTGGCGTATTCGAAATGTGGCGTAACCTGAGCAAATTAGCATCACTCATTCAATTTTTCATCAGAGAACCTTCCTGGTGTTCGCTTTTTCAATCCTAGTTTTTTTAATGCTACGCCGGAAATGTTTCGCACGTGATTGCCCCACATTAGATCTGAAGTCAAGGTGATTCCCAGGTATTTGACTTCATCTGACCCCTTTCAATGTGTGGAGCCTTTTAACTTCGCGTATGTTTCTGCGACTCGGGGCCAAGTTTTATGACAGGTTGACCTTAACTGCAAAACTTCTTGGCCTTCAATAACTTCAGAGTTAACTGAGATGGCATAGGGGTTGAATATATTCCATCAGACTGCTGGTAGGTTTAGGCCTGCGTTGTTAATTAAAAAACATGTACTAACTTCGGTTTCCACGCGTAGAGAATATTGGACGGAGATTATAGCACTTGTACAAGTTGAATTTTGACCTTGGGTTGTATATGTTCTAACTCATATAGTTTCGTATGTGCCATTTCCTCATACCGACTATTAGTGGGTAGCGTAACCTACGAGTTATGTGGGCCGTAAAAATAACGCTTTTACTTCTATTTATTAGCCCTGCGAAAACCGCGGGAAATGCGCTTGCTGTGATCTTTTTATGGAGAGAAAGTCATGCAATTATTTCAAACCATTGTCCTATTTTAAGGGTCACCTTATCCTATTATCAATATGTACGCATTTGGGAACGCATTAACTCTTATTTAGCGAGGAATTTTAGGCAATCATATGTAAAACCTGAGATCAATTAGTACATTTACGTCCAATGTTTTCCTGTCAGGTAAACACGTCGGGGAAGATATGTGGCATTAAAACATTATAGCATTATGTAAAATATCACAAATGATGGAATATTATGGCTCAAACCTGCTTAAATGCTTGGCAATAAACCTTTTCCCGTTGAAACATGTTTACTCACCATCTTCCGCATGCATTGGATAGCTCTGTGTTTGTTGCTTTATCCATACCTTCCAACCTAGAGCTTTACTTAGGTCTACGTTTTGAGGTTCAAACTATGCTTGAATCAAGTGGGGTCAAGTGGAAGATGGAAACCCGGCATTTGAAGCGTACGTTTTGCAGATTGGGAAGGACGGCACGTGGTCATGCTTCATAAAGTGACATAGCACGCGGAAGACGTCGCATCTGTTTTTCACGCGGGCGTAATTGATTGGCGGGGATTGCCCCCAACCTCGCTACTCCCCCCGGGGGGTCATAACGCATTACTGCCGAGATGGGACTGCGTATGCCATGACGTTGCCGAGATGAGTAAGCCGTCACTTCTCTCTTGAGTGCATCCTTCTCTCTCTGTGTCTGGGGACAGGTTTTTTTTTGGTGACTCTGGGATTCGTCAACTCGTGCATTTCAAATGGGGCGACTGACCTCAATCCTTGCGCGTGTTGAGCCCCGTTTGACGAGGCAAATAATCGTTCTTCTGCAAAAATTTCTTGCTTTTATGTTCCGCGAAAAAAATCCGGCGACGATTATTCGACCGTTGTCTGCGAATTCGTTTGAGGCAGTTGGAGTGTGAATCGCGAGTCGTTGAGTGCCTATCTTTAATAAATTTTTAAGTAAACTGAAAAAATATTCATGGACCACACTTCACCGAAGTACTCCTTTATTTGCGTCGTAAACAACCAATCTTGTAGTAACGTCAGTGACGGAAGAATTATATTTTCAAATTTTCGTCTCAATTAAAGTATTGTTGTGACTGGGGTTACGGCACTAAATTCGAAATTGAAGCGAATATAAGTTGTAAACATGTGTATTTTATTCGGTATGATATTATGTTATTTTTGGGAACCATATTGAATAATATGAAAAGTATGTTTTCGCGTTTAGGAGAAAATCTGTCCATGCGTCATCGAATTATTTCGAAATGTATCTCAATTGCCATAAGGCTACGTGTTAAAATAGCATTAATTTTCCAAGGAAGCAAATCGTTACCCTCTAATTTTTTTCTTTTTGATCTACGCATATTACTATTAAGTATGCGTTTGAAAAGTGTCACGTAAATCTGTGCATGAACGAAAATCGCTCCAACCACCTTAAATGATGATCTGAATAGCCTTTGTTTGACAAGGTTAATTTAATCTGTGATTTTATGGCCCGAAATGATGTATAGTGGTGGGACTATCGATTGAACCTAACAAATAAACGCAGATTCCACTCTAGCAAAGCTGATTCCATGGACGGAATGGTTTGTTTTCATAGTCCAATGGTGATTAGGCAAGGAGTCTGAATCTTATGATTTAGCCGATTGGGTAATTTTCTGTTCTTCGATTTTTATTTGACCTGAAATGTAAAAAACACTTAGGGACTGCCGTTTTACAATATTACCGTATTACCTCGGTGTTTAAATTAATCAAAACCACCGAGATTTTTAAAAAATTTATTTATTTACACTCACAACCCCGAAAACAGCACAACAAAGTTATCTTACATCGGGTGTTTTAACATTAACCCATGTGCTGGGCAGATAATATTCTACCCAGGCAGGACTCGAACCCACAACCCTCGGGTTAGCAGGCGCGGACTTTACCCCACCGCCACCGGGGCCGAAGAGATGGAAGCCATGCGCTCCTATCAAGCGGATTGTGCGATCCAGTTAATATGTTATGGCATTGTAGGTAAATTCGTCGAGAAATTATACCAAAGTATTATTTTTTTACAAGGAGAATGAGAAGAATGATTGAATAACGAATGGTGAAATTATGGTAAAATTTGTTGATTTTTGTCAATTTGTTGATTTGGCCGAATTTTAACCAAGGGTAGAAGGATAGGTGTGGGGAGATTAAGGTGGTTGGTGCGCTAATTTTGAGTCATTGAGTGCATACATATATTTATAGCCTTCAATTAAACAAATAAATGATTGGATCACACTTCACTTATGTAAATATAATAATTTGATGGAAATAAACGTTCGTGTAGCGATTTAAATGACGAAATAGTAATATTTGACTTGTTTCGTCCTTATTCAAGCATTGCTATATCTAATGTGTACGCGCGGAGTTCGGAAATCAGGCAAAAATCATATGTAAATACGTATTTGTTTACTGGGAATGATACCTTGATATTTATGGCTATCCACACTCTTTCATGACCCTTAAATAATCATCATAAGTACATCGTAAAATTGCAAAATTAGTGCCTCTGCCCATAAGCGCAACTGGAAAATCGGGGTTAAGAAAGATGGCGGACAGGTCACGCCCTTGTTACAGCTTTTAACTCTCATTCATAGGGCACCAGAGCAAGCGCCTTCGCCATCTACTACAGTGGTTAGTACGCCCCAATCAAAGCTGGCTCTTAGTACATGGTACTTCCCGAGGAGTATGCAACTGTAAAAAATGGTGTACGCTTGTTGTGAAATGGTCGCGAAATGGACAGAAATGGATAGAAATGGACAGAAATGGATAGAAATAGACAGAAATTGATAGAAATGGGCAGAAATGGATAGAAATGGACAGAAATTGATATAAATGGACAGAAATGGATAGAAATGGACATAAATGGATAGAAATTATCGGAAATGGACAGAAATGGATGTTTTTTGAAGTTGCGTACCCCTCGGTACGCAACCCGGTCCTAAAGGCTGTACTTGGATTGGAACACAGCCTAGTTTTACCTCCTGTGATACAGCTCTATTGAACGTTGTCTGCCCGAAAGAGAACGTTCCGATGTCTTTGTAAGTTTGCCTAACCTTATAATTAACGCACTGACGCTGCTTTTGATGTAGGACAGTGCGTTCGGGAATTTAGTCGCGAACCGAGGTAAAATAAGACAAAAAAGTTGGCGATGTCTTCCGAACGCAGGTGTTTGTATCGGTCCGGGGCATTTTATGCGGGCTGTCCTTACACCTTGCTCTCACCCACCCGCCCCACCTCCTCTTAGAGGCGTGCAAGACTTCATTCCCCGGGCGTCACTAAATAATTCACTCGACGACGTGATCGTGGGTGTTTTGACGGAACGTGGAGAGGGGGGAAGGGGATGGTCACGCGTGGGACGTCCCCTGAAGTCGAGCAGGGCAGTTTCGGTGGCCAATCTTCATCTCTCACTCTCTCCCCTTCTTCGTAAATGCTCTAAAATTTCGTTTTGTTTTTAACCGAATGTTTCCACCCCATCAACCACGTCCGCCCAAAATACACCGCTGTGTGTGTGATTTCCCGTGTCGGCCCCGCCCCGCGGTCGCGGGCTCGCTTGTCCCGGCCGTTCCTCAGGCGTGGGCGTCTGATGATACCCACTCCGGATGCCTCCATGAGAATTCTGTCCTGTTGAAGGAGTCGTTGACTTGTTTTCTCTTCGAAATTAACAGCTATTTGTCTCTATTCTACAGCGCGTTTCACCATTGCCTTGTCGGATTGTGTTGATTACGGCGAGTGTAATCTTTCCATATGACAATATCTGCGAAATACCATTCCGGCCACGTTTCCAAGCCAAAAGTTCGAAATGGTAGTCTATCATGATTTGATGATATGTGTTAATGGCATTTCCGGATGGTGATGACGATTGATGATTGAGAGCATAGGCTAAAATTGCCTCTTACGACTGTACCAAGACCGCGACACTCCCCTTCCCTCAACGGTAATGCTTTACTAGCAGAGCACTCTAGCGGTCAGGCGCTTCCCAACCACGATAACCCCGCCAAATTTAAACCGAAGCACTGATACCTTGAGCGATAGCTTATAACATGACCTCTGCATTCTTCCGATATTGGTCCAAGTGGTGAAAATTCACGAGGTCTCCTGATATTTGATATTGTTTCTTAGGTTTGGTACATAGTTTCCAAGGAAAAGAAACCAAATGGAATTCACAGAAACTTTATTGTGAATAATGATACTGAAGACACAATTTACATTATTACAAAAACTTCAACATAACATTTGAAACAATGAAGTGGAATTCATTTTCAAACTTGGCATAAAATCACATAAATCCTCGCACAGCCATACAATAGGACCATAGGCCAAATTAATTAATTAGATGTCAATACAAAAGTAAGAGTCAGGCTTCAGTCATAACTGTAAAACATCTAACCATCATATTCACACCATACTTACCTCACTAAATCGCTCGGGAAGTTGAAAAATGCAATTTTTTTGTCTAATCTGCAGCCAGAAAAATTATTGCACCAACTGGCTGAGCAATAATGCCGCCCGGGTCGCTTCTCACATTCACGACTTGCCGCCATGTTTGTTATTTTGATACGGACCATGCAGGCCATGTGACTTTTTCCTAACGAAATCATAACGTAGTTTTTTGTTAACAAATTCACTGAGTATAAACAGTTAAAATAATTATTAATAACTTAATAACTTATTATCGTCTTATTCAAAGACCTTTGTTAATTTGCGCCGAAAGTAGATGACGCTTAAGTCACTATATACGATATATCGCAGCAAGCGACTTAGCCTTGGACTTTACTATAGACACTTTTACATAATAACATAAGTATATTACATAGTATAACTTCGATTGCCTATGTTGTTCATGCTACTTAGTCGGAATGTGATATGCAAGGTGTAGCAGCAAGTTACTACCCTACTCTCAAGACCCATTGCCCACACGTAGAAGAAAATATGTTGCTTGGTTATGGTTCCGGGATCGCCTTATTTCCATGTTGGAACTCATTTTCTGTCACTCTTCATTGTTCATCAATATTGGAAAGCACACATGAACATAACGTTCCAGCGTACCCCATGAAACTACTCTTACATCCGAACTGCCGAACAGATAGGTACAAAAACTCGTTCTTTCCGCGCACAATAAGCGACCACAATGGAAACTGAGCTCCTCCAAACATACTCTCATTGGACATGTCACCATTTCACCTCCAAAACTTTTACATCTTTACACGGCTGGTGGCCTACCACCCCCTGCCACACGCCCAAGCGGCGGCTCGCGGGGTAGTATGTAGATGTAGATACATGAAATGTTCGAAATGCCAACCTTCAACATTGAACCCGCTGTCGCATTGATTCCCGGATGTGCTGATGTATCCCTGGAGCACTGCGTATGGTTTCACAGCCATCCATCACGACGACTCTTCTTGTTGTACTGGGGTCTGATACACAAGAGATTTCAAGTGCCCCCACAGATGAAAGTCTAGTGGGTTTAGATCTGGATAGCGTAGTGGCCAGGGTATTGGTCCACCTCTGCTTATCCCTGGAGTCGTAGAAATTGAGTTTTGACTTTGAAATAAAGCGTTTCCCGACCCATATCCATGTACATAACATACTTTCTTCTTCTACGTGTTAGGAATGTGTCCTGAAAGTTTGGCCGTAACTTTTTCTTTCACCCATGTTCATCATTAAAAATAAACGCAGAAGGAAATAACGAATTTTCATCTACATCTCTGAAGTACCGTACGAGCCACCTGCTGGGTGTGTGTGGTTCGGTATGAACCACTCTTCCCAGTTTACCTCCTAGCCCAGTAATATTCCCTGGCCGCTAGGTGCGGAGCAAAAAGCTGGAAGGAGAAGGAAGGATTGTCTAGCCTGACCAGAAACTGTGAGATTGCAATTGTAGCAAGCTGACATGGTGTGCAGAGGTTGAGATTCTGTTTCAGAATACTTTTACTTTGTATTCATGGGTACGATGATGATGGCGATCATACAGAAGACTAAGTTATGTGGGACATTTTAAACGGGTTGAGAAAATAGTCATCATTGGTTGTTCAATGCTAAGATTGGTTGACTGCAGCCCTTCACCCTACCTATCTAATGCTAGTTCCCTTACATCCTGGAAGAGAAAATAGTAATAATGATTATTTTTAATACATTAGTACAATGCCTAAGTCTGTTCTTCATACCTGAGTTCCTGGGTAAACATGCACTCTTGCTTTCGGCTGCACAATAAGCCCTATTAACTGTGGTGGTTGGGGCGCTAATCGTTAGTCGTTGAGTGCACATTTGAATAACTTATCAAGCGAGTCGGAAAAAATTCTTGGACCACACTTCACTGCAGTGGTACATCTATTTATAAGATGAAAATAGCCATACATGTTGTCATATAAATGATGCAATAATTATATTTTATAATTGTCGTCTCGATTAAAGTATGTATGTGACTTGGGCTTGAAGCGTGGAATTCGAAATTTAAGCAAAAATCGTACGTAAATATGTGTTTTTTATTCAGCATGATACCATGATATTGAATGGGAACCATTATAATAATATGAAAGGCATGTTTTCGCGTTTAGGAACTTTCTAGACACATGTCATCGAATCATATCGAGATGCATGTCAAGTTCCATAAGGCTACATATTAAATAGCATTAAACTACCAATAAACCAAATCGGTAACGTGCAATTTTTTACGCTTTCATCAATGCATATTTCTAATAATTACTCGTTTGTAAAGTTTCACTTAAGATGTAGGTGAACGAAAATCGCTCCGAGCGCCTTAAAATTTGCATTATTCTGTGGTTGCTGCCCGGCGTGGCTTTTGACGGAAATCTTTCGGCCTTTCCACATACGGGTCGTTGGCATTTTAAATTCTAAGAAAATGTAGTGATCAACTCTTAATTCTTGATTCTCTATAGTACTGGTATCTCTTTTCCGTAGATCTCGGGTTTGAATCCCGGAAGTTGCGTTTTTGAGTTCCCGGAAGTGGCGTTGATTATTTTTTAGTGAGAGTTCCAATCCCAACGTGTATACTTTATGGAGAAAACTTCAATTGTATTCTCCATTCGTTGAATGGGACCATTAAGGTAGATGGAAAGGGCATTACACCATCAAACGATAGCCTGACAACCGAAATCACAACCATTTTGGTTATCCCTGGTCTTTCCTTACTTTCATTTGTATCATCATCATCATTAGTCGTCTGCTTTCGCAGGTCTTTGGTGACTCCATCTCTCTCTGTCCTCTGCTCCTAACCCTATCAGACCGCTTGATGTTAAGCACTTGCCCTCAAATCCACATTTATAAACTTTCTATTTTTTTTCTATCCTTTTCTGTCATCGTCATTCATTTGTATAGACGGTCGTAATGGGGGAATAAGCTGATGTATTGCAAGAATATCCAACATCTGTTTGAAATTTAACGCTAGTTACTCCCGATACACATATAGGCTACTTAGTGCTGTGGATTCAGCTTGATTTTACTGTAGCTTTCTCCGGGAATGTGATTTATCATTAATTTAAAGAAATAAACCATGTATTTACGGAGAATCCATATTAAGGAAGCTAGTAAATGCCGGTTTATTGTAAGCAATCATTGAAAACATCGTAAAATTGCAATATTAGTGCGTCAGTCTATAAGTACTTTAGGAAAATGGGGGTTTACAAAGATGGCGGAAAGGATCCGCCTACGTTACAGCTTCTAGCATTGGCCACTTTGGCAAACGATTTTTGCTTAAATTTCGCATTTCGCGCCATAAACCCTAGTCATATAAATGATTAAATCGAGACAACAATTAAAAATATAATTCTTGCATAATTTATATTACAACATGCATGGTTATTTATAACGGCTTAATCGATTTACTTAAGTGAATTGTGGATAATGTTTTTCGGGAGTAACTTGCTTTAAATTTCAAACGGATGTTGGATAGTCTTGCTATCTATCATCTAATTCGTCCACGTACCTCAATGAATGGGGCAAAAAATATGTGGTTTCCTGGGCGATTTTCGTTAAAGGCGGGCATATGCCGACGCCAGACTTCTGTCCACCCTTCCTCCATTTCCCATGTCACTCTTCCCTTCCATTACCCACCTAGCCTCCAGGGTGCTAATTGCCTAAGTTATCAGTTGCCTCCCCATATAGCCTAGCCAGTGCTTAAACAATGGACTATTAAATAATACCGCTGAGAGTTGAATGCCTTCATTGTATACGTCGCCGAAAGATCGCTTCGGTTTGACGAGATCCTTCATTTTCGTCGAGGAATTAGTCTTCCTGACGTGACATGGAGTCGTGATGTTGTCCGATTATCGAATTCCTTTTTCGTAAGCTCTGCCCCCGCCTCCTAAACCGTTCCACTAAACCAGTTCTCATTTATCTTACCCTTAAGGAAGTTCGATCTGGACTGAGTGAACAAAAACAAATCAGAAAGCCAACCTTTTTCGCTTGTGTCGTTTGAAAAAGTAGCGATTTCACTTGTATCTTACTCAGTCAATCGCGAAGTATATGTTAGATGACTATACGCAGGTGTATTCGTTTTTTTTAAATCGAGTTATTCTTTCCTCTCCCTTTTTTTAACTTTTGGTAGTTATAATTCATCAAAAAGTGTAAGTCATGGCGCTCAAAAATGGTTTTCCGCGACTTTTTAAAATATAGATGATGATCTCTGGGTCTCTTCAGCATTTTGCTCTAATTACCCGAAGAGTGTGAAGTTGGGTTTGAAAAAAGAAACATTTGACTTGCCCTAGGTCGAGCCTGTGCCTCTCAAATATCAGTCGGTTGTGTTACCCACTGTTACACCAACAAGCCGTTTTTGGAGCGCGAATCGTGAGTCGATTTGTGCAAATTTTAATAACTTTTCAAATATGTTGAACAAAATTCTTGGTCCACACTGTATTTTAGTACATCAACTAATACGATGACATTGACCTAGCATGCCGTTCTATACATCTACATAATACCCCGCGAGCCGCCGCATGGGCATGTGGGTGTTAGGTCGCCAGCCTTGTAAAGGTGTAAGTTTTTTGGAGATAAAATGGTGACATGAATTGTAGGAGTGTCATTAGTGGAGATCAATTTTTATTGTGGTCGCTTACTGATCGCGGAAAGAACGAGTTTTTGTCCTATTTGTTCGGCAGTGTATCTCTCTTATTTTATCGCTTCTGTCGTACCTAGAGATGTAGTGAGGAGTCATGATAATATTCTCTGTGTTGCTCTAAAAATATCAGCTGTGAATTTATCAAGCAACCTAAGCCTAGCATGTAGCCTCCGAGTCTCTTGAGGCTCCCACCTTTATCCCTCTAAAAGTTGTGAGACACTATATGTACCATCGTAGCAGTTTTTAACGAAGCGCGCTGCTTTCCTTTGTATTTTATTAATTTTTTTGATTAAATCTATTTGACCAGGGTCCCAAATGCTTGCGGCATATTCGAGGTGTGGCCTAACCAGAGCGAAGTATCATCTCTCTTTGACTTTTTCATCCGAGGACCTTCCTATTATACGTTTAACAAAACCAGTTTCTTTAATGCTGCGCTTGATATGTTCTGTATGTGTAATCCCTACGATATATCACATGTTAAGATAATTCCATGATATTTTACATATATTCATCTATAAATGATGCGAGAATTATATTCTCAAATTTTCACCTCAATTAAAGGATTGTTATGACTTGGGCTTACGGCGCTCAATTCGAAATTTAAAGGAAAATCGTATGAAAACACGTGTGTTTTCCTCGGTTTATATAGTGATATTACATAGGATCCATTATAATAATAAGAAACGTATGATTTCGCGTTTTGGAGATAACCTGTACCTATCTCATCGAAATATTGCGAAATATGTGTTAAGTGCCGCAAGGCTATGTGTTAAATTAGCATCACATTTCCGGTAAACTAATACGGTAACGTGTAATTGTTTCACTTTAATCAATACATCTCACCAATAAGTACTCGTGTGAAAAGTTTCACGCAAATCTGTGCATAAACGGAAATCGCTTCAACCACCTTAATTCATGGTAAATTTCTGCGGAGAGTCATAAGAACAATATTGTCTCATCTCAAGTCAACGTATTAACACAGGTGACGTGGTCATGAGTGATATGCCTCTATCGGAAGATTTGTTGAAGCCCAGAAATGCCTTTTTAGAACGGCTAACTTGTGACGGATTTCCAATCTCCACTATTGCGCAGAGTATTGGCTCGCAATCACGTGCTCGTTTGAAAAGTTATTCACATATTGAGGTGTATGGAGAGGGCACTACGTCGTCAAATTGTGGTCTGAAAACCGGCCATGTTGTTGAACCCTGCTCTCTCCTTACTTTTCTATGGATGGTACGACGGAATGGTCTAATTAACGGACGTGAAGCAAGAATATCAACCATCTGTTTGAAATTTAAGGCAAGTAATCTATTAAACATATATGTATTGATTACTCAGTGCTATGGAGTCTACTCGATTTTACCCCAGCTTTTTAGTGGAAATGAGGATTATTTGTAATTTAAATAAATAAACAATAATTGCAAGGAGAATTTACATTAATGAAGTTACTGCATGCTGATTTCTAGCAAGTTTTTGATGGAAAAATAGCAAAATCGCAAAAATTAGTGTGTTAGCCCGCCAGCGCTATGGGAAAATGAGGGTCATCGAAGACAGCGGTCTAGCTTCAGCTTCTAGTTTTGGCCAGCATACCAAGTGCTATCCAAATACCTCAATGTATTCACCAAATACAGTTAAATTCGCTATAAAAAATTAAAGCCATGTCTGATTATCTTATCAGGTCAAATTTCACCCTCTTCCGTGTATATTTTTCCACCCGTAGCGCATCAGTTGTGCAACCATAATGGTCGTACTTTTTTTTTAAACGGTTGGAAAGCGAGTTTACAAAATTTACTCCTTCCTTTTAGCATTGAAGCGCGGTAGACGACGGTGGGTAGAGAAGTGGGAGTCATAATTTTTCGTGGGCTGCTTGTTATATATGGTCGTTTGTAGTGGTTTGAGCGCAGATTGTGAATCATTGAGTGTACAGTGTATTTAATTTTCAAGACTTAAAGAAATTCTTGGAACACTGCTGAAGTACATCTTTTCATACGTTGTGAATAACAGTAGGTACATATTGTTGTGTAAATGATACAAGAATTATTGTTTATATATTTCGTCTCGATTTAAACTATGTTATAACTGGGTGATCTCAATGGTTTCAGGCTCTACTTGGTGGATGTTCATTTTTAATAATGGAAACAGAAAAATTTGTTTTATTCCACCAATTTAATTTGAAGTACTACTAGTTTCGACGCTGCGGCGTCAT